>CM076242.1:3689626-4422626 GCA_038380155.1 Pseudococcus jackbeardsleyi
CTGTATTTGTGTGTGCACCAGTCAGTTGTTGAAGAACTCTCTTTGTGTATGGACGTGTTTTTTTGTTTGTTTTTGCTTTTAAAAATTGGTGTGTTGACAATACTTGATGTAAATATTAAGGCCCGGTAATATTTTTTCCTCAAACTGTTGAATTGTTTGGTTTTAATTTTTTTTTGTTCTTGTGACTCAAGTAGTGTCAATTTTTTGATTTTTATGTGCCGTGACTAAATATGAAGAATCAACGCCAAATTTTTTGATTTTCTTTTGCAAGAAGACGAATCAATTTCAAATTTTCAATTCCCTTGGATGAAGATGAAGAAGTAATGAGATGCAGTTTGATAATTGGTGAGTTTTTTTTTCAATTTATTTACTTGTATCTATTATCCATTGTATTTTAATTGCTTGCTACTGTGGTTTTTTTTTTGAATATCAAAAGTACCTAATGTTTTAAAGAAAAGTGCAACCAGGGGCTAAGAAAGTTGAACTCTTGAATCTTTGAAACTGGATTTTTAGTTTTTGTTCATTACCTATATTAGTATCATTTTTTAAAGTTTATCCCTTGCTTTTCTTGATAAATATTTCTTTCTCATTATTCGTTGGAATGTGTTTTAAACAATTAGTCATAGGTATCAGAAATTCTGAATTTTTTTTAGTTTTCCTATGGTCAAATTTGTACATTCTATTCGTATTCCACCCCTTTTTTTATAAAATACCCCAGATTAGACTTTCAATATCAAAATAACTGATTAAAAAATCAAGGATTATATGTAGTTTATTGAAATATTCGGTAATTACAAAAGATCCATCTTTGATGAGATTAGCTCATCAATTATGAATTGAAAACAGTGGTTCAGTTATTGATTTCTATGTTTTTTCACTCGCATTCAATCCTTCTCAGCTGTAATATCACTCATTGTATCCTATAGCAATTCCCTTAGCAACTCCCAATATTCATGATTTTTTAAAAATGTTTATGAGAGAATTGCCGCAGGAATTGCGATAGGAAACGCTGAGTGATATCGCAGCCAAGAAGGATTGAATGCGAGTGGACAAATATAAAAATTATGTAACTTCCATATTCTATCCCTTTAATGTGACCATTCAGTTGTGAATACCTATAGGTCTCTGTGCTCAAATCAGTAACTACGTGCTCGCAAACTATAAAACATGTAACTTGTGTTTTTTCATTCTTATTCTTAATTTTGATGATTGATGTGTCTCTTTAGTTGGTATTGATGTTATTTCCCATCAACTTTAAATCGAGAAAACAAATTCATTGGTTAATTTAAGTGGTAAGCCTTGTTTAAGTAGTTTATGATCCTGATCACATGATTCGTATCTTTAAACTCGCAGTTCACTTCTTTGCTGTCATCTTTCTGTTGAACATTTCTGTGGTCCTTTTTATTGATCTAGTTGTTGTTTTCATTAATCCCATGATATTTTTCATTGATTTCCTAATTTTTTGTTTTGATCTTTTTAGGTACCTATTCCATTCTTTGATCTCACGATCCTTTTCATTGATCTGGTAATCTTTTTCTTCCATCTTATTATGTTCACTATTGATCTTATTCATTTTTCATTTTTTTTTTTGTCAATTGTTTTTCTCTCTGTTACATACGATTTACATTTTGTTTTTTAGCTTGCGATTTTTCCCCCAATAATTTGTAGGTTGAATTTTAAAAACCAAAATTGGCTTGTGTCATCAATCAAGCAACCAGCCTGGGTATCAGGAAGGCCCCTTGGAACATTGCTTTGGCACACGACTTACCCGGAGGGGAAACGTGAAGGATGGAAGTGGAACATATGAATGTTTTCCATTGGGTGCACCGATCTGGGACTGGTTGTGAGATTGATGACATGTTTGCCCCAAAATCGACAACTGGTCTTGTCGATCCAAATTGGAGTTTTGGTGTAATTTTTTCTAACTCACCCTTAGGTGTCTGAGCAAAAAGCTCTACCAAGATGTCCATATGCGTCTGAGCAAAAAGCTTAGCCACCTTCCCTCTTAGTACCACTACCTTTGTGCCAAGTTTGGGGAAAATCGGTTGAAAACTCGAGGAGATAAAATTTTTATGAGTTTTTAGCGTGAAAATCGCGTATTTTGACCCTCCCCCCCCCAGCCTTGGTAAAAATTCGCTCATGCGCTCTAAAATCATCTCCTACCATGGCAAATCGAATGGCGTAAGCATTTTTCCAAAGTTGGACCAGAGGCCAAATGACCCCCTTACCACACCAGAGCCTTTGTTAAACTATTTTACATTTATGTATTCATTTTTTGGATCTTTTTAATTAGATAGATGTTCCTCATCAGATCTTTCTAATTAAATAAATATATTAGGTACATACTTACTTACTCTTCCTCATCACATAATTAATGTTTTTTCTTCTTATTTTTTTTTGCAGGTGTTCTTCTCATATCTGAAAATGATTTGTGTGAATTCATCGTGGAGGGCTGTAGGTAAATTGATTTTTTTCACTTTTTCTCATTTTTTTCAAATTATCATTGCTCGCTTTCATTTTTTTTTTCAATTTTAAAATTGAGACTACATAATTGTATCTAATATTTATTTTTATTTCTTTTTTCAAGGTTAGATCGAGTGCTGGCATACCATATTCGTCGAGTATTCATTTCGAAGAAAATTGATATCACCACAATTTACAAAAGATATTGGATAATGTTTCTAATAGATGCCAAAATATGAAAGGGTAAGTTATTCTCTTTAATTTTTCTGTCTGATTTAAATTATTTGGTCATTTTTCCAATATTTCGTAAATGAATAGTTTGTGTTTTAGTTTTTTTCAACGAAGTCATTTCTTCATTCGTTTTTGGTCATGTTTTCTTCTGGATAGACATTTTTTCAAAAATAACAAATTTCTTTTTAAAAATAGGAAAAAATATTTATGAACATTTTTTAAAAATTATTCAAGATTTACTTCAATTTTTTTCTAAGAAAAAATTCATCATTTTCAATTGAAAAATGTTTTACCTGAAGATAGAAAACATGACTGAAAATGTAAAACGATTGATCTTTCTTTTTTCCAAAAAAGAAAGAAAGAAAGAAAATCGGAAATTTTGAGGGTTTTTTTGAAAATTGCAGGAAATGTGTAAAAAGAAAAAAGAAGAAACGTATGGTTTTAAATCTCTTCTTTTTAATTTCTCAGAAAATACCATTCTTATGGCTTTAATAATTGTTTTGACGGTCTTACCCAATCATTTTTCTTTTTTTTTTTGGTAGATAATTTTTTTGTAATTCATTTTTTTTTTTCATTAGGTAGATGAAATTATGTGTACCTACTGGAACCACCGGAACCAGCATCAATCAGTAGCACAGTAATGAAGAAATGTAAATAATTAAGTAATCAGTTTTCGAAATGAAAACTTTCAATAATATTATTTTGTAGGTACTTTCAATTTTAATATTTTTCAATTTAATGTATCTGTTTATTTACTTACCTGTATTCATATGTAAAATGTCTTTGGCTGATTTCAGGTCAGTTTCCACTTTACAGTTGCAGTGATCTGGGTGACACGAGAAAGTATTCTACCTTTTATTCTCTGACCAAAGACTCTCGTTAATCAATTATTGTGACATGAGTGCCTATTGGGTTGCATACCTTCTATTCTGCAGTGCATTCGACATGATGGGACTTCAGTAAGTGTGTTGAAATGATTCAATTAATTTCGACGAATCTTGAGCTTTTATTATTATTTTATTACCTAACATCAAAAGTTTTCAACCTTTCAATAGCAAAAATTTTTATCTTGTTTCATTTCCTTTTTTTAAATTCTTACGCACCACTGACCATTTCATTATTTTAAAAATGTTTAATTAATATATTCTGATTACAGACATGGTGTTCAGTGAAGTAGAAGTTTCAATGGATAATCATTTCACGAAGGATGCCAGACTCGAGTAAGTCATTTATACACACATATCATTTTTAACTACCTACCTACAGTGATTAAAACTAAAGTAACGTAAGTGATTTTTTTTTTGAAATCATTCCTTTTTGTTTGCTTCTTCAATACCTTAACATTTTTCGTTTCATGTTTTGCTAAAATTTAGTTTACTTTGATTTTCAATTCAATTAATCTTGATTAATAATTATTTTCAACTTTTTTATTTCAAATAATACATACTTAAGTATATGTATTGCTAAATTTAAAGTTTCATGATACATAGAAATCTAACTTACGAAATATTTAATTTTCATTTTTTAGAAAAATTTTTCACGTGTTTTTCGTACGATTTTGGTACTAATTTAATTTCCTTAATGTTGTCACGGTGGGAAATGCCCAGGCTGCTTGGTGGTAACACTGAGCCAGCCGGAATGGTTTAGGTGATGTACGAGTTCTCAGCTCGTACATCGCCGCCATTTACCTTTTTGTTGTTACAATGTAACGTAGTTTTATCTCAATTATAAAGTTGTGTGCATAATTGAATGGTTTCTCTGTTCTTGCCGCGATTCCCACATCCCCTGAGATGTGATTGAAAAGTGTAAGTGCTCGATTGAAGTTAGCCAGGGTCCGTAGCCCTCTCTACGAGTTTGGTCTAAGTCTCAGAACTTGACGTGAGAGGTAAATTACCACCAGGATCAACCACCACGTAATTTATACCCTTTCAGTGGCGCCCTTCCCGTTGGTCAAAACGGAGAATTTTCGTCCATCAGGACCTTGTTTCTGGATTTTGAAAATCCTGCCAAAGGTTTGGTAAGTAGGAGACTTCTCCAAAACCTTCTTATTCGCTTTGTAAAAAAGTAGAATCTCTTTTTTTTTTGTCAGTTCCTTTCACAGGATTTTTTTCCCCTTTTAACCCTTTTTCCCTTTTTTGCTATACGTAATTTATACCCTTTCAATGTGAATAATTACTTACTTCTTTTTTTGTTGAAAAAAATTTCCTTACCTACCAACTTGAATTTAATCAGTTCTTCATTTTTTCCCTAAATTGTTGGTAAAATTGTTCGCGGTAAAATTCATTTCTAATTTTTATATGTATTTTAAATAATGATTTCAATTGTTGCAGGGTTATTTACCAGTGAATAAGCACCAGTTTGGTTTTAAAGATCATTTGGATCACATCGGATGCCGAACATGGGTAAGTTTTTTAAATTATTTATGCCATTTTTCTAAATTGATTTTGCTTTCATTTCAAATTTTATCAGTTTTTCATTTTTTCCCATAATTTTTAAATTTTGATTATTTCAATTGTTGCAGAGTTATTTACCAGTGAAAATAGCACCAGCTTGATTTTGAAATTCATTTAGATCACATCGGATGCCAGACATGGGCAAGTTTTTAAATTTATGCCATTTTCAAAATTAATTTGCTTCACTTTTCATTCATTTTATCTTATTATTTTTTAACCTGCCTTGAATTTTTGGTTAATAATTAATTCCAAATCCAATCGTTCTTCTGGGTACTAACATGTTTTTTTTTCTTTAACATTTCCTTTCCCGTTTCACTTTACCTACTCGATTTTTTTTTATTTAATCGTTTTTTTTTCTTCAACATTTCCTTTCCCGTTTTACTTTACCTACTTGATTTTTTAAACATTTAATAGCTGCTCTTCTTTTTTTTTTTTTTGGTGGCCAATGCAAATGATAATAATAATTTTTACTTTTGCTTCATTCAGTGAACCCATTTTGAAAATCCAGGTTTATATAATAATTTTTAAAATTATTTGCATAAATTTTATCTGTTTAAAATAATCTTTGATACCTAATTTTTTTTTTCAAACTTGTATGAAATTGTTTTCGTACCTATAGGTAATATCGCTTTGAAATTGTTGTATTGAATACCTGCAGACGTTCTTACCTACTTCTCCCCTTTCTATTAGTGTTTGGGAAGAATGGAAATCGACGAAGAAGGAAGAATCAGCATGAAAAGAGGAGTTGGTGAGTGATTTCAAATTTTACCAATTATTTTACACGTAGCTCATTTTGAATCGTAACGTACATATTGATATTTTTTTTATTTCAAATTTTATCAGTTATTTCACAAGTAGCTCTTTTTGAATCGTAAAGTGTTGATTTTTTTTACAAAAACAATCTTCAATTCAGTCAATTAATTTCATTTTAAGTAGATAACATTATTTTTGAACAATTCTGGAAAGCTTACATTTTTTGATAATTGGAAAAATCTTATTTTGCTTCAACAGTGACGTATCACGGTTCCATTCATTTATGATGTTAATTCTCATGGAAATCGTCCTGCGCTGGGTGGATCACAGAAGCATAACCAAGCTGATCTTGAAAACTTTATGAATTGTGACATCGAATGGCTGCACCTTTCCAACTGCACCTTAAAAAGGTAAATAATTAGATTATTTCATGGCCCCTAAACGGGAGCTGGATCAGATCCAGTTCCAACTCCTAGTCGCACGTCCACGTCGTGGGGGCTGGGACCTCGCCGTAGTCCGGCGTGCTAACGCGACAGGGGGGCGTGTCAGACACGCTGCTTTGGAATTATGAAAAAATAATGGTGATTTCGGCCGTGGTGGAACAAAATTGAATAATTTTGAACTTGGGAAAAATTTTATAATTTTGAAGTTGGACAAAATTGGGTAATTTTGGAATTTGTGGGACAAAATTGGGTAATTTTTGATTTTGGCAAAATTGTGTTAGGTGTCGCCTTATGCAGGGTCGTCCTAATACTCGGTATCGGATTACCCTGCATGAGTTGATCCGGTGAGTGAATCGTGTATCGTCATCGGTGCCCACCGCGGTGGTAGTCTGAACGCGGGGCCCATCGATGTGGGGCCTTTGCCGGTACATTTTTCACTCAACGGTCAGGGCTTTGTCTTATAGTCGTAGGATTTTCTTGTGACCTGCGTAATGCGCGAAATCTTGTGGCTTTGCTGAGGGTCTTTGATCCCCATATCTATCTTGGCAAATCCGGGATGGAGGGCATTACGTGGCTCGTTGGGCACCAGGAGTCTAGTCTTTTTCATCGTGACAAGCAAAATTTGAAGATGGTCGGACCCGGACGCTCTTTTTAGTACCGCAAAAAATCGAAAAATCGCCAATTTTACATCATGATTCTTTTTTTTTGTTTTTTAAAAAAATTAAGGGTTTTTTTGATTTTTTACGATACTAAACAGAGCGTCCGGGTCCGACCATCTTCAAATTTTGCTAGTCACGATGAAAAAGACTAGACTCCTGGTGCCCAACGAGCCACGTAATGCCCTCCATCCCGGATTTGCCAAGATAGATATGGGGATCAAAGACCCTCAGCAAAGCCACAAGATTTCGCGCATTACGCAGGTCACAAGAAAATCCTACGACTATAAGACAAAGCCCTGACCGTTGAGTGAAAAATGTACCGGCAAAGGCCCCACATCGATGGGCCCCGCGTTCAGACTACCACCGCGGTGGGCACCGATGACGATACACGATTCACTCACCGGATCAACTCATGCAGGGTAATCCGATACCGAGTATTAGGATGACCCTGCATAAGGCGACACCTAACACAATTTTGCCAAAATCAAAAATTACCCAATTTTGTCCCACCAATTCCAAAATTATCCAATTTTGTCCAACTTCAAAATTATAAAATTTTTCCCAAGTCCAAAATTATTCAGTTTTGTTCCACCAAGGCCGAAATCACCATTATTTTTGCATAATTCCAAAGCAGCGTGTCTGACACGCCCCCCTGTCGCGTTAGCACGCCGGACTACGGCGAGGTCCCAGCCCCCACGACGTGGACGTGCGACTAGGAGTTGGAACTGGATGTAATCCAGCTCCCATTCGGGGGGCCTTAAATAAAAAATTAAAATGTATAATAAATTACAATTAGAACAAAATTCTAACGAAATAAGGATTAATTACTCATTATACATAATTAGTAATTTTCAATTGAAAATATTTTACGTTTAAAAACTTACAAAAAATTCATCATCATGTTTTACAAACAAAGAAATTAAAAATTGAATGCAATTTAAATAAAATAGTAAGCATAACAAAATGAATTTTTCAAAACTAAAAATATAATACTTATGATACTCAATTCTTCTCATTTTTATTATAAAATTTTTTAAAAATCAGCGGAAGAAGTCGCAACCTCAGAATTTATTGCTCAAATTCAAAATTTTGTCAAGAAATGCCTAAATGCTTTTGAATTTGATTAAAGTACCAATTGTATGTAAATGTACCTTCTAATTTGATCATGTTGCAGCTGCTCCAATCCATTTCCTGAAGAAACAATCATAACCAGCTGATTGAACCGTCTTCTTAAGAAATTTGTTGAACTCACGGAGCCGAAGTACACCTGTGGGAAAAAAATTGAATTAAAAATATGAACATTATGACCTTATTTCGAATAAACATTCAAATATAAATAATCATTAAATTATTATTATACATATTATGTATCATCAGCTGATTGTACATACGATAGTTATTACATGGAATAAAATCTTAAATTCTTTAAAATGTGTTAAAATTTCATTTTAGTGTAACTGACCATCAGTTAACCGCAGGAATCTCGATTTGGCCGAATATTTTAGTACAAAAAAGGACTAATTTTACTACAAAAATAAAAGATACCTACTGAAAGGTCTTTCACTTTTAATTCTGGTGTCTTTTTTGAAAATATTTGAACCTTTTTCTTTATCAAACGAAAAAATATGATCGAAAATAATTGAAATTTAATTTTGCGCCTGCAAATGTACGGATCTGCAACCCCTTCGACACAATAAAAGCTAATTTTGAGCAAATTAAATGCAAATTGCAAAAATCGCCAGATTTACTAAAAAAAAATATGAAAATACTAAAAGGTGACGAATTTTTGTGATAAAAATCAATGAAAATTATTTTTAACCATCTTACCGAAGAAAAAAAGATGATTGGAGGGTCCTAAGGATGCTTCTTTAGTTCATAGAATCCATTTCCAGCTTCAGTTTCCCTTATTAGTGAGTAGTTTCCAATGAAACCATGATTTTGGACTATAACTGCGGTCTATTTTGGAATGTACCCTGTGAAAAATAATATTAAATTAGTCATAATTAATATTTACTATGAACTATTGTTCAGCTTGAAAATTATCCATCAATGTGAATAAGTTTTTCAAAGAGTTCAATTTTGTGCCTGCGAATGCACAATTATGCAACCCATTTGACACAATGGAATCAATTTTCAACGAATTTCAGCGCTAAACCCGCCAATTTCACTTGGAAAATGGAAGACACTGAGAAATATCCAGCTTCCTAGCAAATCTTCAATTTGTAATATCAAATTTTAAAGCAAACATGAAATAAAATCAAAAGATTTTCAAAAGCAAAATTATTTCTAGAAAAAGCAAACAAATTAGGTATAAATTATCCAGAATCTTACCCTTGTATTGTGCAATGATTCTCCATCCAGCAAATTCGTCGATCGTCGATTATAAAACAGCCTGATAATAAATCTGCAAGTAAAACTCCATTCAATCAGGTGAAAGATTCCTCTAATGACATCTGAACGAATCATGAATACATCTTCAGTCAACTAATGGCAAAGTGAAATCTGCATCTGCGAAAAAAAAAAAAAAAAAAACAGATTACGTAAGTATTTCAATGAAAAAAACAGGTCAAACGTAGGTAAGTACATAATATTCAGACACCAATTATGATAAATAATTTTTTTTAAAAAAAGCCTAAAAAGTTGAAATCATTAAATTTCGAATTTGAAAGAATTTAAGTATGTACCTATGAAAATATACCTGAAGTACCTGCCATCTTTACATCTTTCAATCTGCTAATGTTGAAGTTACTGCGATGCATATTCCGAAGAATAAATTTCATCAGCTGATCCGAATCAAATCTCGAAGCATTTGGTAAAATCTTGAGGCGAAAGTAACTCCTACGAACAAAAAAAGAAGAAACATGCTAGGTGAATAAACCAAACAAAATTGAAAATAAGATGTCGAATTAAACAAAGTGAAAAATTTTTAAGATAAAATATCGAATTATTTAAAATAGGAAAATCATGAAAATAACATTTTTCGATAAATGCGAATTGAAATGTAACATTTTTGGATTTTTTCTGCACTCAGCAGGAATCTGATAGAAAAAGTAGGAGTAAAATAAATAAACACAGACACATCATGTTCAAAATACAAATACCAAAATTAAAAACACTTACGCGAGTTCTTGATTGAAAATTCTTCTTAAAAGTAGATCTTGATTCAAACGATGGACTAATCTGCACTTCGCAAAAATAAAAATGGGGGAAATGAAGGACGTATTATGCAGATTAAAAAACAAAAAGAAACGAAAAGAAATTAAATCAAAACACTTACTCAATTTTGAGATGAAAATTCTTCCAGGTAATCTGAAAAAATGTCTGGATTCAAACAATAGATTCATTCGTACTCTGCGAAATATGAACAGAAAAAAAGGCAAAAATTAATAAACAGAAAATTAAACCAAAAATTAAATTGAACTACAAAATGGATTAAAATTAGAAATCACAGACACAAGTTAGTCGAAAATTGAACTAAAAATTGAAACATGGAACGAGAAGTCAATTGAAAAAAAAAAAAGGACCAAGAAAATAAAGAGAATGTGGCTCAATTCGTAAAAAGGTCACAAAATTCTAAAAAAAAAAATTCAACGAAAAAGCCTGATAATTTTGGTTTGAAAAAGATGTCAATACAGGAAAATTAGAAAATCGAATCAATACAATATCATACTAAAATGAATTTTAAAAATGAAAAACTAATGTAAGGTAGGTACTCACGTTGTGTTGGAAGAAATTCCGCCAAAATTTTCTCCGCATCTGATAGGAAATGAAAGGGAAAACTGTAGGAATTCCAGATTCATCCGTAAAATCTTGAATACATATGCCTATTCAAAAAAACAAAAACAAAAAACATCGAATTAATAAAACAATAATCAAAAAATTAAATAGGTACTAGAAAAAGTAATTGTTTACCTATCATGAAAAAAAAGTCCAACAATTCGGTCTAAATAAACTCGTAAACAAGAAATTGGAGACATTTATCAAAAAATCATAATCAGAAAACAACTATTCACTTCTAGAAACTTGAGACTTCACTCTGATGCCCAGGTACACGAAAGCTGAATTAATTAAAAAAATTGATTTTCTGAAGGAAAAAAAAACGAAAATTATTACTTGCTAGTATCCCAGCAAAAAAACATGAAACTTGCTAACACAAAAAACAATTTAAATTTAAAAAGAATTTCAAGAATGCTTGAAAATCATCTATATGAACAAGTTTTTAATAAAGTTCGTTTTAGCGCCTGCGAATACGAAATCATGCAATCCATTCGACATAAAGCCTGAAAATCATTCACATCAGAAATAAATTTTTTTTAAAAAAGTTCGCTTTTGTGCCTACAAATGCATGTTATGCAATACATTTGACACAAAGAAATCCATTTTGCTGAATTTGAAGATGAAAAGTACCTACTAATCGAAATTCAAAATGAACGTAAATAAAATCAAAAAATTTTCATACACCAAAATGAAACCGAACGGATTGTGTATAGATTATTCAAATTCTTACCCCTGATTTATGAAATGATGCCGCATCCAGAAAATATATACATCATCAATCATAGGCAGCTTGGTAATGAGTGCAATCTATCCATCTTCCGGTCTGCTGAGGTTATGGTTACTTCGATTCATCTTCCGAAGAAACTTTGACAACTGATCCGAGTCAAATCTCGACGAATTTCACAAACTCTCCGAAGTCCGAACAAAAGGAACATCTGCGAAAAAAAAATTAGAATGAAACAAGGACATAGGTACAAATAAATTAAAAATTTTAACCTACATACAAAATAAATTTTTTTAAAAAAATTGAGACGAAACCAATTTTTTCCCTAAAAAATGCTCAATTTCATTTCAAAGCCTCAAAAATTATTTAAAAACATGGAGATTCATCTTCACCAGTACTGCAAAATTACTCTCTATTCGTAAAAGTATTAGTTTCAAATATTAAGATTCCCTGACACGAAATTCCACAGAAAATTTTCTTTCATTGAAAAATGGCGTTTGGAAAATTTCGATTATTGTAATGATAAATTAAGTAGATAATTTAAAATTATTCCTTACCTGGAATGGTGTCAGAATTCATTGGAAAAACAAATCATTGGAATCATTATCGATCGGCGGGCCAAATTATAAAGGAAACCATCAGGAACTTAAAAATCTGAAGAGATGACAATCAAAAATGAGCATTTCAATGATCAACGTTTCCAAATGTACTTTTTTCAATTCTTAAAGAAATTAAAAATTTTTGTATTCAAAATTCGAAATAAAACTAAATAGAAGTAAATTAATCACGTGTGTCGCCATTTCAATTCTTACCTTTGAATTCTACAATTTGCTAGGATTCCATTTAAAAAAGGTAGGTACTAAATTCCAAGCATGTATAATTACATAGCTCATCAATTTATCTTCAATTTTCATGTACGCCAAACTAGCTGGAAAATAAATCTGAAAGCTAAAAATATCGAAATTTTCAAAAATGAAAAAAGTGGCATCAATTAAAATTTTTTCATGAAGAACTAAATTGATTATAATGTGTAATGTGAAAAAAAAAAACGATGTTTTTATCTGCACTCCGCAAGAATGAAAATAAAGAAAAAGGGAAAAATTAAATAACGGAAAATCACAAAGAAAAAATCAATCAAACGATGAATTAAAATTTAAAACACTTACGTAAATTCGAGATAAATTTCTTTCAAGATTATAATCGGTAGGTAGGTACTCTGAAAATAGGTCTCGATTTAAACAAAATTTCTTTCAAGATTATAATTGGTAGGTAGGTACTCTGAAAATAGGTCTTGATTTAAACAATGGATTCATCTGCACTCTGCAAAGTATAAACAGAACAACACGGAAAAAATTAATAAAAAAACAATCGCGATGAAAAAAATCAAACCAGAAATAAAATACATAACTATAACTGAAAATCATTAAAAAAGTAAGATAAAAATTGAATTAAAATAATTAGAAAGCCAAAAATAAAGATTGTAAAAGAAAAATTTGAATGAAACATTGAATTAAAATTTCAACATTTTACACGAGTTTGAGTTGAAATTCCTATTATGAAATCGTGATGGACAGTGATGAATAAGTATTTTGACAACAGGCTTTGATTCGAACAAAGGATTTGTGCAGTGACAGTAAACTGAAACTGAAACTAGAACTGGAATTATAATGAAGAGAACCAAAAAAAAAAAAGGAAAACTGGAACTAAAATAAAACTACATGTAAAACACAAAATTTTTATAAAAAATGAAAATTCCTGGTAATTTTTTAAAAAACCGACTTGAAAAGTCAAAATTTGCTAAAAATTGGAAGTGGAACTGAAAACTGAAACTAAAAAAATTTTGAGAATCGAAACTGAAACTGATAATTCAAAATCCACCAATTGAATAATAAAAGAGGATTAAACAATAAAAAGGAATCTAGCTTACCTACTTTGGAAAACAAGTGAAGTATACAAAATGGGAATCTAAAAAACAGCTTAAATTTACGAATAGCTGAGTTTCAAGAAAAACTAAAAAATCAAACTAAAAAAAAGTCTCTAAATTTCTAAAATAAGTTTAAAAAATAATGAAGGTACTCACTTATTACGTATTGAGTTGATACTCTTCGTTATAATTCATTTTTGGATTAAAATCGGGAGGGGAGGAGGGTAAACGTAATTTTCTAAAGTCCTTTTTTGTGAACTAGTCCGATATACGTGATTCTTTTTGTCTCCAAATCTGAAAATCTCCGAAAAAATCCACCGAAATTCTCTCCACATCCGCAAAACACTGAAAAAAAAAAAACAAAAAACAAAAAATCATACTCCATGAAGAGCAATAATTATGAAAAATATAAGCCCCTAGGTATAGGTACTCAATTTAAATCACATAATATGAGTACTTACTTGAGGTTAGACTGATCCATTCCAAAGTGATAGAATTTCCCAAGCAACAAGGCCACAACTAATCACTTTTGAAATGACTTCAAATCTGAATCAACATGTAGAATGGTCCATGTAAAATTCCAGGGGTTCCAGATTCTTTCGTACAATCTTGATATTATCCTATTTAAAAAAAATAGAAAAAAAAATTGAAATATTTAAACATAAATTTAAAAAATAATAAAATAGGTACCTACAAGGGAAAGTGAAAAAAACTAGTGTTTCCAAGAAGGAAAAAAAAGGTTTAAATCGAGAGGCCTAAATAAATTTAGTAAACAAGAAAACGAAACATTAATTTAAAAATCATAATAAAACGAGTACTCACTTCTAGAAACTTGAGGCTTCACAATAGTACCTACTGAGCAGCTGAATCCACTGGGCATCTCCATCAAATCTCTGGCAATTAAATTGAATTTGCTGAAAAAGAGATATGAAAGTAATTACTCTCTAGTAAACATAGGTAGGAAATAAATTATTAATTCCAACCCAAAAACTTAAAACCTATAAATTATTTTTAAAAAACATAAATTGAAATTGAAAAATAAGATACTCACTTTCTCTGGATATTCTAGAAGTCGGAAATCGACAAATCGTCATCTGCTCAAAGCTGAAGCCACTGAAAATCACTACAAGAAGCCTGGCATTTGGTATTGAATTCGCTGAGAATTATAAGCACATTTTTATAAATAGGTATACGTATAACTTGATGCACTATGGTGAAGAAATAAAAAAATTGAAACTAAACATGAAAATCAAGTAAGTATCTAATTAAAAACTAAGCACCTTTAACGAAACTAGGTAAACATTTTAAAACGAGCACCTCTCAGAAGAAAAATAATAATAATTTACATTCAAAGGGATTCTCATTACAAAAAACAAAACAGACCATCAAAATCAAAAAAGCCGATTAAAAAATCAAATAAAATGCGAAAAAAATAATTGAAAACCTAGCGCAAAATTTAAAAAAATAAAGTAAAGAAGGAACAGAAAAAACAGAGAAAAGCGAAATCAAGCACCACTAAGAGAAAAACAAAAATGAGCAAATTGAAAATTCTAGCTTCATTCGGAAAAAACAAAATGAAAAATATACATCTTTGAAAAATCCTAATTAAGTAGAAAATCAAAGATACCTTGTACTTACCTGCCTAAGTACAAGTACCTACGTAAGAAATCAAGACTAGACTAACGGAGAAATCAAAAGACTATTTGAAAAAGCAAACGTTATTTTTTAAAAATTGAAAACAGTCATAAAAGATGAAAAAAAACAGAGTGATCAGTAAAAGAGCAATTCAAAAAATAGCAAAGTAGGTAAAAAAAAGTAGAAAATCAACAGAATTTTTTTTCAAATTACTCGGTTCAGAGGTCTGTGGCTAATTAATAGAAAAGAAAAAAATCCAAGGTAAGTAATTAAATAAAAATGATTTGAAACCACTTTAAAAATCACAAGGAAATTTAAAAAGCAAAAAGTTGATCAGAAAACAAAAAGCAAATCTTCAAAAAGTCTAATCAACCAGGGGGAAATTAAAAAATCAACAAAGGCTACGTAAGAGAAAATTTGAGGGCCAATTATAAAAAATCAAAGGCTAATTTGTAATCGAAAAAGGAAAAGTTGAATGAAAAGGTATAGTGTTCTTCGAAAAAGCACAACAATAGGCAATTGAAAAATCAAGCACTAATTAAAAATTTAAACCTTTAATAAAATAAAATAAAACGTTAATTGAAAAAACAAAGACTAGGTATAGCAGGTTGAAAATCAAACGTTAATTAACCAATTATAAAAGACCTATCAAGCAATTATGACCCGATTCAGAAAATAGACGGAGGTTTTTTCAAAGGGAAGAATGAATCAAAATATGGAAAGGGTAATTCATAAATCACAGAACAATTGAAAAAGCAAGGTGATCACCTATCAGTATAAGGTGATTACAGGTTATAATCCAGAATTTACTACAGGTTATAATCTAGAATTTACTACAGGTTATAATCTAGAATTTACCTGTCATTTTCTTTTGTCAAAATAATTTTTGTCCAATTCAAAACGCAAAATATGATAATATAAAAATGAAAAATGGATAACTATTTTTTTAAAAATCATTAATTAAGGAATCAACTGCTACTTCCAACATCAAAACAAAACCCAAAGGTTAATTAAAATAATTATGAAACAAAAATTCAAATAATTAAGTGTTAATTTGAAAATCAAAGAGAAATTAAAGAAGCAGAACCTCATGAAAAATGAAATAAAAAGTTTTAAACGTTCAATTTAAGTAATCAAAGGGCGATTAAATGAAAATCAAAAGTAACTACCAAGGAAAAAAATTGAGAACTTTTTTCTAAAGCAAGGATTAATTAGTCACTTGAAAGGATAATTTTATAAATCATGGGTTAATTGAAAAAGCTGAGTGATTAGTATGGGTCCAAAATTCAACAAATGCCTTTTTTTAGTAAACTCATTTTAACTCGATTTAAAAAGCAAGCTACACATTCAAAAATGAAAAAATGAATGACCAAATGACAAAAAAAAAGGGCTACATAACTAAAGAATCAAAGGAAAGTAAAAAAATGAAAACCTAATCAAAAATTGAAAAATAATGCATCAAATTAAGAGGTTAATTAGAACAATAAGACTAATCTTTTTGAAGAAAAGAGAGCTACTGAAAGAGCAGAGGCTAATTTAAAAGTTACCTGGTTTCTCGAGAAGTTAAATCTAAGGCCAATTAGAAAAAACAATGCTAATTAAAAATTTGGAAGCTAATTCCAAGTAGTCCGATTTAAAATTAATTTAAAAAATCTCCAAGTAGGTACCTCATCAAAATAATCAAAGAGTAACTGAAATATAAAATACTGATTTATAAATCAAAGGGAAGTTTAAAAATAAACAGATGGTCGAGCGTAAATTAAAACTAAAGCACCTCATGCAAAACAAAAAATAATAAAATCCATATTCAAGTACTTACCTACTTATGTACTTCCTGATAGGTAGATTGAATCTTGGAGTGAAATAACTTCTAAAAATCACAAACACTTCACATCAATATTATAAGCAACATTGCAATAACAAATAACATTGTACAAAAAAGAAAAAAATATTCACCATTGAAACACTAAATTATTAAAAATAAATAGCTCAAACAAAAGAAAGTATGGAAGTTAGGTGATTAAGTATTTTTAAAAAACACCACACAAAAACAAAGTAGGTAAAAATAAACACTTGTTACAACAAAAAGGTATCACTCAACTATGAGAGAGAAGTGCACCCGTCTCTGCTCATAGGTATACTAAACTCAAAGTCCAAGTCTCTGACTAGCGCAGCTGGCAAGTGCGCCACTTACAGAGCACAACGTGCGCGCGCCTTCAATGCCTTCATTCATCCTCTCTACCACAGCTGCACTCTCTTCAGGATCTTGTGGGCACCATAGCAACTAATATTGTTTTTTTTCTGATAGATGGCGCAACTTGGGGAATTTAAAATTAGGGATCCCGGAGGGAGGGGTCTGGTCCTTCCAGCTCTGAAAAATTTTACAAAAGTGCCTCCGGCTCCAGTTCCGGCTCCAGTTCCGGCTCCAGTTCCGGCTCCAAAAAAATTTTCCAAGTGCCTCCGGCTCCAGCAAGGATAAAAAAGCTCCGGAGGGTCCTCCCAGAGGGACCTTCCAGAGGCTCCCTCCAGGAAGGCCCTCCGACGATTAAAAATCAAAAGTTTTGTGGAATTATCATGATAATAAAACAACTATTACTTTTTGAAAAATAAAAAACAAGTCATTTTCAACTACTGTTGTAAGAAAAACAATAACAGAATATTTTGATAGTTTTTAGGGAAGAAAAATTGAAAAATTCCAGGTAGTAAACCTGAAAATCAAAGGAGGGACCTTTGAAGAGGGACCTCCGGAGCGAGGAGCCTGGGCAGTTCCAAAGTGGTCCCTCCGGCTCCAACACTGGCTCCGAGATTTTTTACAAAAGTCCCTCCGGCTCCGAAAAAATCGTCCGGAGGGGGCCCTCCTTCCTCCAGCTCCGCTCCGGGATCCCTGATTTAAATTGTACTGTTGACCTACTGAAACTACTGAAAGAGCAGAGGCTAATTTAAAAATTTTAAAGTTTCTCGAGGATTCAAATCCAAGGTCAATTAGAAAAACAAGGAAAATAAAAAAGTTTGAAATTAATTTAAAATCAATTTAAATTAAAAGTCCCAGAGTACCTCATCAAAAAATCATAAAATAATTGACTATTTCGCGCGGAGTGGCTGCATTCTATGCAAACTTGTTGGAACTACGTTTGCTGAGGTGATTCAAATCAAATAAAATACATTAGCTCTTATGGGAGGAATTCGGTTTTTCAAATTTTTAAGGAAAACGGTGGGTTTATGTGAAATTTACCCATAATAAGAATTAAAGATTATTAAATTTCACATCGATTGGTGCAAAAAGTTTTGAATTTCGTTTAATAATAAACATTTTATGGGCATTTCTTTTTATTCGTTTTTTGCTCACGTCAACTTTGAATTAAAATAACTCAAAATTGAGATTACAACACCAATTTTTCATTTTGGTAACTTGTAGAGAATTTTATCCTCTTTCCAATGATGTATCAATGAGCTTAATCACATAAATATTCAAGCCATTGTTCTTTTGTTAATGTGTTGAAACGGTTATCTTCATTTTTCAGAACTATTTTAAAACAGCTGATTGGCTGTCTGTTATTTTCAAGAATAGTAATATAAGTTTCAACACATTAACAAAAGAATAGCAGCTTAAATATTTACACGATGAAGCTCGTTGATACATCATTGGAAAGAGGATAAAATTCTCTACAAGTTACTGAAATAAAAATTGGTGTTGTCGATCTTAATTTTGAGCTATTTCAATTCAAAGTTGACGTGAGCAAAAAACGAATAAAAAGAAATGCCCATAAAAAGTTTATTGTTGAACGAAATTCAAAACTTTTTGCAACAATCGATGTGAAATTTAATAATCTTTAATTCTTATTATGGGTAAATTTCACATAAACCCACCATTTCCCTTAAAAATTCAAAAAACTGAATTCCTCCCATAAGAGCTAATGTATTTTATTTTATTTGATTCTATCATCTCAGCTCTCAAATCGACACTAGCGCTCATGTGAGCGCGAAATGGTCAATTGAAAAAGAAAAAACTGATTTATAAACCAAAGTTAAGTTGAAAAATTAATAGAATGTCTCAATTAACCTGACATTACCCCAACATTAATTAAAATAATAGCACTTCATAGAAAAACAAAAAATAGCGAAATCTATATCTAAGCACTTACTTGCAGGTAGACTGAATAATAGAAGCGAAATAACTTCTAAAAATCACCAACACTTCACATCAATATTATAAACAGAGATGTCGCGGTTCAAACCGCGTAAAGAGCCGCTAATAGAACCGCAGAGCCGCCGGTTCGAGCCGCGGCTCCAATCGTGGCTCTCTTATCAATAGAACCGCAAAACATCATTTTTGCATCTCTCTCAAATCGCGGCTCTCATGCTTTTTACAGCTTCTGTAGTGCAGTGATAAAAGCATGAGAATTTCTGAAATAACACAATTAACAGTAATATTTCTAATTTAAAACAAGACTTCCAAACTCAAAATAGGAATATTCAATCCTTTGTGCATTTTTTCATTTCTGAGAACCGCGAATGAGAACCGCGGTTCTTTTGTGGAAAGAACCGCAAACATGCGACTCTTTATGTGAAAAGTTAGAACCGCAAAATTTAGAGCCGCGGTTTGGATCAGGCGAGAGCCGCAACATCCCTGATTATAAATAAGCAACATTAAAATAATGGATAAAATTGTACATACAAAACAGAAAAAAATATATTTGCCACTGAAACACTTTAAAAATTTGAAGCACAAAATTATCAAAAACAATTAGCTCAAACATAAAAGAAAGTAGCTAATTCAGGTGATAAAAGTATTTTTAAAAAACACCACACAAAAACAAAACCTTTGTTACACCAAAAAAAATAACAGGTAACTAGGAGAGAGAAGTGCGCTATTTGCAGTTCATAGGCATGCTGAACTCTTAGTCTCTTGTCTCTTACTAGCTACTAGTGCTGCTGTTGAGTGTGCCATTTACAGCACACAATGCGCATGCGCCTTCATATTTTTAAGATTCCCCTGACACACAATATAGGGAACCGCAGCGTGATGTCACAGTTTTATTTGTGTGTGTTAACAACGATATTGTGTGCGTAAATACGCAAACTCGTTTGGTACGAACCGAAAACGTCGTCCCATTTAATCGCATGTAAAATTGCGAGTTTTCAATTTCAAATTTCTTTGCATTCAACACAGTGATTTTATTGAAACAAAAAAGATTTTAAAGGAGGACGATTCTTCTTCAACATATCTAAGTTTCAAAAAAAAACGCCGAGTTTAATACAAAGAAAAATTAATTTGAAAACTCACGATTTTACATGTATTTATAGTCCGTACAACGAAAGATGGAACTTTTCCCCTACATTCTCCCACCACAAAATTTAAGAACGTCGCGTTGTGATTGGACGACATTTGAAATCAACGCGCGTCGTTGGTTTCCGCGTTTTGAGTCGAGTAGGGGAAAAGTTCCTTCTTTCGTTGTACGTACTATAAATGGAACGACACTTTCGGTTCGCACCAAATGAGATTGTTTACTTACGCACACAACTTTAGGCTGTGGTTCCCTATTCAACAAAAAAAATTTCTTCGTTGACCATTTCAAGCAGAGTGGATGCATTCTATGCGAACTTGTTGAAACTACATTTACTGAGGTGATAGAATCAAATAAAATACATTAGCTCTTATGGGAGGAATTCAGTTTTTCGAATTTTTAAGGAAAACGGTGGGTTTATATGAAATTTACCCATAATAAGAATTAAAGATTATTAAATTTCATATCGATTGGTGCAAAAAGTTTTGAATTTTGTTCAATAATAAACATTTTATGGGCATTTCTTATTATTTGTTTTCTGCTCACATCAACTGTGAATTAAAATAACTCAAAATTGAGATCGACAACGCCAATTTTCCATTACAGTAGGTAACTTATAGAGAATTTTATCCTCTTTCCAATGATGTATCAACGAGCTTAATCGCGTAAATATTCAAGCCACTATTCTTTTGTTAATGTGTTGAAACGGTCATCTTCATTTTTCAGAACTATTTCAAAACAGCTGATCAGCTGTCCGTTATTTTCAAAATGGTAATATACGTTTCAACACATTAACAAAAGAATAGCGGCTTAAATATTTACGTGATTAAGCTCGTTGATACATCATTGGAAAGAGGATAAAATTCTCTACAAGTTACTGTGATAAAAAATTGGTGTTGTTAATCTCAACTTTGAGTTATTTTAATTCAAAGTTGATGTGAGCAAAAAACAAATATAATGAAATGCCCGTAAAATGTTTATTATTGAACGAAATTCAAAACTTTTTGCACCAATCGATGTGAAATTTAATAATCCTTAATTCTTATGATAGGTAAATTTCACATAAACCCTCCGTTTTCCTTAAAAATTCAAAAAACTGAATTCCTCCCATAAGAGCTAATGTATTTTATTTGATTCTATCACCTCAGCTCGAAAATCGACACTAGCGCTCATGTGAGCGCGAAAAGGTCAATTGAAAAATGGTATTATTTTTCATTGGAAAAACAAATCATGGAAATCATTACGCAGGTTGGCGCGATTTTTGTTTCTGGATTCCGATTGCCAAATTAAGGTTGCTTTTATGTAAGCTTAACTAATGATATGAAATGAAAAAAAAAAAAATGAAAAATTTTTGATCAAATTTACTTCGGAAGTGGAGAGGGCAAAAAACTGATTTTTTGAAGTTTCTTCAAGTATGACATAATGACTTCAATTTCACAAATATTCCATTTTGTGGCTTTTAGATTTCTCAACTTTTTGATTTTCCAAATTCTCAACTTCTTGATTTCTCAGTTTTCCTTTCCAGAATTTTCAATTTATTAGCTTTCTGATTCATCCACTTTTTGATTCATTAACTTTTTAATTTATCAAATTGACTTTCCAATTTATCGAATCAACTACATATCTGATTTATTGAATCAACTTTCCAATTTATCGAATTGAATTTCTGATTTATCAAATTGACTTTCCAATTTAACAACTTTTTGATTTATCAAATTGACTTTCCAATTTATCGAATCGACTCTCTAATATAACAATTAATTTACTTTCTGATTTATTGAATTAACTTTCCAATTCATTGATTTTTGATTTATAGACTTTTTGATTTATCGAATCAACTCTCTGATTTATCCAATCTCTGCCTTTTGATTTCTAGACTTTCCAATTTATCGATTTTTTCACTATCTGATTTATCAATTTTCTGATTTACTTGATTTATCAAATTTCCGATTTATTGAATCTCTGATTTATTGAATTTTTGATTTATCTAATCAACTATCCAATTTATAGAATCAACTTTCCGATTTATCAAATCGACTTTCCAATTTATCGAATTGGCTTTCCAATTTAACGACTTTTTGACTTATGGAATTGACTTTCCATTCCAATTTATCAAATTGAATTTACAATTTATCAAATCAAATTTCCAATTTTTTGAATCGACTCTCTCATTTAACAAATTTTCTTTCTGATTCATGGAATCGACTTTCCAATTCATTGGGTTTTGATTTATAGACCTTTTTAATTTATCAAATCGACTCTCTGCTTTATCGAATCTCTGCCTTCTGATTTCTAGAATTTCCAATATGTCAATTTTTCAATTTATCAACTTTCTGATTTATCAATTTTTTGATTTATCAAATTTCCGATTTATCAAATTTCTGATTTATCAAATTTCCAATTTATCGAATTATCGATTAATCGACTTTCTAATTTTTTTAATCGATTTTCCAATTTATCAACTTTCTGATTTATCAATTTTCTGATTTATCAAATTTCCGATTTATCAAATTTCTGATTTATCAAATTTCCAATTTATCGAATTCTCAATTAATCGACTTTCTGATTCATCAAATTGTGTATTTCTCAAATTTTGACGATTTTTTGAAATTTCAAAATTTGAAAAATGCACTTCAGCACTTGAAATAAAATTTTGAAAATGGAATTTTTTCATGATGTAATTGCTTTTTTAATTTATGACTATTTTGACTCAAAATTTTACTTTGAATTGGAATAACTTGCTTGTTACTAAGAAAAAGTGGTAAAAAATCACTTTTTTTGGTATTGGTTTTTTTTTGACCATGTTGCCTCCAATTTCAGGGTCCAAATAAATATATGTGATGCATGACCACTTGGCCAAACTAATAAAAAAATTTCCAGCGCTGCACCCGCACCCCCTCAATTTTTTTTCAATTTCTTGAAAATTTCAAAGTAAAAAAAATTGGGAAAATGTGAACCGAAAATTTTCAAAAAATTGTCATTTATACTACCCAACAAGATGTATAATCTGTGAAAATTTCAAATTTTTTTACCCGCCCCTTCCAGAGTTATCGTGTGTTGAAATTTCAACATTAAAAGCGCGATAATTCCGAAAAGAGTGGTGGTAGGGGGTCAAAAAAAAATTTGGGATGTTTCTAGACCATAAGTAACATTTTGGGCCAATTTTGACCAATTCTGGGTCAAGGGCCTTTTTCGACCCTCATTAGGAAAGGCTCCGGAACCCCCCATGAGGTCAAAAATTCACGTGAAAAAACGCCTTTTTAAGGCATTAAAAATAAAATTTTCTCAAAGCTTTGCCCTCGCTTCGCTCGGGCATAAAAAAATCTCAATTATTTGCATTATTTGCAATAATTATGCGAAAAAAGGCTCCATCGGCTGTAACTCTGTCGAAAATCTCTCAGAACGCAAAAACTAATACGTTTTCGGAATCCTCTCGTCGAGGCGAATCGAATGCCTTTTTTTACCATGCCATTTGGAGCATTTGGGCGAAAGTTGACTTTTTTCAAGGTGCAGGGTGCAGAATCTGTATTTTCCTTGGTTCTGAGCCTTTGAGGTAAAGATTTACCTATTTGAAAAAATCAAAATGACTGTGTGAGGAATGTCCCAGAACTTTATATATCAATTACTTTGAAAATATCCTGTCAATATGGTTGCTCGGAAAATTTTTGAGAAATTTGTTTTCACTGGCCAGGGAAATTCCCAAGACTTATTGCTTAAAAAATAGCCTGCTTCCTTGGCAAAGTTTGAAAATACTTCGTCGGACCCGTACCAAAGAAAATTTGGCGAATGACAGGGCCATTCTGCTTTTAAGGCAATAATTCTTCTTTTACTTACATGTTACCTTTCAGTGAAGTCATTAATGAACTATTCAAAACCAAAGTGCGAAACCCCTCCCTATTCCCCTCCCCCAAAAATTTCTCGTTTTCAAGTCTTTGTACTCATTTTGCAATTTGCCGCCACCCAAAAAAAAGCTTCTGACCCAGACGACTCCCCCCCCCCTCTTTCGGACGTTTCTGGCTACGCCACTGATGATAGCTCGGTCCAAGTCAGAGGTTATACCCATTTAGCCAGCACAAATTGTAAATAAATCTAAATCGGGATGTGCTGGAGCCACTGTCACGCTACTTTATAAAAATTGATTTTTAAATGTGTACTTTTCAAAATCTCAACTTTGCTACAGTCCGATACCAATTCCAATCCTTTCTCCCTCCTTAAATGCTAACTGTAATTCTTTCTCGACTCTTGTTTTATGTGGTTTCCTATTGGTCTACTGGTCTTCGCCTTTATTTTTATTGAATCACTTGAATTCCAAAACCCAAACGTGTACCTTTTTCCGAAAAATCCTTCCCTTATTCCTGAAATTTTCCAACTCGTATTCTCAATAATGATTTATAAAAATTCCGAATAGTCACGCTACGATTGCATCAATCGAGTTGTAGCAAAAAAATTAGTTAATGACGCCAACAAATTTTACTCTCGTAAAAGGCTCTGGTGTGGTAAGGGGGTCAATTAGCCCTTGGTCTAACTTTGACCAAATTCTTATGCCATTCGATTTGGCATGGTAGAAGATGATTTTAGAGCGCATGAGCGAATTTTTACCTCACCCCTGGGGGGCCAAAATACACGATTTTCAAGCTGAAAACTCTTAAAAATTCTATCTCCTCGAGTTTTCAACCGATTTTTTCCAAACTTGGCACAAAGGTAGTGGTACTAGAGGGGAATACCCTGAAATTTTTTCAGATTTTTTCGACCACTCCAATGACCTTGAATTCGACTTTGAAAATTTCAAATCGCCCTGGGAGCACCGTTTTGCCGCGGGGTATAAAGAAAAAATTTTTTTCATGTTTCCCACTCCATTTTACACCACTCAGAATTTTTTCAGATTTTTTCGAGTGGTGGTTTACATGTGGCGTCCGAAAAACTGATAAATCGGTCGTTTTATTACTTTAAAATTATGCCTTTCCCATCAATTTCGTATTTTTCATTTTTTTTCTCACTAAAAATACATTCATGCTCGCTTTTTATTAAATTTTGATCAATATTCACCCATTTCCCATGACTACGACATTTTGAAGAAAGGGTATCCCCGGATATGATAGGCGAATCGGCCCAAGAGCTACTTTATGAAACTAACCAGCAGACATTATTAAGGACCCCAAAAAATGATTTCAGAAAATTTTTTCCACTCCCTAACTCACCCTACCCCCTTACCCCCGCCCCCAAAATAGCGAATTTTTGTCAAAAAATCGTATCTCGGAACCTAATGGACCAAAAATTCCGAAATTTATGTGGTGTATATAGGAAGTGGTGACCAATTTTTGAAAATTTTTTCAGATTTTTTTTGCGATGCATTCTATTCTAAAAAACCACCTTAAAAACTTTGAATTGCTCAAAGGGTCTGGCCGGATAAGGGATGATTTTAGCCATGGGTTGGATTTTCGCGTTAACCTTCCCAAAGGGTACCCTCTGATGTAAAAAAATCTGAAAAAATTTTCAACCTCCCCCCTTCTATTTCTGAGTTATGGCCATTTTATTGCTAGATTTTCAACAATTTTTTAATTTCAACTGTTGTGAAGGAAATTTTCTGTTCTTTGGCACAAAGTTACCTATGTCTCATAGTCTACAAATTATGAAAGAAAGTTTTTTTTTTTATTTCATCTTAATATTTTGCTCTTGTACTACAGTGCATTTTTTGTCATGGGCTGGGAAATGAAAATTTGAAATTGAAAAAAAAATCCAAATTATCTACATATATAAAAATGTTTTTAGCTGATTCTTTCACATTTTTCAGCATTTCGTGCAGAAAGAAATGATCACAACGTCGAATTTGTATTTAGCTGTCCAAAATATCTAGATAAACTCCCTTTTCGCAATCGTTTCAATTGAAATCTCGAAATTCGCTATTTCTGTCATAAAAAGTCAGTGAAAATGGATTTCTGAGAATTTTTCAGTTTTTCTTTGCGATGCATTCTATCCCAAAACCCACCCTAAAACATTGAAATTGATCCAATTCCAAAACTAAAAGACATAAATTCTTTCTTTTTGATATAAATGCAACTCGCCTTGATAGGTACAATAATTTGAATTTTTTTTCAATTTCAAATTTTCATTTCCCAGCCCATGACAAAAAATGCACTGTAGTACAAGAGCAAAATATTAAGATGAAATAAAAAAAAAAACTTTCTTTCATAATTTGTAGACTATGAGACATAGGTAACTTTGTGCCAAAGAACAGAAAATTTCCTTCACAACAGTTGAAATTAAAAATTGTTGAAAATCTAGCAATAAAATGGCCATAACTCAGAAATAGAAGGGGGGGGGGGAGGTTGAAAATTTTTTCAGATTTTTTTACATCAGAGGGTACCCTTTGGGAAGGTTAACGCGAAAATCCAACCCATGGCTAAAATCATCCCTTATCCGGCCAGACCCTTTGAGCAATTCAAAGTTTTTAAGGTGGTTTTTTAGAATAGAATGCATCGCAAAAAAAATCTGAAAAAATTTTCAAAAATTGGTCACCACTTCCTATATACACCACATAAATTTCGGAATTTTTGGTCCATTAGGTTCCGAGATACGATTTTTTGACAAAAATTCGCTATTTTGGGGGCGGGGGTAAGGGGGTAGGGTGAGTTAGGGAGTGGAAAAAATTTTCTGAAATCATTTTTTGGGGTCCTTAATAATGTCTGCTGGTTAGTTTCATAAAGTAGCTCTTGGGCCGATTCGCCTATCATATCCGGGGATACCCTTTCTTCAAAATGTCGTAGTCATGGGAAATGGGTGAATATTGATCAAAATTTAATAAAAAGCGAGCATGAATGTATTTTAGTGAGAAAAAAAATGAAAAATACGAAATTGATGGCAACGTCATATTTTTAAAGTAATAAAACGACCGATTTATCAGTTTTTCGGACGCCACATGTAAACCACCACTCGAAAAAATCTGAAAAAATTCTGAGTGGTGTAAAATGGAGTGGGAAACATGAAAAAAATTTTTTCTTTATACCCCGCGGCAAAACGGTGCTCCCAGGGCGATTTGAAATTTTCAAAGTCGAATTCAAGGTCATTGGAGTGGTCGAAAAAATCTGAAAAAATTTCAGGGTATTCCCCTCTAGTACCACTACCTTTGTGCCAAGTTTGGAAAAAATCGGTTGAAAACTCGAGGAGATAGAATTTTTAAGAGTTTTCAGCTTGAAAATCGTGTATTTTGGCCCCCCAGCCCCCCAGGGGTGAGGTAAAAATTCGCTCATGCGCTCTAAAATCATCTTCTACCATGCCAAATCGAATGGCATAAGAATTTGGTCAAAGTTAGACCAAGGGCTAATTGACCCCCTTACCACACCAGAGCCTTTCTTCGATGATGAGTGAAAGGTAGAAGGGGTTGAGGGGTAGGGAGGGTGGAGAAGGGTGACGACGACTTGGTGGCACTTACGTACGTACATTTTACGATACTACGTGTAGGAAACCTGTTAAAACGTATTATAATCTGGTCGAGTGGCGGCGTGGCAGAGAGCACGGTGTAAATAATCTGTTATCTCGGGTCGGATACGGCGAAGGGCCGAGTGGGAAGACATGGTACACGCGAAGTTCACGGCAAATCAAAGCAGCGCGACAGTCGCGATTGAACTGGCTGATGTGAAAGAATCGGAGAATGTTCGCGAGTCTGCGTATTGGCACTGGCAGCGACGACGTCGAAACGTTAATTCGTAATCGCGTTTATTTACTCGCGAAATTAAGAACCTGCCGACTCGATGGAGGGTATTTGATAAATAATCACGCGAACCTGTGGTAGTCGAACGCGAGCCGATATACCCAATCGAGGATTTTTTTATCGATCCGTTTTTTTTCTCTCAAATGAATAACCATGTTCCGTCACGAGAACCGACCGCAATGAACGCATCGAAGTCGGCCACCAATAGTCCGATAATCACGCCGAAACCGATCCTGTCGCCGTCTTCGATCAGCGTCACCAACAGCCCGCGAATCTGCCGGTCGCAGAAATACGTGCAGAAGATCCTGGAAAATGAGAAAATCCAAGAGGAAGCCCGCAGGCTGCTGATGGACGGCCAGCAAAAGCTCATCATTATACCGATGGGCAAAAGCGGCGCGAATGGTAAAATAACGCCTCAAGTTCGGGTCTGCTCGACCAGCGTGGCCAACAGCAGCGACAGCAGCGATGGCAAAAGAACACCGCCGCGTAGAAAACGTACCACGACGATGCAGCCGAACGGCACCGGCAAAGGGTACCAGTCTTGGAAACCGCATGTGCAAAAAACGCCCAAAAATTCGCCCAGTTTAAGGAGCCTCAAAGCGAACATCGAAGAGAAGCCCGAAGGCGGGATGCTGCCGCCGTCGCCCAGCTTGCGATCGTTCACGTACGCCGATATGCCGGTATCGAACACCCTGAGACCGTTATCAGACGTAGTCTCAGTCAGATCTTTGGTATCGATCGGAATGGGATCCACCGATGGCAAGAAATTGGTCATTAGAAGAGTACCGACGTCGCCTTCGGATTTATTGAATTTCACTCACACGCCGCCGTAAGTATTGCGCCTACCTAATGAAATTCATTACTGTTCGAATTCTTCCTTGGCCCCCGTGATCCACGATCCACGGTGCCGCCGATTCCAGTCTGAGTGTGATTTGTTCGCCAAATACCCGTTAGATTCACACCACGATAAGCTGCGCACATTTAATTCGGAGAATTTATCTGCTTTGCTCCTCCCCACGCTCTCTCGAACCGGCAAAAATACCTGTACGGAATGTGATTCATTAAATCTCAATCAGTGAGTCAATAAGACAAAAGCATCTGTGTCCTAATTCTATCGGATTAAAGTACCTGTACGTAGGTATCTAAATCTATTATTTCGATTTGATCTATTGTAGTGATTCATCTTCGCGGAGGCATGTGAGATCAAATACTGATGTTGAAATGTGGACCCTGTGCATGTAGAGTCAGCGAAATACATTTTTCTCGTACGTAACGTGTAAAAAAGTATAGAAATGGTGAAATTTACGTATTCACTCTTCCCCCTCTTCAAGCATTAAAATTGGCCCTTTGCAGCATTTTTTTAAAAATAATTTTCACTTCGAGTAATACATAGATTTCCAATGTTATGATCATTGGCGGAAAGAAGAGGGACAAATTGCATATTGGCAAATTAGAAATTTTTGAATGATTTTTTTGAAAAAAAAAAATCATCCCTAAATTTTGAAATAAATCAAATTCAATTTGATCTTGATGAATATCTATGCAAACCAGATGGATGATTCACTTGAAAAAAAATCGTTCTGAATGGGAAAAATCAAAAAAAAGTTCAGTGGGGAATTTTGAGCCCCTCTCCCCTCCCCCACCAAAATCGAAGAATGCAAAAATGTTGAAGAGATTTTTGAAAATTTGAGTAATACAAGTTTGATAATGAAAAAAAAATATCCGCAGAGAGGAGGTACACAGCCTGATCAGAATTTTACATCATGCTTTAGTCAAAATAATTGAAATTAAATCTTCATTTTCTGAAAATTATAATTTTTTGTGGAGAATGTTCGTTCAGAGTTGAAAAAATTGGGAGAAGTCGTTAAGTATTTTTGAATTAGAAAACTACCATCAAAGAAAAATCTTTTCCAGGCGGAAATTTTCAATTTTCATTTTCCTCCTTCAATGAACTTGATACGATTTTTCCGTGAAAATATTTTTTATTTCTTTAGAGTAAAAAAATTGAAAAGCTTATTCGAAATTTTGAGTATCTATGTGATTTTAAAGGTTCTCAAAAATGAAATTTCGAAAATTTTACTTTTTCAAATTGTTTTTTTGGAGTTTCGATGGTTTTGATGAAATTTTTGGAGTACAATTAATTGGGCAGGAGCAGAGGATAACTTGCCCCTTTCTTGGCAAAATTGAATTTTTAAACAAAAAATCAATTTTTTAAAAAATGGTGACTTTTGATCAAATTTTTATTCCAAATTGGAAAAAAAAAACGAGAAAATCCTACTTTCAGACGAAACTATTCATCTAGGTAGTTTAAAAATTTTCAATTTTTTGCTCTTATTATTATTTTTGTCCCTTCAATAAGGTGATTTCAGTCTGTCTATGAAAGAGCTTTTTTGTATTACGAAAATGGAAGAATTTGGGAAATTTGAAGGACGAAATTATCAGGTCATGATCACTATGGCCTTTTGAAATCCCCGCTTTAACTGAATTAAAATTTTTGAAAAAAATTTGTTGATGATAAAAAATAAAGCTTTTAAAATTTTGCTCAATTTTTCAGAGTTTTTATGCAATATTTGGATCCCGATCAAAAGGGGATGGAGTGGACAACTTGGTTCCCTTCAATGATGACAAAATTGCATTTAAAATTAGAAAATTGAGTTCAACTTCAAAATTTTTCAGAAATGATTACCTTAATTTTCAGAATGACGTGAGAAAAGTGGGGAAAATTGTGCTTCTGGTTGAAAAAATCAGAAAAAGTTCTGTTTTGATTGAGAATTTTCTATTTTTTTTGTCCCAAAAAATATCCTCATATTAAAGAGGGAACAATAAAATATTGAGGTGCTGTAACTCGTAAAATTGGAATGAAGAAGGTATATCAGAAATGCCAGTTGTATTTGGGTGCAGTAAAAATTTAAGGACCTCTTTTTCCCTAAAAAAAAAAGTTGAAAATTGAATTTTCAATTCTCTTATAGGAGGTACGTGAATTTATTCGGTTGAAAATTTTAAAAATTTCAGAAAGGAAAAGGAGTGTTCTGTTTTTAGCACATTTTCTCAAAGTAAAATATAAAATTTAAATTTAGGGCTCCTTCGTCGGTAGTTCTTCAAAGATGCAGGCGGCAGGCCTAATGCAAATGCACTCTTTTTCACTTCCCTCTCTCCAGTTTCAATTTTGATTACCTAGGTTTCGAACGCAAATTGAACTCTTATATTTTTTCTTTCCATTCATTTTGATGATTTTTCAAGCCATGGTACGTATGTACTGATGGCAAATGAGTAAACGATGCTGAGGTACGAATAATTATACAAGAGGTGCTCGAAAGTCACAAGTTATCGACTTGAACAACCAAACAGAAACAATACGGTTCCAGTACCTTACCTACGTGCGATAAAATAGCTATCGTTTTAAAAATGATTTTTTTTTACTCGTTAGCGTACGCGTTTAATTCGCCAACGAGGTATTTTATCGCAGAGTCTCAAGATGATTCGAATGATTAACTGTGTCATCGTTTTAATTATCGCTTAATGAATGGAATGCGATTAATAAAACCTAGGTAAACATTAATGTTTTGAATTTCTACGCCGTTCTAACGTGTTACCACTTGTATTATCCTTTCATTCTGTTATTTTACGTATTCGTACAATCTGGTGAGATGTGGAGAAATAATGTTGAGAGAATTCCGAACGAATGAATTTGATAAAACGAGAGAGGGAAGATGAATGTGGTAAGAATTGATGAAAGATGAAATACTGAAGTCAAAAATCGAATTTTTCCGATATTTGGGGTCAAAGTTATTATGATTTTCTTACATATTTTTATGAATGGAATCAATTTGACAGCTTTTGCCTCTCCATAGATACTATCCCTGGCGTAAAAACTTTCCGCCTAAATTTATGACTCCCTACGCCTTTCCCTTCCTGAGATATCGCCTCTTATGTATCAAAACTTTTTTGGAGGGATATTTTTGATATTTTTGTTTATTTTTAAACTCATTTTCCAGAATTTTGAATGAAAATTTTTATTAATCCTGGTTGTTAAATTTAGGAAAACTGAAAAAATTTGAATTTTTCCAACTCAGAATTATTGAAATACATATGAATTTTTTACTACTGAAAATTACACACAGGTACCAAATTTTTCCAACGAAGTCTATGGTTAAAAACTGAGGATTTTTTTCCTTCAAGACTGATTTTTTTCAAAAATTCCCTATTCTAGCCCGAAGAATTTGCAAGATTTCTAATTCAACGTTAAAAACTGTACGAAAAGATTCATCTGAGAAATTTGGGAAATCTAAATTCTTTTAGATTTTCCAAAAAGTTCCACTTCTCGCACGCTAAACTGGTGAATAATGAATCACTTTTCGAGTGGGTATGGGAAAAAAGAATTTTTTCCCTTATTTTTTATAGAAGATATTCATTTTTTGGAGGTATAATACAATTTGTTAATTTGAGGTAAAATCTGAAGGAAACCACTTTTTAAAGGTTTAGATTATCTTTCAACAATAGAAAGAGAAAAACAATAACATTTTTGAAAAAGTTTACTTGCTTTTTTGCATTTGAAAAAAAAACGTAAAACTGTTTAATTTTCCCAACTTCAAAAAATATTTAAAAATTTCCAACTTGGAAAAACATATAGATTGAATTTTCCCAAGTTGGGATAATTTGATATTTGATATTTTTATTCATATTTCCTCGAGTTGAAAAAATTCACCATTTTATACTTTTTTCTCAAGTAAGCAAAATATGATTTCAAAAAGTAAATTTTTCCAACCCCAATTTCTTATCAAGTACCATACAACCTGGTCAACTTTTGTAGAATCTGGCTCTGTCATCAATTTTTAATTTCGAACCACTAATTTCTAAAACCGTTTAGGAAGGTACCATTTTTTTTTTAAATTGAGGTTCTGAGTGTTTCAGATTCACTGATTCAGGCTGTATGAATTGAAATTCAGAAAAATCCAAAATAAATAATTGAAACCTTTTCCAGATGGGTTTAAAAGTTTAAAATCTAGAATGTCCATAAGGACAATGCAAATTTTATTACATTTTTTTGGCATTCCTGTAAAAAAAAAAATCAATTTTGCACTTCGATGGTTTTAGAATTAATGGGTCGATTTTGTCCATTTTTTTTAAACGCATTTATTTTGAGAAACTGAAATGTAGGTACTCGCTTTATCCAAAAATTTTGATCATAGATACCTATTTAAATGAGATAAAATTACAACGTTTTTTCAACATAAAAAAAAAGTAAATTAGGTATTAAATATTCAATTGGTGAATTTTATTTTGAAATGGAGGCAATTTATACCCTCTAAATCTAAATCAGTTGGATTTAGTGAAATTCTGCTCTTTGAAATCGTTCCATCGATTTTTTCCAGTCGAAAATTATTAGATTTTTCTGACAAATAGGCGAAGTGAAATCTGTAACTTTTAAATGAAATATTTTACTTAAAAGTAGGTATTGATTTTCAGTGAGAATGAATTTCACTGATACAGAATCGCAGATTTTCATCAGACTAACTGATTCAAAATTGGAGAATTTCATTAAGTATTTCAATTGATATGATCATCTTATATAGAAATTGGTACGAATGGATATTTTTTTTCTAGAAATGTACAGAAAATGAATTTGTACCCACTCAGTTGCTCATTATTTGCTCATTTTTCCTCAATAATTTGTGTCAGTTTTTCATTGTTTCAATTCTAGTTTTCCAGCATAATTTCCATTTTTTTCAATTATCACGTTTTTTTCAACCAAAAACACTTTTTTTGATTTATTTTTATTTGAAGGGTGAGGGAGTGTGGAGAAATTGTGAAAGGTACGAAATTTGAAAGTAATCTCTCACTCGAGCTTTTTTACGTAAATAATTTCAAATTGCAGTATTAGATGGATAATAAAAATCCAATCAAATAGTTTTTATATAGAGACATGTGCACTATTGACTGTACAATAATCGTTTTATAATTCTATCAAGACTCACTGAGTCAATATTATTAAGCGAATTAGATCTACACTATAAACGGGACATAAATACGTAAATTGACGTAAGAACTAAGAATTAAGAACTATAACCTTTTATAAGGTAGATTAGGTACAAAAATTCGTCGATAAATCGTCCATATTTAAGCTAGGTACTCTGACTTTTTGATGATGACGCGATGAGATCATAAAACAATCTTATAGAGGTACGATTATACTAAATGACTGAGTAAATTTACCTACCTACGGCGAGGAAAACATTTCCCATTTATGGATGTACGTGATACGAAAAATAAATTTTGTAATACAGATACAGAAGTCGCTGAAAATCGTCAACACGATCGTTATTGATTTTACGTGAAGTTTCAATCTTTTCTACGTAAATAGTATATTATGTAGAGGAAAACACGTCGTACTAAGTAAAATGTAATCATATAAGTCATATCAGCTCCCGATGTATTCTTCGGTGTCTTATTTGATGATTGTGCGATACAACGTTAAATTAAAAACCCTTGAAAGCTTATCTACGAAAATGCGTCACATCAGCGAAAATATTATAATAAATTTTTTTCTCTGGTGATACGCGAGAACACGTTGATACGACCAGAGGCGGTTCGAGCATAAACTTTTAGGGGGGTAATGATGTTCAAAAATGCCGACTAAAAAATTCAAAATTGCCGAGTAAGAATTCTGAAATTTTACAATACGAGAATTTTTTGTTTCAACAGATTAGTTTCGAAGATTATATTATGCAGTTTTAAGGAGAAGAGAAGGTAAATAAATTTGTCCCGAGCGAAGCGAGGGAGAAAATTTTAAGTGGAATACTTTCTTTAATTTCAAGACCAATAAAACAATGTTATAATATAAATTGATTATCTAACGCGAGTAAAAAAAACCGACCACTTGTACTTAGAAAATGTTCAAAAAGAAAAACAATAAGGTCGAGCGTAGCAAGGCCAAAGCTTTTGAAAAATTTAATTTCTTGACTTTAAAAATGAGTTTTGATGAGAAAAAATTTGATAAAACAAGTTGAAATAATGTAGGGGAAAAATATCATTTTTGTTGAATTTGGATTGTTTTAAAAGTATGAAACAAAAAAAACCAATGAGGCCGAGCGTAGCGAGGCCGAAATTTTTCGAAAATATCGGTTTGGAAAGTAAATAATTTTGAAGTTGGATTGTGTTTTATGAAAGAGGACTACAAACTTGAAATTTAGAAAGGCTCAATTTTTTATTGATTAAGCTGCAAAATTTCTAAAACTTTTTCAATTTGCTGACATTTCTGAGATTTTGCCGACTCGCCTTATATTTCCAAAATTTTGCCGACTGAAAATTTGTCTGGGGGGGTGTTACCTCCCCCCAAACCCCCCCATCGCGCCGCCCCTGGATACGACGATGATTTTACAAGCTCCCCAACCGCATCCTACTTCGAAACTCGACGTCAGCTCTGTCTGAAAATTAGTCAAATGATGTGAAACAAGTAGGAAAACCCATCGCACAGATAATTTGGTAAAATTACGTACGTTGAGGTGGGTATTTTGGTGCTTCGTTTCGGTCTTGGGAAGCATCGTGGCGGAAATTCACGTTGGCGCGTTTGATCTTGATGTGCCTAACCGAGGTGTTCTGGAAATATAGAAAAGAGCTGTAGGAAAAATTCCGGTCGAATCACGTGGTATAGCGTGAAAAGCCGAAGGATGAAATGTAATCCGCGTATATTTATATTACGCCGGGCTAAGTTATTATTATATTGCCTTAAAAGGCGTAAGTATAATTAAACGTACACATATTATCGAGTATAAAAATAATATTACTATTCGTACGAGTATACGATTTCAATTTTTCATCGAAATTTAAAATAATTATACAGGCCTGGTTAAGTAGGTATTTTCCTAACGTAACGTGTTATTACGACGTGTATTTACACGTGTTAGGGGGGAATATTTAAACGTAACTCGTCCTCCTAATCATACAGATGATGGTAAACTCGCTGCTGTTATAACCTTGATTTAAAGGGAGCTATTGCTACTGTTTCGGATGCAATTCAAGGTACCATTGGTAGCATCTAGCTAAGTAATTATTTAGAATTATTGGAGGAAAACGAGCGAGATGAGGCGGAGGAGGAAAATAAACAGTGCCTTTGCACTTGTCTAAATACCTACGTGTTTCTTTCTATACAACGTAGAATGAATGTAACAATATTAACTAACGACTTCCTATGAGACTGTGTCGCCGTGACGACGTGTCCAGCCTTAATAATCTGGTATCAAAGGTGCGTCCAGCGTGTAATCTGCCCTGATATGGCCGATATGTGGTCTCTGCTTTTATCAGACCAACAAAAATAAGGCTCTTTGGGTCATTAAGATGTTTAAAACTAGTCGACGTTTTGAAGTTTTTTTATTGGTATTACGTATGGTTCGATTCTTAGCCCAGTTACAGGTATAGGCAGTTATAGGTATACGTTTTGTGGGTAGAAGGTAGAACTCATAGTCAGGGCAACGTCGAACAGGTCCATTTATCGAATGGTTTCCAGATAAGAAACGAAAAGAACGTGAAAAAACAATAATTTTTTCTGCATTCGTGCAAAAATCGCGTTTAAATTATTCGATTAGTACGAGTTCTAGTCGAACTGCATATTTGCCAATATTTTTACATCAAGTATGACGAGTTTCCGCACCTTTTGGTGGTTTCTGCGGATATGGATGAAGGTGTCGTGTCGTAACGTTTCCTAATTTCTAGGTAGAACAATGATTAGAACATGGTTCGAAAATCAGTACAATGTAATCAACAAAATTCGAGGTTAGGAATTTTACAAAAACTGCATATGGAACGTAGGTGAATACTTTGAAATAGCCATCGATGGTTTTCAAAAGTTAATGAGAAAAAATCAGCGTGTGAAATAAAATTTATGGTAATTTTTGAAAAATCCAATACCTATCAATGTGTGCACTCCTTTCCAATGATGACTAAATGTCAGTCAGAAGCGCACCTAAAGTAGGGTTTAGGGGGCTCGAGCTGCCTCTTTTAAGCTCGGAAAAAATATTTTTTGTTACGATAATGTGAAAAAGTGCAATTTTTTACTTTTCAAACAGTATTTTCTCAAAAAAAAACTTCGCCTTCGCTTCACCCGGACAGTACATATTTTATTTTAAAAATTGATGACTTTTCAGTGATCTTTCAATCAAGAATCAATGATTGCTCAATCAATTCCCATTTGATCTGAAAAAATCAATGATTTTTGACTGAAAGGTGAGTGAAAAATGACTATTTAATATGAAATTTAACCCCTTCTCCCATATTTTTTCAAATTCTCGGCTCCTCTCTCAATTAATTTCTGGATGTGCCTGTGTTGTTACTTAGTTATCTAGGTACTTGATACAGTTTCAATCGATTCGTTAAATTTTTTGATCTTCATTTTAGCATAATACTACAAGGAGTCTATACTTTTTTTAAAAAAAAAAAAGAACCTAAAATAGGTAGCAAGAATTTTCAACATTTTTTTCTTCTTTGAATTTTTTTAATCAAAGGGTTAAGAAGCAATTTTTTAAATAAATTTTAAGCAAGAAAAATAATTTGAAGATGGTCAATTAGTCAGAAAAAAAACAGAAAATTGCAATAATTTTTTCATTTTTAAGATCCAGTAGACACCTTACTTTCATAATTTACATCAATTTTTTGATTTTCTATTAATTTCTGATCGGTTTCTCAGTTCTCAAGAGGCCTGTAATTTTTTTTACCGATTGATTTTTGATCATTTGGTGTGTTATTGATTATGCTATCGATTTTTCAATTTTTTCTGTTGGTTTTCATCACTTTTCTGTTTTTTGTTCATATTTCGTTCATTTCTTCTTTTATTTTATTAATTTTCCAATTGAATTTGTCTTAATCAATTTTTTACTGGCTTTCACTAACTGATATTTTTTTTGGTTCCAGTTATTTTTATTAATTTTTCGATTTTTCGATTATTGTTGATCAATTTCTATTTTTGGTGTCAAATTTTACTCATTTCTACAATCACCATCAGGATGTTGTATTGAAAAATCTAGGTAATTGAATAGACCATCGTCTTATTAATTTTCCAGTTCTGAATTTGTTTTGTCAAATCCTACAGAAACATAAAATTTGTTGATGGCTTTCAATTTTCGATCAGTTATTTTTTTTACCATTTTATAAATTTTCTGTTTTTTTTTTAATAATTTTTCATCAATTTGGGGTCTTTTTTGTGCCAAATTTTGCTCGTTTTGTCATTCGTCTCACATATTTATTTGCATAGTCCTCATTTCAGCCAATTTTTTCAAAAACTGAACAAATAGGTAATCAATTTATTTATCATTTTAAAATTTTCAATCATAGGGTGAAATAATGATCGTTCGATTTTCCACTTGATTAATAATTCTCACCAAAGTATGTTAGGTACCTATTTTTGTCAAATTTCGCTAATTTTATCATCAATCTGACTGAGATAATTTCCAGTTAGAAATGGTTGTAGAAATTGACAACAATGTAGATTTTTAAAAATTATTTCTGAATTTTTGAGCTTTATCTTTTAATTGATTTTTATTCGAGCTTTCATTCGATTTTTTTATTAGATTTTTTTTTCTTGATCATTTTTTTTTCTTCAATTTTGATTGAATTTTCGATTTTTCGTTGGGTTTGTTTTATTAATTTTCAATCATCAGTTTTCTTCTCTCTCTTATCAATTTTGAACAAATTTTGCTCATTTAGGCAACTTTTGCCATTTTTATGAATTTTTGCTCGTTTTGTCAACTTTTGGGTATTTTTCAATTTTCAGTCACTTGGCTCAATTTCAGTTTGGAGTACTTCATAAATTTTTATAAATTAAACTGTTTTTAATCAAGTTTTCAATTCTCTTCTTTCATGTTATTTTCTAAACACATTCTGCTAATGTCAGCCAATTTTCATCATTTTTATGAATTTTTTCTCGTTTTGTAACTTTCTAGTATGTAATTGATTTCATTTCTGCCGATTTCTTCAATGTTTAACATATTTTTTTCATCGATTTAATCTATTTCATTTATTCAAAATCATTTTTTTCATTTTTTTCGATCATTCGTTCCATTTTTAATTTATTTATACTGCATTAAATTAAAATTGTATCAGATTTTGATGAATTTTTTCCTTTTACATCGGATTTTGAGGTTCTTCATTGGTTTAGTTTTGGATCAATTGACTCGGTTTTTCAATTTTTTCATCAATTTTTCACATTTCAGTCAATTTTTAATCTTGTTGAAAAATTACTTATTTCATCAATGTTGTGATAATTTTTACCTAGGTATTTTATCGTTTTTGATGAGTTTTCAATTTTGATTGAATTAGTTGGAAATTTAACCAATAAGTTAAATTTTACTCTCTCGCTTATGAACGAGTGAAAATGATCAAAAATCACTAGAAATAGTCGAAATTCCAGCACAGTAAAAAATCAGTGAAAAAAGTGCTAAAATTCAGTGAAAATTCACTGGAAAATCTGTTGAATGGGTGTCTGAAATTTACTTGAAAAATCGCTAAAAAAAATTTTGTAAAAGCAGTGAAAAATTTCTAAAAATCAATAAATTTTTGTTGATTTTTTTCTGTAATTCCGACTTTTTTCGGTGACTTTTCACTCGATTCGACTTGAGAAAGTATGGATTGTCAAAGTAGTTTGATTTTATTGTTTGGACTGAGCTTGGGTGTGATTATACCTAAGTTCATATTTCTTTGTGCCACTCTCTCTTTCAAAAGATGATATCTTATTTCAAAGTATATAATATGGAAAAATGTTTGATGGGCTTCGTCCTACCTCAACATTGATAAAAATTTTCGAACCATTTTTACTCAGAAATTCGTCTATCATCAATACGTACCTTCGTATGATTTATAATGTACCTTGTTGTAGAGCGATTAAACATCGAATACCAATTACTTGTTTATTGCCAACTTGGGTTATTCAGACTAATTACCATGAACTTTATAAAAGAATGATGCTGGTACTTGGACGAGTGAAAGAGAAAATGAGCTAGACGTTCTGTATATGGATGCACCTAGCGAATACATTATAATGTTAGCAATACGTATACCAAAGAGATGGGATAGGATGGGATAGACCATAGACACAAAGTACTCGTGTGTGTAGAAAAAAAAAGAAGTCTACGACCAAGTGGAAGAATAGTATCGCGCGATCGATATTCTTTCTATTCAAGTTGGCTTTTTTTAGTTTCACCATCACGTAGGTATTATCGGAACCAGTTTAAAGTATATTTTCCGAATAATTTATAGTCTCTAATGCAATAGGTAATAGGTATACCTGTCATCGCGATATGAATGCACCATAAGAATGTTCATTGTTCGGCTCATCGGCTCAGTAATGATGAGAATCAGGGTTGTGTGAGGGGAAATGTGTGAGGTAGCGACGGCGGCGCGGCGGCGTTTTCCTTTTTTTCTCTCTTTCTCTGCTTGTCTCTCATACTCAAACATTGACTGAGAAGCTGATCCGTAGGCGAAATGAAATTATTAATACGCGTGTATTTCGAGTACCCAGTAGGTACGCACGGTAGTAATTGCGCGTTCTTGATCAATGTTTATTGCTTCCTTTTCTAATGCACTTGACATTTAAATCATATACGTAGCGTACGCGTCCGTAGTATGATAATCCAATGTCAAAAAAGTTTTAGGTAGATGAATCTGTCATCGTATTGTGGAATAACGTGTATTTGCAGCAGGAGGAAATGCCGCGTAACGCTGGCTGGCTCAAATGATTATGGAATTTACCAGCTGCTGAGTCATCTATTATGAAGGCATTTATCGCGCGTATATCGGCTCTAGTTTTTTTTTAATCGCCAGAGTCGAGCGATCTGCACTTGATATCGAGTAGAAAGCGTACCTTCCCGAGGATTACATCATTTTCGCAACAGATCGTAAAATAATCGCGAATTTTGCAAGTTTTCTGACACACCCGCCCGCGATAATAAGCTACAGGTCGTTAATTAACTGATACGCGCTCGTCTAGATGCGTGCTTGGCGGATCAAGTGCGCTAATCATAGGTTGGACGTTGAGGAGAGGTTTACTTTTGAACTTGCTCTCGCCCTCGTCTCCGTTGTCGGCTGTTGAATTATCATCCTCGTCCGGCTGTTTATTTGATTCGATTATTCTTCGTGTGGTGGAGATATATTGCAGTGTGGCCGATGTCGCGTCGCGGCGTATTTTATACGATATTGCCCAAATACACACGCGAGCTTCGATATATGAATATGTAGGGACAAGGTCATCGCGTGACCGTGTCTTTCCGTTCGTCACGAAGGCAAAGTAGACTGAGTAGTGATGATTGAGTTGAATGTATCTGTTCGTGAGATGTATGTGATGGAAAAGAGCTCGATTTTAAATTACCAAAGTATCCTCGATATTTTCTGTGTGCGTTTGAATGGATTGGAAAAAAGATTAATTTGGATTCTGAGGAAAATTTGTGAGATTAAAGTTTGCAGTAATGCGGGGCAGGTAAGAGACCTCGGAATGAAGTAATCTTCAAAGAAATGCATTTTTTTGCCTCTTTGAATTTATGCCACTTGCAGGGAACCTTAGTCCCCCCTCCCCCCAAAAAAGGTATTATTTGAGTTTCTATACTGAATCATTTGCCTCGAATTTGGATACCATTAAAAGTCTTGTTTTGGGGTTTTGAGATTTTGTTAGATACCTTGGATGCTTGGATTAGTACCTGAGTTATTCCATACTAAAAAGAAAACAAAAATGAAGTCTGGTCTTTCTATTTCGCTCAATTTTTTTTTACAAGTTACCCTTGGTGGTCTATTCACAAAACCACGATCCTTTTTTTCCTAACGCTCTAGAGGGCGGGTGGGGGAGGGGCCTCGAAATTTTTATGAAATTACTATTTTTAGTAAAATTGCTCAACATAGAAGGCTCATATTTCGAGACAGATTGTACTTGAGGGAAAACTGTTTGCGGGATCTGGAAGAGAATTGATAGGAGATTCAAAATCTATAATCACATTTTGAAAAGCTCAAAGTTGAACTTTGTTGAGGAAAGCTCAAACTTTCATGATGAGAACAAAATATGTGACGCGCCATGAGAAATCGACCCTTAAGGTGGAAAATAAAATGTTAAGAAAAACGCAAAAATTGGTTTAAAAGTTGATATTTTGGCGTTTTTCGCGAAATTTCATTTTTCACCTTAAGGGTCGGTTTCTCATGGCGCGTCACATATGAAAGCTACCATTTAAAAATCTAAAAAAAATGACAATAAGTAGTCGTTTTTATCTTCTTTTCATCCAGAAAATTTTCAAGATGTGATCTCTCGACTCCTGGGGAGCTTAGGGGTCCACAATTTTGACCAAAATTCAAAAAAATTCGTAAAAGGTAAAGTAGCACATTGATTTCTACTAATTCGATGGTGCTGATTTCAAAAATGCACTTGGTTTTTTCATCCGACCCCTCTCATCCCCCTCCCATTAGCCCAGATGAGAGGGTCAAAATTTGAAAAAATGAATAATAACGTGTGACCTGTCGTTTGTTAGGTATTTGAAGGCACCGAGTTCGAATATTTACATATTTTTTGGATTTGACCACTCAGTGTCCCCCTAGCTCCCAATTTTGGGAAAAAGTAGCTTAAAAAATTAAAATGACGTGTGATATCGATTTTCACTAATATTTGAGGTCGTAGAATTCGAATATCGACTTACTTTTCAATTTTTCTCCTTTCCCTTTGCTCTAACCCAAAGATTTGTGCGATTAATTCGAGAGGGGGTTGGTTAGAGCTGGGGAGAGGGGTAAAATCGAAAAGTAAGTCGATATTCGAATTCGACGGCTTTACCTAAAAAAATGTCTACCGAAAATAGATACCTCTCAAAAATCAGTTCCCTCCCACTCTCCCTCCCTCCTTTCCTCTCTCATAAAAAAGGGCAATTTGTACCAAAAATAGGAAGTTTGCTCAAAAATTCAAAATTTTGTCAAAAAAAAATTTACCCAAAAACTAAAAAGACAATTTCTACAAGTAATGGAAATCTCCCAAAAAATCACAGTTGCCTTCTTCATCTCCTACTTTAATAGTAAAAAATTTCAGAAATTCGCTACAGTTGTTCAATGCCTAAAAAGACACTTTTTCGATAAGTCAGCCAAAAACATCAAAATTTTTTAAACATACATCAGCCCTATTCCAAAATTTTTGTTGTTTTGAAAAATGATCATTTTGGACTGTGGTCAGAAGTCAAACAATCCTGACGATGATAACTTTCATTAAAAATCATACTTAGTAATTTTTACCCAAGAAATGACCATTTTTACCAAAAAAAAAAAAAAAATGGTAATTTAATAACCCTACTTCGAGGCTTCTTATCTCCGCCCCCTTTGGATTGAGGGTTGAGGAACTTGAAAATTGTTTGAGAAGTATTTTACTCTGAGCAAACTTCTTACAAGATCGATGACAAAGTTCCTGAAATTGTGAATACCTAAACCTTAAAAATCCCTTCAGTTCTATTTTGAATAGGTACCTAATAAGTAATAACGGAAAATGCATGGGGTAATCTGATCAGAGAAAAAAAATCATGAGTACTCTGAAACCAGACTCACGTAAAAAAATTTAAATTCTTCGCTCCTTCCCAATCTAACAATGCAGACTTATTTTTCGTCCCTGAAAACGAATAGAAGCAGGATGCATTGCATAAATATAAAAATAATTATTCAGGTACCTCCTTTCGAAAAAATCGCATGCAAAAATCGATCACCAAATGAGCGAAGTTTAAAAATGGAATATTTTCAAGAATAAATCGCCATTCGTCTCCAACCTTCGTTCGCGGTATTTAATAAAACAGTAAATAAACGTCAATTCTATAGAAAAACAAGAATAAAGAGGTACGAGAAGGAGAGGTAGAAACACTAGTACGTTAAATAGGTAACTACATAAATACGCTAATTTTCTCTAACGTGTTTGCTTTTTAATTTTAATACACAGATAATTTGATATTGACAACGTCTTCGAGTAATTATTTCTGACCGACAAGCGTTCAACTTTGGGCCTTGAAATAATTATCAACAGATTACCTAAGTGTATCGGTTTACGTATAATTTACTTCGGCATCGCGGCAGCGAAAAACTTCCTCAAAACTTGATGAGGATAGTTGAGAGTACCTACCACGTCTAGTTCGCAAGATGATTCGATTGAAGAACGTAGAAAAATGCTGACAAAGCTTAACTGAATTTAGCTAGATTAACTCGACTCAAGATTAGAAGGTCTAAATTTTTCCCTTTGTTTTGATGGTAAAAAATCTCTTCACTTTTACAGATTTTTTAATTCGACGAATCAAATTTCTATACTGTGAAAAAACAGTTCAGATATTTCAGGTGGTGTGAAAAGTCCTGTTTGTTCCGGTTTTTTTTTTTTTCAAAAATATCAAAATTCTTACTTTTTTTGTTCAACTTTGAAAGTGTTAAGTAATTAATTCTCCTTTATTTTCAAAATTTTGTAGAAATTGCTTCGTTTTTTTCTTCTAATGAGAAATTGTAAGAAAAGGAGTTTTGCCCCCTCCTCTGAAATATGAAATGTTTGGAAAATGTTCTGCCAAAGTAGGGACTGTTTTTTCATCGTGAAATTCCATTAAGACACCTTCAATTCGTTTTCAGAATGTTATATAAACACTCTTTTCAAGATCATTGTGATCAAATTCTCAAAATTCACTGTTTCGTAATTCGTACCGAAAAAATTGTTTCAATTAATTGTGAAAAAAGTGAATTTTGGAGTTAGTTTTGTGATCATCAAATGTTTTTGAAAACCGAAAATTCTCAGAGCCTGTTATAGGTAATTCTTTCATATTTTTGGCTCATAAAATTCAAATTTTCTTTTGTAGATGAAAACTAATTTTCTCAATTTTTCTGATAAGATTTTCGGAATTTTTAAAGAAAAGTTTACAATTTTATTTCGTACCAACGCCAACGTCAAATCCTGACATTGATACGACACTTCATCCGAAATAATTTCGACTGTACGAAGAGGAAAAACGTCACATAATTTAAATCGAATTATCCCATTAAAAAATAACGCGATTTAATGGGCGAAAAATTTTCGCACCGTCCGACGTCGTCGACTTGAGAAACCGTGAAGAGATCTCACGAAACATTCAAAAGAAACAATTCGTATCATTCGCTTCTCGAGGCGAATACATTCGTGCAAAAAGTTTCCTCTACAACAAAATTCGTTTTTATTTAAAAAATTAAAAAAATCGCGTTACAATTTCTGCAAATAGAAGAGGCACGATTACATTATGCCATAAAATTAATTTTAATAAAGCGTACGGACGCGAGCGCGAAACATTTTAAATAGATTCTATTAGCGATACTTAAGCTTTTGGCCAACTTGCATCTGACGTTTAATCATGCTCCATTGTTGTATTACGAGAAAGTTAAACGATCGAAGGCGTTTTGATAAAATCTGTCTAGTTCATCTTAATTTAGTTATAATAAACTGACCGTCGAAGCGTATTTACTTACTTTTTTTTTATTTCGGTAAATAAATACTAGACGCAATTCTGCGTCCACGACGATGAAAAAAAAGCAAATCTGCCGCGAAATGTGGAAAAAAATCATTATAGAGAAGTGTAAATTTCTAAAACATTAATTACAGTTTCCTGCTTGCACACTTTAACTTGATAATTCTACTTAATTCTTTTTGTTTCGAGATAGCAAGGACGAATAATTTAAGCGGTTTATTATTTTTTTTCTACTTTGAAAACAATACGAGCCGAGTAGGATAATCCGTGAAAAATTAGAAATGTATTTGCCAAATTTGGCATAGTAATGAGGATCGTACCGTGGTTTATTGAGTTACGAAAGAGAAAAATTTTCGCATTTTTTGTACCAGGGAGGATCATTTTGAAATTTTTTAGATTATTGGAGAGGAAATTGCTGAGAATTGTGCCTTGAATTTGAAAATTCCCCCCGCCCCCTCCCATCAGAATATTTATCTTTTTCGTGGGTCCTTTGTTCGAAAAATTGTTCTCAAGTACATACCTAGACCTACCATTGACATCAATTTTTTTTAGCCTCGTTTTTCGAAAGCACCTAAAATAAAAATATCATTTTCATCGTAGTGTGAGTAAAAGTGCACTTTTACTCACACTCGCGAATCGCTCGAGTGCTCAAACTCGCCTTTTACTCACACTACAACAAAAAATATCGTATGGAACTCGTGAGATAAATGATTTTCGACGATTTTGAATTATTTCCCTCGCTTCGCTCGGGCAATAAACCTCAAAATTCGTCGAAAATCACTTTATCTCCCTCATTGCATAATATACTATTTTTGAACGTTTTCTCAGTATTCGCAAAAAAAATATTGGAAATTTTGTCTTCCGAAATTGTGTTAGGTTGAATATTTTAATCCGCAAAAATTATCTCAACAACTTTTTCCAATTTTTGAAAAAACATAGACGTTAAGTACTTACATTTTTTGTAACTTTGAAAAAATTATCTTGACGAAAATTGGTGTAGAAAAATTGTCAATTCTGCACTAAGGTTGAATTTGAAGATCTTGTGAGGAGAGGTACATTTCGAGTCAGGACGTTTCTTGTAGTGTTGCCAATCAAAATTTCGAAAATTCTTTAAAAAGCTAAAATCCCCTCAGTCAAAATTCCTTAAACATTCCTTAGCCTCGATTTTTTACATTTTTTCAATCCCCGAATTTTGAAAAAAAAAAAGAAAAAAAATGAAGACATGATTACGTTTTTTAGAGAATTCTATTACGAAGAAGGTAGGCAAAAATATAAAGTGTCATTTGGGATTGGAGAGAGACATAATTTGAAATTTGAAAATTTTTGGAAAATTTTTTCGTTTTTGGGCTAAAATTTGACTGAAATTTGAAAAAATAGGGACTTTCTGCTGATGTTTTTTATAATGTAATAATTCATGTATGGACAAGGTCAAATTCTTCAGTTTTGTTCAAAATCATCGATAAATTTTGTGTTTTCCTAAAACAAAAACTTTTCCAGATAATTTTTGAGTAATAAAATATTTATTCTCGGCTCTGGTGGGTTTAGGTATTTTATATTCCTATTTTCAAACATTTTTGCCCTCCCTTCACTCGGGCAAAATTATTCTCCCTTCTGACGAGTGGAATTTTTATGAATATTTGTATAGATGAAAATTCTATGAAATTCTCCCCCTAAAATATGGTTTAGGTAAAAAAAAGTCTACAAAATTCGTTCTGAGAATATTTTTTTGGTATTTTAAATTTTATATTTTCTTGAATTTTTTGCTTGGTTTTGTCGAAGCCAAATTTATAAACGAATTGGAATTCAATACTTTTAAGAAGGGAAGGAGGGATGAGGTAATTGGAAAACAATAGAATTATCACTTGAAAAAATATTGCAGAATAGAGGGAGAAATTTTTTCCAAAACTCGTGGAAAAGCTCAGCGAAATTTGTTTGAAGGGCTTTGCTAAAATCTTGCTTGTTGATTTCGAAAAGTGCTTGAAATTCTCTATAGGAGATATTTTGAGGAAAATTTGGAGCCACAAAAATTATACAAAAATGGCAGAAGCACTCACAATGGAGGTATCCCAACTCAGAGTAAAATTTTGGGCTGAAATAAAAAATAAATGAAAGTACAACATAAGAGCACCCCATAACCAAAATTTGAAGTGCTAAAATGCATTTCTCAAATTTTGGCGAATTTTTGAAATTTCAAGTTGCTTTATATGTAGCTTGAAAAATATCAGAATTTGATAATTTGCAAACTATAAAGCAACCTCGAAATGTCAATAATTCATTCTGAATTTTTGATGAAAATTCATTCTTCTGGAAAGTTCATTCTGAATAAAAATCATCCTTGGTAAGTAGTAAGGTACCTGATTACTTAGAATAATATGGACTATTTTTAATCCTGATTAAGAACTTCCAGATTTTACGTTTGAAAAAATTGATCCAAAACAGCCGAATCATTTAATTGGCTGATGAACGTTTTCCAAACCGGAGACAGATGTCTATCATCTTGTTCACGTTTACTCGCCCGTATAATTTTCTTATTCTATTATCGTGCTCATAACGATTACTTAAGTATACCGAAGATTTCACTACACAGTCTGCGTATATTCCTGCGAACCTCTCCGAACTGAAATTTTATTAACCAATAGGTTATCGCCTTTGGTTAATTGCCTTGCTAACTGCGATGCGGAATTTTACAGGGGCAATGCAGCCAACGTGGGCTATTATAGAAGACTTATACGTGTAAACTCGAATGCAAATTTTCTTCGAAGATTTTCCATCATTACCTATAATTTTATTCCACAAATCATTCGGCCGTGCGATATATCCATACGTATAGACATCAAAATCCACGTATCTATTTCAAATTTACAACTCGCACAGATATAATTAAAGATTGGTTAAATGTAGAAACGTCCTGCGCTGGGTAACCGGTTTCTAGAGGCAAAATCGATCTACCGGAGGCAACGTATATATCAAAATCGTGAAGTTTTATAAAAAGTTGGGCGTATAGGTTAAAATTTGATTAATATAGAAAATTCTCCTGTAAACGGGCAAAAATTTCGAATTTCAAATCGATCTCGTAACTTGGTAGGTGCAGTACTGCCCAAGATCTTGAAATCTGCAAGGTAGCTCTTCAACTTCGCTACGTGTGGCGCGAGAAGTGAAATTGCACCTGTAGAAATATAGACATAGGTACTCGACGAATAAACCATTCCGTTACAATAGATTTTTAATTAAAAAATTTTTCCCGTTGATAAGGTTGTTTACTTTTACACGATAAGTTCTGACGCTGAGCTACATTCACTTTTTGGTGAAAATGTTATCGATGAAATTTTGTTAATCTGCTTACAATGTAGGTAGGTATGTTTGGGCGTAAATATTTGGAGAAATTTTATCTCAAAAGTTTTTTTTAGGGGAACTAATTCCAATCGGGTGAGCTGGATGGTGCCTTGGACTGAGACAACTGTCTACTCGTATGAGAGGAATTTGCTGATCGAGTTTGAAATGTGGTTTTTTTAGGACCGTTATTAGTGGTAATTGCTGAGTAATGGTTGGTCTGGTTATTTTCGTCGGTGTTGCATCGATGGTGATTGTCTTAGGTCAGGGTATGTGAATTTGCTCGAGCGTGTTTTCGTATAACGATCGCAGCTCTTGATTGATGGGGTTCATTATTCATTGTTTTGAATTTAAATTACCTCGATGTCTGCTTTATTTGCAATGAGGGTATCTACTTCTCTGATGTTGAGTATAAAATTGCAGATCAGGTGGTAAATAGGTTGTCGAATTTAATGATTCTGTCTATGGGGATAGTGATTTTTATTTTGGAAAAAATGGTGGGAGAAGAGGCGATGAGAAGTTGATGAAATATATTTGTAAAAAATGTAATTTTCTGAATACGTACATGGAAAAAAATTATTTAAAAAATACCCTAAAATTGATTCGAAATGTATCGAGTGAAAATCGTTTGAAGTATTTAACTGAAGTTTTTAAAAAAATGATAAAATCGAATAAAAGGCACTTAAAATAAAAAACCTTGGATTTTTTTTAGAGAAAAACGTAAAATAAAATTCGTAACCAGTATTTTTAGCCATTAAAGTTGATTTTTCAAATTTTTTTCAAATTAAAAAAAAACACATTCTGTTGAAAACGAGTCGCGATGCTCTTCTCATATTGAAATCCAACACGATATTTTATAATTATTCTAGATTTAAATTGCTCATTCAATGACCCAAGAAGTAACCTTGAAATTTGTTCAGTCGTGACAGTAGATTTTAATGTAAATTTTTGGAAGATTTTTGTAGCTGTTCTACAATTCTATCTCCTAAAATTTGGAAAAAAATGAAATTACTATTTGATGATAAGAGTTCAAAGACTTTTTTCGAATTTTTTTCACCTAAGAAGGTATCTTTTTTTTACCCCTATCCCCAACTTGAAGAAAATCCTTTTGGTAGGAGTAGAAAATGGGAATAAAACCGCGAAGAAAACAAAGATGTTCATTATTGTATTCAATTAGTGAAAAAAAATTTGCTTGAATCGTTAAAATCTCGTTAATGGTAAAAATGATTTTGTCTAGAATTTGAGAAGAAATTTTAAAATTGATCAGGAAAAATTGGTCGGGCGAAAATTTTGATGGGGCCTGGCCCACTTGGGCCCTTCCTTAGCTTCGGCTATGAGTACACTAATTATAGTTTTCCTCCCAGTATGACTTTTTGAAATTTCCCGTTTCCCCTCCACGAGTGAGAATTTTCTCTATTTGTAATATCTGTGAACTTGATGACTGCCATACGAGAAAAAATTGGAATTGAGAATCCCTCAAAGGGTTATTTTGTTCTATTTTTCGGAGTACTTTCCCATTCGTTTTTCTCTTGTTGAATTTTTTCATTTTCCATTTTTTTATGTCGTTTCTTAATTTTTTTTATCAAGTATCAATTTTACTAGGTACATAGTTTTAAAACATTCGAACTTTATAACTGGTTTGGCGAAGTTCATAACCGAATAAAGGGGAAAAACAATATTTTTACCGTATCGACGAATAACAACCTTATTATTTGGAAATTCCAATTTATGATGGTGAAAATTGAAGATTCGATACGATATTCATATGTACTTCAGAACGTCAACATATCTACAGAGGTCTGTCGAATGGTCGAACTCGAGAGATACCACTTCACCTGGGTATAAAAATAGGTATCCAACTACCTGTAACCTCTCTACACTTGAAAAGAAACGAAATCCATGTCATCAAAATGCACTCATATACAAAAACTGATAAAAAATCGACTTCTTTTTTAATTAATTCAACTCTCGATATATGCACATGATCTAGTTTCGTAATAATTCAACGCATAGAGCAGCCATCACATAATTGATGTCTGCAGTGTACCTATACTTAAACATGACATGACATCAGACGATAACTCGCAGCTAGCTCGGAATTTCCATCAAAAGTTATATAATGCTGTGAATTTTTTTCGACAGCTTTCACATATTTTTCAAAGTTTTATCGAACTGCGTTGATTAGATACCTATTCTATAAAAATGTGGAACGTATTATCAGTTTATTATTGTATTCGATGAGTGATTTCCTGCCCAGCAGACGCGATTACGCAAAAGAATGATTAATAATAACTTGGTTCGGTGTATTTATTGCATCGTGTCAAGTAGTCGAAAGTGAACGTAAATTTTCCTATACGTAGGCAACTAGGTACCTGCTACCTACCAACTTGATTTTTTCTCAATTTATTATTTTTATAATTTTTTGAGATTTTTTCCAATTACGTAAGTTTTGAGTTGGACGAAATTTTGAAAAAACACGAAGTTGATTAATTTTATTTTGAAAAATTCAAGATTAGAAAAAGTTTGAAACATTTTCAATTGAAAAAAAAATTGAAAGAAATTTTTAAAATTATCCGAAAAAATTTCTGACCTGGAAGAAGAAATTTTGAAATACCTACATATTATCAAGTTGAATAAGATTTGAAGAAATCAAAGCTGGAAAAAAATTTTAATGTCCTAAAATTTTTTCGAGGTTGAAAATGTTTCACAGCTGTAAATTTTTTTTTCAAATTTTCTCAAAAAATTTTCAACTTTGACTCTTTTAATTTTTTTTTAATTCATATTTTTAAAAATTGCTTTCAACTCGAAAATACCTTCCAATTTTTTTCAATTTTTTTTAAACTTCAAATTTTAGAACAAAATTTATTCAACTTCGTGTTTTTTAAAAATTTCTTTGAATACAAAAATTCAAAAAAATTTTAAAAATATAAAATTAAAAAAAATTGAAAGTCAAATTTGAAAAACTGTTGAGAAAATTCAAGAAGGCTCACATTTAGATGAAAACAATTTTGAATAAAATTTACTGGACTTCTGCCTATTTTAGGAGCTCTGTTCAAAATTTTTTCCATTTGAATTGAAAAATCAAAAATCACCGAAAATGAGATCATTGATCAAGTGTAACTCCTTCTGTGTCTAAATTAGGCCCATGAAATTTTTTGATTTTATGGAAAAAAATTTTGCTTATTCAAAATATTTAGATAGGTATATGGCACAAATTGACATTTTGACGATGTAGGATGATTTTGACGGTGGTGTTTCATCTCTACTTACTACACATTAGACTACATTTCCTTTAAATCTGGGCGCGACAGTTATGAAGGTTCCCTATTAAGTATTTCATTCACTTCGTCGTATCAGAATTTTATATTTCAACAAAACAGTGAAGATGATAATTACGAGATTAGGCCAGCCTATGCTCATAATTTCGGTATCATATCGTTATTATGTACATTTGACGTCATCAGTATTGCCAAACGCAATTACCTATTTATTACGGTGTGATATAAAAATAAAATCAGACCGTCGACTTCTTATTTTTTTTTTAGTACGTATTGTTTCATTTAAAATAATAATTATCATCGAATTTTATGTACATTTTATTTGTTGTGCGGTGAAATTTTAATAATAATTATCGCTAGAATTTCTTCGCTTATCTACCGAAGTATAAAAAATCGATTAAATAGATATAAAAAACTGCAAGTTAAACGAACTGAAACGATCTGGTTTAACTTGACCCGCAACGAGCTTTTCTCAAAACACAGATTAATATTCATAATTTTTTTTGTTTTTGTTTTCTTGCAGATGTGGCGTTACTGAAGATGATTTTTCATCGTGTAGCAGCTTCAGTGGCACGTTATCGGATATCGGAGTGCATTACAAACCTCGTCGACGATACTGGTCGAATAAATTGCAATTTATTTTAGCCTGCGTCGGGTACTCGATCGGCTTGGGTAACCTATGGAGGTTCCCATATCTGTGTTACAAAAGTGGCGGAGGTATTAAATTTTTTTTTTCTCTTACATTAATGGCTAATTATTAGACGACAATGCGCGTGGATATTGTGAGAAAATTAGATCATCCTGTAACCTCCTATAAATTATAATCAATTCTCATCCGTTTTTTTTCTCCTACGAATGTAAACAGGATGTTGGATGAGGATTTTGTTGTATTTAGATTGTATTCGAAAATGTAGTCGGGTGCGAATCTGGATTGGGTGGGGGTTTCGGTAAAAATTGAGAGAGTAAAAGTCAGCTTGAAGGTGTCCGAATTAGCTGATTTTTGGGTTGAAATTTGGCTGCCCTTTTAGTAGGGCTATTTTTAAAAATTATGAAATTTCCTGTATTTTTCAACCAAGTTGGATAATTTTGCGTAAAAATGACTTTAAAAAAATTTCAAAATTCGCTCTTCAACGTTAACTAAATATTGCAGATGAAACTGACCAAACGAGAGGTGAGAGGGTAAATTTAATCTTTCTTTCATGTTGAGTCTTTAGTTCTACGATATCATTTTTGATCAAAACTAGGTATCACGGTTTTAATAAGAATTGCTCACCACTTTCAGCATTGATTCCAATTTTTGATAAAAATTACCATTTTTGGACCATTAGGGATCAAAAATTGTTTTTTTAATTGGCTTTAATTTTTCATGCCTCTTATAAGAAGTAGAATTAAGACGAACCTCAGTTCGAAAATCAATTTTTGACCCTCACGAATAGTTTCTACATTCCAACTCACGTATTCAGGAAAATTATTATTCATGAAAATAATGATGATAAACATTTTCATTTTTTGGATTTTTCTAACCCTGCCCTCAAAAATATATTTTTTTTAAAGTACCTACGAAAATTTGGGAAATACACCTACTTACTTACATATTTTCAACTTTTTTTAGTCCAAAGTGACCCATCAAAGCTTTTTTGGCTAAATTTTCTAAAATGTATCGTCTTAGGCATTGAATGACTCCACCAAATTTTCAAGATTTTTTTACCATTGCTCAAAACTGATAATTTTTCAAGATGTGGTGCTGAAATCCAAAAAATGGCTATTTTGTGATAAAAATTACAATTTTTCTGAAAATATAAATCATCTAGTAAAAATTTCTATTACGTATTAAAAAAAACTCGTCATCTTTAGTGAATAACCATCCTCCTACCATTTCCTAAGAAAAAAAAAATTGTTTCGCTAAATAAATCAATTCTTTTTTTAATTTTCACTTTTCAGTAAAAATCAAGATTTTTGATAAAAAAAATATAAATGGATAAGTGTTAGATATTGAAAAAAGCTACCTAACAAAAGTTCGAGATGAAAATTTTGATCGTTTTTTACCTTCAAACATTAATCAAATTCACTTCCTGAAGTGAAGTGAAAAAAATTATTCGTCTACAAAAAATACACTAAAAAAATTGAATAATAACTTTTCTATCTTTAAATAAAAAACTTCAAGCTTGCCTATTTTTTCCGAGAATAACCTCTTGGATCAAAAAAATAATAAATTGAAGGAAAAAATACTTTAAAACAGAACGTGATTTGATTGTTTGTAATTTTCATTTCAAGTTTGAAAAATTCTGAATCAAAAATTAAATTTTTGAGACTTTTTAATCAAAATTTAAATTTTGAGATTTTTGAATCGTTCGAATTTTTGAGATCTCTATAAATCAAAATTTGTGTTTCTGAAACATGTCTTAATTTTTCAGGCATTGGTATGTTTCTATGTTTCGACTTTTTTTTTTCTGTTTCATCAAAGAAAATTTGAAATTACATTTCAATCGAATGTTTTAGATTTTTTATTCCTCTAATAAACCGATTTCGGCTAGTTCCTGAGCATAGGCGGATTTATGAAAATGGATCTGGGGGGGCTTAGCCCCAGATCAAAAGCATTAGAAGATTTTTTAGAAGGATGCAAATTGCAAAATCGATACAAGGACTAGAAATACCAGAAAAATCTTATATGATGAAGTAGGAGGGGGCCTTCTTTGACACTGTTACCTCAAATAATTCGAATAATTGTGATTTTATTCATACCCGAGCGAAGCGGGGGTGAAGCTTTGAAAAATTGAATTTTTAATGACCATAAAAGTGATTTTTTCGTATATTAATGATTTCAAAATTCCTATTTGATGTTTCTTTAGGAGTAGGGGGAGGGAAAACATATTCGCAGTCAGTGGCGTTGGAAGCTTTTTTTAAGGAAAATACAAATTGAGGAAGAAGACATGAAGTACCGGAAGGAATTTTCGGAGAAAGGCGCCTCCTTCCTCAATGTTGCCTAAAAATAATTTGTGAATTGTGATTTTGTTCATGCCCGAGCGAAGCGAGGGCGAAGCTATGAAAAAATTGTGTACTTAATGCCCAGAAAATACATTTTTTTCATGGTAGATACATTCGAGTTTGATTGTCAAACAATTTGACAATCAAACACGAAAAATTTTTGGGGGGGCTAATTTCACTCTTGGGGGGGCTAAGCCCCCCCGCGCCCCCCTCAAATCCGCCGATGTTCCTGAGTCGGGAAGGCGTAGAAACTCAAATTTTATTTTTGAGAATGGAGGAGGGTAATCGAGGTATCTCTCAGGTGCCACTTTTCTAAAAAGACAAAAAAATATTATCTCTTTCAAAAATAACTTTACCTTGATGTCTCTCTACAGCTCCATCGTTCTAATAGCCAGAGGGCTTAGATTTTTCCGAGAGATTTTCCATAACAACCTCATCGATAATTTTGTTTAAAATCTGAGGTAGATGTTTTTTTCTCGACATGGTGTAAAGTTACTAATTGGAAGACCTTACTTCTACCCCGAAATATCCCGTAGATACCTAGGTAACTAGATGACGGAGTAAATAAATACTTCATCAAGGTATCGCGAAATTCATAGACTAATTAATTCCTCGATTCTGCGGTTCGCCGATGCAATTACTCTTCGGTCATTTGAGAAGACTGAACAAAAACCCCAAACTAAAAACGTGATGAAATATTTCGACGTTCATTTTGAAATTTTTTCACAATCTGAGTCGTGAATACAACTTGGTTGGAAGTTGAAAAAAAAATTCAAACAAACAAAACGACAAAAATAATACGATCGCGTGTCTATTTTAGTTTATTCAGGAAATCATCCGACGTCCTATTGCTGCGTCACATTTTACTGCAGTAAATAGACAGTTCGATGAATAGATTCGTGGTACATCGTGCATCGTCGTCGTAGCAAAGTAAAATTTGAAAAATACTCAATTTTTTGGTGTTTTTTTTTTTGCAGGAGTGTTCCTAATACCGTATTTCCTAATATTATTAATGTGCGGCGTACCATTGCTGTACATGGAATTGGCTGTCGGGCAGTTTACGAGAAGAGGGCCGATCGGAGCTTTATCTAAATTATGCCCAATTTTGAAAGGTAGGCATGAGCGTACGTAGGAGACACATTTTATAGAATACCTACTTAAATACAGTTCGTCGACGTGGTTATTGGCAAGTTGTGTTATCGGCGCAGATCACGTCGCCAATGTTTTTAATTACTCGACTCGGAAAAGTTGATACTTATGCACAGTTTGAATAAAACTATAAAAATATAAATCGAACGATCTCGTGGTGTGTTATTCGGGTACCCTTGAAGTATACACCTTGCATTTATACATATGTAGTCTGTACGTCTGTGTCTGTACGTATAGTGCTAATTGTAATTACGTAAGTGTACTTAATAATGAATTGGCGATGCGATGGCTGAGGTTACCTTACTACATAGTTTTTCAATCGACTTTCAGGTGCTGGTGTATCGAGCGTAGTCGTATCGTTCTTCCTATCCACTTATTACAACGTCATAATTGCCTACACCCTATTTTACTTGTTCACCGCATTTCGAAGCGAACCTCCGTGGGATCATTGTGGTAATCGATGGAATTCCAATAATTGTTGGAAGAGTACGTTCGACACGATGAATAAAACCAAACCAATGATCCCGAAAACGCCGGCCGAAGAATTTTACTCGTGAGTAATTATACTGTTGGAATCATTTTTCCAAAAAAAAAAAAACCATTCGAGGAGGAACGGTGTAGTGGTTCGAGGAAATGATATGGCGTGCTGACGAATAAGTTGCATAAGCAGGTACCTGATTGTGTTCAACATGATACATAAATGGAATGTAGGAACATTTTCGATAATAACTTTGAGATCTATTTTCCATTTTTGTGATATTCCAAATTTTTAAAACGTTCAGATTTTTGAATCGTCTAGGAATTTTTTTCGTTGTTTTTTTTCAAATAGGAAAAATAGAAAAAGTTTTTCAAAAAATGTTTTCAAACAAATTAATGTCCAACACTGACGTATACTTAGCCAGAAATTTTCCATAGTGAGAGGCTCAGTCATGAACTTTCATAGTTTTTTGATAAATTCCTAGCTCAACCGCCCCCCTCCCCATTAAATTCCCTTTTATCATGAAAACACAAAATTTTAAATTTTAGAGAATTGTTTTCATAAATAGGTAAGTATGTATTAAGAAGTCTCAAAGGTGTTATCTAAGCAATGGCGTCGGAAGCTTTTTTTTTGAAGGGTGCAAAGTGGATATGGAGAATGGAGATGAAATAGTTCGTAAATGATTGTGAATTTGTCCATGCCTGAGCAAACCTTTGAGAAAATTTGTTTTATGGCTTCAAGAAAGGATTTTTCACCGTAAATTCTTGACCTCTTGGGAGCGGACTCCTACCTCCCTGGCTACTCTCTAACTTTGAATCAGTCAAAAATGCCAAAATTGACTGATGAAATAGAGAAAATCAAGTCACTGATTCAAATAGTAAATTTTGATTATTGAGTCAGTAAAAATTAATTGAGTTCCTTTTTTTTGCACGAAATTTCAATCGGAGAAGAAGGAATTTTATGTTCAAATTTTGATGTTGTTCGACACCATGAACACTATCCAAATTCGTTTTCAACATTAATGATGTATTGTAGGGGGGGGCATTTCATAATATGCCAAATTTTAAAGCAATTTAACCTGACAGAAAAGTGATTTATTATTTGTATTTTTCTTCTGTTCAAAATAAATTTTTCAATTCATTTCAATTTTGACTAAAAATTGAAATGCTCAATGCATTTTTTTTTTGTATTTTTGAAAACTCTTCGAAAATATACCTACTGATTGTGGTTTTCTGAAAAAGAAATTTGAAAAAAAAATTCCGAATAAATTTTTAAGAAAAAAATTGCCAAGTTTTATTTTAGAGCGAGAGCTTTTAATCAAAGATATGTTTTTAAGATGACTTTTTATGATGAAAATTACTATGTATAATAATTAACGCATGATTCGTGATAATTTGAAATGATAATATGATTTTTTATTCACGCAAATTCAGAGAAATAAAATGACGAAGACTATGTAGTTAAAACGTAAGTACCTTGTTTTTTATTTTACTTCTCTACATTGACGTAATTGAAAAATTATATTGTCATTTCAGATGACTTTTTCTTTTTATGAAAAAAAGATTAATTTTCTAAATTTTTTTCTCAATTTCTTTTTTTCAATTTTATAAATTCTACTCTACCTGGTGAGCAATTTTATTAAATAGACGAATTATAATCAAATTTACAATTTTTTGACGTTTTGAGTTTGAGTTTCTAAAATCAGTATTAAATAATTCCAATAATTTAAATATTAAATGCCATAAAAATATCAATAAAAAATTGAAGAAATTTGTTGAGAGTTTCATTACTAGGAAATTTTTTATGAAGAAACTGAATTATTATAGTTTAATTACAATACGTGAAGTTACAATACCTAAATCATTGTTGAATTGAAATTGACCAATTTATGAAAAAAAAAAAAAAATTATACGTCATTATGCCAACCAGTTCAATGAAAATTTTCTAAATCCATTTTTTTTAAAAATGTATATTTTCCAGAAAATTTAAAAAGCAACTAAAAATCATTGTAGAAACTTGTTCAATTTTTTCCAAATTTTTATAAGTTCAACGAAGAGTTATTATTTTCAATTCACAAAATGTCATTCTGTAGTAAAAATTGTCAAACTTTTTCAGGATCAATTTTTTTTTTTAATTCAGAAATATGGAAGTTTAATGGGTCTAATTTTGTGGAAATTTTAACATAAATGTATTATTGTGCTGGCGATCAATCTATATAGATTTGTGACCGAATTTTCAACACTAAATTTTGATTGCCCAATTTTTTTGAATTTATCTTGACTCGATCACGTGAAAAATCGAATTTTTGAGGAAAAAATTAGCCATACATTTATTATTTTGAAAACATAGGCTCGTAGCTCGCACCTCTGACAAGAATCCTAAATTCAAATTCAGCAACCTCAAATTAGTCATATTCGGCCTTTATTTTAAGTATTTTCGCCTTTAAAAATTTTTGAAACATTTTTTGAAGCGAAAAACTCAAAATTGGTGTCAAATATTATGAGTAATTTAAGGTCGCTGTTTTCGAATTCAAGGTGAAATTCTGGTGCCGGATTTTTATTCTCGAGATATCGTTCATATAGTTTTGAAAAAATGTTTTAAGTGTTCAAAATTACTAGAAATGAGTTTAAAATCAACGATACTCAGTTTTTTCCTGCAAAATTTGGCAGATTGTTCAAGTAACCAAGTGTCTCCTTCTTCCCTCTCCAAATTAACGTCATAGCAGTCTCAATAAGTAACAAATTTCAAACAAAAAATTATCAAATGCTGGAAAATTATTCAGCCATTACGATAGGTATCCAATTTTTAAAATTACCTAATTTTTCCAAATTCATTTTTACTTATTTTTGCAGAAGAAAAGTCCTACAGTTGAGCTCCAGCTTCGAAGAATTCGGTATCATGCGATGGGAATTAGTTGCTTGTTTATTCATCGTCTGGGTGCTGGTGTATTTCTCGTTGTGGAAAAGCGTCCGATCATCCGGCAAAGTGTTATATTTCACGGCGACAGTACCTTTTGTCCTAGTTTTAATTTTCATTGGTCACTCGTTAAGCTTAGAAGGTGCAAATTTAGGCCTGAAGTATTTATTTTCTCCTAAATGGGAACTTTTACTCGATTCAAAGGTACGAATCATTTAAAAATCCATTATACTCGATTTTTGTCAATGATAGGTAAACTACCTAGATTTTTATGGTTTTTTTTTCAGGTTTGGGTAAATGCCGCAGCTCAAAATTTCAATAGCATGGGTATAGCATTCGGTTCGGTGGTCAGTTTCGCCAGCTATAACAAGTACAATAATCAAATCGTTCACGATGCTGTGACTGTCTCGTGTATTAACGGTATCACGAGCTTACTAGTGGCCATTTTTGCATTCACGACAATCGGTAATATCGCTTGGGATCAAGGCGAATCAATCGAAACCGTTATAACCGACGGTGAGTTAATTTTCAGACCACAATGGTTCAAAAAATCAATCATTTTGATTTTAAATTTCGGTAATTTCCCATTAGGTCCCGGTTTGGTATTCGTGGTGTATCCGCAGGCATTGTCACAGATCCCTTTGGCCGGATTTTGGTCTGTTTTGTTCTTCTTCACGTTGCTCTGTATAGGACTTAATAGCCAGGTAAGTTAATTATCGAAGGTGAAGACTTTCGGGTCGTAAAATGAGATTTTTTCCATCAATCGAATTATCTATTGAGATAAAATAGCGCGGATATTGTTTTTTGAGTTATAGTTTGCCATTGTCGAAGTAGTTGTGACTTCTATTCAAGACGGATTTCCTAATTGGATCAAGAGGAAGTTGGTGTGCCATGAGATTTTAGTACTGGTCGTGTGTTTTGCTTCGTTTATCGTAGGATTACCGAATGTTTTTCAAGTGAGTTTTATACATTTTCGATGTCGAATTCGAGTCGTAGAAAAATAGACAATTGCCATTTCAATACAGATCGATGATTTGATCGTTAATCGATTACCAATTAGATCGTTTATGAATAGGTACCAGTTAAACGCAGTAATAATTTATAAAATGACAAAAAAATTGAGATGAAATAATATTTATTAAAAAATTACCAAAAATTCAACATGTTGAAAATATTTATGAAACGTTTCATTCTTAATTTCGAGGTGTAATTTTTGAAGTCTTCTTGAGCCGGCTTAAATTTAAATTATTCATCTGTGAAATTCAAAAAAAAATCGTAATATTTCGAATTGATTATAATGCGAATAGGTTTGTGAAAATTTTCAACTTACATAAAATAAAGGCGAAATTAGGCGATAACCAAATCGAGGGCGGATTTTTCTTTGCCTTGGTCGACGGCGACGATTTCCATGGCGGTTTTTTCTTTGCCTTGGTCAACGACGACGAAGTCCATGTTGACTTTCTCTTTTCCTTGGTCTACGACTACGATGTTGTCGAAGGAGATTTTCTCTTTGCCTTGGACAGCGAAGAATTCCATGGTTACTCTTTCTTTACCCATTTTAAAGATTTTGGTTTTTTAAGTTGAAAGCTGGAAAATTAATAAGAGGTTATTAGAAAAATATAGATACGCAAAAATTCAAGCGAGCAAAAAAAATTACTGATATTTTTTAATTTAATTTATAAATGCTGGAAATTTGAAAATGAGGAGCATAAGGTCAGTAGCACCCTTTCCCCCTTCCTTGTCTGGTTAGAAAATTGTTAAAAGTTCCTATGATTTTTTTATTTTTTGAAGAAGATTGTGATTTTAGAAATTTTCTGTTTACAAAATTGGAAAATGGAATTTTAGAAATTGAGAATGAGCTTTTCAGAAAAAAAAGTTGAAATTTATTATTACAATACTGAAATGCAATTTTATCTTGGAAAATTTCGTGTTATTGAATTCCTAAAATTTTTAGATTCGATCAATTTCAAATTGGAAAAAATTCTCATTGAGATTCGAGACACAACTGAAAATTGACCAAAAATGAATGAGTATTAAAAAGTATCTTATTGGGTAAAAAAAACATAGAATGAATTATTTTTGAAGAAGTTTCTTCTGTAATACTTGGTATAGTATTTCCACGAAGAATAGGTACCATAGCATGACGTCAAAATTTTATTTATTTGCGTTGCGTTGGTAGAAAATTTTCAAATACTTATATATTTTTTAAAAAATTGGGCGTAACAACGAAAAATTTTCACTTGGGTTCGTATTTAGACCATTTCAGAAGAAACCTCAGAATAATTTTTTTCGATGTTTTTACAGAGGAGGAAAAAAACAAAAAGTGACTTTTGAAAAATGAAGCTGGAGTCGAAAGAGGGCACCCCTTTTTTATAAATTTTTTTATAAATCATGCTGGATTTTAATTTATTAAAATTGTCTCAGTTGCAAATAATTTCGATTTTTTCCTTCTTCTCTTTCCTTAGTCTCAATTTAATTCTTTTTTGAAAAATTGTCAAAAATATCAAAACGTTATTATAGCAAAAAAAATGATCTTATTTCAACAGTTTCTATAATATTTTGAGCAAATTGAGTGCTATTATTGTTGAAATTCTTCTACATTTTTGAAAAAACAAAAATAAACAATTCTAAGCTACTTTTAAAGTACCTATTGGATTTTTTTTTCAAAATAGGCTAGAAGTAAAATTTTTGAAATATTCGAATAATATTTAAAAATGTGACGATAAATTTTTCACGAAAAAAAAGAATAATAATCCCGCGAAATAGAAAAACAGTACTTGAAAATAACTAAGAAAATAGATAGGTATTAAGGTAATAAGAATTAAGTAACCTACTAGGTACCTAGATGAAAAAATACGTAACGATGAACTCACCGAAATAAAAAGGCTTGAAAGCACAAGAACACAGTTCACGATTTACAAAAGGTATAGTCTCGAAATGGGAAATTTTCGAAATATATACGAATTTTGAACGCTGTAAAATTTTCGTGATTGGCCACCTAAAACCGTACGATTACTCGTATTATCACGCCATAGTCGTAATTACCTAGCATTTATACGATTAGACTTCGATCTGTATCGGGCGATTCATCTGTACACCGTCTGTTCATATTTGTATAGGTATTCTTTTCAAAAAAAAAAAATACATAGCAATGACCTCGTATCATACTCATACGATTTTCTAATATTACACTCGATCAAATTGTACATTTTAATTGGAATTTTTTTTTACAGGGAGGTATTTATTTTTTCCAATTAATCGATCATTTCGTCGCTTCGATATCGATCATGTACGTAGCATTTTTCGAAGTGATTGCCATCGCTTGGATCTATGGATCGGGACGATTATCGGAAAATATTGAAAAAATGACCAAACGCAAGCCGTACTTTTTTTTCACCTATTGCTGGAGGATTGTGACGCCTCTTTTACTAATGGTACAATAAATTTGTTAATTTGAATGACTCGATTAGACAAACAGCAGGTGTTAATTGGATCATTTTGCCCGCAGTGTTTATTAATATTTAGTTTGTTGGATTACGAATCGCCTACACACGATGCTTACCGGTATCCTATATGGGCGGAAATTATCGGCTGGACGTTTGTTGGTTTAAGTTTAATCTCAGTTCCTACGTTTGCTATTTACGTTATTTTAAATACAGAAGGAAATACCATTATCGAAGTACGGATTATATGGCTAAGTATAATTTTTCCATTCCGTAATTAGAATGGGCGGTGGTTTAATTGATCATTGGTTTTTTTGGTTACGTAGAAAATATGGAATTCGATGAAACCCAAGTTGGAAGATTATAGTAGTAATCATTCCGATGATTCGCACAACGAACGAAAAGATGTTCGAGAATTGGAAACGTTGATCGAATTCAAAGCTGTCGAGAATAATAATGTCGATTTGAAAACCAGCTCGACGTCGACCAACCACGAACAAAATGTATAATTACCTATTATTACGAGTCATTAATGAATTATGATATCTATATGTAGCCTTTTTTAAAAAAAAAAAATGTCAGAACTGCCGATGACGAGTGACGGGATAGAGAAAAATTCATGTTTATGTACATTTTTATTGATTTTATTTGTATTTTTCATGTTTTGTGATTACCCGAGTACCTATATTTTTTAATTTGTAGTATGATGATGAATTTTAAACGACGCGACACCTATTTAATGAAATGAGGTGTTAATTTATAAAACGATTTGCTAATTAAATGAGAAAACATCTTGATGTGCAAATTAATGTGGTTATGTTGTGTAGATTTAAACTCAGAACAGGCTCGGATAAATGTGAAACAGAATTCAGTCATAATATGTTTATAACTTTATGAAATTGAAGTAGGTAATTGTTTAAAAATAGTTTACGAAAACGTCATTTTATAATCTAACAAAAAGGTATTCCAACGGGCAGTAAAATTTTAGGCTGGAACAAAAAAATCCTGGAAGTACGTTTGAAAAACTTCTAATTTTCAAGTGCTAGTTGATTTTTAGAATTTTAGTGAATTTTTGGGCGTTTGAAAATTATCCCTCTGTTCAGTAAAAGTCAATTCAACCAAAATTAGCACTAAAATGGCCGTTTTTTCGGAAACGATAAGCAATCGAGAAAAACTGATGCTGCCACTGAATTCCTCGTGGCCAAATACCCCATTCTAGACACCTCACAAGCCCGCTGAAGTCGAAAAAAAAATTGGCTCAAAAACAGAGAAGGGGTTAGTTCGCGGTTTTTTTCGATTTTTGATGATTTTCAAAAATTTCGAGATGGAAGTCACACTCGAATAATTCGAGGCCGCTGATTCCGAATCCGCAGTCCATTTTTGGCGCCGGACCTCCGATCTCAAGTTATGTACAATTTTCGTCGTTGAAATTCGAATTCTGGGCGAAGGAGTGGCGAATGCGGGTCAAAATTCGTAATCGGCGTCCTCGAATTATTCGCGAACGCCATCAAAACTTCCACATTTCGTTTGTTTTTAATGTTGGCCTTTTACGCCTTAAACCGATGTTTATGCAACTCATTTAGCAACAGCTGCGAACATGAAAAAATATCAGATATTTCGTAAAATAAAGGGTAAGTACCTATATCGATGTGCAAACATTATATTCATGACCAGTGACTTCGATTCCATCCGAAACCTATATTTCAACAACTTAGGTTGAGATTTGAACAATCATATCGTATTTTCAAAATGAAAATATGACATACCTCAAAAACAAAGATTCGTAGCTTGAAATAGACACCGGATTCAGATTCTGCGACCTCAAAATAGTCAGGATTGATTCTTAGTTTACGTACTATTCAACCTTTAAATTTACAGAAATCGTCGCATCATCTTCTACCTATTAATTTTCAAGCAGGAAATATTCGAAATAGAGGTCGTATAATACTAATTTGAGGTCGGCGAATCCAAATCCACGGTTATTTTTTGACGCCTTGCAATAGTTTGCCGAAAGGAAAGAAAATTTTATTGAAGAAAAATATAGATTGAAGAATTAGGTTCTAACTTTCTAACTCGTCGACCAATACATCAAACTGATGAAACAGGTAAGTCATAAAAATGTGGGTAAGACGCATTCGCAAGTGCTAAAATTTATTTTGACCAATTTTAAAAAATTATTTTCAAAAAGGAAAATTTCAAGTAATAAAATTGGCAGAAAAAAATCACTTTTGTAGCATTTGGTTCATTTTAAAATCATGAAAAGAAAAATCGAATAAGTCCGAGCCCAGCGAGGCCGAAATTTTTGAAATACCTATTCTGATTTAGAGAGTAAGTAAGCCATTAAAAATTATTACCAAAAAATCCAATTTGATAAAATTTCCAAAACTGTCGGATTTCCGAAGTTTTTCTGGAATTTTCGACTAGAAATTGGCTGAGGGAATTAATTCCTTCATTCCCCCATCGCCCCATCCCCCCCTTGAGTATAGGTATGTAATGTGATTTGGCCCGAGCGAAGCGAGGGCGAATTTTTTGAGAATTTATTATAAAAACAGCAAAAAAGAAAAGCATTTTCAGATGATTTCTCCTTTCAAGTTATCAAAAAATCCTAGTGAAATCAAAAAAAAATTTACGATTTTTCTAAATTTTTCAAAATATGGATACAAAATATTCATTTTTTCAAAAAAAAAAAAAAAATGTTGAAAATTCCAATCGCGATTGCTACCCAAAAGAATCCATTTTTCGCTTCAAAATATTCAATTGTCTGGAATGGAGGGAAGGTTTGTAATTTAAAAATGATTAATGTGAATTTATGAGCCCGAGCGAAGCGAGGGCGAAAATTTTTAGAAAAATGTGTTCAAAAACTGAAATATAAAAGGGAATTGTAATTTGGGAAAAATTCGCGACTTTTGTGCCAATTTCGCGACTTTTTCGCGACTTTCGCGACCGCCTTCTGAATTCGCGACTTTTTCGCGACTTTCGCGACTTTCGCGACCGGTAGACACCCTGGATTCAACCTTTAAATTTACAGAAATCGTCGCATCATCTTCTACCTATTAATTTTCAAGCAGGAAATATTCGAAATAGAGGTCGTATAATACTAATTTGAGGTCGGCGAATCCAAATCCACGGTTATTTTTTGACGCCTTGCAATAGTTTGCCGAAAGGAAAGAAAATTTTATTGAAGAAAAATATAGATTGAAGAATTAGGTTCTAACTTTCTAACTCGTCGACCAATACATCAAACTGATGAAACAGGTAAGTCATAAAAATGTGGGTAAGACGCATTCGCAAGTGCTAAAATTTATTTTGACCAATTTTAAAAAATTATTTTCGTCTGAGCTGGAAATTTTTTAGAAGTTACCGATTTACTTGATACCGCTACGAATACGAAAATACGAATTGATTAGGCTAGGCTGTTCAAAAGCCAAATTCCAGTTTTTTACCTCAATTTAATATAATTTTTTAAATTTCAGAATTTAAAAAAAATAAAAAAACGAAAAAAATATTTTTCGTTTACCTATTCACAATCTGCGCATGCGCAAATATGTAAATACATGACGTCACTGTATTGCTGCATTTATCCGCAAACTCATTTTATTTTACCACCATGAGTCGCACCTTGTATTATACATCAGAAAAACAAACTATACAAACATAGGAAATTTATTCGTAATGTCACACTCGTAAAGAAATTGTAATTAATTAGTCGTATTAATTCGTTGAACGATTGAATTACCCTATTAACACGCTATTAATTTCGATTCCGAACCAGTATCCGCATCGCCGAGTAATTTTCGCGTCCCGAAGTTTCTGAAACCCTATGTAGTGCTTAGTGTTTCTCATGGACGATGGAATGATCCGGGAAGATAGACTGAAAATGCCGAGGTCTGTCTTCTCTTCACCGTGTTGTTTGCGATTTAAATTCAGTCCGGAAGAAATCGAACAAAGGTATCGTAGCCAAGAGATAGATAAAATGATCGAGAAAGACAAACAGAAGCTTCGTAAACAAGTCAAGCTACTGCTGTTGGGCGCTGGCGAAAGTGGCAAATCAACGTTTCTCAAACAAATGAAAATCATTCACGGAGTCGGATTCGAACCAGATTTAATAGCCGAGTATCAAATGATCATATATCAGAACATAATCAGAGGAATGAAAGTTCTAGTTGATGCCAAGAACAAACTCGGTATACCGTGGGGTACGCCGGAAAACAAGGAATACGGCGATTTCATAATGAATTACGACAATAAAGATAGATTAGATACTAGATTGTTCATAGCTTACGCGCCATCGCTAAATCGTCTTTGGAAGGACGATGGTATTAGGACAGCTTATGAAAGGAGGAGGGAATATCAACTCAGCGATTCTGTTTTTTATTTTTTAGAAAATTTAGAAAGAATTTCAAGAATTGTGAGTATCTTATGGGTTAGATTGTAGGGAAATGAAGATTTTACGAAGTTTAATTTATAATGTGATTTATTTATTTAGGATTACATGCCGACCAATAAGGATATCCTGCATTCCAGGAAAGCAACCAAAGGCATATCAGAGTTTACCATTAACATAAACAATATTCCATTTAGGTTCGTTGATGTCGGTGGTCAACGTTCCCAAAGACAAAAATGGTTCCAGTGTTTCGAATCTGTTACGTCCATTTTGTTTCTAGTTTCGTCTTCGGAATTCGATCAAGTTTTAGTCGAAGATAGGTAAGGATTAGTCATTTTCATCTGTTATCTTGATTTGTCATTCGATCGAGTCTTATCTCTCACGTTTACGATTACTTGTCTTACTTTACCACCTTAATCGTTTTATTATATTTGTTTCAAGCTAATCGAGGAAATGCATAGTAAGTAAACTATTGTCGATAGTAAAGTGTAATTATACGAACCAACTGGTGACCATGTCACGCCTTGGTGGTCTCGCATAAATCTAGATCACACTTACTCATGGTTAAACCTCTCGGAAATATTCGTGTTTACGAGAAAGTTCGGCGATAAAGTTATATCCAAGAAACGCCGCAGCTACGAATTGATATCGTAACTCTTATCACCGAGACCGTGTCCTCTTTCGTATCGGAAGTTCCCAAATACGCTTATCAAACGCATTACGAATTTATTTGCCTCCCTTTATCCCTGTTAGCGAAACCGAATGACTCGTAGCGCTAATTACGCGTATTGCTCACCTTCGTATCGATAAATTAATCGTTAATTGTACTGTTTTTAATTTGTTCGCAGAAAAACCAACCGATTGGAAGAATCTAGGAACATATTCGATACGATCGTAAACAACGTCATATTTCAAAACGTCTCGTTCATTTTATTCCTAAACAAGACGGATTTATTGGAGGAGAAACTTAAAACTCAACAATCCAATATACGTTCAAATTTTCCTCAATTTGAGGGTGACCCATACAATATCAGCGACGTACAAGCCTTCCTTCTAGAATTTTTTACCAAAGTCAAGAGGGAACCTCATAAACCTCTTTTCCACCATTTTACCACTGCCGTAGACACGGAAAACATAAAAGTGGTATTTAACGCCGTTAAGGATACTATTCTAAGAAGAAATTTACAATCGTTGATGCTCCAATAGATTTTTACTGTGCTCAAGTTTTCTTTTTTTATTTCTCATATCGTTAACGTATTGTTTACCTTTTGAACGATTTCCCATGTTTTATTGTTGTTTGTTTGCTTTTATATTTACGACTTCATAGTAAGAAAACACACCGGTGCAATCCGGTGAACGAAGAGCATTTTTGGTAACTTTCATTTTACTCAACAATGTTGAACGCCATATCTCCGAGACATTTACTCGTATTTTATTATTATTGTTTTATATTTCGTATTTTTTTTTTTCATTTTTTAAAATTTGCTTTTTGAATTCGAAAGTACCTCTTATGTAATTAATGCTCGCTAAGACTGGCATTTAATGTTGAAAGGTGTCGAGATTGCCTCGCTACTACTCCATCGCATATTTCAATATATTTCTTAATAAATACGTAGAATAAAATATTTAGTGTAAAGTACATAATATACGTATATTATTTAATATGAACTAATCGACGATTATGCATATTTTCTCCTTTTTTTTTATTGTAAATTTATTGTTTTTTAACAGATGAAAATTTTATGAACAAAATGCCTACACGTTTAATATATTGTACAGTTTTATAGATACCTGTTGAGTTGTGTATAGGATGAAATGTTTACCTATTTGATTATTTTATTTTGTTGTATTTATTGTTGATTATCGTATTGTTCTTTTTTTTTCATTATTCAACTGTGATTACACGCGTTTTGTATTATAGATATTTTACAATACTGAGTTTTATCTGTTTTAAATTTCTATGATACTACATCGAATTGGTTTAAAATGACTTCCGTTTGCAAAATAAATTTCATCGAAGATTGATTTTAGGTTCGAATTAATATTGCAACTTAATTCCTCGTGTCAAAACATTTTTATTCAGTAAATAAACAAGATAAAATTTGATGAAACGACAATTCTTAAATGAAAAAAATTCAAGAAGTAATAATCCACGAGAAATTGCGAAAAAAGTTGCGACTTCAAGACGAAAATCATTTATAACACGAGAACGAAGCTTCAGCGCCAAAAAACTCACACACAAGAAACACATGGACTATTGCTACAAAAAACAAAAAAAAAATTGAAAATGGTGCACTGCCAAAGGCTAAAAGCCCCGAAGGTGTGCTGCTCTCAAGAGGAAGGACAGTGCTTAACCCACAGTACATAGTCCCACAAAATAGGACGTGAAGGTGGAAACGAAAGCCCTCTCAAAAGCATAAACCAGAATGGTTTATCTAGTGTGCCACCAGTGATGATAGAAGGGGAAAGGGGTGAGGAAGAAGAAAGGGAGGGACACTTGCTGAACAGTAAAGAAGCTGACAGCAAGTGGGCCTTGTCCGCGAGCAGGTATTTGGGTGCATATCTCTACACAGAATCCCTTATTCCCTGCAACTCCTACACCTAGGTATAGGAGCTCGCTATCCGCAACCTGCGACGCGCCCAGTACCAGTGCCATTGGTAGATGTGGCAGGTAGCAGCATAATTGAGGACATGAATATCGGTTAATTATGTGTCACACAGGTAAACCCTGCTTGAACATGTTCTACTCAGCGGCATACACTCCACCTAGGAATGGCTCCTTGTGTTGGCATACACCGCAAGCTCCACTAAGTTCTACTCAACCACAAAGGGTTTTTTATTTAAACTAGGTGCGCTACCATTGGTGTCACTGAACCACTCTTATTCAATGTGTACACACCTTTCGTTCAAACTGTGACTCATTACACTCTATGTAAAACTTAAGAAACCAATGTACATCCTCAACTACAACTGCCACAGCCCCACCCGGAGGCATCCTGAAGAGGACACCCCCCTGGGTAAAGTGACCTACCTAAGTCAACATCATTTTCAGCTCCCACAAACATATACTCGCATCATCTTCTACCTACTTATCACAATAATACCGATTTCATTATTATTAAAGCAATAAATATTCGAAATAGGGGTCGTATTATACTAATTCGAGGTCGCTGAATCCGAATACGGTATTTATTTCCGGTTAAAAATCTTTGTTTTTGAGATATATCGTATTTTCGAGTAAGAATATAACCTATCTCGAAAACAAAGATGCGTAACTAAAAAAATAGACACCGGATTCGGACTCAACGACCTCAAATTAGTACACTACGACCCCTATTTCGAATATTTACTGCTTTCACAATGGTTAAAATAATAAAATCAGTATTATTGCGATAAGTAGGTAGAAAATGATGCGAGTATGTGTTTGTGGGAGCCGAGAATGGTGTTAATAAGTAGGTAAGCAAATATTTCATTAAAATGACGATTTCTATGGATTTTAGCCTGGAATTCGCAAAATAAGAGTCAATCTTAGACGGTGAAAGTGAAATTACGTACTTTTTACGTAAATCAATCATTTTTATTTTTATTCTCATATTCTAATCAATGAAAAAACACGCAATAAAAATACTCGAAAATATTTATATTCTTACGAATACAACAATTCATCATCTCAGACATATAAAAATAAGAAAAAAATTAACCACCGGTTCATCATACCGAACAACGCAATTGTACACAACCCTTCAAAATTCACAAACTTTAAAAAAAGAATACCTTAATCAAGAGAAGAAAAAACACATAAAACAATACCAATCACAGAATACAATAATATTAAAAGTTTGGGAAGACGAAAAAAAAAGTACAATTAAAAATACATAGGTACATACAATATAATAAACAATCTAAAAACGACAAGTTAAATAATCATTCGTAAGGAACTTAGAGGGAAAAGAGATTGTTCGATATAAAATACGCAAACACACGTACCAAGTTACAAATACTGTTTGGTAATATTTAAAAACAAAAAAAAAGACACACGCAACAATAATCACATCATGTTGTTTCGTTTTTCGTCTTGATATTCACGACTATCCATTAATACCACTTCCTATACATGGACGGAGTATTTTGAAAAAATATACGCAAAACAAAAAAGATAAAAAACACAGAAAAAGAGAGCAATGCGCTGCTCAGCGCAATATTTCGGGAATAAGTATTTTTCAGAATGATAGAGATAGGAAAAAAAGGAGGGAAGACGTTTCATATTACAGTGATCTCGGCCACATCCATGCCGATTTCGGTTTGCTGGCATTCCATGATCGCGTTCAACGTTTTGAACACATTTTCTGGCAGGTGATCTAGTAACATTCGGGGCATTATTCTCATTTCCATGAAATCTTCGGCGGTTGCCCAACGCATTTCGAAGTCGTCTCCGTTCAGCACTTTCAATTTCCTGCGATTTGAAATTTAATCGAATTATAACAAAAACAATATATGTACTCAGCTAAAAAATATTGAAAATTGGTGAATTCGAGATAGAAAAAAAAATGAGAAAAATTTAATTTATTGAGGAATTTGTGATTTTTGACAGAGAAAATTTTTTGAAACATATTGTTTAAAGAGAAAAAAGCATTTTTCAAATTTTTGTAATAGAAGTCATTTTTGAGCTTAGGGGGCTCGACCCACTTTTTTATCAATTAACGAAACTTTTAAAAAATTGAGAAAAAAAATTTAAATGAAAACGCAAATACATCTTCACAAAAAAAAACTGCCCACAAAAAATATTATGTGGAATTTGAACAATAAACTGGGACTTCTGAAACTTCATCAATTATTTAGATTAAAAATGATCTCATTTTTACGGCGAACTAGATATGCAATTTAATTAACACGAGAAGGAAACAAGTAACTGGCACGAAATGTTAAACATGTGGGAGAGGAGCAAAGAGGGGGAATTCAATCATTTAAAATCAAAATGTGGTGGGATTTTTCTGAATCACTAGGAATTTTTTTTAAAATTTTTGTGGGAATATCATTGATGACAATTTATTTTTCACTAGAACTTGAAAATATTTTCAACACCTTCGAAAATGAAATAAATACTTTTAAAAGAAAGATTTTTCAGAAAAAAAAAACAATTTTTTTCAAGTTCTTCAAACTAACCAAATTTCAAGAAGAGTGAAATGAAGAATCAAGGAAATAAAATATTCATATCGTTTCGAACTCAGGGTACAACTCGACTACAAAATAATGAAATTTTCGCATAAGAAAAAAATCTCACTTGGCTGCTTTTCGTTCTTCTTTCGTCTTCTTTTTTCTCGTAACATGAACAATATTTCCAGGCATATAAAGTCGAGTTTTACAAAATCTTCTAGAGACAATTTCCTACAGAAGGAAATACACAAACCGATTAAAAAATTTAAATCAATTTATCAAACCAATATTTTTTTGAAAATCCGACACCTACACGTTGAGGATGAATTGGTGTAATATCGAACGACGTAGAAGGACCACCATTCGTCAACAAAGGAGAATGTCTATCTTTGGTGGAAAATACCGGAGTCCGAATACGATCCGATTTCCAGGTAGACTCCAGATCACGAGATGGAACTCCAAAGAACGCGTATCCGAATCCGTTCAAAAATATTCGATACTACAAAAAGGGTAACAAAATCACTGTTAATATTCTGCCTCGAAATACCTTTCAAGCTGATCTCCCTCAAACAAAAATGCTCACTTTGGGTAATCTGCAGGCATGCAGCACATGCATCATATTGGTCCTCAGATCTTCGACGGAATCGATACCGACTCTCATGACTAAATCGTCGCCAATTCCGATACTCATAACGAAATCTTCGCAATATTTGGCCAATTCTCTACTCACCATTCCACCGGGGCAACTAAATCCGTACACTTTAACATCTGGAAATTTTGGACGTAGCATGCATCCCAATAACGTACCAGTTCCAGCCCCTAAGCTGTGACCTACAAAAAAAAAATAATTAAAAAAATATTCTTCGTTGGATAACGAAAAAAAAAGAGCGAATTGTGCAAGTGGTCAGAAAAAGCGATAAACTTAAGTGTTAGGTACAAAACTACAACTAAAAGCATTACCGGTTATAACTAATTTGTAATCTGGGTAGATAGCGTAAGCTTTATCCAGCACTCCGTAATCTTCTAATTCTTTTTTAATATATTTCGCACTGGACAACATACCTTTGTGAGCCTTTATAAAAATCACACATATAATTATACGCAGGTGCACAAAACAAAATTAAATTAAAAAGTGGAAAAAAAAGGTTACAATAAGATATAAATGAAAACAAAAAAATCGTAAAGTGTAGATAATTTTCTAACGTTTGGTTCATTGTCAGCGACATCGACAAAACGCCACGATGTGATAATTGGACGACGGACAAAAGTGCGGTAACAAAATAACAGGGATCTTACCAAGCTGCCAGTGGGTAATCCTTCGACGTGGAATTTTTCCGGCGTTGCTGTTAGGTCGGTGAATATATCGCGCATTGATAACGAGCCTCGTATACATATCAATATTGAACTAGTCTTATGATCAGCTAATACACAAAATGGTAACTGTAAACGAAACAATAAGGAAATCAGATCGATTTTTTTCGTAAAAATTATTCATACTTCCAAGGGTAAAATTTATACCTCAAAAATATGGTTTCTAAAAGAAGCGTATAAAATATCTTTAGGTTGCAAATGAGACATGTATCGAACTCCGGCCAAGTTACACAAACAGCAATTATCACCTTTGACGATGGTAGGTTTTGCTCTGTAAAATAAAACGATATTTTTTTTAATCATTTTTGTTGAATCATTTCACAAAAACTTAACGAGGTTTGTACGAGTACTTTAGAAAGGATCGAAAACAAAAAACATAATTCTGAATTCGGATGAAAATTGATGAGGTAGTTTACTTCAAATGAGGTATCCCCCTCCCCCAATTCAAAGGAAGACGAAGCTGAGAGATTTTTAAAAATGATAATTTTCAAAAAAAAAAAAGATAAAAATTCAATTTTTTACCAATTATGAGTAGAATTACCAGCTGAAAGTCTCGAGCATTGTCTTGAAAAAATAAGATTTGAATTTCCAGGTCTCCCGGAATCATCGACCCCGAAATTGAAATCATTTTTTTTCTTCATAAGTTTAAAAATTGCAGATCACAAATTTGAAACTTTTGATTTTTACCAAATTTAAAATTTTACTCAAATACCTCAAAATCGAACCCAATTTTGTTGTTGGTGTGGAAGAAAAATTTTTGAAAAAATGTTTCGAAAAAATTAAAAGCAAGTAAACATAGAAAATACTAATTAAAAATTAATGAGATTTTTCACAATTTAGATTTTCGTTAATTCCAGTTTCAGTTTCAGTTCTCAAAATTTTCGAGTTCCAGTTCTCAATATTTTTCATTCTAGATTTTAGTTTCAGTTCCAAAATTCCAGTTTTTTAAATTTTGAGGGTAAAAAAAATTCAAAATTTTCTGCAAAAATTAAACTTTGTTGTCTTTTCTTTCCTTTTATATTATTTTTTTCATTTTCAAAGCTCAACATGAAGGAAAAAAAAACCTGAAACGTATCGTTTTTAGAAATTTTGTGACTCATGACTTCCTGAATTTTTAAACAAAAACTTGAAATTTAAATAGGTAATGTATGAGAGAATTATTTTAATTGAATGAAATTTTTCAACTTGCAATACAATTTTTCTTCATTCACTTTTCTACGTAAATTTTCAAGGTTTATTTAGGATCGTTTTTGATTTCTAGTAAAAAAAATTCAATTAAATGTTGTGGTTTAGTGAGTTTCTAAATCTAAATTTTCTAATTTCCAAGCCAAATTTTCAAAATTTTGAATTTTTTCTGTTCTCTACTCAATTTAGAAATCTGTTAAAAACCCTGGATTTTTCGGAAAAAAATTATGATTTTAATTGGGTAAAAACTGAAAAAAACTGAAAAATAAAAATTGCAATTTGCAAAAAAAAATGCTAGAACTGAAATAAAACTAAAATTCATTTCAGTTTTAGTTCCAGTTCTCATCATCGTAGTTCCAGTTCCAGATCCAGTTACAGTTTTTTAATTTTAGCTGAATTTTTTTTCAGTTTCCAGTTCCTTGTAGTCCCGATTCTCTTTCAGATGGGTATGGGGGCAGAAGGCTCAAAAATTAAACCACCAAGTCTTTATTTTTGTCAAAATCCAGGACTTTTTTTTTATTCATTCTATGCGCACGATCAGAAAAATACATTCAAAGAAGAAAACAAAATTTAAAAAGGGCAATTTTTACCTGAAGCAAGAGCAGCACATTAGCCTAGGGAATAGCTTAAATATTCCAGTACAACAATGCCGATAAATTACAAATAACCATCCGTAGGAAGACATGGAAAGTTTCATATAATGTTGAGCTTTTTTCATACACATCCACGACGGCCTATCCATTAGTAACTCTTTGATATCTACATACAATCGATAAAATTATATTAATACGTAGGCACACGCTCGTAATGCCATCGTGGAAAACAAAAATGTACGTGATTTGAATAATCATGATTTACCTGAAGTACATTTATAACGTTGTTCGGCAATTAATGCTAATCTGCGTTGTTCTCTGCATTCTCTTTTCTGCTTAACCCTCAATAGTATGCATCCAGCTATAAAATCAGTCGGTATGATATCGGTGCCTCGGAACAAGCTGCTGAATAAACCTGCGACAAATAATCACAAAATGTTCATAAGATTTAAAGTTGACCAGATGCAAATTTACAAGAGAGAAAATCTCGTTGAAAAGTCATCTTTACGAAAAAAAATCATGATTCAGAAGCAGTTGCTCCAAAAGATAATTTGCGAGAAATTTTATTCATTTATTTTTACTTCTCCCTCACAACTGTGTAGAGCCCTGGCAAAAAGAAAAGCAGAGGAAAGAGGAGGAAAAAATCTGGAAACGTCATCGTCCTCTAATTACCGAGCACATTTAATATCGAATTCAGTCCTATTAATTTTTTCCTCCGTTTTTAAGCCCCTGTCTGGAGTTCCAAACAAGAAAGAAAAAAAAAAGGATGGAAAAGAGGCAGAAAAATTTACCAACGTACCAGCAGCTTGTGCAAAGGCTTCATGGCTATGCTCGTCTCTCATAATCCAGCAAAAAAACCATCGAAATCTTCGCACCCAAACTCTAGTGACTTTTTTATGCCGCAGAGTATCGGCAGTAGAATCGGTTTGTTCGTCCAGTCTTTTTGATCCCAAAGGGTCCATCAGTAGCACTAAACCAAATACTGTTAGAGCGAATAAGGCCCAATTGAATAATACGACGACTGCGTGTAAACAGAGAAAGAAAAAAAAGGTAAGGTACATGAGATTATTGTGAGGGTTTATTTTACCCAATCAGATTACTGGTATCAGCATTAATAAGAGCTTACTTTCGATCGCTGTTGAAGTAAATTCTTCGTTATCACATTGTATGTAATCGGTAAATGCCCACATTGTTCCTAAAACGTTCATTGCGATTTCTGGTCCGATTAATAACATTCTGAAAAATATACCGAGAATTTTAAAAACCTAATATTGGCTAATCGATAGATAAATTAATCTAGTCTCCATACCATTTACCTATCTAAAAAGTAACAACTAATCTATGTACCTATGATCCAACTTTAAATAGTTGTAAATCTTAACCTTACCTAATAGATAGACAATGAATTATCAAGTTATCGAGTAAACCAATGGAAAATCAACCGGGCTTTCTATTTGAACGCATACTCAAACCTTAATTCTAGTTTTCAATTCATTTTATTCTACTAAATATCTTTCACTTTTGCAATTTTTTTTTACATAAATTTTCTTTTTCTGCTCACCAAAAAATTATATTTTCGTTTTTTTTTTACTTTTTGAATTACTTTTCTTTCTAAAATTTTCCAATATTGATTAAACTTTTTTTCTTTAATGTACCAATTTCCTGATTCCCATAAATTTACTAGAAAAGTGATTTTGAACTCAAAAGTTACGAATTTCAGAAAATTATGGCTTAATCAATTTAATAGGGTATTAATACGATGGTAATCCGCGATTATATAGGTGCAAAAGTTCATATGGAACATTTTCATAGAATTTTCTCAGCGTTTGAAAATTTCAAAATTTTTTGAGGGCTCGAAATATTCGATTCACTAAGTCAGAAATGGGGTATAAGTATACTAAATTTCAGTTTTTTTCGTGGATTCTATCAAATTTTCATATTTTGCATGATTATGGAATATGATGTAATTTGAAAAATTCGTGAAAATTCAAGAAATGCACCAGGATTCCTCCCTTGTCAGTGAAATCGAAGTCCCAACGTTTTCCATCGATAGAAAAAATTTAAAAAATAAGTGCTCAGTGTTCTATAGAATTGTGAGCTAAAGGCAAGGCATTTTTTAAAAAAATCTATCTCATTCCAGTCGTAATTTTTTTTCAGAAAATACATATTGTAAATAAATTATTCATTTTTTGGGATTTCCCATTTTTTTTTTGACGAAATGTTGACTAAAATTGAGGTAATTGTGGGTTTTGATACTTATCTACGCATGGAGAATTACTACGTGCATTGTGCATTTTTTAAAAATTAGAAAATCGTTTTTTTCTTCCTCCACAACCCACCCTTGCCCTCAACATTGTCATTTTCCTCCCAGGTATTTGAAGATAATTATGACGATATTAAACTTCACATAAAGGTACCTATACGACACAAGAATTTTTTTTACAGGTTACGCATTAAAATGCTTCAACAAAGCACTAATGATCGTTCGTGCGTATATAGTACTGATCAAGATACTGCATATTGTAATTACGAAATCATCATCTCTTCTTGGCATATGTAGGTAATAACGCGTGTGACTGTGATGAGAGGCATCACGAATCACGATAACCACCCACTAAAACGGCGACCATCAATAATTCACAATAATCTTACAAAACACCTTGATTAACTCAGCGGGTAAGGAAGATACGATGTTCGCGAACAGGTACCTGATTAATATTATTGTACTATACAGACGTACATAGACATACATAGTAAGTTCTAAGTATGTACTAAATTAAAAAATACGAATAGGCATAGACACAGGCTTACTTGATTATAAGCAGCGGTCCGACTAATCTTCGAGCATCAGTGTCCCATATGGCGCCTTGGGCACTTCGATTTACCAACAGCACCAGTACAAAGATCACCAATGATAACACTGCTAGCATGCCGATCAAGTACGCTCGTACTAGAATGCCACCGGAGACACAGTTGAAAGTCCATGAGTAGTAACGACTGCATACTATACTGATTAAAATTAGCCTGAAAATATGTAAATTATATTAAAATTCTGTCCAAGCAATTCCAATAAATGCAATGAAAAATTAACTACCTAAATAACGGAATAGTTTTATCCTACGTTTTACTCGTTCATATTATTTTCATTAAGTACTTATTAAAATTTTTCAACCAAAAAACTTATCAGTAGGAAGTAGGGATGGGATTTTTGCGTCATAAAAATCGTGTTTTAGATGCATAATTCATGTTTTTCGCGGTCTGAAAAACATTCAAAAATCCTAAAATATTCCAAAGGTATCAAAATTTTGAGGTTCTGAAGAACAATGATACGTTGGACGAACTCTAAACCGAATCTTCGAAGTTCGAAAAACGTTTAAAAAATACCGGTTTTAAACAATAATTTTATTTTTTCCCCTCTGGAACTTTGGCAAAAAGACTATTTTTCAATTTTTCGTATTTGAAAAAGTTGATTTTCGAGTATTTTGCTAAAAATGGTGAAAAATGGAAACAATGAATTTTGAGACTTCAAGTAATACACCAAATAATTTTTGAACATGGTCAGATTTTAAGGTCTGATTGGAAAGGTGGACCAGTTCAGAGTCAGGAGGTAGAATTTTTATCTCAAACTTTGCTATTAAGGCTCTTTTTATAGATGAACATTTTAAATGGCCAATACCTGATGAATAAGTGCACCAAAATTGAATGAAATTAAAAATTCTAAAAAAAAGTAAGTAAGTAATACATAAAATGGCCATAAACCGAAAAGGAGGAGGTTGGATGAAGGAGGGGGGGGGGGACAAAAATTTTTCCCGATTTTTTTCCACCAAAGAATACTATTTAGGAGATTAGATCGAACATCGGAGCCAGGTCCTTCATGCCTTTGTTGAAAAATATGTTTTATGTAATTGTATTGTAAAAATATGCTCACACAAATTGAGCTCATTTTACTCAAAATTCCATAATTCCCATTCCTATTGACAATCAACCAATAAAAAAAAATGAAAACATATGAAAAATCCTATCCCTGATAATAAGGAAAATTAATAAACAAAAATCAACAGTAATTGCAGTCCTGCAATACTCTACTGAAAAGAAAATTCTTTGATAATATTTCAACCAACTTTTTTCCTAAATTACCTACCTATGTGAATTTGCAGCAAAGCCATAAAATTTCGTATTATTATCCACCAAAGTAGACGAATTGGTGTAAAATACCTATAACAATAAGTAAGTGGAAATACCGAGCATAATTTTACGATTTTTCATTAATTTGAAATTAACCTCGAATACTACGTACCCAATTTAATTAATCAACCTGGCCAAAAGTTGAATTAAGGACGGTTTTCATTATCGTTGAAATACCCCTTACCCTTGCAGAATTTATTCATCAGTTTCAATATTTTTAATTATTCGAATTTTTCTTGCGATTTATCTAAATTTATGCAATTTAAAACGTCCTATCTTAAAATATTTTTTAAAAAGGAAAAAAAATTAAAAATTGTTTTACTGCAAAAAAAATCACAAAATCGTTCGAAAAAATATTCCTTTTCCAATGTAAAAAAATCCCAAAACATGAAAAAAAAAAAACTACACGCTCGACCAAAAAATCTAGAATTCGAATACCTATTTCTCACAATCAATTTATTATTTATGAAAAAACAAAAATCATAAACCACGAATTCCCCATTAACACGTCGACTAAAAAGTGAAATTCATTCTACGTAATAAAGAGCCAAGTACTCGTATTTGCCCAACAGATGAGTCTATTAAAAGGGCAAGGTGTTAAAAGACGTAGTCTGCGGTTAATTCGCAATTTTTATTATTACGAGCAACGTATCAGCATTCAGCAGCCATTGGTGGAAATAGATTTTTCACGATGATGGTAATAAACTTGAGTCGCATCGTGGCTGGCCGCTATAAAAATATTAATTCGTCAGCTTGGCTGTGTAGTATGGACGATGGATACCAGTACGAGTACGAGTAAATTCGAAAAAGAAAATACGCACGTAGTTAGGTTACTTTTAAACTTTATAATTATTGTAGGTACACGGTGGTAGCGTACAGGTACAGTATTGAAAATTAAAATCGTATTGACCTTGATCGAAGAAGGTTAGCGGGTTGGTAAGTTGAATACTACCTATGCCACCAAGCTGCAAGTTTTCTTTTCTCTTAATTTTATTCAATGAGTGTATTGTACCATTATGCCCTATGTATGTACCAGTTAACACTTATGTATTAAAATCACGAAAAAAAAAAGAGTAGAGATTGTACGGGGCGATGCAGTCACGATTATTTTGAGAGTAGACATCAGCACGAAAAATGATAAAAATCAGACCCTGCTCAAAAAAATGGTGTAAAAACATGAAATTATTTTCAAGGTTCGTAAACGGAAATCAAAAAATGAAAATTTATGTTTTTTCGTGCTAATTTTTGACTTGAAATATTCTACTTTTTGCCCTCTCTTTAAAAAAAAATTGAACAACACCTACTTCTTGTAAAAAGCTGAATATCTGTGAAAATCCTAGGTATTTTTTGTCACCTTTTTTTCAAAATAATTTTTTCACAGTTTTTTGTCTAATTTTTACAACTTTTCCAGACCTTTTCGGGTAAAAAAACTCCGATGAAGATGGAAAGCTACTTCCATTTTAATTTTCAATTGAAATTGTGCTCCTAAAAACGAGGGGGCACCTCTTTTCTGCTTCAAAATATTTTTTTTTAGGATGGAAGAAGGAGGAGTTTTATGCACTTTTCAAGGTTTAATTTTTTGTTTTGCACTTCCTAAAGAAATAAGTAAATTTATCGAAGCCGAACGGAGTAGAGCTAGAGCGAAGCTATTTTGGAAAAAACGTAAGTACAAACGCAGAAATTTTGTATTTTCAATCATTCTAATTTTGAACGAATGATGTTTCAATATCTGCGAGAGAAAAAATATTACAAATTCACGTTTGGTGGTTTTTTTTTTAATTTCATGTGTTTCTTTTTGATATTTTTTCATCATAGCCTCAATTGAAAAAAAAAAAACATTTTCAGTTGCACAAATGTGCTTTTTTCAAGTAAGATTATTTATCCTGAAACCATTCCAAGGAAAATTGTTTCAAAAATAATTTTGCTACAAGTTCTTCAAAAAAATAGAATATGGATAGAAAAAAAATGGACGCCTAAGACGTTTTAGGGAAAAAGCGTCAGGGGCCAAATTTACCCCCAATCCAGCCGTACCGTTTGCTAATTTTTTAAAAATTATTCGAGTGGAAAATTAGAAAGATGAATTTTCAATAATGGAAAATTATATAAAATTACTATCTTCATTTTAAATCATAACAATTCTGTGTGAAGAATTTCAGTTCTCTGTTTTCCAATCATTCTTTTGGCAATAATTTGAAAAAAAATGACACAAGTGACCTTTTTATAAAAATGGTGACAAAAATTGAAATTACCTGATTGAATTAAATTTTTAAAAAGTTGATTTTTTTCTTCTTTCGGTCATTTAATCTCTTATTTCAAATTAATCACTTTTTTTAAACCCGTCACTAATTTCATCGCAGTAGAAAAAACATAAGAAATCGTCTATTTGTTCCAAACAAAGAAAGGGCGGAAAATTTAAATTTTGTTAATTAAATTTTGCAGTTTCAATATGAATGCGAAGGAGATAAATTTGGCTCAAGAAAAACGAGGACAAAAAAAAGTTTAGAAAACTTCAAATTCAAGGTGCAGTAAAACAATGTTTCAGATAAATATAATTTAATTTAAAAAAAATAGCTATTTCTGCTATAAAACTATCAAAGTGGAAATACAGTAAGGCTGCTTGATTTTGAAACATGAAATACAGGTAAAAGCAATTTGAAAAAATCCTGCAAAAATTCGGAAAATCACATTTGTTAGATTTGAACCATTTTAAAATTATATTGAAGGAGAAATATCATAACACCGAGTGCAAAACAAAAATGCCCAATTTTTTGAAAGATCTGATCGATTTTTTAAATTTAAAATTGAAAAAAAAAACAAGAAAATGCAAAACTGTTAAATTTTTCCAAGTTGGAAAAATTTGGATGCAAATGATGAATTTTCCTCACAAAAATGATCATTCAATTCAACTTCCTCGTTGAAAAAACAATGAAAGTACGAAGGTCCAACATTCTCAATTCGGAAAAATATAAGCATCAGGTAAAAATGACGAATTTTTTCAACTGGGTAATGAAAAGCATGAAAATTTTCCCAGGTTGAGAAAATATGAGTAGGTAGCTCTCTCTACAGATGGTAAATTTTTTCAAAAAAAATTAATCACTGTTTTCTACTTTTTTACATACAAAAAAAAAAAAAAAAACAGAATTGAGTTCAACTCAAACTGGTAATAAATTTCTTCAACTTATGACCAAAAATGGCGAATTTTCTCGTTTGAATGCTGAAAAATTCCATTCAGGGGAGAGGGTAGGTTACCATTCTAATTTTCCATCAACTTTTTATTAGCACATCCTCTGAAAAATGATTTAAAATCAATTTTTCAATTTAAAAATCGAAAAAAAAGTTAAAAATTCATGCTTTTTGTGGAAAATGATCAAAACGCATGCTATACCTATTCATGTTTTTCACCATTTTCATGCCCGGTATACACTATGTATTGTAATCTCACTGGAATGGATCGTAAGGACCTGAACTTTTGAAATTTCTCACGAAAAAATTAACTAGTAATAAGACAGCAATCTACATTCTTGAAAAAAAAAATGAAATTTCACAAGCACTCGGGAATTGAGAAAAAGGCGAAAATTTCAACGAAAATTGAACTTAAACTTTCAGCAAAACACCACTCTTTTTAACCCTGCTATACCATACCCCGTGACAATTGTCAACAGACCGGTTTTTTCGTGCGTTGCGTTCGCAAGAACGAGTGATCGGGTGGTAACGTCTTCTGGTACCTATGCGCGCTCGCTCAGCCGATCATTTCCGCTGTTGGGCAGATTGCCTACTTTTTCATTTGAAGGGGCAAACATTTTTTTAAAAAATCCGGACCGGTATGAATTTTAATTTTTTTAGTCCCTTAAATCAAAAGGGTAGGCAAATTGCTTTTCATGAACCAGTAGGACATAGATACACAAGTACCTAGCATGTGGTAGTTTCATCCCCTCCACTTTTGATTTCGTGTGAAAAAATCATCAATAAATACGAAAAATGAGTTTTTTTCCAAAAAATTTTTGCCCCTTCAAATAACGATATAGGCAATGTGTTCAACAAGGGAAATGAAAGGTTGAATATTCATGTACATCACTTAGAAGTTATAAGGTCGTACCAAGCTTGGGTCCAGCGTCAGAAAATTAGACATTTTTTTACCGTATGGTCTTCGAGGGTTAATTTCATTCGGCGATGGAAAAACCCCAGAGATTATAACAATCTAACAGTTGAATGCCTATACCTGTTTACATCCCTCTCTTCCATAAAAAAAAACTTCTACAAATGAATCACTCTCGACTTCTTCGAACAAACAGGTTATTCACCTCCGGAGGAATATTCCCCATTATTCAACTTGTATTATGAAGATGAAAAAAGAAGAGAAAAAATTCCAAATATTAATTATATGCAAATGGAATTAGCCGACGGTGATGAATCCGCCGCGAAGAGGATTAATGCATCTCAGAGCGAAAAAATCTATCAATGTTCAATCACAGCCCAGCACAACTTATCGATTCGATAATTAATAGCTTTCTGCTAATACATTCGTACAAAATAATCCGATCGTTTGATCGATTTGAGGGAAAAAACAGACTCGTAAAAATATTGGCTCAAAATTACGAGCAATCTGCACCAAACAAACAAAAAAAAAAATGGTTATGACGAACGAAGACGTAAGTACGTGTATTTTTCTGCAACGCTGAACGACCACTTAAGTACTTACGTAGACGTATTGCGGCTTGCGGCGAACACCACGAGCGTGACTTCGCGTTTACCATTAATTACTCATATTATTTGCGAATTTTTATGGATAATTTTTACGACACCTTGCGCTTTGAAAATATTATTTTACTACTCGAGAGTAGAAATCTCCAACGATGAGCGAATGCTCCGGCTCCGTGCCGCGTTCTTAATAACGAATAGATTAATTAGTAAAAATCTGCTATGACGTCATACATACAGCGAAACACGTTCAAATTATTCGCACTCCGGCTGTATTTCTTCTTTCAACTTCCCCTCGCCTCGTTCACCACCTTATGATTTTTCTCTGATACGATGAATTACCGCATAGAGTCAACTCTCAACTTAACCAACAATACAAATAAACCAGAGACGAGAAGAGGGTTAACATCAAACACACTCCAACATCGTAGGTGAATTTTTAATTACGAAAAAAAAAAAAAAAAAATGCTGTAAAGAAGGAAAAAATACCCCGTAGTTCATATTTTTGAACCTCGAACGAAAGACAACATTCTAGTGAAATAATGAAACGTTTACGTCATCATGGAAAATATTCTACGACTAAATTTTACGCTTTGGATTTCGATGACGTGATAGATCAAGACATCAAGACGGGCTATGGAGTAAATGAGACGACTGTGTCAACGCTAGAGACATTTTTTGAAATTGATATCGAAAAAAAAGGGGTTAGGATGGCATTTAATGGACTAATTTTCGTCTAACAATGAATTTTAACAAGCGTTCTTTCTCGTATTACGATTCTCAAAAGATTACTCATCGCGTACACAAAGGAGAGTAAGATAAGACGTAAACAATTCCACGACGTGGTTTCATGTTTTCATGGCAAAGCTGTAATAATCAAGTTGGGTAAATTATCGAGCCAAGTAAGAAAACGAAGATTCGAAAATTTCACAAATTGTAGTAATATTTATTTCAAACGTTGATTTTATTCAGTACCTTGTTTTTGCCTTGATTCCAACAAGGGTGCGGTTGATCTTTAAAACTTACGAAGGCCTCTATTTTTCCAACAGGTTCAGTCGATTAAAATAAAGTGAGAGAGAAGGACATTTCATCTCATTAAAAAAGGAGATTCCAATTTGAGAAAGTAATGCTGAATGGAAGAGATGCAATATGAAAGTTTTTCGAATTGGGGAATTATTTAGATGAGGGAAGGGGGTAATTTCATACGAAAGATATTTTTTTAATGTTGGGATATACAAAAAGGAAATATATGGGTAACGAAATGCAGTTTTGAAGGTTTTGGGAGAAGGGAAAGGGGGTCAAAACTGGAAACTAAATTTTTCTGATCGAAATTTGGTAAAATATATATAGAAACCACTCATAAGGGTCAAAAATTAGTTTTTGAGTTGAGGATCTTTGAGGATCTTCCTTGATTCTATTCCCTCTGAAAGACCCAAGAAGCAGTGAAAAATCTGAACAAAGTTGAAATATCACAAAAATGTCAATTTGATTACGATTTTTAAATTTATGCGGAAATTGTTTGAGAATTTTGAAAATGGGAGAGGAGAGGCGGGAACACCTAATATTTTAACAAAAAATGATCGGAAATGAAAAATGTCAACATTCAAATTTTTCATTAGAAAAATCATTATAAAACAATTATTCATGGTTTGAAAATTTTTCTTTGTAAGCAAACCTGTTTCTTCCATTTTCTTTATTGATTTTCTCGTTCCAACTTGTAAAAGTGAGTAATGAGTATGCATGTAACTTATTTTTAAAAAAGGTCTACTCCCCCCTCCTCTACAATCGTTAACAAGGCATTGCTTCTCAAGAATAAAAGAACTACCTCATTACAAATCTTTCGGCTCAAACATCATTTTTTCGATTGAAAATCCAAATCAGTCAGGGATTGGGAAGTAGTTGCCTCATTACCCCTCCTCCTCCCGATCCGGTCTGATCCTAGGATCCTACTCATTTCGTTCATTTGTAGTCAAATTACAAGGTTAAAAATTTTCAGATAGTTTGCAAATCTTACTAATTCAGTAATTACAAAGATGGAGAATCAAAAAAAGTTTCAAAAATTTCACATTCTATCACCATTTTACATTTAAATTCTGAAAATCAAAAAAAGAGAGAATTCCAATGCCTAAAGATTTAATGTAGAAAAACAAAATCGTAAAAATTTGATGTCACGTTTTCTGGATTGACCACCCCCTCCCCCCACATGATTTTTATTTTCAAACGTTCGTGAAATTTTCAAAAACCATCAATTCATTTGAATCTCAAGTATTTCGACAGTAAATCATTATTTTAAAAATGAAAAATTTCCTCATCATATTACCGATTTTTAAATCTCTATGAAATTTCAGACACTTCAAATCCTGTAAAAATTTCCATAATAAGTACAAAACAATTTTCGGAACAAATTTTTAAAAATTTCTCATGATCTTTACGAATACAAAGACAATTCGGAAATCGCAAATGATGAAGGGGAGGGGTGAAAATATCAAATTCAGATACAACCACTTCTGCCAGAGAAAAGAAGTCATCGATTTTCTTGTTCAATAAAATTATGAAAAATCATACATTATTTTGTACTCTCCCACTTCATGGGTATCTAACAGTTTTCTTTTTGGAAAATTTACTACTTTTTTTAACCAATTTTTTTCAACTCAAGGCGCCCTTAAATTGATCTCCCTTCCAGCACCAAAAAAAGGATCAAATTTATTGCAGAAAAAAATTCAAATTTAAAGAAAAGCTTCATTTTTAAATGAAAATGAAAAAAAAAAAACCAGGAATGCATTATTTGTTTATGAAAAAACAGGTAGGTAACTAGGTACCAAGAATGAAAATATTAACTTCAGAAAAAATAAATAAACGCATAAACTCCGATACGAGACACGAAAGTGCTACCAATTTCACAAAAATCCAAAAATTTACTCGTTTTTATCATATTTTTGAATTATTAAAAAAATACTTCGCATCTTTAGATTTTTTCACTAGGTGCCTTTTCTTCTAAATTCACTACTTTTTCACTAGTTTCACTACTTTCACGATCCATTCGATAGTCTCTCATTTATAAATCAGTGAAAATCATCGAAAATCACTGAGAAACAGTCAGAATTGCAGCACCGTATCAGTGATTTTTCACTGATTTGAAATGAGGAAGGAAAATTTAAAAAATAACAAAACTATGTACGAAGACATCGAAAATTTCACCCAGAACAGCTTTCAAGAATCAAAATTTCATCATAAATCAATTTCTACAATCTCTCAGGTCTGCTCTGCAATTTCAAATCAGTGAAAAGTCACTTTTAAAAAGTCAGAATTGAAGCAGAGGATAGATATCAGCGCAATTTTTTGATTATTAGTGACTGTTTGCTAATTTTTCAAACTATTTCACTGATTTTTCAGCAATTTTTTTCACTAATTCATTATTCTGCTGCAATTCTGCCTGTTTTCGAGCGATTTTCAATTTTTTTTTACTGATTCATAAAAATGAGAGAGCGAGGAAAGAATTTCTAAATATTTCAGCTTAAAATTGAGCTCATTTTTACAATACCTAGCTGAATTTCCAATTCAAATATTTTCAAGAAAAAAAAAATTGAACCGGGAATTTGAAAATGTGTTAATGAAACTCTTGAAATCTGCAATTCATCAAATAAAATCTCAGAAAACCAAATTTTTCAAAGATTTTGCAATTTCGATGCAGAAAGACCCCGATTACTACCTAGGTACGTCCTGCATTCCATCACGAAATTTGCACACAATTTTTACTTCTAGCAACAATAATTTCTTCTGCATGGCGCCGGAATATAATCAACAGCAGACCTCTGGTATTTCCCACCTGAAATCCATTCCGCACCTTTCCCACCATCCAGCCTTCTCGAGAAGTTCGACTACAGGTAGAAATTTCCCAATTATTCGTACACCCAACGATGACAGTACAAGCGTCATTCGAGTAGGCAGACTGCAATGGCAACAATAAACAAAACCATTACCAGCCAACAAATCACATACTCTGTTCAAGTCGGGTTAAAAATACCAATATGGTACACTGAAATAGTAACATACTCGTTCGCCACACTAGGCCGATTACGCGACGACAATCATTAAACCGATTACTTGCTAAGTTCCGTATCATCATTATCATTTATTTTTTTTTTTACAAATGGCATCGTGATTACGTCTAATTACACCGGTGCGATTATCATAATCATCAAAGAAAAGTTCATTCAAGGTTATTAATAAATTGAAAATTTTTTATAGCGTACATTTGTACGTCGCCACTAACAAACACTTATGACATCGTATTGGTAGGTCTAGGTACGACCGCAGAGATGACGACCTTATCGAAGGCATTCAACAGAGAGGAGAAGACAGAAGAGTAATCCAAAAAATATACTATGTACCGATGCTCGGTGTAGGAGACCTAGTCGCATACGCATAAGCATACTTATTAAAACACTGCAACCGATTTGAAACCTGTTCGACGATGCCCTGCCTAAAACAATACCGCTGCGAAGAGCGCGGGTACTGCGTACGCTCTTCCAGTACTCGTACGTACTTCACGACAAATTACATACCGCGAGCGAATTTAATTAATAACTATTCGCGTCCTAGTCCTATTACATAATGCAAAGACGCGACAACGACAACCGTGGCCGTTTCCAAGCAACTACGTACCTACTTTTTAAGCTCATCCAGCTACGTAACCTATCATCTCCTAAATGATTTTTACGGGTATGGGATTTCTACGATTCAAGACGTGATTTATTCGATGTTCAAATTTTTTCAACCGAGTTGTACGATTCTAAATTTTTATCAAAGCTGCCATCTCATTCGAAAGTTTTAATTTTTTCGCAATTTTTCCAGCTTTGATTTTTATTACCCAGTTCAAAAATTTTTCTTGGCTCATTCCATGTCAACTCGAGCAGGGTTCGACCTAAGGTCTTTCAATTTTGCTTAAATTTTTTCAAGGTTCCCCTCGATGATATAAGCTCGTCATTGGCTCTAAAATTTCCAAAAAAATTATAGATTTTTTTTCATAAAGGTCAACATAACGAGAGAGACAAATCAAGATAGGAATTCATAGTAGAAATCATTATTTTCATTTTTTTTTCACACGTTTTCACAAAATTGGGAGACTAAGGGGCGTAGAGGGGCACCAAACGGTCAAATCCAAAAAATAAGCAAATATTCGAACTCAGTGCCCTAAAAAACCTAACAAACGACAGGTCACACGCTATTCTTAATTTTTTTGAATTTCGACCTTATTTGGAGGATGAAAGAACTGAGCACCTAATCGAAATTAGCACCTTTAAATTAGTAAAAATCTATGTATTACTACATTTTTCCTACTTTTTTTTAAAATTTTGCTCAAAATTGAGGACCCCAAAAAAAATTAATCCCAAGAAATTCGAAAAAATTAGGAAACTTGATGTACTGCAATAAAAAATGCCCACAGTTCATGAAAAATTAAAATATAAAACTTACCTACGTTAATTTTTTTAGCAATTTTTACGAATGTAAAAAACATAATTTTGAAAGTTGAAAGAAGGGTAGCACTAGCAACCGAAACCTTGAAAAAGAAAGATTTCACATTAGGTCCCTCTTTAAACTCATAATTTTCCCAATAATTTCAACAATTTTTCTTGTATTTTTTCAAATTCTTTTTTTATGTTTTTTGCAAATTCTGAAATTTTAAAAATATCAAAAAATCAAAATTGATGAAATTTTAAGAATAATAAAGTTTAAAAAAATTTAAATCTGGTACGATTTTGAAAAAAAAAATTGTCAACGAATAAATTTTAAATTTTAAATTTGGATCGTAAGAATCTCATTTGCGTCAAAATTATTTATGATCTCATCTTAACCTTCTAACTCCTTTGAAGAAATAGCAAAATACGTACACGCGCCTCAGGAACGTTCGTTGCCTCGATCACAGCCGGTGTACGGGTTTCACCATACACGCGTATACAAAATACAAACAATTGTCCGAGTCTGATATAAGAGTAAATCCGGTTGCCGTGTTTATGACCCGTAGAAGGCGGGTCAACGTTATAAAAGCTGATAATTCATTAATGAATCATTCTTTTTACAATAGCATGCGATATGGAAAATTCTAAAAGATTCTCAGCACTCTGGCAACGTTCCCAAGAAGCCGATTATGAAAATTTGATAATCAAAATCAATGAATAACGACAAGAATTACCGTACGACGACGCGATTTAGTGTGTCGTTACGCTGACACAGAAACCGGTTCGTAACACTGTCACCGAATTGCAAAGTACCCAAATTTCGAAATTGGTCGATAATAATCTATAAAAAAGTGTCGACTTCTATTCCAATTTTGTACGATTGATAAATGGGTTCAAAATGAATCCTTCAACTGATACGAATAGAACACACAGTATATTGAAATATGGATTTTCCAATTAGAGGAAAGAAGAAAGTTCACTCCAGCATAAATTTTAACAAAGAAAGTTCATTTCAGTTTCTGTTTCAAGTATTCCCAATTTCAACAGGAAGAAATTTGAGCATTTTTTTCAAACCTGGCACTGATTTAGTCAGGGAACCAAACGACAAAAAGAAGATTCCTGCAAGATAAAAATAATAACAAATTTAAATTTCGATGAATTTTGAATAAGATCAATTATTGTTTGGTAAAAATTTTCAAACTATGATTCCCTCCTCCTCTCACTCATTTAATGAACTGCATGTTTACTGCCGAACTTGATTTGTGAAAAACGGAGCTAACATGAAATACAACTACGATTACATTTTTATAGATTTTTTTTCTTCAGTGGAAAAATTTTAAATTTTTTCTTCACAGCTATTACAGAATAATTTTCTTTAAAAGTTCCAATTTTTAGAATAAAATCATCCTCATTTTTGATGAAAAGGTTCATTTTCTGAATTTTTTAATTTCTGCCCTCGAAATGACCATCCTTCATAATAAGTACAAACATTTAGGCCAAATTGTAAAGATGGGAATATCTCGCGGCCGTATCTCGCACGATCACGGGGAGCTTGGGAGTTGAACGCTCCGGGCAGTGGATCCTGAGGGCTGCCCCCGGCCCTTCTTTACTGTCGCGTACGGAGCCCAAATTCGGGGTTGCCGGGTGATATTGGTGGCTGCGGCGGTTCCAGCGATGTGTCCGGATGTGTCTCTTCGGCTGATGATTTTGACGACGAGCACAGAGCGGCGCTGAGAGAACCGACGGCGGCACCAAGATGAGCGGCGTAAATAACCGAATTTGGCGCGACGTATTATCGTGTACCTATATTTCTGGCTGGGCTGCGCGGACGGAAGGCCGGACTCGCAGCTTGGGTAAAATAAAGGACACAAGTTTCTGAACGGGTGTACGCGATAATGTTGTATTTGGGCGCGAGTAGGAAGTACAAGCGGCGTAAAAATACAGAGTAATTATCGCGAACGATTGGTCTAAATTATCGCGGATTAATTCGGAACAATTAACTCGCGATATCGAATTACGCTGAACGTGTGGACCGCGCGGGGTTTCGGGGGACGCAGGAAGAGAAATAGCAAATTCGGAGGCGACTACGAATTGATTGCAATTTCAACAAACTGCTTTAGCCTACTTGGTGAAACACGCGCGAGACCTGAGCCTTAAAACCGTGCTGAGCCTGACCTAGCTGTCGAGGAGATTTCGAAAGGACTGATTCGATCGATCGCAAGTTGAATCGCGAGTCGATCAACCACTATTTGCTCGCAGGGTTGCCACCACACCATAGCCCAAGATTATTTCCCAATAATCTCGGACAGGGCCATAATCACTCTTACATATGCCCCATCGGACTTGATGAGGGGGAGGGGGTAGCTCACACCCCAGAGTCGAGTTCGAACCCCAAATTCGAGGTCAAACTTTCAGTTCTTAGAGTGTATCATGGTCCCTGCCCCATCGAACTTGGCTATGGGTGGTGGTAACCTGAAAGTACCAGTGTTAAGTTGTATTCGAAGTAGGTCTGGCTTTAATTTTGAATTTTTGACAGTGATCGAAAGCACTGCGAGCTCTAGATGACTGTTTAATTTGAGATTTGATCTAAATTTTGAAGTTTTAATCTGAATTTTAAAATTTTGCTGAGCCGAAAGAAATGAGCTTTTTTGATTAAATTTTGAACACAGACGCAGCTGTGGATGCGAAAAATTAGAATTTTGATGTCGTAGATTTGTTTTAAGTCATCTTTTTTATTTTTATAGTGGTTGTCCTTTTTGTTATTTCGAAATGCGTTGAAAATAATTTTGACAATTTTCGGTCAGGCTCTTGCTTTGCAAAACTGCTTTTTTGTGCGGCGCGTTAATAGGCAGTTACGAGTCGCATCCGAATTTGCAAATTACAAAAGGGACATTATAAAAAATAATGGGGGAGTTTATGCGGTCTAGCTTAAGTTTATGGAAATATTTATACATTGGCAAGAAATAGAAATGAAAAATAATATCTGATGGGATAACATGGCAAAAATGTAAAGAAATGATAATGAGAAAAATAAAATAATTTGCACATTAAAGTGTGCGATGCGCTTTGGTTATTTTCGTAAGCAGGTTGGCCCGTTATCAGCGCAGTATTTTTGTGATGCGTTTATGTGTCCGAGTAGACTGATGTCTAGGTGGTAAATTTTTTTGTGGACGTCGTGGAAAACGCAGACAATGAGATTCATACTTAAATATAAACATGCATGGGTAAAAATAATGACATAAGTATAAAAAGAAATATGCATATAAAATATTGGGGTAATTGGTTTGTGGTGAATTATTTAAACATGATGAATTATTGTTTTGACATTTGGAGGGGAGGTTTTAAATCTATATAATAAGTCTGATTTGTTGTTTTGGTTTTGGGTTGGGTTTCAAAAATAAAATTCAATGTTTTTTTGTCGGTAAATAAGAATAAACAGGTCGGGTAAATTTTCAGATGTGAAATTTGGGTATGGAAATAACAAAAAAAAAATGGGATTTTGGGTTTTTTAATCATAGTTGTTCTCTTCCTGCGACGTAAAAATTTAAAAAGACAAAATATTTTGGGGAATTTTGAAATAATTGACATATGTACCGGGGTCGATACAAAAAATATACAGTATAAAAATATAAAAATGCACATTATTTACAAATATAGGTATCACAGATCGGGAAGAGTTTTACATAATCGGTAAGTATGACAGTCTTGGTAGGTATCGACGAGAATGATGATAATATTAACGATGTTTTGATGCTTTCAGGTGTCGCCGGGCGGTATCGAGTTCCATTTTGGGCAGCGAAGAAAACATCAAACGTATCTCGACGATTGAATTATTGGCGTGGTGGATTGTGGGCGATGATTAGATCCAGGAAGGCGAGAAGCGGAAACGCTGATTTTATGGTGTGAGTAATCTCGCCATTTATCTGTTTCCTGGCCCCCAGGTTTTCTGCGTAAACCGGGAAGGCGATCTGGACCTCGAGGCCTCGGACCTCGGGGTCGACCAACACTTCCCGGTTGAAGATGTCGCAAATTGGTTCATGCTCCCCCTCGATTGGATCCATTGGGATGGGGGGAAACATGACCAGCAGCTGGGTTCCTTTATCTCGCAGGGTCTCGGCCACTTGCTTGTATTTCCCGATGACCCATGGGAGATTCCAATCCTGATGGATGTCCCCCGAGCAGGACAACATGACCTGTCGGGGGGTGCGCCTCATCGTCTCGATTTTCGATAGGAAGTCCACGAAAGTTAGTTGTGGTGGATGAAAGATCCCTGGAACTAGTCGATTTCGATACGTTTTCTTTTCTGTAGCTATCCGCGCCGCCAGCCTCGGGTACCCGTCTCCACAAATCCAAAAGTCCCCTCTGAAGATGGCGTACGGCGTCGTTGGGAAATTCGGAGGTCGAAGCCCCCTCACCGTGAAGGCGAGGGGTGGAGACGGGTAAACTGGAAGTCTCCGTATAGTATTGCTTCGCCGTTGGTTGGTACCATGGCCTGGGGTAGATCCTGGGCGGGGGGTATTTCCGCCCCCGCATCTTCACTGTTCTCGGCCATAGCACCTTCCTCGGATTCCAGTGTTTGGTTTATTAGGAAATCCACCGGGTTCAAATTTATCGTAAATAAATTGCACACCGGTGGATTCTCCTGAGGCGGCGGCGGAGGCGGCGGCGTGATCCGATGTGAAGGTCCCGGTTGAGGTTCGTTTTGATGGTCCATTGGCTCCGGGTCCGGCAGGAAGTCGATTCCTTCCCGCTGCAGCCTCTGATCCAGCGGTTCCACGATTATATCGTCGAGATCGTCGTAGCGCTGGGTCCGGAGGTTTTGGAGCTCCACCTCCAGCGCTTTTACTTTGTTGTTTAGATGATAAACTTTTATTTCCGCCCGGCGCTGCGCCTCCATTGCGCTTATGGTCTCATTAGCTTGCCGGGCGGTCAGTTGGAGGTGTTGATCGACTACTATTGGCCGCAGCGGGAGGAGCTCTTCGATGCGCACTGGCCTGCCGCAGCCCGCGTACGTGCATTGCACGTGACCATCGGCAATGTGTGGGGCCAACATGATGCATTCCGTGTGGAACAAATGTCCACACTTCGTTGCGGTGTATGGCCCCTTGGCCGGAACTTCGTTGGTAGCATAAGGAGACGCGATTCCAAGCAGGCTGCGGCAGCCGGAGCATATTATATTCTTCGTATCTGCCATAATCTGTTTTGAAACAGGAGAGTTTTTAGGGCGTCGTTTGTTATTAAACTTGCATTCCCACCCTGAATAGTGCGATGGGAATTTTGGACATTCACATTTTGTCCGACACTTGCACAGGGTGGGAAATGCTTTCGGGGGACCGGGGGGTCTACCCCTGGGACGCCCGCTAGCTCTTGTTTGCCGTCTTTGGGGTGGAGGTGTCTGTTCATGGTCCGAAATTATTATAGGCGACGTCGGTTGGTTGTTTTCGATTAAATCTTCATCATCTGACGGGATTGTGATCGGGGTATTCGGGTTAGTGCAGGTATGTTCCGAGTATGTCTCGTATTCACTATCCGATGGAACGTAGTTTTTGTCAGACATATTGCTATATGTTTGAACGGGGAGAGAAAAGAAAAAGAAAGGGGTTAAAAAGTGGCAATTACCAAATATATATTTAATTTAGGATGTTATTTATGGCCAAAATTTGTTAATTTTTGTTAAAAATTTACAAGAGTGTGTTAAATTTTTGTTACAGGTATGGAAGCAGATTATTGGTTAGTTGATGCGACATATGTAGCGTTAGTAAGCAGAATTTGTGCCAGAAAGGATGTGGGATTTTTCTTATTTGGATCCTGATATGGATATGGTAAGTGTTTTTGCTTGTTTTGCTTTATAGACATGATAGGTGATCATTTTCAAATTTAGAGGTCGTAGGAAGGTTCTGTTTGTTGAAAATTTTGGAATTTTGACTGGAATTTTAGTCCCTGCCCCATATGTGCCACGAAGTATTTGGTTGAGTGAAAAATTTCTGCCCCATATGTCGTGGGATATCGATTTTTTTGAAAGAAAAGAAAAAAAAAGAGTTTTTATGGTAGTAAATTTTGATCCGGATATTCCGGTGCGGCTTATGCAGGGTTTTTGGTTAAATTTTGCGGTCTACTGACCCTCGGAATGGCCGAAAGGGATCGCCGACGGGTCGAAAGTGGTATTGGCTTGATAAAATTTTGATATTCCTGCCCCATGTGCAGTAGCTGTCGATTTTTGAGTAAGAGTAGTGAAATTTTGATTTTTATGATAATTAATTTTTATAAGGGTATTCATGTGCGGCTATTTAGTTTTTTGGTTAAATTTTGCGGTCTTCTGACCCTCGGAATGGCCGAAAGGGATCGCCGACAGGTCGAAAGTGGTGCTAATGTGATAAAATTTTGATAATCCTGCCCCATATGCCTGTGGTTTTCAATTTTTTGAACCAAAATAGTGAAATTTTGATTTTTTTTTTTTTTTTTTATGAGTCGTAAGAATTTTTTAGAGAGAGTATTTTGATTGATGGAAGTTTTGTATGTAATATATTAATTTTGAAGGAAAGGAAAGGGGAGGGATTTTTTAAATTTTGGTTGGAATTCTGCCCCATTTGCACTTCGCTAGAATTTTGTGGTTGGAATTTTGGATTTCGAGATAGTGGTTAATTTTTGGAAAGGGGATTATTTTTTGTGATCGATATTGTAGCGTATGTTGTATTTTTAATTTTGGTGATCAAAGTCATAATTTTTATGGGTATTTTGGAGTTTTGCTGTATTAATTTATTTTTGAAATCGAAAAGATAGCATTTTGAAATTATTTTGAAATCGAAAGAGAGAATGTATTTGTATTTTATTCATTAATGTATCGTATTATTTTTGAGATCGAAAGATGATGTGATTTTATCATACGCAGCGTATTTCTAATAATTTATTGGTCATGAAATGTAAATTTGGGTACGTATTTTTCCAATGGACGTAAGATAGGTCAATGAACGAGGGTGTTTGAATGGATGAAAAAGGAAGAAGAAAAAAAAAGCGAAAGTAAAATGGAGCGATTAGACGGTCGTTGGTATTCTTAGAAATGTCGCATCGGTTTAGATAAGATAGAGCGTTTTTTGAATGGTTGCGGCGTTTCATTGATAATGAAGCGTAGTGGGTTAATCGGTCAGGCGGTGCATTTTTGTGAAGGTCGTTCGCGTGGCCGGTGAATTGGGGTAGATGCGACGTGTTTATGTTGTCGAACTTGTGTGTGTGAGTGTAGCGTAGTCGTTGCTAGATGTGGAAGTGGTTGCGGTGGGGGGAACGTTGCAAATTGTGAAACGGTAGAGACGACGGGAAGTCGAAGAAAAGAAATGAGAAGAGAGAGAAAGGGAGAAAGAGAGAGAGAGAGATGAAATAAAAGAAGAGAGAGAGAATGAAATCAAAACAGAGAGTGAAATTTGAAATAGAAAAATTTTGGATATGGCGATACGTGTATTTCTATATAGTTTTTATCAGGTTTTATTTTCGTACGTCGTTTTATTCAATTCACCGGTTACGTATGAACGTTTTTAAGGAGTGAGCGGGGAGGAGTGGTACGTAGCGTTGGAGTTGTGTGCAGATTATTCTCGTTACACTCAGCGGGTGGTATTTTCCAAGTCGTCGGTTTCGATTTCTTTTCTGATAAATGGTTTATTTTTGGATTCAAGAGATATCTGAAGATTTTGAATTTTGATGGCGTCGTATTGGTTTTTATCTTGATGTCAGGTTCGAACGAACGTATATTAAGGTATTAATTTCGATGGTGTATGTATTCCAAGTCTATTTTTGATTTACATGTATTTTCTTGAGTTGTTGAATTTTTTGTCTGCGTTGGAAAGTATCAGTGTGCGCTGAGTGTTCGAGTATGCATTTTTGTGGCGTATATTAGCAATTTATGAATTGGCAATGAGCATTTGTGCGGTCCCAGGGGTTAAAGGGTTAAGAATGGTGCGTCTGATTGGTGCGTCGTGTTATTTTATGCAATTCATAGGGGGTGAATATGTGGTTTGGTTGGAATCAATATTCATCGATTTATGTGATGTTTAAATTCGTTTGAATTTTCTTTTGAATAATTTTGTCTAATCACGGTTGATTTCGAGTGATTGTGATATTTCATCGAGTTAGTTTTTAAAAGTGAGAGAGAAAATTTTGAATGGTGGAATTTCGAATTTTTTGCCAAAATTTTGATTTTGGATGTCGTCGAATTGTCACGAATGTAAAGAATTTTGATTAATTTTTTGATAATGGTTCGAATGCTTGATTTTTTTATTTTCGTGCGGGTGAGTTTTCTTCTTTTCTCTCTCTATTTTTTGAGTTTTGCGTGATGAGTTTTCGTTTTGATGTTAATAATCAATGACAATGTGTGCGATTGCCGTTTATTACCGCCTATGAATTGATTTTATTGTAAGCGTGGGAGGTTTTTTGGTATATTGCTTGAATGATGTCGCCGGCTCGTTTTTTAGTCTTATTTTCTCGTGTTCACAGTCGTCGTTGTACACGTACTGTCGTGGTCAAGAGAAAATTTGCTGAATTTTTTGTAGATTTTTCAGGTTTCGAAGTTATTGGATTTTGATATTTTTGGAATTTGAAATTCATTTTTCATTCATTTTTTTTTTGTAATTGTGGAACTATTTACTGAGGTCGTCGTGTATACGTTAGGGTGGAGCGCGAAAAAAAAACATACCTCGGATTTCGACCAAATTTGCTGGGGTTGTTGGGTCATCATCGGAGACTACCCAAAAAAATTTTGAGCCCCCCAGGTGACGAGGAAGGGGAGCTAGGGGTTCTCAAAGGGCACCTCCTTTTGAAAAAAACGTGGTTTTTTGTGCTTTTTAGCTCGAAAATGTGGCGTGAGAAACCTGACACAGCACTAAAAAGGTGCGATTTGAGTTTCTACATCTCCCAAGACCTTCGCCGTCCTCCTCCGATCAAAACTCAGACTGCTACCAGGGGGTCCAAAAGTTGAAGATCGCGAAATTTCCATATTGTGAAATTTTTGCTGGCCCCTAATTGATCACTTTTGCACCGCGCCGACTAATTAAATTTTTTTTTACATTTTTGAAGAAATTTTTTTAGAATTTTCTTCAATCAGTGTAGCCAACTGCGACTTGTGATATTCAAATTTCTGGAATTCGTATTGATCTAATCATGAAGTTGCCAGATAACTACATAAGTCTTATTGCTAGGAAACTCCACAAACTTTTTTTGGTTTTTTCAATAATCATAAGTTGGGTACCTACCTATAGGTAGAGAAATTTTTTTATTCCAGTGCAACCAATTGTTAACCATGAAACGTCTATGTATGAAATTTACGTTAATTTTAATAGTCGTTTCTATCTCATCTTTAAAAATAACGAAAAACTCAAGTCCCTGAGAAAATTTTTTGGTCATTTTTCACCCAATTTTACTTCCCGATTTTGATTCTGACAAAAAATGGTTCACATTTTTTGTTGATTTTAATCCATAAATTATCCTATTCATTTCGATAATCAACAAATAACACAAACAAATACCTCACAAAATTTAATTTTTCAGTGTTCCTGGCTAAATAATTAGAAAGTTTGACCAACGTAAAATAAACAGTCAATCTTCTGCATAAAAATCGCAGAAAAATTCTAAACCCTGCTTAGAATGTCGAGAATTGATGAGAATTGTACATTGTGTTCTGCATTATAACGTTGAGATTATTTTCCTTGTCTACAGAAGCTGTTTTAGGCACCCTCAGCATTATAGAAATATTTTTTCTAGTATAGTTGAGCGGTTATGTCACTGGTATGAGAATTTTTCAAAATAATAATCTCTAGTCATGGAAGAAAATTGTTTCAAAATAACGTAAATTCTATACATAAGCGTTTCATGGTTAACAATTGGCTGCACTGGTGTAAAAAATTTCTTCACAACTCATCAATGATTATTGAAAAACCAAAAAAAGTTTGTGGAGTTTTCTAGCAATAAGACTTATGTAGTTATCTGGCAACTTCATGATTAGATCAATACGAAATTCCAGAAATTTGAATATCACAAGTCGCAGTTGGCTGCACTGATTGAAGAAAATTCTAAAAAAATTTCTTCAAAAATGTAAAACAAAAATTTAATTAGTCGGCGCGGTGCAAAAGTGATCAATTAGGGGCCAGCAAAAATTTCACAATATGGAAATTTCGCGATCTGCAACTTTTGGACCCCCTGGTAGCAGTCTGAGTTTTGATCGGAGGAGGACGGCGATGGTCTTGGGAGATGTAGGAACTCAAATCGCACCTTTTTAGTGCTGTGTCAGGTTTCTCACGCCACATTTTCGAGCTAAAAAGCACAAAAAACCACGTTTTTTTCAAAAGGAGGTGCCCTTTGAGAACCCCTAGCTCCCCTCCCTCGTCACCTGGGGGGCTCAAAATTTTTTTGGGTAGTCTCCGATGATGACCCAACAACCCCAGCAAATTTGGTCGAAATCCGAGGTATGTTTTTTTTTCGCGCTCCACCCTAGTATACGTACTGTTACAGTACCTGATTTCACAATTATGTTTACAAATTTTTCTAAAAATTTTGACGTCGCGTGAAAATGTAGAATTGCTCAATGCGGTTGTCGTTTGCACGTACTGTTGCATCGAGCACTTCTTGTTTTCTGCTTACGCGACGGTGGTTTTTCTGCCGTAATAAAACGCGGAATTTTTATTCTGCATGGTTTGCAGATATTTTTCGAAATTACCAAAGAGTTTAAAAATTTAAGTAGCCAAAAAGTTTTTATTTTTATGATTATTTTAGGATGGCTTTTGTCCATCAAGCCGGTTGCACTATTCAAGCAATAATAATGGTAAGAAAGAATAATAAAAAAAAATAATGAGGGGAAAAATCGCGAAAAATCAGCTAGGTATTTCTGAATGGTACTTACAATATATTCGACGTCGGTGAAATGGAAACGAGTAGATTAGAATTGGCGAGATCGGTGAGATGGTGGTCAATTGTTGAGATCTTAGCGAAAATGTCGACGAGATGACAAATAAATCGAAGGAATGTACATGAAATTAGCATACGATCGATAAGTTGATTCGCGTTAGTAGTTAATTGTCGAGATCGAGGGGGTAATTAAATGTAAAAACGAAAAAATAATACGGTCTAAAATTGAGATAGCTGCAATGCGCGATTTTACGATAAGGAGAAGTCGAGAACTTGCTCTTACGGAGTTACAAAAAGAACAGATTGGCTTTCGTGATTTTGGATGGATCTGGTTTCGTTTGTTGGTTATCTAAGGGGGGTGGGACTGGCGCTAGTTCGGTTCGGTTATTGTATTGAGGATTTTGGATATTGACAGGTTTATTGTAGTTAGATATGGTGTTCAAAGGATCGTTTAGTCGAACTAGTCAGTTTCGTAGGCTCTCGCAATGTATTCTTTCTCGTCATTGTTTATGTATTTTAGCATTGCAAGAGCCAGTGGTAGTTTTTTGGGTCTTCCTCGTTTACGACGGGGAAGGTTATTGTCGTTACCTAGAACTGGCTTTTTGTCACGTTTTTCAATGTATTTTTTCGCTTTATCCTTAATCTCAGACTTTCGTTTATTGGTGGCGGCGGCCTTGTCTATTGTCTCCTCTAGTTTGGCAAGGTCGTCGGTTTTTTTAGTCTTTTTTAATTTCGGTTGCAGTTGGTCGAATTTCTTCCTATTTTTTGAACGTTCGTCAGGGGGGTTAGGTAGGAAATTTTCCTGTTCTTTTGCCCGCTTTGCAAGCCGTTCCGCTCGTTGTGCGGCCGCTTGCTTTTTAATGACGTCATCGGATACTGTAATTGTTGTTTTTTCGAGTTCTTTTTTGTTAAGGTCGTTTTCAATTTCGAATCGTTTTTCCAAAAATTCTTTGATTTTTTCTCTAACAGTTTTATGTTGTAATTTTGATTTAAGGGTAGCGTCATTATTCAAAAAATCAATTTGTTCTTTGGTCAAAAAGAGGGTGAGTTGCCGAATGTTTACAGTATGCTTTTTGAGGTCTTCCATTTCGATGTCTTCAAGTCGAGCAACAAGATAGGTGTTTGGAGTGACGCGATGTTTTATGATGAAGGGTCCATGTTTTTTGGGGAATAATTTTGATGAATGGTCAATATTTCTTTGATTTTGGTGTTCTGTGACCATGACCATGTCGCCAGGATTGAGGGGGGTGGGGTCGCCGTGAGTTTTATTGAAAGAATATTCGTCTTGAATTCTTTGAATTCTGCGTCGTTCGCGGATATAAGCCTCTATGGCCTCTCTATGCGTCATTTTTTCTATTTTTTGATTTTTTAATTCGCATGTGTAGACGGCCTTTTTGGCTAATTTATCCGCAATTATGTTCGCATGATCAAGCTTTCTAGCTTTCACATGATATAATTGAAAGGACTCAAATTCAGTACCCATTTTTATAATTTCTTCGAAAAGGTCTTTATGGTGTACAGGTTTCTTTTTTGCATTTTTGTATCCATTAGTTTCCCAATTTTTACTGTACACATTTATTGCATTTACTGCATATTTTGAATCGGAAGCAATTTTTACTTTTTTGAGCTCATTAAAGCGAGCTATTTGCATAGCTACTTTAATGGCTTGTAATTCGGCCAAATTGTTTGAGATTGGGTAATTTTGAATTTGAATTCTTTCACTTACATTTTCTTCGCTCTCTGGATGAAAACAAATTCCGATTCCGGCTATCGCATCCGTGTCACCGTTTCTGGAGCAGGCTCCATCTGCGGTGATGGTTGCATAACCATTTTCATCGGTCATTATTTTATCAGGAGGAAGTTTTTTAGATAACAAAATTTCGGAGGTCGTGGAATTTGGTTCATTTTTAGCCTGATTTTCTTGAAGCTTTTTGAGTTCGTATCGAAAGTTGGTGGGGGCTTCTTTGGTGGGGATTTTTTCTGAGATGTTGTCTGTTATTCCCCAGGCTTCGTTGGGCTTAATTTGATATTTATTGGGGGTATTATTTATTTCGTTTTGGATGTCTCTAACGAATTCGTCCCATCCCCAATGAGTTTTTGAGTATCTCGGTAAGTGTTGAGCTTTATCCTCAGCTTATCACCAATAATTCGCATCGTTCTTTCGACCAAGCTGGACATGGGATTAAAACTGGAGGTAAGGCCCCTCACTATGCCGAAGGAGTCCAAAAGAGCAGCCCAAGCTTTTGATGTAAAACTGAACCGTTGTCACTTATGACTTTTCTGATTTTCACGTTGTGTTTTTGAATATCTTTGATGATAAATTTCATCTTTTTTGTGACGTAATAGTCGTTAGGGTCCTCAAGGGGCTCAATCCAGCATCGTCCAGTAAATACGTCCCTAGCTACGATTAAATTTCTAGGTTCATCTATGGGATTGGTAATTGGGCCGTAGAGGTCGACTGATATTACTTCGCCGATGGAGTAGGCTTCAATTTGGGCATATTCTAGGACCTTTTTCATGGCGTAGTTTTTATTTACCTTGCATCTTATGCAAGCGTTGGAAATTTCACGTATATATTTCATTGCATTTGGATAGTAGTACAGGCGTTTGAAAATTAATTCAAGTTTGCCTGGGCCTACATGTCCATACGCGTCATGGAGATAATCTACGACGTCATAAAGAGGTCCTTTGGCAATACAGGTACTGCACTGCCGTCCTCATAGGTTCTTAATAGTATATTTTGTTTTCGATCGTTTTGTTCAATTTTGTATTTTTTGCCACAAGCAAGCTGTCGTTTTATAATTTTGTTTACGTTTTGAGGGTCTTTTTCCAAAAGTTCTGTGATTTTCTTGCATGCAGGGTCTTCTTTTTGAAAAGTATGAATTTCTTCTAGATAGTACAAGAGGTCTTTTATTGAGCATTCCGAAAATTCGACAGCAGAGGGTTGAATTTGGGTACCGTCGCTGTGATGGACTAGGGCCTCTAAGGGGCCTCGATTGCACAAAGGGTTAATTCGGGGCCGAAATTTTATAAAGTGATTTTTTGGATTTTAGGTCATAAGTCAGGTCGTAGCCATTTAATTCGGTGATCCAGCCTGCCGCCTTGCGGTGTGTATGCATTAGGGTCTCGAATTTATGGACTACAGGTTTCAAATTTGATCGAATGTGAATTTTTTGTCCATGAAGCCAAAAAGATAATTTTCGTATGGTGGTTACTAGTGCCTGCATTTCTTTATCTACGATCGTATATTTCTTTTGATGGGGTCTAAAAGCGTAACTTCGTAAACATGAGTATATTTTTCGGCGCCGTTGATAACTTGATATAATACGCCGTTCATTGCGTCGTCAGTTACCATGGTGTCTAAATATACATCATATTTTGGATCCGGGGGTGTTAATTTAAAGTCTTTTTTGTATTCTGCTTCGAGCTGTCTAAAGGCCTCTTGTTGTTCTGGGCCCCATACAAAGGGAACGTTATTTTCGGTTAATTTATAAATAGGTGCCAAAATTTGTTGATAATTTGGAATGAATCGTCTATAAAGGCCTGTTAAGCCTGTGAGGGTCTGAATGTGTTTAATTTCCGAGAGCTTAAAAATTCCTTTTTGGTGTATTTTTGTTTGAAGGCCTCAAATTTTTGAATTTTTTCCGATTGTTTTCCAATTTCATTTTTTGCCAAAGTATAGCCGAGATGTTGAGTTTCTTGTTTGAACAAATTTGTTTTTGTGGGATTTAATTTCAGGCCATTTTCCCTAATTTTCAAAAGTACTTTCTTTATTCTTTCTAGCATTTCTTGGAATGTTTCAGCCGTGATAAGTAGGTCGTCTACAAAAGTTTGTACGCCCTCGATGTCGTCGGGAAATACTTTGTTCATCATTTCTATGAATTCCGCCGAGGCCGTTTTTATTCCATAGGGCATTCGGAGAAATTCGTAGACTTGACCGTCTATTTGAAACGCGGTGTATTGTCTTGACTCGGCGCTTAAGACCAGTTGCCAAAATCCGCATACGAAATCAAGTGTACTAAACCACTTGGCATTTGTGCCGTGGATAATACCCTCGATTTCACGCGGCTCGGTAAGGAGTCTTTCCAGCCAGGTATTCAGTTCGCTCATGCGTTTAGACACAAACGTATTTCACCATTCTTTTTCACAACGGGAGCAGTTGTATTTATATAAGGAGATTTTGAAGGTTGGATGATTTTGAGTGCCAGCATTATTTTGATGGCTTTTTTAATTTGGACCATTAATTTTCGAGACGGTTTGTATTTTTCACCTCTCCATTTTTCACGATGTCCGTTTCCGTCAATAAATTTGAAATGTACTTCGTCGCCAGTATATTTGCCAGGATAGCGACTGAAGCAGTCAGAAAATAAGATTAATTGGTTGTAGGCGTCATCAGCCTCATTTTGGGTTATCCATCCCTTTTGTATGGCGTCCATTAGATCAGCTCGTAATTTTTTGCAAAATAATTCAGGGCCGTTATCTTTTTCGTCATCGTCTAGTTGTGTGAATTTGGCGATATGAGTCTTTGTGTAGTATAATTGGGCATTTTCATGCTCGAACTCTTTTTCTACCTCAATTGCAAATGTTTCTACGCCTTGGTATTCATCAGTTGTTAAAAATGGTAAAATGGTGCGATATTCTGCCCCATTTGGCGTACAATGAGCGTAGCTTTCGCCTTGATTCATTTCAATTTTTAGGATTTTCATAGATAGCCTGCCTATGATGAAGAGGGGGGAGGCTATGTCAATTACGTAGAAAGGCATTGACATTACGATGTCGCCGAATTGAAATGTCACTTGTACAAGATGTGTCATAGTACGTACGATTCGAGAGTCGGCGACTTTCAAGTTTACAGGTCGGGATAAAGGGATGTATTTTACCGATTCGGGACAGTTTCGAGTCAATAATTCTATTGTACCGTGAGAGAGGACGTTGGGGAGGGCACCTGTGTCTAATTGTGCCGCGTATGTTTTGGTCTCGATCAATAAAGGTATAGCACAGGTGGGATCTTCAGTTTTTTCCGAAATTATTTGATTTTTTATCATAGGGTCAATTTTGTGTTGTAGTTTATTTATGTTGTCAATTGCATCAATGGTATTTAATTTTTGGTTTTCTTCTTTTTCTGTTTCAGAGTCGGAGGAATCCGAGAGATCGAAAGTTTTATCAGAAGTTGGAGGAAGATTTCATCCGAAGAGGTGGGTTTTTCAGAAATTTCATTTTGGAGGTCCTTTTCTAAATTTTGATCGGAGTCGATTTTTTCGATGTGATTTAGGGGTGCTTTTATTTTTTGATATAGTCGCATTTTCTTATTTTGGTCCGAAAATTTTGATTTTATGTCCGGGGTGGGAGAATTGTCATGATTTGGGTTAAATTTCTGTGGGTTTTCCTGAATTTTTGTTATAGATGTTTTGATTCTTTCGTATTTGGGTGGGGTAAAATTTTTCGGGCTTAAATGAAAAATTGTTGGGGTTCATGAGTTCTTCGAAAGCTTTTGAATTTGAGTCGAAAATTTGTTTTACTGGGCCCTTGATGTCAGTTTCTTGATTTGTTTTATTTAGGTCGTCAAAATCTTCTTTTAAAATTTTCAAAATGTCAGGATATGTTTTGATGGACATAAAGTATGTTTGAATTTTTTCTGCGAAAACGAATTTTGATTTGTCCGCAATCATATTCAGATTTTTATCTGCGGCGGGCCTTTGAAATGTTTTTCCAGCAAAAGTCTCCGATACCTCTTGCTTTATAAAAATTCTGCTGGGCGTCGCCAAAATGTGATGCGTCTATCCTGTGTGAATTTTGCATATATTTGCCTGAATCGAATGTATCTACGCAGGCTGACGTTTCGGTCATCAGGTTTGCGTGGTTTTAGGAGGGGGAAAAGTAAAATGATGTTCGTTGCGCCCATTTCGAAAATGCGATTTAGAATTTTGAGAAGCAGTTTATGAATTGCTTCGTAGGGAATTTTCATGTAATTTAGTTCGCGTTGACCTATACAAAGTAGTACTTTTGTTTTAGTAAGCTTTGCATCAGTCAAGGCTTGGATTAAATTTGACATCGAAATTTGTCCTTTTAGGTAGGGGGTAGATTAAGTCGGTCTTTTGCTCTCATTGTTCCGATAAAATGGGCAAATCCATCCCCTATGGGCTCGTATTCATCGAGTATCGGAAGATCAGGGGTGGTTTCTTTACAGCGGGACTAGGGGTTGCCCATTACCACCTAGTCTTCTTCGTTTCCCGACCCCTCCCCTTCAGATGCTGATTCAGAGTCCACCTGGTATAATACGTATTCGTCGTCGCTTGTATCGGCGATGTGTAATTCCTCGTCGATTTTATTGACCGGTGGATTCTCTGATTTGGGTGGCGGAGGTTGTGCGGGGTTCGAAGTCGATTTGGGTTTTTTGTCAAATTTGGGGTTGTCATTATTTTTGGGAGTCGAGTTGTCATTCTGTTTTTTCTTCATCATTTCCTCATATTGTTTCTTGGGTATCCTATAGATACGATTTTGTTGAGGAAATTTATTTCTGTCATTATTTCCAGGCCGTGTATTCGTTTCATATGGCCTTTTTGCGGTAGATGTTTGTTGGGGGTATCTAGATTGTTTAGATTTTGTGAACTTGAGTCTAGTTTCATCCCCATCGATTGAGAATGCAATTGCTTGCATTTTTTGCATAAATTCAGATAAGTTAGTTTGTTCCGAAATCGAAAATTTGCAATGAATTTCGTAGGGTAATTTTTCTAGCATTTCAGATATTACCTCTTTTTCTGTGGTCAAAAGATAAATTTTGTTTAAGGTGTCGTGCCATTTTATACACAGGTTGGCTATATCACTGTTGGTTTGGACTACCGTTTTTAGTCTAAAATGTTCAAGAGTTTGCCTTTGGGCTTGTTTGTTCCAAAATTCTTTTATAAAATTTTCACGTTGGGTTTCGTAGCACTCAATTTTGTCTTGGGTTTCGAGCCAAATTTTCTTGTTGGGAATTTGTATACAGCCTCGAAATAGATGGCATTTGGCGTACCCATTCATTTTTATGTTTCTTAAATATTTTTCAAATTTATCAATGAAATCGAAAGGGTGATGGCGGTTGTCCCAATTGAATACGATACCACCATCAGTGAGCGCTCGAATGGTTAGGGGTAAATTTTTCATGTCCGAATTTTGGCTTGGGACCGGACCATAATTTTCGATATGAGAGACTCGAGTTTGTAAATTGTGAATTTTGAATGAATTTATGTTTTGATTTTCCAAAAGGTGAGCAGCCGTTTCTTCGAGTCTATCAGCTTGTCTATTTACAATGTTCGCAATTTGGGGAATTTTGTCTAATTCAGGTCGTGCCTCGTTTGAAAATTGTACTAAATGGTTCACGTGTGCCATTACAGCTTCGACTTTCTTCTCTGCCACCTCGTTTTTTATTCTTATGTCGTCAAATTTTACTTCGACGTCGTTCATTTTTGAGTTTATGTAATTTTCGTATGATTTTTGGTTATTTTGGGTCGTCCTAATTGCCTCCCTTATTTGGGGTAAGTCGGTTCCTTCAAGGGGGGGTTCAGACGTGGTTTCAGTTATGGGTTGAGTTTTAGTTTCAGTATTTTGTAGAGTTTCAGTTACAGTTGGTTGAGATTCATCATGTTCAGTTTGAGTTTCGTTAGGTGGGTTAGTTATGGGGTTGATGAGGTGTACATTGACAGTAGGGAGCTGGAAGGCGCCATTATTACGATTTTCGTAGGTGAAGGGAGCTAAGCCACTGTTCACTTGAGGTACGTAATTTGTCAACGAGTTTTGAACACTGGGTTCATTTTCAGTGGGTATGATAGTCTTATCTAACGGGTTCGTAGTTACAGAAAGATCGTTTTGAGTCGGATCTGCACACGACGCATTATTGTCTTCCACTATGGGAGAGACTTGCGGGGTGTCGTCCGCACTCAAATTTTGGATTCCTGCCTCGAAGGGAGGTGGAGCATTTTCAAACGATCCTATTGGTGGATTTTTAGGAATATTCATCTCTTTTTCAAAAGTTGAATTTAAGTTCCTTTTTGTTTTCGAAGTCGTGGGTACCGCGAGCGTGGTTGGTGGTCTCTTGTAAATCGAAGTTGAGGCTCTTGTGGAGTGCCTCGGGGTGACAGGTGAATCAGGTGGATTCATTTTTGATTTACGCGTCGCGGATTTATGAATTTTCAGTTTTTATTTCGCAATTTAGATGTTTGATTGATTTTGGTTGTTATCCAGTCGAATTTTAATTTTTAGGTCGAAAAAATTTGAAAAGAAGAGAATTTTGAAGTAGCAGTCGTATGTGAGACGTGCTATATTTTTTAGGTAGGTATTATCCTATTTTTGAACCGATTTCGAAAATTTTGGTGTATGTTTTAATTTAAATTTTGATTTTCTAGGTCGCGGAAATTTAAAAAGAAGAAAATTTTGAAGCTACGGTCGCCGTGTACACGTGCTGTGGTAGCTGGGGTCGAAAAGCTGAAATAAAAAATTGAATTAATAGCTGCAGTCGTCGTTTTACACGTACTGTCGCAGCGGATTGAAAATATTTGCAGGGGTAAAGGGATGGTACACTGAAGTTGCCGTATAGCTCGTGCCGTCTCAGTGGGGAAGTCGAGGGAAGTACTGCGTATCAAAATCGCTGAAAATTGCAGTTGTCGTTGTACCACGTACTGTCGCAATTTTCAAAATTATTGATTGCAGTATTTCAAGGTATTTAGGAGGAGAGAAAGGGAAAGTAAGGAGAAACAGGAGTAATTAGACAGGGGAATGTTTTCTAGGCTGTAATTACTAGTAATTGCAGCGCTGTAATTGAGAGAAAATTTCAGATTAGCAGTTTACGTGATGAAGTAGGTAGCTTGGGTAGGCTTCCGTTGCTGCCTATTTGCGTCCGTTGGCTGCTTCTGAGATGACGTGTTCGAGGTTTATTCACAAGGTGCGTAAGCTTGTGTTTGAAATGAATCGGTATTGTCGTAGTCCGGTTTCCCTTGATGCGATGTGTTGGAATTCGGTCCGGTAGTAATTGGCTGAATGGTTCCAGCCGACCGTTTGTGTGTTTCCTTTTAATTCAATGGGGTGAAGACGCCAGTGATTTTTTGTAAGAATCGGCGGCGTTATTAAAAGAGAAAGCGACACGATTTTTTGGTAATTGACCTTGGATGATTCCTTGGTCGTTACGTTTTTCGCGCAAAAGGGATTATAGGGGTCTTTGGTAATAGCCGTCAAGTAGGAGATTCGTGAATTTAAAATAATGGGATGATTTTATATGGTCCGAAAGGTTATATTTTATATTTACAAAGTACAAAGGATTTTGGAGAATTTAGATAATTAATTGATTTTGAGTTGACAGATTTTTTGAAAAGAATAATGGAAAATGCCAAAACGTTTGTATCCTATTTCCGTTGGTTTTCTGTTTTCAAAAGAATTGAATTTTAATGAGGCTGTGAATTGATACGAAAGTAGGTTAAGATGCGATCAAAAGTGCGAAATTTGGAGCGAAGTATCGAAACGGTTTTTTGGTTTTGATTGACACGTTTAGAAAACGTAAGAATTGGTCGGAAATTTATTGATTGTTTAATCGTTTTGGAAAATAATGGGGTGATTTTTTGCGTACCAAAATGTGATCGTAAGGTGTATTGTTTGGTCCGGAAATCGAAACGTTTTGTGACAGGTTATATTTGATTAATCGATTTTTAAAAGTTTTGAAAATAATAGGCCGGATGAGATAATGTGCCGAAATGTAGACAGAATGTCTAGTTGATTTTTGTTTTCTAAAGAATAAGATTTAAAATAAAGAATTGAAAGTGTGCCGAAATGTCAAATTTTGATATTTAATGGACCGGATTTTCGAAATAATGTGATAAATGATAGGCGGTGCCTTTGTAAGCTGTACCTGGATTTAAGATTTTGAAATGTTTTTTGTTATCGAGTTTGAAAGGGATTTGAATTTTAATGAGATGGTACAACCTTGGATCTGAATCGGGAAATTTTACTTGACCATTTGCGCTTTGTTACGAATTTAGAGGGAAAAAGAATTAATCAGGTTGGGCTAAACCGAAAAATAAAAAGTATCTTTTTGACAAAAATATTTTTCTAAATGGTTAAATTTTGAGATGTAATATATCAAAATTGGCGAAAATTTATCTACGATTTTTTAGGGCGTAAATATATTTCCTTTTGAACTGAATGAGAAGAATTTTGAATAAATGATCGAATTTAGAGATCGAAAATTGGATTTTTTACGAATTTAGAGATCGAAACTCGAATTTTTATGACATATTAAATCGAAAATTTTAATTTTTACGTTAGAAATAGATGGAAAAATATGAAAAGTATTCACGTTTGATGATTTTACGTTAATATTTTTCTTTTCAGGCTATTTACGTACATACCAAAGGGTGAAATTTGGCTGGTCGCACAGCTAATTTCGAAGGATTCCGTTTTTAGCCAATTAAGGCCCCGCTGTCCGCTTTTAGTGGCCTATGCAGTTGCGATCTGCAGGCATAAATTAAGACACGCGTGGTTCGGGCGCCAATATGTAAAGATGGGAATATCTCGCGGCCGTATCTCGCACGATCACGGGGAGCTTGGGAGTTGAACGCTCCGGGCAGTGGATCCTGAGGGCTGCCCCCGGCCCTTCTTTACTGTCGCGTACGGAGCCCAAATTCGGGGTTGCCGGGTGATATTGGTGGCTGCGGCGGTTCCAGCGATGTGTCCGGATGTGTCTCTTCGGCTGATGATTTTGACGACGAGCACAGAGCGGCGCTGAGAGAACCGACGGCGGCACCAAGATGAGCGGCGTAAATAACCGAATTTGGCGCGACGTATTATCGTGTACCTATATTTCTGGCTGGGCTGCGCGGACGGAAGGCCGGACTCGCAGCTTGGGTAAAATAAAGGACACAAGTTTCTGAACGGGTGTACGCGATAATGTTGTATTTGGGCGCGAGTAGGAAGTACAAGCGGCGTAAAAATACAGAGTAATTATCGCGAACGATTGGTCTAAATTATCGCGGATTAATTCGGAACAATTAACTCGCGATATCGAATTACGCTGAACGTGTGGACCGCGCGGGGTTTCGGGGGACGCAGGAAGAGAAATAGCAAATTCGGAGGCGACTACGAATTGATTGCAATTTCAACAAACTGCTTTAGCCTACTTGGTGAAACACGCGCGAGACCTGAGCCTTAAAACCGTGCTGAGCCTGACCTAGCTGTCGAGGAGATTTCGAAAGGACTGATTCGATCGATCGCAAGTTGAATCGCGAGTCGATCAACCACTATTTGCTCGCAGGGTTGCCACCACACCATAGCCCAAGATTATTTCCCAATAATCTCGGACAGGGCCATAATCACTCTTACAAAATGTCATCAAAAATAGAAATCGAAAAAATTTTACAACTAATCAAAAAACTCAAGCTACAACACCAAATTTAACCCTCCCCGACACTAGGCGTAAAAATCTTGGCAATTACACACGCCCAGTATAAAAAAAAACCGTTTAAAAAAAACTACGGAACCGGTTTCAAAAATTCGAATATTTCTAGAATCGTCACAATATGGAAAAACATTTTAAAACAAAAATGGTGGTTTTTTAATTTTTAACATTTTCTGTTTCGATTTTTTTTGATATCTTCATTTTTTTTCCTTAAATTATTGACAACCGGCTCAAAACCACTAAACCGGTTTCAGAAAATTCGAATTTCTTTAAAATCGTCGCAAGACGGAAAAACATTTGTTTTTCAATTTTCAACAACTTTTGTTCTTGATATCTCCATTTTTTAAAAAAATATTGACAACTGTTTCAAAACTATTGAACCGGTTTCAGTTATTCAAAAATTCACATTTCTTCAGAATCGTCGCACGATGGAAAAACATTTTAAAACAAAAATTGCCGTTTTTTCAATTTTCAACAAATTTTATTCTTGATATCTCAATTAAAAAAAAATTATTGACAACCGGTTCAAAACTACTGAACCGGATTCAAAAATTCACATTTCTTTGAAACTGCCTCTAAGAGAAGTATTATTCATTTCATCGAAAAAAAGTTGAAATTTTTTGACGAAACCGATTGTTCTATTCCTCTAATACTTCGAAAATGAGCCCAAAATTTTAATCAGCGCAATTCGGTATGACTTGAAAAAGATTAACTTTATTCAAAAATAGAATTTTCAACAACTTCTGTTTCAATCTTTTTTTTGATATCTCCACTTTTTTAAAAATTATTGACAACCGGTTCAAAATTCCTGAACCGGGTTTAAAAATTTACATTTCTTTAAAATCGTCTCAATAAAAAATTTCGTCAAAAAAGTTTGGATTTTTTTGACAAAATTTTACAGTAAATCACGAACATTTTGCGTAATTTACGATAAATTACTAAAATTGTCTTCACAATTCACAGCCAAATGCTGAAATTTTTCATTACGGAAATTTTTTATAAAATTCAGCTATACGATTTACAGTGAACTAGAGACATTAATTTCTCAATTTACATACCTACATTAAAAAAACTTGGTAAACTAAGTATCGCGGAAATCACCAAAATGAGAATGTTTTTTTTTCACTTTTAGTAATTTTGCTGATAATAAATTACTGAGCAATCAACAAAAAAAAAGTTGATTGTCGGAAAAACTTTGAAATTTTGATAACTTGGCAAATGATCCGTAATTACGGTAATTGTTTCAACATAATAAGTATATAGAGTGATAATGATGATGGAATGGGAACCCCAATGGGGAGGGTACCCAGAAGAAAAACTAATTTTGGGAAAAAATAACAAATCACAATTTCGTACTTCACACGATACCTAATGATAATATCGATAACTCGGGCCCAAAATGGAAGGTTTTTCAAGGTAATTGCACATGGTAAATCCCATATCCTAAATCAATCGTTCATAAACGGCGAACACATTCCGGAGACGTTAGCAAAACCACAAATGTTAATTTTCGTAATCCATTACAGTTCACCTAATACCCACTCGATCGTCGCACTCGTACAATGGAAGCTTTGAAATCTCATTCGGACCGAATGATTCATAATCGAGAATACCAAAGTGTAAACTTTACCCAGAATTACTATACAAACGCAGGTATATGTGGAAAAGCGTTGTTCAAGACAGGACAATAATAAACGAGATATACTCGAAATTGCGGTTAGTTGTCAAGCTCTGTACTTCGTCTCTCCTTCCGAGTTGCTGTATTCGCGAGCCACGCCGTGCCCAAAAATTCCCACTTTAATTAGGCTTACCATTGAATTATTACGATCGTTAGTCAATACCGAAATTATCAAATTTACTAAACTGGTTTATCGCGATACATATCGACAGACTTGAACCCCGTTTCCCTTCTATCGACATTTTCCTCTCGGTATAACATACTATTAGTACAACAGTCTTCCAAAGCTAAGTCAAGTTCTACTTTTTCACCCCCTGCGCACTCCTTTTCCCGGATATCACTGAGCTAAGTACACGTACGTATGAAAATTTACTCGGAGTAAAATTATTCTACGTCTTGAATTAGATTATTTTTAACAACCTGTAATGCGATAGTAATGCAGCAGAACGTCGCGTCGACGTTCAAGTAGCACGTATCGGGCACAAGTTAACCTTAGATCAAGGTATTTTGTACAATGTTTTGGCACCAGTTGAGGCTTTTTACTCTTTTTTTTTTTTCAATCGTTTGACATAAAGATGCATTAGAAAATCTCGGCCATACGGGTGCGAAAACACGTTGAAAAATTATATGGCAACTCAACACGCGAGAACCCATTCAGAAATGTGTAAAATGATAATTGATAATCTATAATGATAGAATATGAAATAAACACGCACCAAATGACCCTGACGAGGATTTCGAACAGGGCAGGAAAAACCATATCGTCTGAACCGATGAGCCATTTTCTACCCAAAAGGACCAGTGCGGGCATTCTCTACCTGAAAAAAATTAAATTAAAAATCTGCCAACAAAAATTGACCTTTGTGAATATTATTGCGGTATGGCCAATCGACGATACCACAATAAGTGTAAGTATACAAATTACAAAATAAAAGTACGTAAATTAATATATGCATGTATAATACTGACTAGGATAGTGACCCCTGCGTGTCTGTGTAGTTCATTTGCATCTAACGATGGCTTTCAATTTCGAGACAATTATAAAACATACACTGGCGTAATTAACAGCGAGACAATCAAGAAAAGAATGAGACGAAAATTCGTAGAATATTAGTCTTTCTAAGACGTCGCTGCTTTGAAATATGTATGAACATATTAAAATTATATGCGGAATAATCAGATTTAAAAATACGATTTTTTTCCGTTTTCTGAATATCAAAAAAAAAAAAAGTCAACATTTTCAATAAGTATACCATTTTTTACTCTCTAAACTTAAATCAGTCAAAATTTGAAGATTGAAAGAGACGGAATCTTGACACTGATTGGCAGCGAAATTTCCCTGATTCCATAGTTAATCAGTGAAATTTGACTGTCAATCAGTGAAAAATTACCGATACAATTAGTAAATTTTCATTTTTGCCTCCGTAATTTTTGCTCAACTACCGGAATGCATCAGTGAAAATTTTAATTTACTGGTTGAATCAGTAATTATTCACTGATTGAATCAGTAAATTTTTTACTGATTTCTACAGTGACACGATTTTGTCGGTTTCATAAGTCAATTTTGAATGATTGAGATTAAGAGAGTAATAATTTATAAACCGGTGAAAATGATCAAAAATCACTCTCTTAATTTGAATCAGTCAAAAATGACTGATTTAAATCGACAATATCAAGTCACTGTAGGAATTAGTAAAAAAAGTACCATTCAATCAGAGAATTTTCACAACTGAATCAGTAAAAATAAAATGTCACTGATTCAATCGTTAATTAATTACTGATTCAATCAGTGAATTTTTTTTCACTGTTTCAATAATGAAAATTCACTGATTTCAATCAGTAAATTTTTATTGATTTCAATCAGTCAACTAATGTTTACTGATTCAACAATCAAAATCCACTATTTGAATCGGTAATTTTTCACTGATTGGCAGTAAAATGACGCTGATTAACTGGGGAATCAGTGGAATTTGACTGATTCAAATTAAGAGAGCACTGGAAAACAGCCAAAATTGCAGCACAAGAATAAGTCAGTGAGACAATTTTCACTGCAAGCAAAAAGCACAAAATTGCTGGAAAATCAGTGAAAATTCATTGAAATATCGGTAAGATATCTGGAATTTGAAGAAAAATCAGTGAAATTTGATGAAAAAATAGCGGAAATCCGCTAAAAATTGAAGAATTTCGGTGCTGCAATTCGCCTGTTTTTCAGTGATTTTTCGCTGATTAAAAATGAGGGAAAAAATGAATTTTTTAAAAAACGTGCAAATGACCAAAATTGGTAAGGTTGATTAAAACACAGCAATGAGAAGTAATTCAAAATTTTTATTATGAACTTTGAAAAATTATTTGAATTATGCAAAAATTGAAATTGGTTAATATTTTGCGTACCATATTTTTTCGCAATGTCTGCTCTCTAAATTTGAATCAGTCACAAATGCTAAAATTGACTGATGAAATAGAGAAAATCAAGTCACTGATAAACCAGTCGAATTACTCTGATTTTCCTGTTCATCAATGACATTTTACTGCCAATCAGTGAAAAATTACTGATTCAAATACCGAATTTTGATTATTCAATCAGTAAAAATTAATTGAATGATTGAAATCAGTCAAAATTTACCAACTGAATCAGTAAATTTTTTCATTGATTCCTACAGTGATTGAATTTCGTCGATTTAATTGATTTAAATCAGTCTATGTTGACTGATTCAAATCAAGAGAGTAAGTGTACAGATATTCTTATTTGAAAATACAATTCGTTTCTATGTTTCACTTTGTTCCATTTTTCAGGAATACTTCAATTAGTTGAAAAAAAATAAACTTCGGTGTTTTAAAATTTTCTGGAAAAAGAATCGGGAAAACCAGTTTCATTAGAAAAAAAACTGTTTTCAGAATTTCGACCTCATACCTCATAGAATGGTAATTGCGACCTTCACCCTCCTCTGGCTGAAAGATGAAGGTATATTTTTATTGGAAAGAAAAATGGGAAAAGAGATGGATGAAACTTTTCATAATTTCTCCAAATTCCTACCCACAATTAAAAGTTGGCAACTGTTCCATAACCATTAATTGAGTCTGTCTATTCGAAGGGTCAATATATGTATTATCATAAAAATTTCGAAACCCATTTTTTGTGGCAATATGGAGCCTTTTGTTACGGACAGCCTCAATTGAAACTGTCACAATGTAGCTTAATTCTTAATTTTCCAATTGTTAATAAATTAATGTACCTAGATTTCAAATTTTCCCAACATGAGGGTGTGAAATCCTCGATTCAGAGTTTTTTAGGGATTGGTAATAGCTCTCTAGGGCCAAAAAATTTCCTCTCATCATTGTAAGAGCCTTCAAACGAAAAATCTAGCTAAACGACATCGTATTTTTTTTTTTTGCTCTTAAGATTTTCTACCTCATATCTCAATTTTCTCTTGCACGGCCTTGATTGAAATAATTCAATTGAAATTTTATCGACTTTTTTCCAATACTTCTAGACATATCGTAACGTTATTCTTACGCACAACAATTCTGTTTTCAGAAAATCAATAATACTTAATGTACTTATTCTAATTTTTACAAGAATTTCAAATCGATTAAAATAATTTGAATTCTTTATAATTTTCACTCATCGTGTCATTTGAGAATAAATTGACATTATCATCAATAATCTGACTATAAACCCAAGGTATTTCATCAAAATGAAATAGAACCCCAAGAGTTACTAACAGTTTACGGAATTTTACCATCACTCCACCGCACCCTCGACTCTATCAATTTTTAGTTCGAATAACTGTTGTTGGCCTATCAGCTCGCCACCTCGTCAGCAGTTTTTTCGTGGTCGAATTTAAAAACAAATACGTAATACGCGTGCTACGAAGAATTCGTGTCTGAATTCATTCGGGAAAAGTACCAAAGTTTCGTAATTTTGAGCCCCATTCCCCTTCCCCTTGCCAAACTGAAATTGTGGTACAAAAGTGAGAGTCTAAAATCAACCATTTTAAATTCAAAAATTTGAAAAAAAAAGTTCTAATTGGACTCTTTATTCTTCATGGATATTTGGACCCTATGATTACACAAAAAATTTTCGAATTCTAGGTAATGATTTTTTTATAAAAATGTACATTTATCACCCGACCTCAAAAATTGATGATACCAGTATTATCGTCGACAGCCCAGGAACGAAAAATAATCTCAAACATTAATTTTTTTTACATCCGTTCTCCGTTCTCGCAAATCGCAAATCATAAAACATGAAATTTACAACAACAAAATTCTCGAAATCTACTTATTTTGAACCGATGCGATCCGACGATCAGTGGTATTAAAACGATTATTTTCTTAGGCTAATTTATGCTCGGTAATCGTAATGATTACGCGTTTATTAAACACAGATTAAAATCTCCTACAAGGTGTATCTGCTGATACAGCTCGGCACACTATTCTCGAAACTAATGTTATTGAGGTCAAGCTTCTCGTCCAACAGATCGGACTTATCTCGTGTTCAGAACCTATGCTCAGCTAATCACGATGTTTATACGCAATAAAAAAAACACAGAGCTGTGTAGACTGTTCACACATCCGGTGATAACACGAATATTTTATTTACGTTGAAATTTCTTGTTTTTCACTCAAATCTGGCAAAATCTTCTGGTTCGATTTTGTAAAAGCCCTACGGGTAGGATTGGAAATCTGTTAATCAAAACTGACCATTTTGAATCTGACATCTGACAAGGATATTGATCCTTGAAATAATGCACATACGTGCACGTGCTTCGATCGCTTATATTTCGTGGAATTCGTTCGATAACGGAATATTAATAAAATGCTGAATATGTTTTAATAATCCGCCATCGTCTTCAATACGATGACACAACAGGTAAGCTGGTTGGTATTTCCAGATTACTCCAAACAGTTATAGTTTTCCAATGAGAATTTTCCATCATTCTATTCAAGATTGGATCCGAATCCTGTCATTAATTTAGAGCAGGATTTTTCAATATTTTTTACATCCAATTTGATTTTAATCGTCTTTGAATTATTTAAAAATTTGAAATACCATGAAATTAAGGTTAACATTTCAAGTCTCCGAAGGTCATCACATTTTTCCAAACATCTTACGTATTGGAAACTGCATTTTTTTGTTTATATCGTGCCACTATATGGTTTGATTCATACAATGGTCCTGATTCATCAAAATTCAATTTCGTTCATTAGATCGCCATTTTTTGATGACATGAGGAAAGCCGAACAAATCATGATTTGAACGATTCATTAATCATCTCGAGACAGAACAAAATTACAAATATGTACAACTTACGTTAGAAAAAGAAGCTTATCAGGCACGTCTTTCGAATTATTCACGTAATGCAAATAAAAATACATACGCGGACTAGTTACGTATTACGTTAATTCGAAATTCTAAAGAATTTCTATAGAGAAAAATCGATAAAAAGGTCAACGATCAAAATTCAGAAAGAAAAATTCTGACATCTGCCAAAGATAATTTTCTATGATTCATTAAAAAAAAAAAACACTTTTATCGTCGAATTGAACAATTTTCAAAGAATAATGATCAAAATTCCACGAAAATTGATAATTTTGAAACAGAAATCCTCGAATCGAATTGAAAATAATTTTTACTTGATAAAGATTTATACAAGTTGAGATAATAAAAATGGTTTTTAATAAAATTGTTTAAAAAAAAGTACCATAACTTTGTGACAAAAAATGATTAAGAAAATAATGAATGAATTAAGAAGGTATTTCCGAAAACGAAAAACTTTTCGAAGAAGTTACATTTGTGCATAAATAATTCCAATTTTAGCAGTCTTCGGAGAAAAAATTAGGCAATATTTTTTCAATAAGTAATTCGATGATTTTTAAGTATAAATATGAATAAATGTAACATAATCGAAGGTTTTGATTTTTTTTCCGGCAACAAGTTGAATTCACTTCGTGTTACGAATCGTTTTTTTTACTAGGAATCTCTTTTCTTTCCTCGAAATAAAACTGGAATTGCTTTTTCAAGCCCGAAGCTTTTACGATTTCCTATCATCAAGTCGACTGAATACTTTTAAAACTAATATCGGTAAATTACAGGTACTAACGTAGGCACCTACGCTTGCGCCGCCGATTATTGGGAGTAGTTTTCCACTCATCGGGCATTCTTTACATTTTTCTCGATTCGATTCTTTCTTATTTAGATCACGAGAGTACTTTTCCATCTTTTCATCATTAACCTGCGATATTTCATTGCATAAATTGATCTAATTTAAATCTGCTCCGTTTCTATAACTGATGAATATCAACTAAGCCAATGAGTTATTTTATGTATTTATCAAATTGACTTTAAAATTTAAATTACAACTTGGTTCAAATGAGAGTTCATCAAAAAATGAAGAATCAAGCAAAGCAGTGATCTTTACGTTTTTTCTAGGGGAAATTATGAGCCTTTGGAATTTTATCAAAAACTCCATATGAGAATAGTCAGGGTTAGAATTAATTCGGAGATTCAGGTGTTATTTATCAAATCATTTTGCATTAGAATAGGAATTGACCGAATGTAAGATGATGAAATCAGTTTTGGATTTTTGGTAGTTGATCTTTTTATATAGAATGACAGCTTCTCAATTTTTTTATATTTTTGAGAATATAATTTCTGGGGATTACGAACTTATGGTAAAATTGCATTTCAATTTGTAAAAAAAACATTTTTTACATTTTTTTAAAAAAGGTTCCTAATTATTGTATCAGAATGCAGTCAAAAATATGAAAATCGTGTTTTCTCTTTGAAAAGAAATTCATAATAAATTTTCATGTGTATTACAGACGAGTGTTTGGGAAAAAATTACAGTTTAATCGAATTAAAAAAAAATGCACCGCACCTTCAAAAATTCAACCCCATTTTTTTTTGAGGATCTTCTGTATAATATTCTATAATTTGTCATCGTTTGATGACCTCTAATCGCATAAAAATTTTCAAAAAAATCAACCACCCGTCGAGAAAATTTTGATTGAGTTGACATGGAACGACCCACTTTTATTATTCGTATGCCAATTCTTACTCGCCCATTGAGCACAGATTTCATACCTGGTGAAAAAATTGCACATTTTCAATGTCATCATAGTCATGAAATGCACATTCATTTGTTTCGTCCCCATCTTAATATGCCTCTTTGATGATTTTTTTGTCTACATGAATTCGAATCTTTTTATTCTTCGATTAGAAGGTCGCAACACAAATTCCGAATTTAGTGTTCCTAATTTGCTACGAACATTTCATGTTGGCAATCTGCACCGAGTGATACACGAACGATATTTTCTGTTCGATTGCATAATTTTGCGATAAACGTTGATTAAGAGGAAAAGGCGAACGGTGAAGTTATGTAGATCTCGTATATCTTTGTTGCAGGTACGTAGTGATATCGAACATCATCAACTGCTTCTCGACGACTACGGTTGTTCTGTGGGTTCTCTGGTCTCGATGACAAATTTATTTCAAGTTGGGCTACATCGATGCCACATATCGCGATGACGATTTACATAACTCTAAAAGTTTTAGCTCGGTATGCTAACTAGATTATTTGAGCATAAAAATGCAGAGAACATGGAAATCGGAAACTTTGATAGAAATACGAATGGTAAATTGATGGCTCAAAAATTTCAACTGTAAATCGAAGAAAAAAATTGTTTTTTTGAGTCCAAACAAGATCTTGAATTCCATCACATTCGGTGAAAAAACTGTTTTCTTTCAAAAATCGACATTACAGTTCTGTCAAAAAACTCATTTTTCAATAATTCACCAAAAATCGAGGCGTATTGCTGGGCAGCTAAAACGTTGACTACAGGAGTTTCCTACACGCTGTTTCCAGAAATCAATGTCTCATGTCTCGTTCCAATCGGAGCCCGATTTCCGGAAACGAAGAATCGTTAATCGTTTTCCAAATGATCTTGCACTCCACGAGTTGATTCGCCCAGCTAATTGCCTATCCTGGCGATAAAATAAATTCAAATTTGAAGAAAAAATCCAAAAATCATGACGACTGACGAGTTCTCAAGCCAAACAAAACTTTCCGTATTCATTTCCTAACTCAAAAAACTATAGCAATAGCAAACTAAGAATGTGTTCGAAAAAAGCACGGTCTGGCTATTTTTACTCAGGTGCCACGGTCCAGGCGGCGTAGTCAGCTTTAATGAGTCCGAGGCGAAGAAAAGGAAGGGAGGACTTGCACAGTACAGATCCCTGGCTCGACACCGTACTGCAACTTTCACTTTTATTCGTTGCATAGCGTCGCGTGGTAGCTGACTGCGTCCGCAGCTCAGCAGCAGCAACCACTAAATCGACGACATGCACATACAGATACACGTACGCCGCGTATAGTTTTTGCTGACAAGCGTCATAATGACTCGACATATCGTAATTATGATCAGGTACAGGCGCAGGACAGGTACACCACCGAAGCGGCATCGGCATTCGGGACGTTTCCATTTCTAGAAGTAGTAACGAGAGCTATCAAATAAACCGAACTCGATGCGGTCTATACGGTTTGCGAGCTGTGAGGACAAGCGGTTGAAATGAAAAAAAAATCTCTAATTCATTATGCGCACGTTGCCGCGTTGTGTAATTATGTCTCATACCGAGCCTCTCTCTAGATACTGCTTCAGGTTACGTAACACGATCAACGTATCTACGGTATACACGATGCGATGCTCTTCCACATACTCGATACACCTAGGTGCATACCTATTTTTCGTCTCTAGGACCGCACCGCAACCAGTTCATCGTTTGGTACAGATTCACAAGTGGACACGGTCAAAAAATTTCCGTACACACGCCAATCACGTGTCGGCGAGTTCACTGGCAGGCGGCGATGTCTTTTTTTTCGGTCCCTTTGCATCGTTCTGTCGTTCTGTCTTTTTAAGGTTTTACGAAAACCGTAGCACGTGTCTGTTACGTCATGTCGAGTTAGCACCGTGACAGCGTGTACCGATGGACAAATCGTGTGATTTTTTCTACCACATTGGTACATATTTCGGATGCCAGATTTGTGAAAATTACTGCAAGTACGCCGCAGAATGCATTATATAAATGGCTGCGTCAATCAGCTGCTGTTGAACGGTGGCCGCGTGCTCGATTCGAACCAATCGTCGTAATAAGGACTTCGTTTCTATTACATACATCGAACCGGAATTACAACTACAAGCTTCTAAATGTTCGAGTGGTTTTACTGTATCCGCGTGTCCGAAAAAATCATTCCGAATTGATTCTCGGAAACACGCTGCGGGATGCGTTTTTCCCCCTTTGCGAACTTCCAAACGACGAAGCAATTTTCCAAACGGTACGCGGCTCGATTCAGCAACTTTGACTTCGATTCTGTGATCTTGAACCGGAACTTTGGATCCGGGCCGTGCAGAATCATTTCGTTCGTGAACGGGTCATCTGTTATCAGTAGCTGAAAGAGGGAAACTGGAGAATGACGAAATTAACAGTTTCGGATTTTGTCACTTTTTGTACTTGAAATGACTAAATTAGTACAAATTATTGAATAATATTTGATAATTTATAATAATTCAGTCATTCCGAGTACAAAAGATGACGAAATCGGAAACTGTTAATTTCGTCATTCTCCAGTTTCCCTCTTTCAGATACTGATAAGACGTGATAAGACGTAAAAAAGAATCGAATGCTCGCTGAACGAAATGATTCTGCACGGTCCGGATAAATGAACTCGTCATGTGTAAATCTGTAAATCACTAGATCCAACGACTCGTAGGTATCACAGTAATTCGTCATCATTTTGTTTCGAGCTACCTATAATCAACTGTAGGTATAGATAAATCTGTCAAGGTTCAAATTAGTACATATGTAGAATGAGATAAAAATTATAACTGACCCCTTATCTCTAAGTGAGAGCTGGACCCTCACTACAAAAAATCGCTCTTCTCCCAAGCGTAGCTCACGTCAGCTACAAAGCAAGATTCGATGCAGCAGACGTTGAAGCAGGGCTGGAAGAACAAGGAGTTTGGTTCGTCGTTCGTCGTTCTTTCGCTCCCAAAATGAGTCTAGGGTCTTTGGTCTTCTGGTTCTTTTAAATTCAAATAAATTACGTTCGTTCGTTCTTCTGTTCTTTGTTCTTCACCCTAAATATGTTCGTTCGTTCCTGTTCCCGTTCTTTGTTCCCAATTTTTTTTTTTAATTTTCAGGTACCTATGGTTAAAATTTGCATTTTTAATATCATCCAATGTAATTATATTTTTGTATTTTCCAAATTATTTGTAATTTTATTTTACACCGTGAATTCAAAGATGTGAAGAGCGATCATCAAGTTAAAATTAATCCCAACAAAGCAATTTTTTGGTCAAAAAGTTAGTATTATAAAAGAACGAAGAACGTTGGAAAATTTAATGATGTTCGCTCTCGTTCTTTAATTCAGATAAAATCTTCACCGTTCGTTCTTTCGTTCGTTCTTTGTTTTGAAAAAAAAAATCGTTCTCTCGTTCTTCTCGTTCCCTTGAAAAAAAGACCCGTTCTTTTGTTCTTCGTTCCCGTTCTCGGTTCGTTCTTCCAGCCCTGCGGTTGAAGAACGTTAAAAGACGAACATTTCAATTTTTGTACTTTTTTTCTACATGCTCTTGGGCCGAGCAATTAGATGAAAATTCAAAAAAATAAGTAGTTATCCAAAAATAAATATTGATCACAAATGTAGGTTTTTTATGGATCCGCAGGGAGGGGGTCTGGCCATTCTGACTCCAGCATAGAGATTTTCAAAAAAAAGTGTCCCGGCTTCAGGTTTAGAAAAATCGTTCGCAGAAGACCCTCCTCTTCACAGCTTCGCTCTGGGTTTCTGGCCATCTTAGGCATCCGGAGGGGCCCATGCTCTCTCTCTCCGGTTTCGGCTCCAACTCCAAAACTTTTCTAAAAGTACTTTCGGCTCCAAAAAAAAATCATTCGGCAGCTCTGCACCCGATCTCAGATTTCTTTGAAACTCTTGAAATATTTCTGGGTATTTTGTTTAGCCCCAGAGATGAAAATTCTTGACGAAGAATTTCAAAGCCTCACTCGTACCTCGAAGGTAGATTTTTGAATTTGTGGTAAAAAACGATTTCATGAATGAATTCAATTCGCCAAAATAATGAATTTCAATTTTTATTCGATGATTAACTTGAATTTTTCAATCTTGGTCCCAATCAAAATTACCCCTTCTATTCAAAAAAAATTCAATTACGGAAATCGGGGCTTTCAGGAATCAGGAGAGAGTAGGTTGGTAGCTCCTACTCCAGCTCCAAAAAAATCGTCCGGAGAAAGCCCTGTTCTCTCCAGCTTTGCTCCGGATTTTTGGTCATCCCAGGCATCCGGAAGGGCCCTCAGTGCATGAGAACTTCAGCACCCGTACTCACATATTGTCCATATTGATGCTCTATTTGACCGATTAAAGCACAATTTTCCAAAATCTTCAACAACTTTTAAGTTCAAACCAATAGTTTTTGAGAGAAAATTTCCTAAAGAAACCCTCAAAAATAAATCAACAATGAACGTAGACATTGAGGTAAAAAGCTGAAAGATGGTAGGTGGTTAGATACTAATAAAAATTTTTGGAGCCTCGGAAACTCAACTAACTCAGGGGGTCTAAAATAAGATACCTGCTACTTTGCAATTGCAATTTTTTCTCCAAGAAAATTTTCTACCATACAATGTGAATTTCAACTCAATTGAGTAGAGGATTTCAGAAAATTGCGCTTTAATCCATCAAGTATTCACCAATATGAATAATCCGCGATTTTGGGCCCTAAAGTTGATATGGACAATTTTTATGTGTTTTTTTTTGAGTGCTGGAAAATTTTAAAATTTTCTAGCGATTTCAAAAACGTCTTGAAACCGATTTTAACTATTTTTTCAGAAAAAATTTTTGTCATCAAGTATGAACTTGATCTCACAGCTATAAATTTAGGAGAACACTGTGCTTTAATTGATCAAATAGGTCACCATTATGAATAATCTGCGGTTATATGTGATAAAATTTACATAAATCATTATTATGCGCTTTTCATTACAGCTCCAAAATTACAAAAATTACCGAAGACTGAAACGTATCTGCCGGCACCTGGAACACTCTTAGGGTTCACCGAAACTCAAAAACGCATGTTTTTTCAAAATTGTTTCGAGACTAATAATATTATGTTGCCGATCATATGGATCTCATCTTGATATAAATTTATCGTCCAGATTATAAAGCTAACCGTCGAGCATACGAGTGCTGAACGTTTCACGCACATCGGAAGCTGATGGTAAAAATATGTATTAGAAATAAAACGAGATTTACAACATATATAAAATATATATGCATTAAGAAATCCGCGCGAGTGAAAGCTATTCGAGGTGCGTCTGCTACGTCGACCGCCGTCCGCGCCGCTACCTCCGTCGCATATAAAACCGAAGTGATCAACTAGGCGAGGAAAATATTACGCAAAATACTCATGTAATCGTATCAGTAAAGAGTGAAAAAAATACCGTAATTCACGCGACGACGCGAGGCGAGAAAACCTCTCAAGAATACAAAATTCACTTACAATTCAAAACCGAAAGAAAATTTTCAATTCTTTTCGATAAAAGTTTCCGGTAATTCAATGCTAAATGCGAAAGATTTTCGCAACCATAAATTTTCAACCTTTGTTGAGCTCTTGTACGTTGAACTGCAGCAAAACACGACTTGCAGTTCGTCTCACTTCATCACGTGTAATCGAATGTAAGAACTTTACCTGAACTGAAACTTTCAACGAACTCCAGAGAAGAATATGTAGATCATCCGCACATCACCAATCAACACACATTTTTTTCAACTCATAAAGAGCTTAATTATGAAAACACACCGCGTAAACACACTCGAATACAAGTTCAAACCATTACGTTACTGTAGCGAACCGATATCAACATCATGAATGAAAAATTTAGCCGCATCAACATTGGATACTGATAAGCCAATTCCGGACAAATCTAATACAAAAATAAAACGAATCGGAATTAAATACGAAGTTAGGAAATTATTTCGATAATGAATCTTCAAAACACAACGAATACGTAAAAACTGAAACAATTCACGTTAAACGCATGACTTGTCCAAACGAAACACGTTGGATTTTGCTCGTTTCCGAAACCACAAAATGAGTTCAACACACATTCATAAAACGAAACAGCAAATTGCGAACTGGAAATTTTACGCCACAACACGCTGCTTGCTTATGAACTTTCCATTGATGTAATAAGCATTGAGCTAGATTCAGAGTGTTCATTATTTGTGATTTTATGAACTGTAGATAGCACTTCTGGTGGGCATTAACGGAATCAAAATTGGAAAGAATTTTTCTTTAAATAAAAAAATATTAAAAAATTATTTAAAAATTAATAATACTACGGTAAAATCCGAATTCCGAATTTCCAAGTTCAAAACTTTCAAGAGAGACCATGAGATATCACTGATAATGATTATTTTCTTAATCGACGTTCAGTTAGAAAAGTCCATTCCTTTCTTAAAGGGTAACATTTCTGCTTAGCACCGTAGCATATTCTATTTGTAGGCATGTAATTTTCAATTTTCTGAAATTCTATTTCATTTTCCTTTTTAAAAGTTCAAAAAAGAAAATGAAATGGAATCTCAGAAAATTGAAAATTACATACCTAAAAATGTTTTGAATACCTACCATTCCACTCATTTTAAAAACTAATGCTAGCCCTAGATTATTGTAACCATCATGAATCGTCTTGAATTTTAGAATCCCTGACAATAATTCAGCTATCTAGTGAAAATTCTACCACAATCGTTGATCATCAACTTCAAACTTCAACTTGCATGCTTCTATGCAATTCGTTACTTCTGTTATATTGTTGCTATCATTTCATTTATAGAACTATGCACAACAGGGAATATTGCACTTAATTTCGGACTGACTCAAAAAATAGATACGGTTGAAGGATAAAAACACAAATGAATCGATACCAAACCAATCAATACACATACTAACCTCCATTCCAGAAGAACCTCGTTTGATCTCTCACCAAACTTTGCTTTGAACGAAAATACAACCACGATCGCTTAGATACCTACAAAAAATACCATTGAAATGGAAATGGAAACAATATAATCAACATTTATTCAAAAAGACACGTTACAGCCGAAGAACGGTGAAGAGCTTAGGACAGGTACACGAGGAGAATTTGATAACGTAACTCCATTAGGAATGAAATCCTCTTCATCTTCGCCTTTACTTTCCATAGGTTCACTTTTATCCACAGATTGTTTCAATATACGACGATGAATAGGGTGTATCACTTTACCGGATCTGCAAAAAAAAAAAAAAAAGAGATGGTTTAAAATACTACATTACATGTATAGATGACAAAAATAAACCTGACGAACCTTTTCAATAAATAACATTCAAATGGTAAGTAATCGTCGAGCCATATATCTGTTGAGCTTTTCGTAACAACGGTGTAATTATTCAATACGGAGAAGCAATACGTTAGTTGGTATGTTTTTGTAATAGCAGCGAACAAATTAACAACATTGCGAGAACATACTAGGAGAGGATTTAATCGACAAGTGACTATTTTACCTAGATTCAAATTTTCTAAAAATTTCAGATCTGAAACAAACATCACATGAATATTAATATCTTTAATTCAACTCGAATCAAATTAATAACTTTAAAAACCTTACGTTTATCACAACTGACTAATTCATCTTGTCTCGAACAGATTAAATAAAATAATGCTTGACACAGAGCATAAAAAACTCCATGAATATGGACTACAGATTGATTACTATCTTCTCTAAGATCATTCACTTCATTAATGTACTGATGTAACCAACTAGCTATTTCAGTTATCATATTTTTCACCGTGCTGAAAAAAAATAAGAAAATATTAAACACGATGTTGGTCAAAATTACTCACTCAAAGCAAAATTCAGCTTACTTGAAACTTAAGAAAGATCCATGAGCTAATATACCAGATATATAACACGCCGCTGCTTGCCTGATGATAGGAGCGACATTATTATTTTTCACTTTGTTCCATAAGTAAGCAATAAAATCTTCGGCAAGCTTTTGTTTGAAACTAATCAAGTAAAATATAACAAACTGAGTGTGACACGAGCCAAAAGTTGGTAATATCACATTTTCGTAGATGTAAAGGAAATCTGTATAGAGACTTTTCAGTTTATCAAATTTCAATTGGCCGCTTTTATCGTGACATTCTGAGTGAATATATTTGAACAATCTATGCAGGCAGTAATCCAATTTACAAGCGGTTTCATTTTTCATATCGTCGTCGCAAGTAACGTCGTCGATTTCCATTGAAAATACTGGATCTGTACTGGAATCGATTTTTATTTCTGTACAATTCTCAGCCTTTTCTATTTCTTCTTTAGAAGCAATCGTATCCAAATGAATCAGTCTAAAAAGAAAAAATAGACAACGTGTAAATTCAGCGAATCGCAAAAAAACAGAAGAATTTTGAAATGAAACGTACTTGGTAATAATTAAACTAAGAATATCCCTTCTCAACGTTGGCTCGTAAGATGCAATAGCTAATATATTATGAATATAATTCAAATGACTTTGAGCACTTGCACCTCGAAATGGAAACCTCCTTTTAATTACGTTTATCAATACTTCTTTAGACCTGAAATGCAAAAAACGAAGGTAAGAACGAACGACTAAAATTTGGGAAATTTCAACAACAAACTTACATAGGGATCAACTTCAACAATGATCGAATAGTTTCGTGCGCATTTTGAAAACCTCTTTCTTCTTGTTCTGATGGAAGACAGTCATCATGAAATGAATTTTCAACAACTGAAAGCAAATGGATTTGTAAATTAACCTTTCCAACATTATCGAAATAAAAATTCAAAATACCTTCTGAAAGTGAGGGAACCAATTGTTGGAGAGCGAATTTCGTGTAATAGTTATGCGCTGAACACACATCCAAAAGGAAATTTCTATATTGAAGGACTGCTTCGTCACCTCGATGAACCCATTTCAATATCTAAAACAATCACACCTGTTAGAAAGATTGGCACACAAATGAACACTATAAAAGATACATAATTACCAGTAAAACTTGAACGAAGAGTTTCAAATCCTCATTTAAGATGGAAATACATTCTCTAGTTTCTGTTATCAGCTGTGTAAACCCCTCATCCTAAACAATCATACATAAATTATGGAATTACAACACAACACACCAGACAATAAATTGAAAACACTTTGATTTTTTTTACCGATAATTCGGCTCCAGCATCTCTTATTTTGCAAACTAATTCGACGTATGCATCTTTATTGTTTTTCTCCTGAACGTAGTTCAATAGCAGAGTTTTCAAATTGTTGATCTTATCAATCTGGAATCTGACCCTGAGCCCAGGTGAAGATTTCGGTTTGCTGGCTTTCCGAAGAATGGATGGAGTGGAACTGTTACGAGATGAACTTATATACGACATTGTGGACCTTTAATTGAAAAACAAGTGACAATTATCATCAAAACTAACGATTGATAACGCCGAAACATACACAACTGAGCCGAAAAAAAATCACATACGACCATCAATGATGGTGAGTAGGCGGAAGGATATATTAGGGGGTTGAAAGAGGGCGAATCACCTTCACAAAACACCATTTAAACCCCAAATCTCCGAAAATTAAGCAGAAACACTCAAAATTGGCGGTAACACATGGTCAACTTTTCTACGTACGTGTTATCCGAGAATACTCGACTTTCTACACCGATGTGAGTTTTTTTTACATATTACGAAACAATTTAAGATCAGTTACGACGGAATACTCATTATTCAAATAAAAATCGTAACTTACCACAAAAATATTAACGTGATCACATTTCACATTTTCACTTTACCAGTTCAAAAAATTGTTACGTCTCCTTACGTAAACTGCGATTTAAAAAAATCAAAAATTTTTTGAATCAAGGTTACCTATTTTTTGGTTTTGGGCAATGAATTCACAATTTTCCAAGAAAATTGAATTGAAAAAATAAAAAACCGAGAAATTTTGGTAATTTACGAAGAATTATTCGTTGGTTTTCTCGTATTTTACGGTATTTTCATTTTTTCAATAACAATGTTTCATACCTTATCGATAAAAGAGTTGGCGGTCTCCATTATTGTGTACAACGAAAAAAAATGTTTTCATTTATTGCATCGTTTCATTAAACTTTATGAAATTTAATTAGAAGTTTCGAGTTGTAAATTTCTCGAAGTTGCCTATTGTAATCTTGAGAAGTCGAAGCAAAACTGTCGGCGAACCTGTGATGTGATAACAAGCAGTTTCATCCAAAAATTGAGGTATGATATGTGTTTACATGTTCCCATTACTAAGTAGATAATTTCTGTCGAAACTAACTGTAATTTTATAAGCGTACATTTGCATTAGCATTTCATTAGAATAAAAAATATATTTATCCTGCAAGTCTTAGGATTCCTCATTGTAAGCGTTCTTTTTGCTTATTGCCTTTCAAATGTGTTCACGTCGTAACCGTACCGACTTACACCGGTCTTCGCCTAATCATTCTTTATACAATGTGCATAAATATTCTTAAATGCTTTATAGTAATTGTCTCTTTGTTGTATCCTTACAGGATTGCTCAAGATGGCAATTCCGCCATATTTACTCGGGCCCAATCCATGGGCTTCGATAATCCAACAACAGCAACAAGTCCAAGTACAGGTTGCCCATGCACAGGCTCAAGCTGCAGCCCATGCTCAAGCAGTTGCAGCCGTTCAGGCTCAGTTGCAGGCGCAAGCTGCCCAAGCTTCGGCGATGCCGCCTCCTAAACCACAGGAGCCTTTTTCGGAAGAAAAGTTGCAAGAGAAAGGTAAATTTTCACGTCTTGAAAATTGTTGAACAATTCCTTTAATATTTGCTTTCTTTTTAGCTCAAAAATGGCATCAATTGCAAACGAAAAGATTTGCCGAGAAAAGGAAATTCGGTTTTGTTGATGCTCAAAAGGAAGATATGCCTCCGGAACACATTCGTAAAATCATTCGAGATCACGGTGATATGAGCAGTAGAAAATATCGACATGATAAGAGAGTGTATTTAGGGTATGTATGAAGTGTAATCAGTTCTTAACTCGAATTATTCAATTTTTACTGATCTGTCTTTCTCATTAGTGCTCTAAAATATATGCCTCACGCTGTCATGAAACTATTAGAAAATATGCCGATGCCCTGGGAACAAATTCGAGATGTCAAAGTCTTATATCATATTACCGGCGCTATTACTTTCGTTAATGAGATACCTTGGGTTATTGAACCAGTTTATATCGCTCAATGGGGGTAAGATTAAGTTGTTTTAGCTCATCTTGTTGTATCGTATTCCGAATGAGATTGAATTTTACGTTTTTTTCTTCCAGAACTATGTGGATCATGATGCGTCGAGAAAAACGAGACCGAAGGCATTTCAAACGAATGAGATTTCCTCCTTTTGATGATGAAGAACCTCCTTTGGATTATGCTGATAACGTTTTGGACGTTGAACCCCTCGAAGCTATTCAAATGGATCTAGAACCTGATGAAGATTCTTCAGTTATCAAATGGTTTTATGATCATAAACCTTTAGTGGGAACAAAGTAATTATTTTGCTATTTAAAGCATCCGATTCATGAAGTCATTTTACTCAAATTTCAATTTTTTCAGACACGTTAACGGATCAACGTATCGAAGATGGTATTTAACATTACCTCAAATGGCATCTTTATATCGGTTAGCAAACATGTTGCTAACTGATCTCGTTGATGACAATTATTTTTATCTATTCGACACGAAATCCTTCTTTACGGCTAAAGCTTTGAATATGGCTATTCCAGGAGGCCCTAAATTCGAACCGCTGATCAAAGACGCAGCTCATACAGCGTAAGTTTTTGTTCAAATTTTTAATTTCGATTTTGTATAAATGATTAATTTTCAATTTCGTGTAATTTACAGAGACGAAGATTGGAACGAATTCAATGATATAAACAAGATTATTATTCGTCAACCTGTCAGGACTGAATATCGTATCGCATTCCCATACTTGTACAACAATTTACCCCATTTTGTACATCTTTCATGGTAAGTTTCTATTTTTTGTTAATTTTGTCACATTAGTTTTGAGAAAAATTTTACAGTGTAAATTTTTCTTACTAGCCTGTGATAAATAAACGGTGGAGAGTTGATATGACTATTGAGCTGTTTATAGTTCATATGCTGATAGCCACCAACATTTTATTATTTATCTTTACCATTTATGATCTTTTGATGTATTTGTAATCATCATTAATGATTCAGGTACCATGCTCCGAATGTAGTTTATATCAAAACTGAAGATCCTGATTTACCAGCTTTTTATTTCGATCCTCTTATCAATCCGATTCCTCAAAAACATGCTCATAAAGTAAGTTCATTTTTCCATTCTCAGAAATGATGTGATTTACATCGCATTTATTTCAGATCATTTTGAAATGCATGTTTACTATGTAAAAAATCATTAGGAAAATTAATGTATTCCTACTTAATGTTCCAGATTGTAGAACCTTTACCAGATGACGAAGAGGATTTCGAATTACCTGAAGAGGTTCAACCGTTTCTGCAGGAAACACCTTTGTATACCGATAATACAGGAAAAGGTATTGCGTTGTTATGGGCTCCTAGACCATTTAATATGAGATCAGGCAGATGCCGCAGAGCTATCGACGTACCTCTTGTGAAAAATTGGTACAGAGAACATTGCCCTCCCGGACAACCTGTTAAAGTCCGAGTCAGCTACCAAAAATTATTGAAATATTATGTACTAAATGCTCTAAAACATCGACCACCTAAACCGCAGAAAAAGAGGTTAGTTGACCGAGTATTCTGAGATGGTTTTTACGATAGATATTCGCGTCAATTCGTAATTTATTCTCTGGTTATATTCTAGGTATCTTTTCCGGTCTTTTAAAGCTACCAAGTTTTTCCAAACGACAACGTTAGATTGGGTAGAAGCTGGATTACAAGTTTGTCGTCAAGGATACAATATGTTGAACCTATTGATTCATCGTAAGAATCTGAATTATTTGCATTTGGATTACAATTTCAATTTGAAACCGGTCAAAACGTTGACAACCAAAGAAAGAAAAAAATCTCGATTCGGAAATGGTAACTTCAAATTATTTTGAACGATGAAGCAAGTACTAAACATGTGAAAAGTTGATAATGAAATAATTTTCTGTTTTTTTCAGCGTTCCATTTATGTCGTGAAATTTTACGTCTAACAAAATTGATCATTGACTCGCACGTTCAATACAGATTAAACAACGTGGACGCTTTCCAATTAGCCGATGGACTTCAATATGTATTTGCCCATGTTGGTCAGCTCACCGGAATGTATCGTTACAAGTATAAATTGATGAGACAAATTCGGATGTGTAAAGATTTGAAACATTTGATCTACTACCGATTTAATACAGTGAGTAATAGAGTAATAAGTACTCAAAAGGGTTGAAATTTTTTCCAATACCAACGTTTTCGATTGTATAGGGACCTGTAGGCAAAGGACCTGGATGCGGATTTTGGGCTCCTGGTTGGAGAGTATGGTTATTTTTCTTACGTGGTATAACTCCTTTGTTAGAAAGATGGTTGGGAAATTTGTTATCTCGACAATTCGAAGGACGTCATTCGAAAGGAGTTGCTAAAACTGTAACGAAACAAAGGGTCGAGAGTCATTTTGATTTGGAATTGAGAGCATCGGTCAGTATTACTTTTCATATGTATATTTTAAAATTTTTCACAAATGTGGCTTGAAATTTGAATTTTTTTTTAGGTTATGCACGATATTGTCGATATGATGCCTGAAGGCATTAAACAAAACAAAGCTCGTACCATTCTGCAGCATTTGTCCGAAGCTTGGCGTTGTTGGAAAGCAAATATTCCGTGGAAGGTAAATAAAAATCTGCCCTTTGAAGAGAATCAATTGTTGTTCATTTTGTCTGAATATTTTTTCTCCTTTTTTTAGGTGCCTGGTTTACCTATTCCGATAGAAAACATGATATTAAGATATGTAAAAATGAAAGCCGACTGGTGGACGAATACAGCCCATTATAATCGTGAAAGAATTCGTCGTGGAGCCACCGTCGATAAAACTGTTTGTAAGAAGAATCTTGGACGATTGACCAGATTGTATCTGAAAGCCGAACAAGAAAGACAGCATAATTACTTGAAAGACGGACCGTACACGTCTCCCGAGGAAGCTGTCGCTATTTATACGACTACTGTGCATTGGCTCGAGTCTAGAAGATTTGCTCCTATACCGTTTCCCCCGTTATCTTACAAACACGACACGAAGTTATTGATTTTAGCTTTGGAAAGACTAAAAGAAGCATACAGGTGAGTTTCAAAGTTTCTTCTAAGCCAAACGATTTTTCTCAATTTGAAATACTCATGTAATTTTTCCTCTTTTTTTGGCTCACAGTGTCAAGTCACGATTGAATCAGAGTCAGCGAGAAGAATTAGGGTTGATTGAACAAGCCTACGATAATCCTCACGAAGCGTTGTCTCGAATCAAAAGACATTTGTTGACGCAGAGAAGTTTTAAAGAGGTGAGCTTGTCTCTTCTTTGGAAGGGTATTTGGTTCATAGCGACAATGATGATTGCACAGGGGTCCGAAATCGATGTACATGTGGTTCGGACGCTCTGCAACGGATCTCAATTGGTGAACGTGTGGTTCCCTCGAGTATCCCGTTGCAGTGGCGGGATATCTATGCTCTGAGTCGCCCTTCTCGAAAATATAACCAGTCTCAGACATTTTGATTGCAATTGCGAATTTTTCAACAGGTTGGAATCGAATTTATGGACTTGTATTCGCATCTGGTACCTGTTTATGACGTGGAACCATTGGAAAAGATTACTGATGCGTATTTGGATCAATACTTGTGGTATGAAGCTGACAAAAGAAGACTGTTTCCACCATGGGTCAAACCGTCCGATGCCGAACCACCTCCATTGTTGGTATATAAATGGTGTCAAGGTGAGTGAACTCAAATTTTCTAACAAATATAAAATTTATAAAAGATTTTTCTCGAAATTACCGTTTTTGAATTTTTTTCAGGTGTGAATAATTTGCAAGACGTCTGGGACGTAGGTGAAGGAGAATGCAACGTTTTGCTCGAAAGTAAATTCGAAAAGATTTACGAAAAAATCGATTTAACGTTGCTGAACAGATTATTGCGTTTAATCGTCGATCACAACATCGCTGATTACATGACAGCTAAAAACAATATTGTTATTAATTACAAGGTAACATTCGTTTCTTTTTATTCCGAAATAATTCTGGAAAAAAAATGAAAATGAATGAAAAATATTAACGAAATTGTACTTTTTTTTGCCAGGATATGAATCACACAAACAGTTACGGTATCATTAGAGGTCTGCAGTTTTCTTCGTTTATAGTTCAGTACTACGGATTAGTATTGGATTTATTGGTGCTAGGTCTACATAGAGCATCAGAGATGGCTGGGCCTCCACAGATGCCCAATGATTTTTTGACATTCCAAGATGTTCCTACGGAATCGTCACATCCAATTCGATTGTTTTGCCGTTACGTGGATAAAATTCATATCTTCTTTAGGTAAATTAGAGAGAAAAATTTGAACTTTACATCAACTGTAGAATCACAGTGATTAATTGTGGATTTTTTTTTTTCAGATTTACCGCCGAAGAAGCTAAAGATTTGATTCAAAGGTACTTGACCGAACATCCGGATCCAAATAACGAAAATATTGTCGGTTACAATAATAAAAAATGTTGGCCGAGAGATGCTCGTATGAGACTGATGAAACACGATGTCAATTTGTAAGTTGAAAATTGATGAAACATTTTTCCTGTTTTACAAACAATTTTTTTTATTTTACGAAATGCATTTCACAGAGGTCGAGCTGTATTCTGGGATATAAAGAACAGATTACCGAGATCTATTACCACAGTGGAATGGGAAAACAGCTTCGTTAGTGTGTACTCGAAAGATAATCCTAATCTGTTATTCAATATGGGTGGCTTTGAATGCAGAATTTTACCCAAAGTGAGTTTGAATGTGAAATTTTTATATTTTACGTATTTTATATCGTTATTGGATCATATATGTAATATTTCAAACATTAATTTTCAGTGTCGAACGACTCACGAAGAGTTCACTCATCGTGACGGTGTTTGGAACTTACAAAACGAGGTCACCAAAGAACGAACGGCTCAGTGCTTTTTGAGAGTAGATGACGAGTCTTTACAAAGATTCCATAACCGAGTTAGACAGATTTTAATGGCTAGTGGTTCGACAACCTTTACTAAGGTAATGTTTTTAAAATCATCGCTAAGAAATTTTATCGAGAATTTCTTATTTACTAAACTTAATTTTTGTGACTTTCTTTAGATTGTCAACAAATGGAATACAGCGTTGATCGGTTTAATGACCTACTTCCGTGAAGCTGTAGTCAATACTCAAGAACTACTCGATTTGTTGGTCAAATGTGAAAATAAAATTCAAACTCGTATCAAAATCGGTCTAAACTCTAAAATGCCTTCGAGATTCCCTCCGGTGGTGTTTTACACACCGAAAGAGTTGGGTGGTCTGGGTATGTTGTCCATGGGACACGTCCTTATTCCTCAAGTAAGTTGGAAATTCAATTGTCGTATTCTCTGAGATGACGAAAATTGTTCAATTTTTAAAAAAATAATTTTTTCACAGTCTGATTTAAGATGGTCGAAACAAACGGACGTCGGTATCACTCATTTCCGTTCTGGTATGAGCCATGATGAAGATCAGCTAATTCCCAATTTGTATCGATACATTCAGCCTTGGGAATCAGAATTTATCGATTCGCAGAGAGTATGGGCAGAATATGCTTTGAAACGACAGGAAGCTAATGCTCAAAACAGGTGGGTGATTTCAGATTTATTGTAGTTGATATGGTAATTTCAGACAGAGAAAATTCATTGTATGAATAGAATAATGTTTGGAAATTTAATTTGAACTTGTTCTTTTTTCGCAGACGTCTAACCTTGGAAGATTTAGAAGATAGTTGGGATCGTGGTATACCCAGAATCAACACGTTGTTCCAAAAAGATCGACATACCTTAGCTTACGATAAAGGCTGGAGAATTCGTACTGAATTCAAACAATACCAGGTAAATTTACATAGATAATACCTATGTACCTATTAACGTTCAAAAAATTATTTTTTGATCAATAATTTACTGTTGATGAAAAGTTCAATATCTCAAATATAAATCGAGGATTTTGTTAATTTTAATTGAAATTGCTTTATAGGTATTGAAGCAAAATCCATTCTGGTGGACACATCAAAGACACGACGGAAAGTTATGGAATTTGAATAATTATCGTACCGATATGATTCAAGCTTTGGGAGGTGTCGAAGGTATATTAGAACATACCCTATTCAAAGGAACATATTTCCCAACTTGGGAAGGTTTGTTCTGGTAAGTATCAAAAAAACATCGACTTCCTCTCTTTCAGAAAATATTAAAAGCGAAATTATCTTACGATTTTCTTTTAACGTGATACAGGGAAAAAGCATCCGGTTTCGAAGAATCGATGAAGTACAAAAAGCTGACCAATGCTCAAAGATCCGGTTTGAACCAAATTCCGAATCGTCGTTTCACCTTGTGGTGGTCGCCAACCATAAATCGAGCGAACGTATACGTAGGTTTCCAAGTACAACTCGACTTGACCGGTATTTTCATGCATGGAAAAATCCCAACGTTGAAGATTTCTTTGATTCAAATTTTCCGAGCCCATTTGTGGCAGAAAGTGCACGAATCTATTGTTATGGATTTGTGTCAGGTTGGTATTTTTTCTCATGTTGGTGGAAAACTGATTATTTTTTGAATGTTGTAAAAACGAATGGTTTTTGATTTTTTTCAGGTATTCGATCAAGAATTAGATGCGTTAGAGATAGAAACTGTACAAAAAGAAACTATTCATCCGCGTAAATCGTACAAAATGAATTCGTCTTGTGCTGATATTCTTTTGTTCGCTGCGTATAAATGGAACGTATCCAGGCCTTCTTTATTGGCTGATTCTAAGTGAGTATTATAACCCTCGAGTTGATTTGGTGATTTGACTGTAATGTTGCGTATTTTGGTCCGATTTTACAGAGATACGATGGATAACACGACGACTCAGAAGTACTGGATCGATGTACAACTACGTTGGGGCGATTACGATTCGCACGATATTGAAAGATACGCCCGAGCCAAGTTCCTCGATTATACCACGGATAACATGAGTATTTATCCGTCTCCTACCGGAGTTCTGATTGCTATCGATCTAGCGTACAATTTACACAGGTAAGGAGAAGAATTTCGGACTAGAAAATGAAAGAAGAGAGGTTTTGAAAGTAACTTATCATGATTCTGTTGTACAGTGCTTTTGGACACTGGTTCCCCGGTTGCAAACCGTTGATACAACAAGCCATGGCTAAAATCATGAAAGCCAATCCTGCCTTGTACGTGTTACGTGAACGTATCCGTAAAGCATTGCAGTTGTACTCATCCGAACCGACAGAACCTTACTTATCTTCTCAAAATTACGGAGAATTGTTCTCTAATCAGATTATTTGGTGAGTAAATTTATTTGAAATGAATCGAATTCACTCAATCTATTGCTTAATACGAAGCATCTCACAAATCTATTGATTTTATCATCTTCCAGGTTCGTCGATGATACGAACGTATATCGAGTCACCATTCACAAAACGTTCGAAGGTAATTTGACGACGAAACCTATCAACGGAGCTATTTTCATATTCAACCCCAGAACTGGTCAGTTGTTCTTGAAAATCATTCATACTTCTGTATGGGCTGGTCAGAAACGTCTCGGACAGGTAATAAAATCATTGGAGATGTTTTCAAAAATACAGGCCTGATTTTTATATTCAATTTATTAATTAACAGTTGGCGAAATGGAAAACCGCCGAAGAAGTTGCTGCCTTAATTCGATCGCTTCCAGTCGAAGAACAACCCAAACAAATTATCGTCACTCGTAAAGGAATGTTGGATCCTTTGGAAGTTCACTTGTTGGATTTCCCTAACATCGTGATCAAAGGTTCAGAATTGCAGTTACCTTTCCAAGCTTGCTTGAAAGTTGAGAAATTCGGTGACTTGATCTTGAAAGCTACGGAACCGCAGATGGTGCTGTTCAACTTGTACGATGACTGGTTGAAAACAATTTCATCTTATACGGTAAATTTCTGCCTGCGTTTCATTACATTGATGGGTTTGAACTTTGCTGATATTTTCGTGAATTTTTTGTAGGCCTTCTCACGTCTCATCTTGATTTTAAGAGCATTGCATGTGAATACGGAGAGAACAAAGGTTATCTTGAAACCAGACAAAACTACTATTACGGAAAGCCATCATATTTGGCCCACTTTATCCGATGATGACTGGATTAAAGTAGAAGTACAGCTTAAAGATTTGATTTTGGCCGATTATGGTAAAAAGAACAAGTAAGTAGTTTGTTCATTGACCGCGTGGAATCATTTAATAGATAAAAATGTTCTTCTTTTTACAAGTCCGTGGTTTTTTTCAGCGTAAATGTAGCTTCCTTGACGCAGTCGGAAATTCGTGATATTATCTTGGGTATGGAGATCAGTGCCCCGTCTGCTCAAAGACAACAGATCGCCGAAATCGAAAAACAAACTAAAGAACAGTCTCAACTTACTGCTACGACGACCAGAACTGTTAATAAACACGGAGACGAAATTATCACGTCAACAACTTCGAATTATGAAACACAGACATTCAGGTAAATGGAAATCCCTATTAATATGTGAAATGTTCACTTCGTTCCCCATCATTGAATCTTGAATAATTTAATTATTTTGCATTCATGTTGAGAAATGAATTCTATATTTTGTTTTTCTCTCTTTTTAATCAGTTCGAAAACCGAATGGCGTGTTCGAGCCATTTCAGCGACCAATCTTCATCTGCGAACGAATCACATCTACGTTTCGTCGGATGATATCAAAGAAACCGGTTATACGTACATCTTACCGAAGAATATATTGAAAAAATTCGTTACCATTTCGGATTTAAGAGCTCAAGTATGTATATTTCATCTTTTCTTAGCCTCCCTGGACTGAAGCTCACATTCCTAAATTCTGTAAATAATACATCGTTCGTGTTTTTCAGATCGCCGGATATTTATACGGAGTAAGCCCTCCAGATAATCCTCAAGTGAAGGAAATTCGTTGTATTGTTATGGTACCTCAATGGGGAACCCATCAAACTGTCCATTTACCCAATCAACTACCGCAACATGTTTATCTGAAAGAGATGGAGCCTTTAGGATGGATACATACTCAACCTAACGAATTACCTCAACTTTCACCTCAGGTAAATTCTAGATCTCAACATTTGAATTCTCTCAGAGTGACAAATTAACGAGATTGTCATTTCTTTCAGGATATTACGACTCATGCGAAAGTAATGACCGAAAATTCTTCGTGGGATGGTGAAAAAACAGTCATTATTACATGCAGTTTCACTCCAGGATCTTGTTCGTTGACCGCGTATAAACTGACGCCTAGGTAAGAATTGAATTTTTCAGCCAAATTTTACACGGAAGTGGGTTATTAATTTTTATTTTCATTTTTTAGCGGGTACGAATGGGGACGTACGAATACAGATAAGGGTAATAACCCGAAAGGATATTTACCTAGTCATTACGAAAAAGTACAGATGTTGTTGTCGGACAGATTCCTAGGATTTTTCATGGTACCCGCCCAAGGATCGTGGAATTATAATTTCATGGGTGAGTGATTTCTAAAAATCGCTGAAAAAATATTAATTCTGCAATTTCGCTTAATAATACCAAAATTATTTTTCCAGGTGTTCGTCACGATGCAAATATGAAATACGAATTGACTTTGGCTAATCCTAAAGAATTCTATCATGAAATTCATAGGCCAGCTCATTTCTTGAATTTCTCGTCTTTAGAAGACGGCGACAGTGTGGGCGCTGATAAAGAAAACATGTTCGCGTAAATGCACGTTCGAAGCAAATACGATTGTATATAAGTTGAATTTTGTCAGTAGTTTATGACCTTCATGTATTTCGATATGATTTTTTTGTAATTGAATTTCGTTGGCTTTTATGTAATTATACGTGTAATTTATGTCTTATCGTTTATTTGTACGAGAATATAAATTTAAAATTGAACGCATTGAATTTTTCATGTTGGATGGAAATAAAGTGAGGAGTACAAAGATGAGTTAGAGTAATAGATTCTTTTTATTAACCAATTCATCCAAGTTTTCGACTTGTGAAAGACGAAGATGTATATTTTAAGTTTTTAGGGGGTATTATTTCTATATTTACTTCGATGCGTTTCCTTAACGTTTTCCTTACAATAATACTAATCAATTTGAAATCTAAAATTTGACCGTAATTTCGAGCATTTCTTTTGTCCATGTACCAAGTAGCAAATTTCTTCACTTCGGTCATAGTTTCATTCGCAGTAATTGTATTATTATACTTCAATTCGATAATGACCATTCGTTTTTGACGAGTGATTAACGCAATATCTGGCCTCGAACGTTTATTCCAGTTGAACATAGGCTGTATTTCGCGTGAAACGAGGTCCAACCTGTACAAAATTGACAAGAGGTGTGCTTCGATTAACGATTCGATGATCCTTTGATTATTATGCAACGGAACCCCACACTTTTGCGCATTGAGAGGAGGATATGCTTTCATAAATTTCTTCAACTCGATGGCAAAATTTTTACCGTTTGTGAAATTAGTTTGCACTAGGTGTGCGAATAATTTGTTGAAATTCATCGATGCTTCATACAATTGATCTATTTGCGATGTATCATCGGTTAGAATTCCTAAACTGGAACCGTATTGTAACCATAAATAATGTTCGACTTCTGTGTTTGGTATTTTGGCTAAAATGGTACAATTAAGATCAATATGATGTAACGATTCCGTGATACGGGCACGAGTTAAAAATCCTAATGCGAACAGAACTTTGAATCCGACCTCTGCTATTGGATTTCTTGTTGAATACCACTGAACTTCGTACAGCAAGGACACATTTTCAGCTGCATTAATTAACCTATACATGTCTTCAAACTTCAACGATAAAATAGGACTTGAATCTTGAGTTAACCAGTGTGTAGGAATCGAAATATAACCGCCGATGAGTGCTTGATATAAAATTTTATTAAAATTGGAGTACTTGACCAAATTATGAAACAGCATGTAGAAGTTTCCTCTGAACGACCAATACGGTTCCAGAATTTCTGGATTGCGGTTGGTTAGATGAAAACCTATGGAAATTGGATTATATTTAATTATTTGTTTTGCAGCACCGAAGTCGTAACCTTTATAATATGATTTCGTTCCGGCGAAGGCTTGCTCGTAAGCTATTTCTTTCAACATGGTTTCGACGTGATCTTCCGCAAACCCATAATATCTATTCGCTTTCCCTCCTGCTGCGGTATTCAGCGTAAATTTATCGAATCCTGGGAATATTTTGTGATCTTCCCAAAATAAGATACCAGTAAAAAAGACATGCTGAATAGATGAAGAATTTAATAATTCTCCATAGACTGAGCCGATAAATGACGTAGCCTTACTTCGCTGATCGTGATTCAGTTTGGAATTATCGAGGAAAACTTCATTGATTGGCGAATCGTAATCGTCAATCAAAAGCAATACTTTTTCGGTAAATATATTTTCAAGAATTTTTGCTAAACTGGGTAGCACCTTGGGTAAGTTTTCCATCCCAGCAGTGCTTAACTGGTCCAAGAGTTCGTCGAATTTTCGATGATACGATTCGTAACGAGGTAATTTGATGAAATCGTGTTCTAAAATCGAATTTTCAATACGACGTTTCATTAGTAATTTAACATCATTTAACGTTTGTAAAGGCCCCGGAATACTCAAATCTAAATGTAGTACAGGTTTTGAACCCAAGTGCTTCATCACATCGCTATAATTACTAAAGGTGATTAGGAAATCATCGCGTAAAGTGATTGTTCTTTCACCGCAATTTATTTCTCTTTTGATAAAAATTTCATACGATTTTGTCTCTTCCAATTTTAACCTTTCTCCGGTGGTTTTATTGACTTCGATTTGGAAAAACGTTTTCACCATCAAGAGACTATTGGTTTTTCCGAAAGCTCGAGGTAACGTAACCAAGGTTTTATTATTGTGAAATAAGTAATTAATTAGAAGCGAATTATCCATAAATAACCTGCTATGGCATATGAAAGTTTCGAAAGAAGAAGTTGAATAAATCGGATGTAGAATGGATTTTGTGATATTAGTGTAAAGTATCTGCGTTTCTAATGACTTTCTCGTAAGGTTGAAATTTGGAGATTTTGATGATGTTACATTGTCGTGAATTACGTCCGGAATAGAATCACCCAGGTTTGCTCTTGCAAGTCCAAACACAAGGATTGTAGGTAAAAATTGCCTGCAATAGAAATAGGAAAATGTTCAACACTGATGACCATGAAAAGTGGACCCAAAGATTGGGTAATTTTGATCAGCTCAAAATAAAAAAAAATTCATATATTCTAATAACATTTACCTCATCATTTTGTCGAAAAATGTATTAAAAAGCGTTAAAAAGTTTTAGTTTATGTTCATCATGTAACTGACGAAATAAAAAATCTAAAATACTTACATTTTAATCTTTCATTTCCAATCTCTAGCTGATGAAATCGATTAGGTAATAGTTTCTATCAAAAATAGTTATCTTTTTCTAACGAGTAATGAAGAATGATTTATTTCTGATCATCTATCAACTCATCGTTCGTGCAAAAAAAACGAAATCACGGGAGGAATGGAAAAATCATCTAAATTGCACGAGGTTTTGATAATATTTCAATAATTTATCAATTAATGATTTTGAAGCGAACACAGGTTATCTACAAGAAGCTCTCGAACTTCAGTTTCAAATCCATTCTTTTGTACCCGCATTTTAAAAATAAATGAGCTGTAACCAAAACAAAAATATTTATTAATGAAAAATCAACAAAATTAAAAGGCAGATTCGGGCAACGAACCGAAATAATCGTTCAAAATCATTTCGTTAATTTCAGCAAATTTTAAATTCAACTTAAATCTACGTCCAGTGGCTGTACAACGTAAAATAACGAAAATTTTATCCAATTTCTTAATCTTATTAGTCTCTAAAACTAACTCCCCTTTGGCGAACTTTTCATCAATTCTTCTACCTCTAAAATTAACATAAGCTACAACAAGTTGATCATCTTCGGCCAGATAAATGAACCCAATTAACTGAGTTAACCATTTATTAGCTAAAAGAAACTTCGCAAAAAGTACGACTTTGGCGATATTTGCATACATCAAATCATCAAAACTTAACACATCAAACGCATAAGCAGTACCTTCGCCTATCCATAGAGGAATGTACACCATAGGTAGATAAAACTTGGCATTAAAAAAGAGTTGAGTATAAACCATAAAATTGAACTTATAAACTGTCAATACTTTGCCATACTTATTGTGTTCGATTTCGGGTAATTCCGTTTGATGGTGTAGATCTTTAGGAATTTGAGAGCTTGATTGGAGACTTCTGAATTGAGAGCGCCGGAGATGGTGCTTGAAGATATTATGCAGATGTGGTGTTAATTTGAGCATCGACATGTTGGCATAGTCGACTGATGCATAAAAATTTCACAAAATTTGGCGCACGTAGAACAATTAATTTTCAAAATTCTAAAAAAAAATGAAGAAAAAATTGAAAGAAAATATATGATTGATTGTGTTATCAAAGGTAAACACGAAAATTTTATGTACATTTTTTGACTTTTTGTTTATTCCGTTTTCTGTATAATTTTTTTTTATTATTTTTTTAAATTTTAATACCATTAACCATTACTTCTTGGGAAAATGAAATTAATTCAACATTGTTCAACCCAAATAAAATCATTTTATATTCTGACTATTTCATTTTTTCTTCCGAAATTCAATGAAAAAAAAGTCCAAAAATAATTGTACAACATTGGGGACGAAATTTTGGACAAACAGCTGTTCTTGCCAAAACCTCCTATATACAAGGCCTGAGTGCTGGATTAATGACGTAATCAACGTGGTTAATTTTTGGCGATTCTGATTGGTTAACCATAGGTTTTCACTAAATTCACACTCCGTACAGTTTTGTTTACATGATGAAAACACAAACAACAACGTACAGAATCGGTGTGAATTGAGCGAAAATTACCACATACCACAGAAAATTAACCACATCCATGACGTCATTAATCCAGCACTCAGGCCTTGTATATAGGAGGTTTTGTTCTTGCACCCTTCATCACCCCCCACAAATTAAAACTTTTTTATCAATTATTATGTTTACAATTTATTTATTTTTTTTATTAAAAATTTTCAATAAATTGTGAGAAGAAAAAAACGGACACGGACACGAAAAATTGCGTATTTTCCTGATAATTTCGTGATTGAGAACCTTCACACTTTAATGTTTGCCCAGTAACTTTTCATTCATGTAATTTTTAGCCATCCTCAAAAAAGATGACGAATGAGGAAAGACAGATAAATACTGATAAAATGACCTAGTCACTATAATCGTCTTCGTTTGGTCTGATTATTTCTATTCTGCTGTCAAAATCAGGTACCTGTTTACTCTAATTCAATACGTTTTACGTGGATACTTGAAATAAAAGTTCATGTGTGTTTATCTTTCAAGTGTTCGCAAATTTTTGGAAAAAAATCTACGTCTGTCTCAAGTTGTTGTCTTCAATACTGTAAAGTTCACGAAAGGAAATGTCGTGTAACGGTGACCATCCTCCGCCCAAACGCGCGAAGAAAACGTTCTCAATGGGTCTGAAAACTTTGGAGGTTCCAATGGAATTATTCAAACTCAATCGTCAACGATTATGCGAACGATTAATCAGTAATGGTGTCAATAATAACGCTCTTGTGTTTCTACAAGGTGGCGATATTCAACCTTTCTACGATACAGATATCGAATACAATGTTTTCCGTCAAGAACCGTTTTTCTTATGGGCCTTCGGTGTAACCGATCCAGGATGCTACGGAGCCATCGAATTGTCTTCCAAATCGGCTTATTTATTTGTCCCTCGAGAACCCAAAGAAGCCATCGTATGGTTAGGAAAACTACCCACACTTGAAGGCTATAAAGAAAAGTACGAAATTGAACACGTATATTATATTGACGAAATGGTCACTGTTTTGAAACCCTTAACAGATACACTACTAACGTTGAACGGAGTAAATTCTGATAGTGGTTTACACAGTAAAGAAGTATCTTTTGATGGTATTGAAGAATTTAATATCGACAAAGAAACACTCTACGAACACATAGCAGAATGTCGCGTCATCAAAACAGAGTTAGAAAAGGATGTCATGCGATACGTAGCTCGTATTTCTTCTGAAGCTCATAAGACAGTTATGAAAAGAGCCAAACCTGGTATACTGGAATATCAATGCGAGTCTACTTTCCTGCATTACGCTTATCACGTTGGTGGATGTAGACATGTCTCCTACACGTGTATTTGTGCATCGGGTGATAATGGCGCCGTTTTACATTACGGACACGCCAGTAAACCGAATAACAAGATTATTAACGATGGTGAAATGTGTACGTTCGATATGGGTTCGTCTTATTGCGGCTACGCGGCCGACATTACTGTTTCTTTTCCAGTCAACGGTAAATTCACCGAAGATCAGAAGAGTATTTATAATACTGTACTCGAGGCCAATTTGGCTGTTCAGAAAGCTATGAAACCAGGTGTATCGTGGCGCGATATGCATTTGTTGGCTTACAAAGTAACGTTGGGAAATTTGAAGAAAATTGGTATTTTGAAGGGAGATGTGGATGAAATGATTGAAGCTGGTATCGGAGCTGTTTTCCAACCTCATGGATTAGGTCATTTGTTGGGATTAGATGTGCATGATGTGGGTGGTTATATCAAAGGTACTCCGAAACGACCTACGGAGCCTGGATTTCGTTGTTTGAGAACTGCACGAAATTTACAAGCAGGAATGGCATTGACGGTGGAGCCCGGGTGTTATTTTATAGATTCTGTTTTAGATGATGCGTTAAATGATCCGAATAAAAAGAAATACTTCGATGAAAAAGTTTTAAAACGATTCAGAGGTTTCGGTGGTGTTAGAATAGAAGATGATGTTTTCGTTACTGAAGATGGTATTGAGAATTATACTTTGGTGCCTAGGACTGTTGAAGAAATTGAAGACTGGATGAGTAACAAAAAAGATTTATTGGAGGAATTTAACGGATGGTGATTTTTTTTTTAATAAAATTGATTGATTATGTATCATTTATACCATTTACTTAAGCATAATATGTATACTTTACTTATACATTTTTTATTAATAGAAAATTTTATTTTTAAATGGTGTTTATCGAGTAATTAATCAAATGAATGGCTATCAAACTGAAAAATTTAAAATTTTATCGCTGTTTCAAATCGCTCAACAACATTTCAACAAAATTTAAAAATTCAGACTTCACTCCGTTTGGATTGCTTGCCGCATTTATCGTTTTTCGCATAACTCCGTCAAATCGATGAGCTAAAACATAGAACGAAAATTTAGCCAATTGAAGTCACCACGTACCAATGGGTGATTAATTCATCGCCTCACGTAAAAATAATGAGATTTGATCCAATTCACTCTTCTGATTGATGAATATCACTGAATTGTAATCATTCATGTTATTCTGAGTGACAAAATAATCGTAAAGTAATTCTAACTCTGGCAATTGTTCTGGTGATTGAGGATTGCACACGAAAATAATACCTTGTGTATCGAGTTGAATTACAGGCCAGCATGGCTGATACCTAAACATTATGTAAAACAATTATACTTTACAGAGCATTCTTAGGTCAAAAGAAGAAATCATAGAAAGTGAACGTTTATTGAATTGTAGTTTTTTTTACAGACCTTTGCGAACCACCACAATCCCATAGCTCAATATCGACGTTAGAATTTTGCATCGTACTCAAAGAAACAGGAGTTTCAATTTCCAATATTCGTACTCCTTCAGTAGGTTCATATTGCGAATAAGGATTTTCTGTCATATCAGTGATTATATTTGAGATCAGCGTTTTTCCAGCCTGTAATTGAAGTTTGAAGTTTCGAAATTAAATTAGAAAATAGGTATGTGAATCTTAATTCACCACAAAAATAGTGAAATCACCTGTGGTGGCCCAACGACGATTATTTTCAGTTTTGTAGACATTCGGTAGCTTGTAATAATGGTTATATTTCATTATTTGAAGCATTTGAAAATAATTGGAAAATATTCTACGATACGATAGGTACTTAAACTAAACCTAACGTAGTCCGGTACTTCCGGTAGTCATAGCAACGTAAATTTAAAAATAAAATATTCCTCATTGATCATCCTCAATCATTAAAATTGTTCAAAAATTGAACGAAAACTGATTTTTTTCTTCATTGCCATGCCATCTCTACGTCTGCGATCTACGAGTTTGAATTTAAATAAATGAAGATCTTGATCTTGATGAAGCAACTTCTTGAAAATTTAAAAGAAAAAAAAAACAAAAATAATTCAAATTTTGACAGAAGATAGGATAACAGAATTTTATCCTACCCGATCTGTAAATTATTATTCTTCTATGCATTTCACTTCCGCCCGCGGAATATACTTCGTTGTAGTGAAAGCATGAAAAATGTAAACATTCATTATCAAACATTGTTCTTCGGAATTCAAAATAAAAAATTCTAATATTTTTCATTTTTCTCATGTTTTAATATCTTAAATTAGTGAATTTATTCGTTCGATTAAGCCGGTGTATCAATTTATCACAAGTATGGACGATGTACTAGTCTTGAACAATGATATCCTATCCCGGCACAATCGACAAGATAAATCTTTAGGCTTATTAACTCAGCGTTTTGTTAGTCTTTTAATGAATTCTCCTGATGGAACGGTTCATCTAAATACGGTAATTATATTTTATACTTAACACAGATCCATACTCACAGCTACATGATTTTTTATCCGAGAACCATTGTATCATCAGTACTTGATTTATACTTTAATGTGCCCGGTACTCAATGCAACGTGCTTGCTTGGTAACTTGTTGAATGTTTTGGTTATTTTATATCATATTTATTTATGCAAAGATGTTAATATGTTACAGGCAGTTCAATTATTGAAAGTTCAACAGAAAAGAAGAATTTACGATATTACCAATGTTCTCGAAGGTATCGGTTTAATAGAGAAAAAAACTAAAAATACAGTCCAGTGGAAGTAAGTTAATAGTTCAATCTGCGAACAATTATTATTTATTTCTATGCTAATAATGATTTCTTTCACGTTACAAAAATTTGTATTTTGTGTTATTTCAGAGGAACGTCCAACGACAACTTACATAGCAGTTGTGTAAATATACAAAAGCTCAAAAAAGAAATCAAAGAATTAGCCATCAAAGAAAAAGCATTAGACGATGATTTAATGGTTAGTTGCCGCCATGAATACCTTCATTTCTAGAACATCTTTTACAAAAACTCCATTTTTCACAGAAAGCCTACAGAAGCTTACAAAATGTCACTGAAGACGCCTCGAATATCCGATTCGCTTACTTAAAAGCCAGAGACGTTCGTAAATTGCATAGTGAAAACAGCTTAATTGTAAAACCTCCTGCCGGAGCTAAAATGGAAGTCGAATCAATCAAGAAAAAAGTCAGTATGATTATTTCAAATGGTACACGTTTGTACTATCATGGTTCTCACGATTGTCACTGTTGTTCGTAGGATGGACAATTAATCAATGTTACAGCTCATATAAAATCTAATTCGGGGCAACCCATACATTTATGGTTACTGGAGAATATAAACGACAATAATGATAAAATTAATTGTGATATGTCCCCTGTTCAATTAAATCAGTCTAGTATTAAAAGAAAATTATCAGAACTTGAGGTGAGTAAATCAATTCGAATTTGAAATGTACGTCAGTTAAAAACAATTTTTTTCCACAGGAAGGGAAATATAATGAAGACTGTGAAATCACTGAAATTGATATAGACGGATGTGACATTGAAATTAAAGACGAAAGCATTGATTTCGAGAGTAATGAGAAAAATAATTCTAGTAAGTTTATGTCATATTTCTTTCAAGAAGAAATCATTTCTCGTTCGTGAGAAATTTATCAGTCGGCAGGTGTTCTCGCTCTGTGGGCTTGTTACCTTTACCACATGTTGGTTTCGGTAACCTTTGTTGTACCGTTCAAAACCGGTTTCGAATGCATACTGTCTGCTACCCATGTTTAGATTGAACTCTCGTTTCACTTTATTATTCCCCTTCGACGATTCGATTACGTAAATACTTGATTTGTTTGGTACGAATTGATTATTTTTTTTCATGTTTTTGTTGATGCTTTCAAAAACTTCTGCTGCTAATTTTATGCCAATTTCTTGATTTTTTTTACGAATCATAACCACATCTCTTTATAATACGGTGTCATCCTGCCAAAAAAAAAGTTACGCCTGGGACTGGGATTAAATTTACGATGATTACTGACGATAAGCGAATTTTTTCAACCTTGAACAGAATTTAAAATGATTAAACGTTGATTGCATTTGTATTTTTGTTGCAGATGCGAATGATTCGTTTTCATTAATAAGTATAAATCCGCCATACAAAAAATTTTTATATTGTTTGCAACAAGACGAAGGCTTATCGGAGTTATTTGGAAGTGACGTTTGATGGTTTTTTTTTCAATATTTCAAACGTGATCTACATTTGTGACATAAATCGACGTTATTTTTTCATGTGTTCGTTATTTTATAGAATAAATTTACGTATTTTATTTCTTGATTTTCGAATTTTTCAAAATGCAATTTTGAATTTTTCCGGTAGATTGAAAACTTGGTAGCGCCTCTGCTGGTGTAAATACACAACTGAATAATCGACGCGCGCCACATGGTCAAAAAGAAAATTGAAAACTCTTGAAATTCTTTCTGCACTACAGAATGAAAGTTTATGCTTGACAAGAAGCACTGATAGCGTTGATTAAATGTTACAAGCAGAACGTTTAAATTGTTAATTAGATTTTTGTTGTTTTATTGTTGCCATCGGAAGCGTTATTATGACGTAAAATTCGACGCGTTATGTGCGATTGTCAACTGATTTATATGTAAATTTGTAAAAATTAGTAGTAGATAGTTTTGTAATCTCTTCATACAGTTATGGTCCTTCAATATGAATCTCCCGTTCGCGTTTACAAATATCCTTTCGAATTGGTTATGGCGGTGAGTATCTTTATCGTATAACATATTAATTAATGATTTGATTCAGGCATATCTCTAGCTATAATCTATAATTTGCAATATGGCGTTGAATGATTGTTACCTATGATTTCTGTTCGACAGGCATATGAAAGAAGATTTCCTACATGTCCTTTGATACCGGTATTTATTGGATCGGAAATATTATCCGAATGGCAGAGTCCCGACAGTAGCCAGAAGATAACAGAAAGACGGTGTCAAATTCACGTAGATGCTCCGTACCTGCTAAAAAAGGTGCTATTTGTCATCACATTATCATCATTTATCCCAGGATTGTATTCTAATCGAATGTTTATCTTGTTTAATAGCTCGTTGGCGTAGATTACGTGTTATTTCATCAAAAAAATGATCTCAACTTGAAAAATCGTACTTTAGATATAGAAGTTAGAAACGAAAGCTTTACTAGCCGTATAACGTTAATGGAAAAGTGTCGTTATTATGTAAGTATCCGTTAGAAGCCTTCTAACGATTAATTCGTCTCGTAAATTCTTAGATTTAAAAGTGTGCTCATTCGGTTATCATGTCGTCTATCCAGGTACATACAGAAAATAGTGAATGGACATGTTACGAACAAGCTGCCTCGTTAGAAATACATTCTTTCTTTGGATTTGAAAGCACTATTGAGAAATTGGCTATGAAACAGTATTCGCAAAATGTTGCAACTGGTAAAGAAGTAATCGAGCATTTCATTAAGGAATTGAAAAACGAAGGCATTACGTACATACCGCCGTGGAAACCGCCTGAAAAAGAAGAAGAATGCGATGATGAGAAGTAAGATCTGTCGTTTATCGCTGAGTACAAAATATATGCTCCTATGAATTCAACGCTGAACTTTTCATTATAATTTTACAGGACTAAAGTAGCTAATGGGGGTAGTACAACGTTAATAAACGAAGTTACTAGCGAGTTATCTGCCAAACTGAACGACAGCTGCAGATTAAAAAGACAAGGCAGTATTTCACCTACTGGTACTTGCGGTAAGTTATCTGTTCGTAATCTGATACCTAATGCGTCCTAATGTTACCGAATGACTCCTTTTTATTCGAAAAATTCGGTATGTGTATCGAATACCAAATATGTACGAGATAATCTATTACTGATTGAACTAAATGACGTCGGTATGAAATAGTAATTCAAGATTTTGTTACAGATAATCAATTAACATTAGAAGCTGATTACATTAAAAGATATCTGGGAGATCTAACGCCTCTACAAGAATCAAAATTAGTCCAATTGAAAAAGTCATTCGTGCATTCTCATAAAGGAAAGGTATATTGCGAAATTCGTTTGTTATAATTTTGTTAGATGTGCGTTTTCTTTCTCGTTACCAACGTACAATAAGTATTATTTTTAACAAAGTTGGCGATAAAAGCGTCAAGATAAAAAATTATCATTTCAAATTAATTGCCTCGATTAACATATGAAAATATAAATATGCGGCGTTGTTTTACTTAGAAGTATAGAGTTGGGAAATAGCATTTTGTTACGAAATTAGACAAAGCATCCTAAAAAAAAATATGTATGTTAATGGTACAAATGCAAAGTTTTATTTCTGAATATCGATTTCAGTGTGCTGAATAAATTTAAATATTCTAAATATCTTACCTAATATGTTTTTTTTCCTATTTAATTGATTTTTTTTCAGTTACCAAGTGATTCTACTTTACTGCGATTCTTAAGAGCTCGTGATTTTAGTTTAGAAAAGGCCCGAGATCTGTTGTCACATTCTTTGATATGGCGCAAGAAGCACAACGTCGATCAAATCTTATCCGATTATCAAATGCCTCAAGTTATTTCCGAATATTTTCCAGGCGGATGGCATCATTATGACACGGGTAATGAAGATAAACATAATTTTCTTGTACCCAATTATTAAATGATCAGTTGACGTTTTTTTTTTGTTCAAAACAGATTCACGGCCATTGTATATTCTTCGACTTGGCCAAACTGACGTCAAAGGTTTATTGAAATCGGTTGGAGAAAATGGTTTATTAAAATTGGTAGGTGGTTTTATCATTTATCAATGTAATAGGATAAAAATCTCGTTTATGATACGTATTTTCAAGGGTATTGAAAAATAATAACAAAGATTTGTTCAGCGGCGGAAATATCTACGTCATCATATGTACATTTCATATGTGACATATCACGATTTCCGGTGAATCACCTTCAACCAGTTAGTGCCTGTTACGATTAGTTTTATGTGCATATATGTACTTCCATTACCACCCACGCATTCAAGCATAATTTTTACTCACAAAATGTGTTTTAATACCATATTCATAAAAAATTATCAGAAGTACACTTGTATCGTAAATTTTACCTAAGCTTTCAAATTAATCTCGTCTTTACGTTTATTCGTCCCAAATGATTTTCTTTTTTAACTAAAATAAAAAAACTTCGTAAAGCGGAAAATCGTTTTACGTGTTCCGAAGACAGACACGCAAGGACGCTGATCATGCGCGTTATTTAAATCCGCCGATAACCCGCTTCGTTATTTTTCTGGTCAATGAATTATTTGTTGTATATTTCCAAGAATTTTACCTCGTATGCCTGACCTGGCTGCGTATTTTAAAACTAGCGTGTGTTTTTTTTGTAGGCTATGCACGTTTGTGAAGAAGGTCTCAAATTGACCGAAGAGGCGACAAGAGTGTCAGGACAGCCGGTGACCACATGGAGTCTGTTGATTGATTTGGAAGGTTTAAATATGAGACATTATTGGAGGCCAGGAATTAGAGTAGGTTTCAAAAGCGAACTTTTTGGACACTGCGTGATGACTGATTAACTGACTTGTCTGTAATTTAAATTATTTGTAGGCTTTGCTGCATATAATCGAAATAGTTGAAGCTAATTATCCGGAAACACTTGGGCACGTGCTGATTGTCAGAGCTCCGAGGGTGTTTCCTATTTTGTGGACTATTATCAGTACATTCATAGGTGAGAATTTTCTTTCTCCTTTTTATTTGAAACAGATTTGCGATACGTGAAATTGATTAAGAAAAATATTTAAAAATCTTTGCGTAATTTTTGTATAGATGAACGAACTCGGACGAAATTCTTATTATATGGTGGTAATGATTACCAAGAAGAAGGCGGATTGGGTGATTACATCGATCCCTCTATCGTACCTGATTTTCTGGGAGGACCTTGTGAGGTAATTGATTTTTCCTATTTAGTGAATTTGATAATAATCGATTGTTGGAAAGAGATAGAATGATTCATAATTTCCTCTGACGGACGATTTTAATCATCCATTAAACTCTAGAACTTTCCGCATTTGTGCATTGGAAATTCTCAATTTATTGACGTTTCCATTCGGCCAAAAATTATTGGCATCGAACAGAAAAATTATTAAATGAATTTTTTTTGAAATTTTTATGATGTTTGGCGAATTATTGCAGACGAAAATACGCGAAGGAGGACTTATCCCAAAATCGTTATATTTACCGGAATCTGAATTAGAAAAAGAAGGAGTCATTATGGGTGAAAATAGTATCTATAGTTCGTTTACGTTACACCGAGGACAAGTAAGAAGAATAAATTTTTAGTCATCGAATTTTTCCACTTGCGAGAACAAAAGAGTAATTTGATTTTTTTATGTAGGTTTTTGAAGTCGTAATCAGAATTAGAGACGTCGGTACGGTTATCACTTGGGATTTCGACGTAATGAGACAAGATGTCGTGTTTACCGTGTACAAAATAAATAAAGAAATCGATATGAAAGATGGTCCTGCTTCGTCTCCAGGTTTTTTTCATTTTTTCTCGAATTCATGGTGGGAATTCAATACGATGTGAAAATATCTTCATATCGATTTCTTATTCTAGGTTCTGAACAGAAAAGTATCATTGATAAAAATTGGAAAGAAGGCGAAGATTATGAAAAAGTTGAAAACAGTCTCGTTTGTCACGACGGAGAAAGCGTCCAAGGATCACACGTAACCCAGTTCGTAGCCGTTTATATCTTACAATGGAAGTACGCTCAAGTAGTTAGTCAGTTGTCTCATGACGGCAGTGGAGATTGTCCTAGGTCCAGTTCATCTCATAAAGCTCAAATCATGTATTTTTATGAAATGTTACATTCAGCCGATTACAGGTAAAAATATTCGGAGTGTAAATACCCGCAAATTGAACGTTTTGGTAATGAAAGAGTATTTTCTTCTTAGGGGTTCGATGACCAGTTTGCAATCAGCTCAAAGTGGATTTTCGGCGTTGAGTACGCGATCAGCTGTTAGCCATGCGCCATCCAGATGATGTAAGGACGGCGACGAATTAAACTCCGTCGCCGAATAAAGTTTCTCATAAATTAAAAAAGGTTGCATTCGCGTTGTATTCGTTCGTACTATCGGTGATTTATCATAATCATGATTCAGAGACAACGGTGTTTAGGCGATATTAAAATGCTCGCGGTAATTGAATAATAGAGTTTTCTCTTCTTTTTTTTTTCAATTATTATTTTTAATTCATATAGTGCAATAAAATAGTAAATTTACGCGGCGGCGTGCATTCTACGTATTTTCATTTTCTTGCGGCCGATTTATCTACGTATGTATTTGTTATCTAGGTTATTGTATGTAATTTTTATAATACTCGTATTGTAGTTAATTTTTAGTCGATTCGAGTGACAATAGCACTTGGTCGAGTGCTTACAATATTTCTTGTTTTAAATCAAATTCAACGTACGGATAATTTCATTTATAAATCTCATTTTTGTCATTGTTTTTCTTTACCTAACTATACGACGCAACGCGCTTAAAAACTGTTGTGTAATTACGATTAACGGTTCGAAAATAACCTCGCTGTATTTGTAAAATTATTTTGAAAATACGGATTTTTGTAGCTTTTTAGTACCGATGTACTTATTCGTGTATACCCGTGTGTATTTTTCCTTTTTTTTCTTTGTTTACCTGCAATCCTATCCCTTATTTTTAAAACCACTATTTTTGTAAGGATTTCGAATCAAAATAAATAACAGTGCTCGGTATATATTTCATAATGAAATTTATTACTTATAATGCTTCGCACTAGTTGTGCGAGAGACTGAAAGAAGTCCACCATTAGATTTATCATACCAAACCTACGGAGAATATTTTATTTTAGTTACATAAATTCAACCTTCGTTTTTTCTCGCAAGATGATCGAGTTTTATACGCAACGATTTTTTTTTGCTAAATTTATGGCTGTATCAGTGAATTTTTTTTGATATGTTTCTAAATTATAAGCAGTTATTAAATAGTTCCATTTCATTTGTTCATTTCGTCGATTCTTTTGTTGTAGAAAACTCAGAAGTGATTGAATTACTGACTTATTGAATTGGAGGGAAGGTAGGAACTAGGAACTCACAGGAAGGCGGATAGAAATTGAAATTATACATAAAATACATAATGTATTGAGGTAGGCAATGGACTGAACCCTAGTGTGGATATTAATTTCGTTGGATTTTTCTTCAATTTTTTTTTTTCAATTTTAGGGCATCTAATTCTAATTATTGAATTGATAGCGTTTTATTTGATTTTGAAATTATATTATTACAATTAAGTGAGTATATTTTATTTAGGGGAGGAGAGTGGGGCTCTTAGTTCAATTACTTCTTCCAAAATCCATGAAGTTTTTATGGAATATCAACCTCAACCTAAAAATTAATTTTAAAAAAAATTGTAGAATCGTTAGCGATACTGTTGTCTATTTTCAAAAGCTTAACTCAAGTTGTTTTTATCACCGGGTTGAAAATTTGAAATGTGGGTCAGACACTCTGTGAAAACAAAATCAACACAAACGCACAAACACAACACAAACTTGAACTGGAAATATTACAAATACGAGATAACATCAACAGTAATAATTTTGCTTAATTATGAATTGTTTTAATGATTAATGTACTAATAATAATTGGGCATTCAGAGATCACCGAAATGGATTCTAGCGCAGTCGAAGAAGAAGGCATACTGTAAGTATTCGTCTTCAGTTCAAAAAGTCATGTATTTACCGGTTGTGCACATATCTAAATTTCCTTTATATTTTTGCAGTCCCATACTGAATCAAGTGAAAGCTTTCCAGTCAAAATGGATTGCCAAAAACAAGCAGTGCGAAACGCTAGATTCATTTTTAACCACAGCGAATGCAGAGAATAAACAACTTCGAGCTGCAAATGAAGAATTGAAATCAAATTTGAACACAGCCAATATCAAAATTAAAGAACTTGAAGATACGCACCAAGTGGTAAAGTCATCATTAAATGCAAGTTTTTCTGAAAATAATAAAATGGGTGCTGAATGCGAAGTATTGAAAAAATCATTGTTATCGACCAAAACTGAGATGAAAGAACTTCGAGTCATGTATGAAAAATCTGAATCAAATTTGAATGCTATGAACACCAAATACAGCGAACTCAAAAGTAAATGTGAAAGTTCCGAATCGGCGTTAATCGTACTCAACGATAGAAATAAAGACCTCGAGGTTAAATGCAAAGAAGTCGAACTTAGAAACGCGACGTTAGAATCATCATTTTATGCGGCTAACAAGAAAATTAGAGATCTCGAAGTCAAGTTGGATGAATGTAAGAAGGAAATCGTGAAAACCAAATTGGAAAAGAAGAAAATAATAATATCGACGCTGAAAAAATTTCAAAATAAATTACTAACAAACCCATTATATGCGATTATTGATCGATTGAAGCACAATATAGACGCACTGGATGAAGCTACCAAAAACACCTCGCGAAATTCACGACGAAACGATAAAGAAATTGAAGTAATTGATATTGCGAGCAGCGACGACGATGACGACGCATCGACTCTTTCGATTACTAGCGAATTACGTAATATGGAAGATTTTAATTTTGATGTCAACATGTCCTTTGATGGTGACGATAAACGGTTTATAAATGATTCTCGTGTTGACGAAGAAGTTCAACTGGCTGTGCAGGTTTCCGTTACCGAAGAAAATAACGAACCAAACTCAGTAGAATTAATTACTTGTGATTCCGATGTTCAAAGAGAATTCATCGATGATGCGAGCTGTGACTCTAATATTAGTTTAAATGTATGCAGCGACGACGATGTTACCTCAACCACACCAGAAGAAGACAATTCACATTTCTCCGAACTATCGTCTGCTTTAATTGCGAAAGAACATTCCTATTCTGAGAAATCTTCAATTCTGCTTGAAAAATCTCTACCTGAAATCACCAGTTTGGAATGTACTTCAACAATAGTTAATGATCAAGCAGGAACTACAAATGAAAATGCAATTGGAAATCTCGTTCCTAAAAATAATTCCGTAATATCGTTTGAAAATCGAGACGAAAGAAATATAGATGGAAATAACGCATCCCCACCTGCTATCAACAAAGCAACTCTAGAAAGCATACCAGTTCCTATATCAGAATCTTTGTCGTCAAATTGTTCCAACGTTCTCAATTCCGAAAATATATCAGTTTCAACGAATCAAAATGAAAGTATTACAAATAGCAACCACACCTACGATATTGAATCCATCGTCGCTAAGTTGATAAAAATATATGGACATCTTAGATTGTTACATCCTGTCGTTCAATTAACACCAATAGATGAGTATGGAAGGTAAACATTTATGTCCGAAATTTCAACCCTTTAAAACATTGTTAATATATTGAAGTTCTGTCGTTGTATGTTTTAGAATAGAGGTTGAAAATCCTGTCGACAAGGGTGATTCTCATTCGTCTTCATCGAACGAAACATCACCTTCCAGTTTTACATAATTTATCGTTTTATTGCTGTATACTTACACAATTTTTGACGCCAAGTATTCGTGGTAAGTATGCACAGATGTATTTTTATCTTCTGATGAAAATAATAAATATTCCAAAATTATTTTTAATGAAGAGGTAATGTTAGTATCGCTATTACATTTGGCGCAACTGTGATTTCAGGATCAAGAACAAAAACAGACTTTACTTTATCGTTGTATTTTATCAAATTTTTAATTTTTCAATTCTTTTACCCAGATATTGTACTTAATTTTTGTGTTTTTCAATTTACAGGATGCAAAATGCAAAATATGAGATTAATTTCAAGATGACACCTATAATAATTTTGGTTTTGTCATTCGTTATTCGAATCGATCCAAGAATACGTTTTTATCCCAGTGCAAAAATATTTTAACGATAGATTGACTTTTCACTTCAGTTAATTACAACTGAGTGACTCATTTAATTTATTCCTAATAAGCGTTATTGTGTTCTCCAAAAATTAAGTTCAATATGTTACTTTTGTTTCTCTTTTTTATATAAGAAATTTTGTTTTGCATTTCAGTATATTTTTTATTCATTTTTTTTCTGATTGAGGGGGTACCTACTACCTAGTATTCAGTTTTTTTTACCAAGTTTATTATTTTGAATATTCTACTACATTGCCTCCTAGAAAAAACAAAATCAACCCTCAAGGGACATCACATGTTTAATATCTTAGATGCGCAGATTTTTTGCTATCAATTTCAATTACTAACAATATTAATAAATGTGCCAAAATTCGTACAATAGTGTCAAAAAGAGATTTGGTAAACTTTTCTTGTTACCATTTTCATGGAAAAAAGAAAACGTTTCTGTCGGAAATATGTACTTCTACACTTTGATAGCAAAATAGGTAGGCAAACAGTAGCAAACACGAAAAAAAATCATTACGTTCACTTATGAGTCACAAATTGATCGAAGTTCTTTTATTTATTCATGTGCACGTATGTTTTTCGTTAATGTTGGAAGTTTTTTCCAACCTGTAAAATTTTCAGAGAACGTTTACTTCAATAAAATAATTATTTCCTTTAATGAAGAGGTCAAGAGCCAAGAGCAAAATATTACAGGTACAGACAGTACTGACTACTGAGTAGGTACGTCAATTTCACTCAGTTCAAAAATAACTTATGGGACTCTTGAGTGGTGAGTGGTATTTTATACTCAGTATTATACACTTCGTTGATAGATGTTGATTATTGAGAATGATAATAATTACAGAAATAAAAAACTATGGGAAAATTAAGATAATCACGTGACTCTAATGAAACACGTTTGCTAAATGCTGATTGGCTAGAAAAAAACTATCGATTCTTCATATCGTAGAATATCCAATGAGAGGGCGTTATTTCATTTTACCGCCTAAAATATCAACATGGTTGCCAACATAGCACATACAAGTCGTTGTAATCAGTAATCACTAAAAATCTGACTGATTCTAGATAGTAAACATTAGACGGCGGCGAGTTAATGAAAACTGTGTCGGTGTTCTATGCGTTGGAACGTCGTCGTTGAAAGTTGGAACAAATTCAGCGCGTTGGTTCGAGAATTAGAATGGAATGTGGGTAGATCCGACTGTACGGTACTACGGTAGTTGTGCTCATAGTAGTGCAATGTATTGAAGTATTTCACATGGTCGAGTGAAAAATCTTTCTCGAACTTCGGTACGTATTTTGATTTAATTTTTTGTGAAATATAGCCTATATTTCTTAATAACGTTATCTTTATTCAATTTGAACCGATACGTAATTCACGCACTCTCACTCTCTGTACAGATGACATATTTAACGAATCGAACGAAAACGACGTACGACTTGATACACGGATCAGTTTTAAAAGGTATGTTGATGATTTTGATAACGCCTGCTGCTGCTGTTTTCACGCCTCGGAGTTTTTTATCCTATAGCTAATTATAATGTCTGTCAGAAAGTGCGAACCCAATATCTCCACCACCACCGCTTCTTCCAGTTTCAGTGAGGTGAATTATGTATTGAGTAGACAACATAGTTTACCCGTTTTCCACGTTAATCAGCGTCACCGTATATTGTTCTCAGCTTATCCACAAGTAAGACTTGGAGGATATATGGTTTGGCCACCCCCGATATTGTGTCCTGTCATTGTAAGCCATAAGCATTTAACATTCACGCTTCTGCCATAACCTTCCACGTTCGACGAACATGTTTTATCTACTTTATCATTTTACAGAGATTCAGTTTGGGTAAATCGTACTTTGGACTTCAATCTACGTATCCTGAATCTTTCGCTATGGCTAATTATCGAGGTAAACATGCTCCTATGGAAATTTATCGGCCTCCAAGTAAAATATTTCTCACGTATTCTGTATTATGAAAATGGTGACGAATTTATACCGTCGTATGTTTTTACCCAACAGATATTCGATCAGAAACACCTCTGTCAGCCTCGACAAAGCTTAATGTACATGCGAAAGAATTCGTCATGGGTTCAAAGAAGAGGTAAACTTGGTTAACCTTAATATATTTTTTTGAATTTTATTCAGTAAGAAATAATTGCAATACTTTGACTGTTTCAGTGATACACCACAAACGCCTCCTAATTTTTTGATGAGGGATACCGGCGAAGAAGTAGATAAAAATCAGTCATCTAGTATGTCCAAAACGAATCATATTACTTTCAAACTGCCATCCTCTTCTCAAGACTCTAAATCGAATATTAGGCAAAATGCTCCTAGTACCAGTAATTTTAATTTGCAAAGGGCTAAGTCAAGCGGTAGTATGGTGCGTAACTGCGTATCTTTTATTTCGTGTTAAATTAGCAAATTTTTTTGCTCAATCGTCATTTTAATCATCGTAGGATCATGTTATCGCATCTAACCCCCAACGCGTTCAATTTAAAACGCAAGTATTCGGTGATAAAATTGATACCAGTGTCAAGAAAAATATCGGTAAAGAGCGCAGGTCGATTCTTAATCACGACCAAAATCACGTATCCGGTAATTTAAAGCGTTCAAAAAGTTTAACCGCAGCGGATGCTTTAAAATTTATGCAAATGGAGGCAAATTTTTCAAAATGTTCAATTTCATTCTCCGAATATGACCTTTTCCCCAAGGAGTCCCACGTTGTTATGAAGCAAGCTGTTGAAAGTAATGTTTCTTGAACAGATGTTAAATTTGATGTATTCTACGAGCTGATGTGACGTCATACGCAATTGTTACAGATGTGAACGCGATCACGGATAAGCAAAAGATGACGCTGGCGCGGTACGTGATGGAACATGTTTTACGAGGGAAAAAATACTGCCATCCGGTGGCTAAACTTTCAATTATTATTATAGAAGTGAGCCGATTATTTTTCATTTCGATTATATTCATACTGTGGTAAACACTGGCCGTTCATTTTTATTCATTCAGAAAGATAACAATGGTACGTATTTGGATTCTTTGCTCAATACTTGCCAAATGTTGTACCAAACGAAGCAAACTCGATTGCTTGTAAATCCTAGTCAATTGATTATGTTCGTCTCATTTCTAACCGAAATGTATACCGAGGTATGTAAAATGACATCAACGATTAAACGTGATAATCTGAATTGAATCGAAGCATATTTTTCTTATCGCAGATGAAACAAAGTAAATCACAACTGAAATTTCAATCCGATCCGATTACACCACCCAAACAAGTGTTATTGATGTTAATATCACGATGCTGCGAGGATATCTTGACCGTTCACGATATGCATTCATTATCAGAGGTAAATTTTACGTTGGTGATTTATCAGAAAAAAATGTTTCATTCATATGCATTTTGTTTTCCCATAGATTGAATGTTTATTCCGAACATTGACCTCGGTTGGTCGCGATATAGAAATCGAATTACCCGCCAGGTTGAATCATTTATATGATAAAATCAAAAATGTATTCTTGAAAAGTACTCTCGGACCGGAAATAAAAAAAGTGATGTTACAATTAATCGAACTTCGAGCTAACAGCTGGCAATTGCCAGTTTCTGCTTTGAACTTCTATTATCCGCAATCTTCGCGTTGAAACTGATGGACTGATTGTGTTAATGTTAAGTTTTTCTTTTTGACTGCGGGTCAAGTTTTTAATACGATTTTGTGATACTTAGGAAGTTTTTTTTTTCTAATTTTGTGAAGGTAGTTTTTAAGTTGCACCGGTAATTTTTTGTACGCTAGTATTTATTAAGTGGCGTGCATAAGTAGCATTTACAACATTTTCTGGTTAAATAATAGTCATGAAGAGTGTTCCTGCGTGCCATTTTTTTGTTACTCCACTGATTTTCATTTATCTCTATATTTGGTGCTCGTAACCATTCCAAAGAATATTTGAATTTCTAAAAAAAAAATGGTGATAAGTTTTATTTGTAGAATTAAGGTATGTGTGTGTGATCGTCTTATTGTCAGTTAACTTTTTTTAAAACTTCTAATCACACGTTCTAGCCATACGTGTCATAAGTTTCTTTTACTGAACGCATTTTAATTTTTATGGAATATTTAATGAAACTTGAAAATGGAGATTGTATTTAATTCAATTTAATTTCTTATTTCGCTCATTTCTGATTCGATTATTGAAATAGTCACATAATTGATCAAATCAGGTGACTATCGTTGTTAATTTTGAATTTTGTCAAACGAAACGTTATAAGGTCCCTACCTACTAAAAAAACAACTGTTTTTCGTACATTACTAACGCTAGTATTTTTAAAACTAAATGTTATTTTATTTTTCGTTACTTTTAGTTGTTTTAAAAATCAGTTCCCTTTTTTTTGTATTGCATTGACGAAGTACATTTTTACTCGTTCTGCGGTTTATTTGTTTTTTTTGAAAAGAGGAATATAAGTTTTAATTGATTGATTTTTGTTCATTTCTTAACGTACGTATGTAGGTTGTTTAAAATTTGAAAAGATAAGTACATAAATGTGAAAATTTTTCTGATGTCATTTTCTACTAAGTTGGTGAAATAAAAAATGAAAAAGATTCTAGTAAAATACGAAAAAGAAAAATTATACATTTATTGAGAAGAAATTAAATTTCATTAAATTGTTGTGGAGCCTGAAGTCTCTGAAAACCAAATTCGTCAATATGAGTTCAAAATGAAGGATGTCAATTACGTATTTCTGGCTGATATTAAACTCAGCGATACACGTAAATTTTTACGTAAGTAGTAAGTACAAAGAATATAAATATACGTACGTAAGTATATCTAAATATTCCTTACGTAAGTAGTAAGTACTCTTTTACATTGATGGGTAAACAAAAATTTTCCGTTTGGCGGCTGACCTATTTTTTAAAAGTATTATGATTTTAAATTAAATTTTTTGTAGCGAAAAGGTACTAAGTATACTAACTCCTATAATAATTTTTTGAATCCGAAATTTATTCTTATTTTTAACTGAATGTTTTCAATTTCTTTCATTCAGTTTTCTTTCAGAATTGTATCTGATTTAGAAATTTTTCTGAAGTGAAATTTTAGTTAACTTCAATTTCCTCAAAATATTTTCTATTTTAACTCTTGGAATTTTTTTTTAGTTTCATATCTTTCAAAATTTCTTTGAATTATCAAGTTGAGAGAATATGAAAATCATTAATTCAATTTTTTGAAAAAATTTCAGGAAAAATTGTAAAATTATTGGAACATATTTTCAAACTGAAAAAAAATCAAAAGATGTGAAGCCTTAAAAAAAATGAAAAAATCTAGGTTGGAAAAAATTTTGAATTGAAAACTTTTCTGATTTTGATTTCTTACATTTTTTTTTCAATCTTACATTTTTCAACTCAAAAATTGTTTCTGATGCAATTTTTTTCATTGAAAATTTCTGATAATTTAATGAGTGAGTAATAATTATTCTTCGTCAATTTCCGAACTTAGTCATTTTTTTTGGTTTCGTCATTCCTTAAAATTTTGTCTTTTTTTCAAAATTTTTTATATTTTTGTTAATTTTTGAAAGTTAGACAATTCCTTAAAATTCAACATGGTTTTTCAATTTTAAAAAATTGTCGATTTCCCCACTCAATTAGCGGAGAATCTCTCAAGATTTCATAGATACTTTGGGTACGTCTATGTAAGAATTTATGCACCTGCCTAATTTATTTCCTAAAGTAATATAGATAACTTTCAACATCTTTTTAGGTTAGGTAGTTTTCTCTTTTTGATCGCGATATAGATTTGAGAGTAGCTACCCTATCCGTTTGAAATATTTACTTTTGAAATAAAGTTACACATCATTGATAGAAAATTGCGCAAACAATACCTAATTTAATGACGTATGAAAAATATCCACATTATTTTTCAGTTGATTTATTAATTACATATAACTTCATACTAATTACTTAATTTCTTTGGCCCTGTCTTTTTTCTCCAGTTCTGATATTCTGTCTTCTTTTCGATGAGGCTTCGATTATTTCGATCTTATCCTAAAGTCGAATTTCCAGTATTGAGTTGATAGGCTCATTGCGATGGTCCATTGAGCTAACCAAAATTTTACACTACAAGTATAAAAATACGCAATCATATGTATAGATAATATTTTACTCTGTATTTTTGACAACACGATCGAATTAAATTCCCAACGAATCAAATTTAGTTTTCAATTTTAATTTTTTACCTATTCAAATTTTAGCGATAGAATCCAAAAAATAGATTAAATAATTTCCAAACAGTGAAACGAAGAGTCAAAATTTTATTAAAAATATAAAAATACGTAACATGCTCGAAAATAGCGATCAAATGAAAAAATTACTCCGATGTGTCATTAAAATCGTCCTTTAAACAGGAATGGGCCGACTTCATATTCGTCAACTAACGATGGCGTTGGTGTTCGCTCCTTCTTCAAATATCTATATCTGAAAACAAGTTTTTTTATATTTACTAGGTAGTTAAATACTATCAACGGAATAGAAAAGTGGGAATTTTTCTTACGTGTTTTTTAGGGAAGAGTCTGAAATAGGTACTAAAAATTTCACCGATTTTCGGAAAATCCAACTCAACATCATAAAACAATGAGACAAGATCATTTGGTACACTTGTACAAGCTGTTTTGAGCTGTCTCTGATCTTTTCGATTAGTGTTTCTCAAGATACACAGAAGTCCTCCAATTTGCAATAAACAATCAATCATTCTCTTGTTTATTCAATCATGTAAAATATTGTACAATTCATAATACTTAAAATTCGACACAGCAAAAGGGGTATTAAACAGCAGACACATTGATAAAGAAAATCATAAAAAAAACACTCGAAATTACAAAAGTGAAAACAAAATTTTTACAAATTAAAATATCATCTTCAACATGTTAGCAGAAAAACGAAGAGAAAACAAATTATCGATAGGTAATGCAAAAACAACCACGTCACACGTAGGGCAGTGAATAGAATATAGATACATTTAAAAAAATTATAAAGAGGACATAGCGTATAAATTCGTTTTAAATAATGAGCGAATTGAAACTCGCACTCCAAGAGAAAAAACAACTTGCCTACGAAATATTCAATTTTCATCAAACGTACGTGATCGTTTAATGGTAAAAATGCGAGATTTTCAAAAATTAAAAGCATCGATCCAGAAAATCGGGTTCGTTAAGTAATTATTCTCGATCATTATTTCGGTGAACCACAATCTAGATTTTCATAACCAACCCGCCGTAAAAAAATAGTATATCAAAAATAAACATACACAAAGAAATGAAAAATTCAAATTATCACAGCAACTTCAAAAAAACTATAAGGAAACCGTCATTTCCTTTGAAATAAAGACGTAATTTGTACAAAAAAAATGAAAATTCAATACATCACTCCTCTCGCCGAAGCATTACATCATGTAAAAGGACCAGAAATAAATAGCTTTAGACGCAAAAATCCTTCCTTCACGACTTTGGAATTAATAGTTTATCGACGTTGGAGACGAAAGCTTCTTTAAATTTATCATGGTTTGCGAAAGACTTTATTAAAATTCGATTAGTACCGCTGTTATCCTTCTCTATACTTGGCCCCTTCTCTTCGTTCGAATCATCTTCGTCGACCAATTTTTCGTTTCGAATGTCGTCGATTTTCGACTTTTGAACTTTCGTATCTGTTTGATTCGTTTTGGTGACCGGCGAGTACCATAAACGTTTGATTATGGAATCGCTGCTACCGGATGAAGTTGTTGGACAAGCTTCGTTCGTCGTAAGCTGCATGTTGGCTGGAGACAATTTCACTAAACCGACCGAAGGTTTTACTTGAATACGAGATAGATGATCTGAAGTTGAGGTCGAATTGACAACGATTTTAGTCGGCGTTTTCATTATATTAGGAACGAATTTATTCTTAGATTTAACAATGGTGAACTGATTCGGCCTATAAACCATTTTCGGCATCGGTTTCGGTATCCTCAGTCCTTCATTGCCATTCAGTTGATTATTTTCTAAATGTAGCCCGACATTAGTAGAATCGTCGCTCATAAAAGACACAGCACTCTCCGTAGAATCTTCAGAATCAGTGAAACCATCGACTCGATTATCTCGCATCGCAGCGTCAACGTCGTTCATTCCTTCCAAGGTGCTGCTACCTTCTACGATTTCTTCCTCTTCTTCTTCTTCGATAAATTCTTCTTCGCAGATTAATTCTTCCTCTTCTTGCTCGGTGATGAATTCATCTTCGGGTATAACTTGCTCTTCTAGTTCCGGTATATGGATTTCTACTGGCTCTTGCTCGCGCTGCTCTTGAACTTGCACCGAACCCTGCGATTCGATTTCATCGTCGTCGTCGTCCAGAACAATATTTTCGATGAGTTGGCTTTCAGCAGGACTATCACAAACAGCAGCTTTGTTGGTATTCGGTTCGTAATCACAGCTTTCTTCGCTTCTTGACGAGTAACCAGACTCGAGATCGATAATTTCGGTAACATTGGGTGGACTAGTTTTATCCGAATTGGAAGTATGGGACGAAGAGTATCCAGCATCTTCGACAGGTTGGCTACGACTTTCGAACCTGCTGATGAACGATGTCAACGATCTCACGATGTGTTTTCTTTTAGCATGTTTGATGCGCTCGTAGTCTTTGGGTTCGACCGCCGTCGACGTTTTCCCCATTTGCGTCAAGAATCGTCGAATGATGGTGATAATTTCGCTAGTTGTCGTAGGCCTGGTCGAGCCATTACTGGTCATGATTCCAGCACCACCAGCCGGCGTAGCCGTAGATTTTGCTCTTTTACCGTTGTTGATTTTAGCGATATTCAGTCGGGCAAAGATTTGACCATTGTCCAATAAATCGAGAGCGATATTTTCGCCATTCGATTCGTGCATCTTCATTTCGAAATGTGAAGATAGACAGACTTTCGTTACCGGCATTCTTGTTCGAATATGAGTCCTTCGCGGCGGCAATAACGAGACTGCATTACTGAAAACGGGTCTTCTTGGACGATACATAGATGACGGCGTCATCGAGGGAAATACCGGCGCTCTGTAACTGTTTCCAAAAGGTCCGATGAAACGGTACGCGGGGTTCTGCGAATAAACGTTTTTAATTTGCGGAAGGTGCATTTTGGGACCATTTGATGGCTTCTTAGGCTTAGGTGGTTCATCTTCGTTGCTACAGTAGGAGTGTTCGTAGTACAACGGATGCGGTGGTTCTTTCTTTTCTTTGGTTGAATATCCATCTGTAACAATTGACAATTCGTAATTAATTCTTCAGTACTTGCAATTTGCATTGGTCAGTTTTTCTAATCTTAATTACTACAGCAAATAATTATGTAATAGATTAGTGTGTCTAATTAAATTTTTGTCCATTAAAGTGACCCTAGTGACCTCATTTTACCGAAAAAGTGACCAGAAATCTCCATTTTTGCATGTATTTCTTCAACTTGACGTTTTCAAGAGCAGTGGGCCAATGCACGGGGGGGGAGAGGTTACTTCAGAGCACAAGTTTTTTTCAAGGAGATCGTGAGAGGTAAAAAAAAATTATCTCATCATTGCGAGGATCTTTTCTTGACCACGTCGAGTCGTATCGATTTTCAAGACCTTTTTTTTTTTAGTCTTAAGGATTAAATTTTTCTATAAGGTTCTAAAGGATAAGTCGTAAGGAAGAGTTTCTTGAAAATTTGACGATATTGTGAAACTTGTAATAATTTTTGAAAATTAGAAAGTGTCTATAACTCGCAAAATACTTTAAAAAATGAAAAATATTTTGACTCTCAAGTCTTGGATAATTTTTTTTAAAATGACGTTTAAAACAAAAAGTTTTCAAAAACTTCACGATTTTCCTAAAAAAGATTGAAAAATACTTCCCAAAATTCAAATTTTGTTTTCAAAACTTGGAAAATGAAAATTAAATTTTTTAAAAACTGCAGATTTTTAAAAAAATATTTACAATAATTTTATAAAGGTTGTAAACTGGAATATTTTTTTTCAATAACTAAAACAGTTTCTAGAAATTGAGAGCTTTCAACACAATCTAGAAAATTATTCAAATGTTGATAAATTTTTCAAAAACTTGAAGTCAATCTTCCAAAACTTGTATCAATTTTATAACAACCGAACCCGAGGACAAATTTAGATCCAATTGAATCCGAAAAATGGCGCGATCAAATCGGATCCAAGTGGATACAAATGAATCCAATTGAAGACATTTTTCTTTCTAAATTGAAAAGAATTGGATCTAATTGTATCTTTTTGGATCCGATTGGATATAAAATTTGGTAGAGTTATAAAATTAGATCGAATAAGATTCAAAAAGTTCAGTAAGATTTGAAATGATTCAATTTGATCGAATTTTATTTCAATTCAAGAGGAAAAATGTCTTTAATTGGATCAATTTGGATTTTCGTGGATCCTCTGGGATTTAAAAATGGCGAATTTTCAGATCCAATTGGATCTAAATTTGTTCTCCAGAAACCAAGAATTTTTTGAAAAGTTCACCAGTTTTTTTTTTAAATTTACCCATATATATTCCAAAAATTCCTCAATGTTTCCAAAAATTTATTAATGTTTCAAGAACTGAAATATTTTTTAAAACTTGGACAACTTGCAAAAAATTAGATGATGTTTCAACTTTCAAGGCTTGGGCAAATTTTTTAAGCTTGAACAATTATTACTCAAAACTCCCAAAAAATTCCAAATTTCGTAAATAAAAATTGAAACAAGAAAATATTATTTTTCAAAACGAAATGAAAAGATCTCAAAAATATTCAACATTCAAAAAACTCAAAATTCAAGTATATTTTCCAAAATTCCATCTCTAATAGGGAAATTTACACTGAAAATATGACCACCCATCGAAATGAAATTTTAAAAACGTAAAAATCTGAAAAAGGATTAACTTTTCTTCTCGTTCTCTTTTATTTCAATCAGAGAAATTTAGAAAAGTACAACTGAAATCTAGGGAATGAGCAAAATTTCTCAAAAGAAATGGAATGTATTGAAAATTTATCGGTCGAATTTGCTGAAAAAAAAATATTCCTTCAGCTCCCCTCCACGATTTTAGTCGAAAAAAACAAAACAAAACAATAACAAACCATTACTAATCAACTCACCAGGAGGAGGCGAAGAATCATCAGAATCATTATCGGCCAAAGGATCGACAGCATGCAGGTCGCCCGAAGGCACGTTTGGAACAAGTATCGGCACTTCAGCCGTACTATCCAATATATGACTGCTACTCAGAGGATCGGATAATTTACCGTTTTCGCAAACCACCTCCGCACTGATTTCGCAATCGAGCGAATCTGTCATACTTCTATCAAGCACCTGATTTCGTTTTCTCAACGTGTTCTTCATTTTCTGACGCTTTTGTTTCCTGAATTCCGAACGCTGCATGGTGTCTTCTTTGAATTTCTGAATATCGCGTTTATATTCGTCGGTAGCAGTTCGGTTTTTGAGTATCGATTGATATAATACAGGACGTCGAGTCGAATGGAGGGTTGGTCGTTGAGGAGAGGTCGTTTCTTTGATCGTCGTTTCTTTGATATTTACTTGGACATTGCGAGAGGATTCCGTCGTCTTAGTCGCTTTACTCGCTGTCTGTTTATCGAAATTTTGCCCCAAAATATTTATTAATTTGGTTCTGTGATTGGCTTTTATTTGTTTCCAGGCCACCACAAACATCATGCCTTTTTTGTACGCCGGTGAATCCAGGTCAAAACCTTAAAAACAAAAAAAAAATGAAAAATTATCATCAATCAAGTTAATTACACAAAGTAATAAAAATGGTTTCAGAAAACATGAAAATATAAATTTTCATCTTCTCCTTCGATTTCTTCACCCTCACCATAAAAAATTCAAAATTACTCCCATTGTTTTGCAAAATACTCAAAATTTGATGTTATCAACGAAAAAAGCAGTACTTGAATATAGTATGTAGGTCTAGGTACAGATACTAGGTACTCATTTTTGACCTCACAAATAAATTGGGAATGGTTTCGAGACATTTCTGATTTTTTGAGCATCTAGGAAATTTTAGTAACTTTTTTAGTACTTACTGAAAAATAGCCCATACAAACATTAGAACCTAAAATCACGAATTTCTCTTATTGGCCATCAATTTGATCGAATAAGCACAATACTTATTCCGAAATTCAGAACCACATTTTTTTGGAAAACATTGTACAATTTGATAGCAGGGTACTTTCTCAACGAGGTAAAAAGCTCTACTCAATTTTCAACTTTCAGAAAAGATTGAAAGCAATTTTGAGACGTTTCAACGCCACCAAATTTTCTGCACTGAAAAGATGCACATATCTGCCAAACAATATAGAATTGAACAGGCAAATACAATACCGGAGATATTGTACTTTAGTCTGGCCAACAGGTCACGAATTTGAATTATCTGCATCTTTGAATCCGAAAGCACGGATAGACCTCTTCAGAGTTCGGAACTTCCAAAATTTCTCGAATTCACTTCCAGACAAATTGAAGAGAGGGGAGGAGGGTCGCAAATAACCTATTGAAAATTTTGATTTTTTTTGGTTGATTCAATTGATCAAGTTATTATATTTTTTAGAACGATAGAGAGTAATTTTCTATTCTAAAAAATTTGAGAATGACTTTGAGCATCTGAAATTTTGGAATCAGGATTCTTTTTTGATCCACTTTTGATATTTTTTTATTTTAACCTACGACTAAATCTACCTACACAAATGAGCTTCAGGCGCGAAATTAAAATTACACTGCGAATTGCGAACAACTGAATCCTTCAAAATCTTTTTTTTCAAGTCTACAATTTTTTCCTCAGTTTTTTTCAATGCCAATTTTTAAGTGAAAGTTCTCAAGAGTGGAACTGTTTTATCAAAATGTTTTCGACGTCACGACAAATTTGCAAAAAAATCCCATCAATTCTTCAATTCTAAAATTTTTTCCTGACAATTTTTCATCGTTCATTTCCCAAAAGTAAATTTTTCCCCTCAATTTTTTTCAAATATCAATTTTTTGCCAATTTTTCAAGTTTGAATTTTTTTTACCAAATTTTTACAGTTTTGAAATTTTTTTCTTTTCCTCGACATTTTTCGAATTTCAACACTCGGATCTTACAAATTTTGTGCTGGAAAAATTTGTTAAAAAACATTTCAAACTTGATAAATTGACAAAAAATTTAAAAATTTGAAAAAAAATTAACACTTGGAAAACGAACGATGAGAAATAATAAAAAATTCTACTCTTGAAAAAATTTACTCAAAAAATTGACTCTGAAAAAACGTTTGGGAAAAATACGTACTTGAATTTCAAATTTTTAACTTTCCATTTTGAACGTGTATAAAAACGATAATATAATAAATTTCACATTGACAATTCTAACTTTACTCTGAGTAGAAAAAACTGACGAGTAAGCAGCATAGACATACTCACCTAAGTAGAATTTTTTAACCAAGAAAATTATTATTACGTACTTCTCAACAGGGCTAGGAATCTTCTCATCATAACCGACTGCTCCAAACGTAATCGTTTACCTTCTTCATAAAGTTTGTCGTTATCTACTTCCAAATACGTTATGATTTCTTTCGCCTGCAAAAATTGCGATTCGACAAATATTTCGTTAGAGACTGGAACCTGTTCAAAATTCCCAAGCAGATACATATGTACATTTAAAAATGTACATGGCAATTTTTGTTTTTACACGAAATCAAAAAGATCCCAAGTTAAAAGCCGAGTAAGCTAATTTAAAATACTACTATACTCTAACACATGCAATTTTCACTGATCAACTCACCTGATTCAAAATAGAAACCAAAGATGGCGTATTACCAGCGGGGTTGGACGACGGTCGCGTTTCCAAAACCGAAACCAAGTCATTTTTACGATTACGAAATTCCAGTCTTCGCATTCGTTCGTTCAAAATATGCATTTGTGGCGATTCATGGTACCGATTGCGTTTCGTTCTCGCTGACCTTTCTCCACTAGCATATCGAGGTGTTCGCAGAGATTTAACGTCGGCGATGTGAAACTCCAAGTTCTTGGTTTTTGCGGGTACTGCCATGTCGTCGGTAACCAGTCGACTGTAATCGCGGCGAGGCATCTTTCTTAAATTTCTCGATGATTTTGGTGGGATTGATGGCGCTGCAACTTTGGACTCTTGGTCAGATTTATTCTACAAAACAAAAAAAAATGACCAGATTTCGTCAGCGAAATAGATAACATCGCAATCGAGCCGAGAGCAAAAAAAACACGACCAAATTTACACGTAATATGGATCAGATACGAAAATAAAAAATGAACCGAATTTTCGTTTCCCTTAGGACAGTTTTCACTCTTCAAATTCCATACAACTCAATTTTCTCCCCAAGTTTCATAAAATTTCATTTTTTTTTTCAAATCTAATCAAAAGTTTTCTCAAATCTGATTTTTTTCAATTTTTTTGCTGTAGAAAAAGTTTTCAACTCGAAATTTTTTCCAAGATAGGTACAAACTTTTCAATCATAAAATTGTTTTGAATTTATTTTCCAACTCTGGAGATTTCTTCTCATGATTTTAATTTTTTTGACCCGAGATTTTTTTTCAACACTTCTTTCAATTTATAAAAATTTTACATTTACCAAAATTTTTTCTCAATTGTCAAATAATTCTAAAATTTTATATCTAGATCTAAAATTTTCCAAAACTTCAAATTCTCTGAAAAATTTTCCATCTTGACATCTTGAGTTTCTTAAATTTTTTCAAAATTATTTTATTTTAAAAATTTCAAAATTCAAACATTTTAAGAAAAATTTTCGGATGAAAAAAATACAGGCCAGTTGAAAAAATTTTCTGACAAGAAATATCGGAGTTGGAAATAATTTTGAAATAGAATTTTACATCAGAGAAAGGGAATCTTTTGAAAATAATTTCATGATTGAAAAATAACTAAAAAATTTCAAGAAAAAAATTTCCACCAGAGTTGAAAAATTGGACTAGAAAAAATTGAGTGATATGTTGCATGATAATTGACAACAATTTAGTCGTTCGCAGCATTTTTCATTTTCGTACCTAATTTATTCTTTGTAAATTTAATAGCAAGTAAAAAAAGACATTCAAAACTTACGTCAGTTTTAAGGCTGGTAGAAGATTTAGTCGAAGTAACAGTTCTTTCGATGTGATTGGTATCATCGTGGAATAGCACCAAATTACTCTCTCTGCCGGTAACGTACGAATGATAATTTTGGCAGGGATGATCGTCGATAATTTTCGTCTGACAAAATTTATCGAGCGGTTGAGCGCATTTCATTGCAGATGGATTGAAGAAAAAATTCAAATACTGCCCCGTCCAATCAGCAGTCTTTTCTCCGGACCACCATTTCGCGTTGATATGTTTTACCGTCGTCGAATCTTCGGTTTTGGGAAAATTCTCCTTTTCCTCCAACGTTCTGATATAGGCATGTTCAAAACTACCATCGTTCGTTCGTATGCTGGCAGAAAACTGATGATCTTCGTGAAGTAGATACGGTCCGGCGAGTACTTTATCACAAAGACCTGGAAACGCGTACACGCCAAAAGTCGGTTTATCGCTATCGGGATCGTTATCGCTGGTGGAGCTGGTCGATGGATTCTGGACCTCGCAACAGATGACTTTTTTCGATAATTCCGCTCTGTAGATAATCTCGAACAGAAGCCTGTAACGAAGTACGCATCCGCTGGCGTGGCTCAAAGAAGCGACATATTTGTCTAACGAGATCAAAAGCCACTTTACATCCGAGAAGTATTTCAGATCGTGATTTTTCACCCAGCTGATACGGTTCGATTTATTCTTAAATTCGGAAATCTTCGACGTTTTGAATAAATCGTTAGGATTTCGAGAATTTCGCGGTCCTGCAGACTCCGTCGACGATGATCTGTCGAGTTCATCGCTATCGTCGTCTTCTTCTTGTACCGAAATAATGTCGATCTCTTCATCGCCAACGTCTGATCGATCGATCAACATGTAATCGCAGCAAACGAAATATTTGTTGTTGGTTTTTTGAAAATCCAACATTTTTTTTAATTTGTAAAAATATACCAGCGAACGATTACGTTTGACATAGTCGATAATGATGCCATCAGTACGAGTGCATTGAATTAGGCCGAAATCGTCTGTTTCTTCGATTAGCTCCCTTTCGGTTGGATCGCTCAGCTCAGCTGATTCGTTACTGTAATTTCCGGCGCTCAGGTACTTTATAAGTGTGTCAGAAAGTTTTGGAATCGTAACTTGGCATTCTTTATAGCCGAATTTCTTCAGGATCTTTTTCTCTTCGAATACAGGTTTCTTGGTTCGTACAGCGCGATTTTTCGGCTTCAGCTCGCTATTTAAACTGGTAGTTGGAGTTGCAGCTGCAGACGTCGCAGGCTTTACCGGTGTAGGTTCAGGAGCAGCAGCAGGAGTAGGAGTGGGTGTACTCATGGGAGTAGGAGAAGAAAAAGGGGCAGAAATGGGAGAGGTAACAGGACCTGGAATAAGCTTAGGAGTAGGAATGGGTGATTTGATGGAAGCTGGAGAAGTAAGAGCAGGAACAGGAGAGGTAATAGGAGCTGGAACAAGCGTAGGAGTAGGAATTGGAGATTCAACAGAAGCTGGAGAAGGAATAAAATCAGAAACAGAAGAGGGAACTGCAGCTACAACCAGAGTAGGAGCAGGTGAGGGAGTAAGAGGCGAAGTGAGCGTGAGATCGGTATCAATAGGAACTTGTTCAGGCGAAGATTTAGGAGCTGGAGCTTGGCTGCGAGTAGGAGTTGTTGGTTCAACGTCAGAAATTTTTTCAGGCTCGTTTTCTGTAACGTTGAGATCGCGAGAAATCGTTGGTTCAAGGTCAGGAATTTTCTCAGACTTCTTTTCAGCAGATTTACGGCTGCGAAGAGTCGTCGCTGGCTTGATATCGAGAATTTCGTCAGGCTCCTTTTTGCAGTTGCTTGGAGAAATCGTAGATTCAATTTCGAAAATTTTCTTAGATTTTTTTCGAATAGATCTGCGGCCGCGAAGAATCGTCGTTGGTTTAATATCGAGATTTGTTTCAGGCTTCTTTTCCATTAATTCGAGGCTGGGTGGAGAAATCGTTCTACGGCCGCGAAGAATCGTCGTTGGTTTGATATCGAGATTTGTGTCAGGCTCCTTTTCCATTAATTCGAGGCTGGGTGGAGAAATCGTTCTACGGCCGCGAAGAATCGTCGTTGGTTTGATATCGAGATTTGTTTCAGGCTCCTTTTCCATTAATTCGAGGCTGGGTGGAGAAATCGTTCTACGGCCGCGAAGAATCGTCGTTGGTTCGATATCGAGATTTGTGTCAGGCTCATTTTCCATTAATTCGAGGCAGGGTGGAGAAATCGTTGATTCAGTTTCGGAAATTATCTCCGACTTCTCTACGGATTTGCTGGTGCAAGGAATCGTCGTTAGTTCGATATCAAGAATTTTTTCAAGCTCTTTATCCAATAATTTGAGGTTGGGTGGAGAAATCTTTGCTTCAATTTCGGAAATTTTCGCAGACTTTCTTCCTTTGGATTTGCGGCCACGCGGAATCGATGGTTTGATATCGGGAATTTTTTCAGGCTCCTTTGATGTAGATTTGCGGCTCCGAGAAATAGCTGGTTCAACATCGGGAATTGTTTCATCCTTCTTTTTGGCGGGTTTGCGGCCCCGAGAAGTCGCTCGTTTAACATCCGGAGTTTCCTCGGACTCCTTTTCTTCTGACTCAATATCGGAATTTTTCTCAAGCTCTTTTTCTGCGAACTTGCGTCTGCGAGTAGGAGTTGTCGATTCAACGTTAGAAATTCTCTTCAACTTCTTTGCTGCCGACTTTTTAAAGGATGTTTTAGACGTTTCAGGTACAGTACCTGACGATCTCAGTTTGTATCTAGATTTCTTCTCCGGAACGTCGTCGTTTTCTTCCTGCTTAACGCGAACCTGGGAATTGGTGCTATTTTCCACCGCATCGTTGCTGACAGACAAGGCACCGGAAACGTTCGATTTGTTGGACTGGACGATTTTTTCGATACAATCCGATACCATATACCAAAGTTCTGGATCTTTAACGGGTACTAAAATAGGTGTATATTTTTCATCTGCTTTTTTAACGACCAAAGTAGATAGGGCGAATTCAGCCCAGAAATCAGTTATCGTCGCGTCGTTGGAATTATTCAATACCCTCAGATTTCGGTACACCAAAGGAAACAATGGTCTGTTGACGCCCAGATACATAACGAAGCCAAATTTATCATCGTTTTGACCAATTGAAGCGTCAGACGATTGGGTATCTGCTTCCTTCAAACATTCGATGTAAGGATCGAAATGAGTATCATTTGTCACCTTTTTCTGCGGAGAAAGCGGTTTCTTTGGGGTACGTTTTTTTATCCAGGGGCTTCTTGTTCGTTTTTTCGTCTCTTTTGTCGGCTCTTCTTCGGTTTTTATTTCGGTGGTGCCTTGGTAAAGGTCCCGTAACTGATTGTATACCATTTTCGGCGCAATTGTCCACGTCGTTTTTGACTTAGAAGACGGTACTGGTTCAGAGGTGAATTTTCTTTTTCTGGTAAGTCGTGAATCCTGCGATTTGTTCGAGGTAATTTGAGGTTCGCTTGGAACTGGAGGCGAGCTGGAGTCTTTTTTATCGGCGATCTTCGTTCCGGACGTTGCAACATGATCGAGTTTGATATGAGATTTTGAGCTTTTCAGCGAATCTATTTCATTATTCAATTTACGAACAGGCAGTGATGCATTATTTGACGAACTGATGGCTAGAACTGGTCTGGTTTTTGATTTTAAATCTTTATCAACACACGACGAAGGGTCCTCAGATGGAACTACGGATATTTTATCGTCACTCAAGGTTCGACTAGTTGACGATTTTCGGACTGATACGCGTTTAGTATTGATGTTGTACCGAGCGGTCGAATATTTTTCGATCAATTTTCGTCTAAATATGGGCTTATTTACACATGGACTAGCTTGTTTTGATTTTGAATTATCGACTGACGGTTTTGGCAGCAGAACACTACCATCTGGGTTTTTGGAGCTACCATCTGATGCGTTTTTCATCTTTAAACGCAAATCATTCATTCCATGTTTAATCCTAAAAAAACAAAATGCAAAACGAATTTTCCATCAATTTTAAATGCAAAAAATAGTAGAATTTTATCGGCGTGACTGCAGATACATTAATTGATGATCAGATTGTGAATTCTAGCAAGTAGGTAATCTAGGTATGTTGTATGTAGTTGGGTATTGGGCAAATAAGAGAATCGGTGAGTAGAAGGCGAGTGAATAAAAAATAAAACTGGAATTATATCAAGTCTTGAGGTGATTCCGCATTCAATGATTGATAAATGTAGGTATAATATAACTAAACACACTGCAGTAAAGTTGACCTTCTGATCAAGGTACCCACAATATTTCAGAAATAATTTTTCCCCCAACCCTTTTTCCTGTAAAAAATTTGAGAGATGGAATTTTTTAAAATTCAAATAAAAAAGAAAAATTTCATTCTAAAGCAAATTCATGAAATTTTGAAAATTAAAAATAAAATTATGTCAGGGTGTCCACCAATGTAAAAAATCATACAAATGAAAATTCAGATTTTTAGGGAACTGAAAATTTTAAAATTTTTTACAATTCATAGTTCCTTCACCTCCTCTCTTCTAAAATTAAAAATACGTGGCTCATATGCATAAATTCTACGTAAATTCCTGCAATATTTTCGGCTTACCCCAGTAAATAACATTATCGACGAGGGATAAAATATTCATCATTTTGTAGAAGTACAATTTTATATTAAGCCCAAGCGAAGCGAAGGCAAAAATTTTTGCGAAATAAAACTTCAACTCTTCACTGAGGTTTTCCAAAATGTTACCAATAATTTCACTTCTTTGTCATTTATTTCCTTTTATTTCAGAATAGTGGCCAAGGACATCATGGCATTTATTTTTCATCGCAACTTATTTTTAAAAAATATAAAAATTTGTTTTTTGAAATCAGCTTTTAAAAGTTATCCTGACTTTTAAATATTAGGTGAATTTTCAGTTTCTGACTTTTCTTAATTTCAAAAATATAAAAATTTCAAGTTTTAGAAAGTCAGCGATATTAAAAAGAGCGAAAATTTTGGAATGACCTTTCCCCCAACCCAGAGGAGAAGTACGTTTCGTTTCTAAAAAAAAAACAAACATATCCATGTTTTAAAAAAAAGAAGTACGAATTCTGTAAAAAGAAAGCGTGTAAATTATCTCCGAGCTTAGCGAGAAAAACTGTTTTTATGGAAAAATTCATAGCTTAATGGAAATATCACTTTTTTCATACATCACGTTCAACAAAAATTGTCGAATAAAAAATTCAGTCGATAGGTATAATAAATAATTTGACCCAAGCAGAGTTGAGGATGAATATTTTTTTAAAAATTTATAATAAAATAAGCAAAGAAACAAAGAAACACTTCGTTAGATCATTTATTCACTCTTTAATTTAAAAAAAAATCTTGAAAAAATTTCAAGATTTCTTTGAGTTTTCCAGATTTTTAAAATTACCTGACTCGGACACTCTAGAAATCGTGGGTAGATTATGAATTTAAGAAAAGTGAATTTTTTTTCAATGTAGTGCTGACAGGACCACTTTTCAAATTTTCATTTATATGAAAATGAAATTGTAAAATTGTCTCTCAACCAATACACACAATGGATGTGTTTACTCGAAGGATTTAAAATTTGTGTTCAGATCAGATTCTGAATTTTAGAAATTTTGCAGCGTTTCACGAGCTCTCGAAGCTTTAAGTGACATTTCAAGTAAATATACAATATTTTTCTACCAGCTCTGAATTCGAATAAATAAAACATGTGGTAACAATCTACAAACGGCGGTGATGCCTGCCTTTACAACCGGTGCAAGGGTGCAAGTGTATCATTCCTACTTGAAAACAACAATAACAATTCCTTTCGATTAGTTGGACAAGAAAATCTACAGATTGCGCCATTTCCAATCAGATATCTCAGTTTTTTTCCCCCATTAAAAAACTGGTCAAAAATACGCATTTGAGATTTGATAGTAATCGTGCTAAAGGTAGATTTTTTCTTTTCGTTAAATCAGTATAAAATGAAGACGGAACTCGATTCTTAGCTGTTTTTCTAAACGCGGATGTCTTCTGAATAAGTTTGAAAATTTTGAAGAAGATGGAAACTGCATTCGAGGTTCCAGGATAACTGGAAATTGTTAAATTTTTGTTCGAGAGACCAATAATTAAGGCAGGATTCTATTTTTCATCAAATTTGGCGAAAAAGTTGTTTTTAGCTAAGAAGACTGTAAAAATTCATCAAAAACAGAAATACCTATCAATTTGGGCAGAAATTCTGAGTTTTAGGAAACCCAAAGTTCAATACTTAATCGAAATCCTGACCCAGTTTGAGATGGACAGCTCAAATGGTTCATTCGTAAAATTGTACATATGAAAAAGTAGGTAGGGAACTGACAAAACTCGTAAACTAATCATTTTGCGAAATGAAAGGAAACTTGAAATTCCCTAGACACAAACAATAGAATTATGATTATTGTTGTAGTGTAATCCTGAAGGTATCTACTTCAATCATTAATATTATTATGTTCGATTACTTTACGATAATGAGCAAAAACCATATTTGGGTATAGGTATCCAACTCTATTCTTTTTTCTAATTGGAAATTTAATACCTAGGTCAACTCTAATTAAATTACTGCGATTATGATCTGATCAAAGAAAAAAAATTGAAATTTGGAATTTCATCTTACTGTCGAATTGCCAAATCCGATTGCAAGACGTTTCGGAGCCACCAGAAAATTTTGGAATTTGAGAAAAGCCCATAAAAATGGTCTATAATATGCACTTCAGCACCAATAATCGCAGATTACCAATAGTGGTGGCCCGGTGGCCTATTTAATCGATTAGAGCAATATTTTTCGAAATTCATAACTTCCGAGTTCAAATCCACATTTTCGGGTGGAAAATTTTTCTAGAAAAAAAGTAAAAATACGTTTCTTATTACACTTATCGAGGTAAAGAGCTGAAAATTAGTCAACACCCAATTTTAAACTTGTCAAATCGATTGGAAGCAGTTTTTGGAATTTTCCTGACCCAAATTGGAAATGTGAATTGAAAGTTACGAATTTCGAATAATTTTGTTTTAAACGAATAAACAGATCACCAATATTTGTAATCCATGATTATTAGTGCTGAAGTTCATATGATGGGCCATTGTAACGAGCTTTTAACGCTGAAATACTCCCAAATTTTCTGACGGCTCCGAAACGTCTCGAAACCGCTTTCAGTCAATTTGGATAAGGGGTTCTCATATGGTGTACTTACCCTCGCGCAATAACAAATCAAACTACAACATATTGTAACGTCACATGGTGAATTTTGTAGACGAAATTCCAACATTGGAATAGGTAGGTACTTTATTATTATTTTTTTTTACCAATATATTAAAGTATTTGAAAAATTGAATCTGGAGTGAGTTAAAAATAAAAAACAATAATTGCGAAGTTCGAAAGTCCTTACCTATCTTCAGAGCAAATTGACCCGCCAATTAATTTAAACAACTTGGTACCTACTTTTTACGGATGCATTGAAATTTGTAATAAAAATTGTGACAAAATTTGATTGAGAGTTCCTTTTTCCAATTTTTCACATTGAAAAATTTCGATTTTTTTGGAAAAAAGGAATGAAATTACAATTTGGCCCGAGTGAAACACGGGCAAAATCTAAAAAAAATCTAAAAATTTCAATTACCAATTATTACAAAAGACTAGACGAATTTCGTGACTCTTTCGTCGATATTCAACATATTCAATTGAAAACAATAAACCCATAAACTTAATCAAATTTCACGAAAAAAATCTTCTATCAACATAGTGAAAGCGAAAATTTTGGAAACTCTAAATTTTAAATATAAAATGTACACAATTTGGCCACAATTTTTAATCATATTCGAGTGATGAATAAATTTATTTACGAGAAATACAGCCCTAGCGAAATGAGAACGAAAATGTTGAAAAATTGAAATTTTAATCAGGGTTATCTAATTAATTTATCAATATTTCATTTTGTTTACCGACTCAACTCGGTTATGGTTATTATACTGAGAAATTTTATAAGTTTTACCTCTAAAATTTTGTAATTTAGAAAGAGATATTCAAAATTTCCGAAATTCTGCCCAATTTAGCGAATTTGAAATTAGGTACTGAGAAGTATTTATGTAAGGGGTTACCTTTTACGACATCACAACCCCGACCTGCCAACTCTACGCTTTAACATGGTTATCAACGTTCTAGAATCTAACAAAACCTCGTTAGCGTCGAAATCTATTAAGTATTAAAAAAGCGTCACGCTTTTACATTTACAAATTTAAAATAAAATAACACCGAATAGCCAACTCGAATTCCGAAGTTTGAAAATATTACTTATCCGATGATTTCGCGTTTCTATAGGAAACAAAAGCGCCGAGAATTTCTAGGACGCAAATTAGTAAATTCATTCGAAAAAATATGACTCGAGAGTCGAGATAATACAACATTCCAAGTATCTAAAAATAAAAAATGGTGATTTTAATCAGATTTATCGTCGAATTGAATTTTTTTGAGGCAATGATCACCCAAGCCATTTCCAATAAATCGCTAGCGGTTTATTATCCTAATTTAATACACATCAAGTAATACCCGCGAGTATCGAGTGTTTTATTAAGTTTCACTCAAGAATCAATTTTTTTTTTCGTATATTACAAGATTGAAAGGATCTCACATTACATACGTTGAATTGATCAACATGAAACTATTTCAAGATCTCTGAAAGCAGTTCTCCCTTCTCCCCTCCCGTTTCCATCCAAAACCAGTTGGTAATCAGAAACAATGGATTCTGTAATCAACTGAAGCCGGTTAATTTTAAACAATGGAAATAATTAACTGGTTCCAATCATTTCGGTAAAACCACTCATGATTTATAACCACTGAATACACTATAACGATTTAATATTCTTGGTTTCCAATCAGAGAAATTAATTTGAGTCGGGAAATAGAAACCACCTTAAGGGGTCGATGATTGATTTTATGCGCTAAGGTTCCCTCGTTCTCTTGATCCTATTTCTTCTGAAAAATAAAATCGATGTTGACTCAAAAGCTGATTTTTGACCCCAGAGGTGATTTCTATATTCAGGCTCTCAAATAAAAAATGCGTGAAAACCCTAAAATAACTATAACAATTGAAAACTACTTGAAAATTGGTTTGAAGTGAGAGAGATAACTATTCCGAGCCCTCACGTCAAACGAGATTAGGAAAAAGAAAAAACGAATAATTTTCGTAATCGTAACCCAGACCCCGGCGTATTACGCAATAATCAGAAAGTTAATTAATATTTCCAACCTAATGTCTCATTCGCAATTATATTGACGAGCACGTGGATTAAAATATCGATTGTATTCATTGTATTTTCATTATTCGCCTAAAATCCATACGTTATCGCTCAAATGTCACACCGGATGAGAAATCCCTGAAAATGCAGGAAAGGTTGTAAACGATTTTTCTAGAATACGCTTAGTTCTAATCGTTTGCCATTTATACAATATTATTTAAATCATTGCACTTATGTAACATCAAGCGAGCCATGAGACTCACTTATCAGTTGTTATCAATGTGAATAGAGTTCACAATCATGGTTTATAAAAGTACATAAACTCGATATTACCGGACGTAAACTACTGTAAGCGATGCAACACAATTACCACTTTAGCACCTAAACATAATATTATATCAACTTACCCGTCTGTCTCTGAAGAATCGAAGAAATCATCATTAATTTAACCACAGCATTCATCAACATTTCGCACAGTAACATAACAAGATGGCTTCTTTTATTTTCATAAACCGTAGATTGTTTTGTTTAAAAACATGAAATCAACGTGACTGTTGCAATGTTGCAATTTATAGGCCATTGATTTTGGCTTTGCGGGTTGACGTAAAAAAAACGGTTTTTTCTGTGACCTTGAGGTTTAGATAGGTAAATTTGAAATTTTTAATGCCTGTCAAGTCGATTTTTCACCTAATAAGCCAAAAAATTGTTCATGGAATGACGTCACAACAGAATGTAAATAAACAAAGTTTGTTTTGATTTTGGAGTCGGTTCCCTCGTTTCTTGATAGTTGATTATTTCTTCTTTTTTTCTACGTTTGAAATTTTTATAATTATTTTTTTTGGATTAAAAAAATATAAGAAATAAGATTCTAAAATACTTCGATTCTTGATTTGTGATCGTTAATGCAAAAGTGCATTACTCTTTTAGGCCACTTGGCCGTAATTATCTCATTTCGTTACTTTTTGTTTTTCGAACGAGGAGTTATGTGACTTCGATAACAGACGAGTCGATGTTTTAAAACTTTATGAACTCGTGTCGTCGTGTCGTCGTGTCTGTACACTACTGTATACTATAGTCTTGAAAACAATGAACTAGTTCCCTATAATGGACGTATCAACGTACGATTTTGAGAAATTTCTTCGTTATAAGATAATCAGAAAACATACTGGATAAGTTGAATAATGTAAGTTCATTTTTTACTATTATAACGTGAATCTTAATCTCAAAATGTTTGAATGATATTTCGTTACATGTTGACAGAAATCTACTTTCAAGCTGTACTACTCGTAGCACCTAATCGAATTTCTACCGTAGACCATATCACTCTTCAACATAATGTCTCCGCCATTTGCTCTGATTTTGACTTTTGGAAATGTTGAAGCTACTGCAGTTTGGTCGAGTGGCTCAAATGTGTCTATAATGGATGTGGAGATCTGGGAAAAAATCAAAGCATTGCCGAACGCTAGAGATATTATTCGCAGTGAAAGAAAAAGTGAATTTAATTACGTCGGCCCTGCTTATTTTAATTCACCGAAGAAAGAAAAGATTATTGCTGCTGTTAGTTTAAATACTGTCCTCGCTGGAGATACGTTCGTAATAGACTTTCATATCACAAAATCTACGATGGTTGATATCGTTTTAGGAGTCGACTTTTACGGAATATTTAATCCTTCCCTAATGACTGCGAATTATCTCCAATGGTATCGTGGATCTGAAACTGTTCGGGCATATTTTCTTAGAAGTCCTGAACTCAAAGTCAAGAAGAGAGACGAACAAGGCAATAAAGTTGAATTTATTTTCTCAGTTCGGGCGTTCGTGTAATTGAAAACATGAGAAGCGTTTTATTTTTCATGCATATTTTTATGAAATTTTACTAAAACTTGGTAGCATGAAGCGATAAATTTTTTTACTCGAGTATTACCTATGTTTAATTTTTATACTGTTTAGAAAAGAAAGTTTTTAAATGATCTTGTCTAGTGTTTATTTGAATACTTTGTACTGCGTACACTTAACGCTACCAACGATACTTAATTTTCGAAATAGTGGTCGATTGACATTCAGATTCGAAACTATTATGAGAGAACTTTTCCTCTATTTATTGCACTACGTGAGAGTTTTGTTTCATCTATTCTGATTTATGCAAGTGAGTCGCTAATACAACTAGAAACTTCTCCGAGTCTTCGACATTTCGGGTCTTGTTATTTTGAAATTCTGAATTTTTGAATACTGTACAACTTCTGATTTCAAATTCTAATTTTGAAATTTACAAGAAAATAAGAAATTTATTCAAAAATGAAAAAATAGTCCGTAGTGATTTAATATTCTCCAATTAGCAACACTGATCAATATCAAAGGTTAAAGTTTGCATTTTCGCAATTTCATTGGTCTTTAATAATTGTTTTCCAAAATTTTCGATTTTGATTGGACAATTTTCGAAGCAAAATGCCTTGATTTTAATTTTCTATCAATTTATTTACCATGTGGCGTTGAACTTGTTCTGAAGTTTCGTTATATCTACTTCGTCAATTTTCGCCGTTGAATTTAAAGTTCTTTAGTTTCTGCTAAATAAGCGTATTTAAGGTGAACATTTCCTCTCCGTTATATTAATTTTTGACATTCATCATTTCATCTCAGAACAGTTCAATAGTCCATTTTAGTTACGATCTTACGATCTTGACGCGTAATCGTTCGGTACATCGGTACTCCAAAATCAAAACACGCTGCCATTGTTAGATGAGCAATTCGTACACGTGAGTATTAGTGTTGATAATTTTGAGTAAAACTTACGTATTTGTCTCCAGTTGTGATATATTGCAGTTTTTAAATTAACTATCATGACAGATTTTGAACAGTAATGGCTTCAAACGAAGAAATCTTCGAACCGTCTCAGCTCGGTATGCCAGCATGCATTCGACTGCGTTTTGAATCATTCGAAGTAGTCGCTATAGTATCCACAGGTTGTTGGTTATCTTTGATGTCTCGCGATATTTACGAAAAACTACGTCGTATTAGCCCATCGTGTCCCATCATAAAGGAAAGTAATCTAGACGACGTTAAAGTGTACGATGGCTTTGGCGGTATATCTGAGATTTACAAAGAAGTTGAAGCCCACGTCACAATCGAAGACCAAAAAGTACCCATTAAACTGGCTGTCGTTCGAAAGCTTATTTCTGATATCGTACTCGGTGGCGAATTCGTCGGAAGTGTAAAAGGTCTTCTTCATTATGGACTCGGAGCGTTCAAGTGGCAATTCAACAATAGAATTATCGTTAGCAATTTCATCACCAATTCTAATGACTTGATGATTAATCACAGTGATTTGAAAGCAACAAAAAACGAAGTAAGAATTTTTTTCATCCTGTACAATTTCTAATATAAGTGTACCTAATTTAGAATCAAATTTGTATTTGTCCTGAAGTCTCCGAACTCAAGCTCTAATCGTCCTAACGTTGAGAACTTCTTTGCCTCGATCAGTGTACCGGATAATTTCAATAAACCATCTACCGAGAACCAGAAGAACGACAACGAACAAAAAACCGACTATATTGATTATTTGGAGACAAAAATTGCGCACGAAGTATCCAAAACCACAAACAGTATTACTAATTGGCGAAACGTCTACGTGATGACGAAAGAATTACTTGAAATTTTTGGTGATCACTCGATGGGATATAACGGAATATTTTGGGACAAAGGCAGTAAATTCAACGTAGTTTTTGGTACTAGCTTAGAAAACACGCATCTCGAAAACTTCCACCTCATTGCTATCTCGAAAATTATACAAACCGCTAAAGATAATCAATGGAAATGCTTACGAATCTATTCCAATAACGAATTCGTCACTCGTGTTTTTAATTACGCTTTGTGCTCCGGTGTTCGTAAAATACCCAAGGATAAGGATATCGAATTTCTCGACTTTCGCGCTTTTCGATACATATTGAATAACTCTGATCATGTTCATCCCATCGTGTTCGAATATGTACCCAATATTACCGAAATTTCGGAAATGCGAAAATTGGAAAGACTCATCGATTTGTATATTACTAGTAACTGAAAAGGCTTAATAGTACTCGTCGATTTATTTTGTTTATTCAAAATCATTTTTTCGTACTTATTCTTTCTATCAAGAGAATTAGTTTTTTCGTATTTTTTTTATCCAGTTCATGCTTTTTTTTGTTGTTTATTGTGATTTCAGTTTTTTGTTTCGAATGTGTTGAGCGAATAATACATTATTGCAGTTCGTTGCTCGTTTTTTAATCCGACGTCGATCTATTTGTGAAATTCGCTGATTTAATATCCAGAAATTGAGGAACTTTGTTCTAATCGGTGGTATTTTCGTATGTTTATACAGGATTTTCATCTGCATGCTTCAAATTATCTGTTTGGCTTATTCGTGTTCGTTACCGATAGCGAAGAAACGTGTTGATGACTGAAAAAAATTATTAAGGTTGCACGTGTAATTCTGTTTTAAGCTAATGACGATTTTCATAGCAGTTCACTGATATAGTTGGCTTTTAGTGTTTCAGTGCTATCTAATGGTGTTCGAGAGAAATATCTTCACTCTTTACTTGAAACCGAAGTAATCCAGTTACTATCACTCGTTGTCGTCAGTCAACAGCACCTATATAGTTAGAGTTACCTAGTTGGATATGTACCATTAATCCTGAAAAATACCGAACTCAGAGTTGAGGATGAATTAAACTACAATATCATCAGATAGAATGGTAAGCAGTGAATTTTGTCTTTGTCTGTCGTATTCTCACAAAAATGCGATTTTACCTATTCAGTTGAGTCTACATCAGCTGCTCGTTATTCACTCGTATTGTATGGTCTACAATTTGGCAAAATTATCATCATTCCAGCACAAAGTAGTAGTTTTTTTCTCCGGCACCAGAAGGGAATTAATTGCCTCGATAATGACATGAAAGGGATAGGACATATTTTCTGTTCTGGACGAATTCCAAAAATCTAGCTGTCATGTTTAGGTTTGAAATATTTGTAACACTTTTACTCGGTGATTTAATAGCTAATATGAAGGAATTTGTATCGAGTACAAAAGCCGAAGAAAAGGTAGATGCGTTTTATTTATCGTGCTCGTGTGTTTATATTTTTCTAGAGTAATTCTCGTTCGTTAATAGGCGTATGTTCTTTCCGGCGGCGTCGAAAATTATTTTCAAGAACAACGAATAATTAACTATGACCTTTACACGGACAAAAAAAAATCGTAATATTTTTATAATTTTTTTCAATTCTGCGGGTAAATTGACGAGTATCACTATCTGTGGTTAATTATTCACCATTTTATCTCCTATCGAAGCGATTACGTAATGACTAATGAGCATTTCCTTCGCGTTCGATGTACTTATCTGTCAAATGCTCGGATTTTACGTTCCAGTTAATTTCAAATACTTCGCGAAAACACCACGTTGTTCTTCGAAAGTGTGTACAATTTCTTGGTGCATATGCCATGCAGCAGGGTGTATAGTTGGTCGTAAATGGAGGGGGATTTCTCTGAATAAAGCATAAACGGTTATTCCTCTACAGTTCGCTAGTCGCTAGTCATGAGGAATTGTGTACTCGAAGTGGTTCTTATCTCGAACTCGAATACGTTCGATTTATTCGCGTTGTTTTTAATGTTTTTTTAAAACCGTACTGCCTTTTTTTACCTGTTTGAATCAATGATGTGATGTTTTCTAGTGATTCTGTGTGCTGTGTGTTACGCGCCTAGGCCTTTGTGTATTATGAATTATGTTCGCCGGTAATCTTACATGTTCGTAGATCGTGTTCGTGTGTATATGCTCGGTGCTGTGTTGTGTATCACCCATTTTTTTATTCGATTTCCGGGAATAGCGGTTAAAATGAGCTGTGTTTCAGTATAACTTTGAAAATCACGTTTTATACGGTATGTAGGTAGAATTACCATTCGTATATCGACTGTTATTACTTTTTAAGTAGTAAGTATCGTTGTAAGAGCATTACCGGAGTCGTGTATTTGGTATTTACTCAGTGCGTGAGCTAGACAGAAAAGCGTTTCGCCGTAAATATGGCAAAACTTTTTCCCAAGATGAACAAAGGAGGTGCAGCTGTTGCTGAGTTGAAGCGGTAATTTCTACTATCAACGAGGGTTACACGATGTTATCATTTTTACGGCGTGTTGTGCTTGTTTGAGTAGCTTGATATGTATTTAAATAACGTGTTTCGGAGAAATTTTATGTCTACTGTTGTCCACAAATTCGAATTTCGGTTTTTTAATGTAAATGTAGGTAGTCGAGTGTGTCTAAAAATGCAAATTATCGATTTTAATAGAATCTTTTTGCTTTCAGCTCGGTCGTGTTTGTGCTGTTCTATTATGATGGATTTCCGAACAATTCGATTGATTCAATGGGTTTCATGAGACGAAGTCTTCGACGAGCTTGATATAGCTGGAATCTGAGTCTGGATACAGAAATTAATAGGTAATTTTAATTCATTTTTATTCTACATTCGTGTTTTTTTTTTAAATTGATACGAGTATCGCATCGTAATTCAAGGTGTTTCGTTTCTAGGAAACTAGGAAAGATTAGGAAATTTTAAAAATATGGAAAATTCAAGGAATTTTGAAAATTTTTACTAATCTGAAAGAAAGATGAATCATCTGGATAATTTTTCTCACTAATTTTTCAAAAAAAATTCGCTCTTGTTCCCCTTTGGCTAAATTATTTAATATTTATATGTACCTACATCTGAGATGTGATTTTTTAAAAATTTACCCTTGTTGGGCTTGGATGGTGGCAAATCTAGGTTTTTTTTTGAAAGAACACAGAAGGGCCAAGAATGTGGGGAGAGAAGTGAACCAATCTACCGATTGTCTGATTAATTCTGGCACCCCTCCAGTCTGTAGACATTCATAAATCCAGTTTTTTTCTCTCAATTTAATCGTTACAATGTTTTTCAATTTACAGCAGTATTTTGTATCGAAATTAATTTATTTGTGCAACATTGTAACGACTATATTGAAAAAAAAAACTGGATTGCAAATTGGAAGGATGCCAGAATCAACTGCATATCGTATCTGGGAGAAACCATTTTTTGAATGCATCTGGGAGATTTCTTTTTATTTGGAGAAATTTCTGAAATTAGGGGGAAAATGCATGCTCATGTGAGAAAAAATCGTTTTTGTGGTCGTGAGTAGATTTTTCAAAAGAAAATTTTAAATTCTAGATTTTAAAGTGAGCCATTCAACAATTTTCCAACTCTTCTCTTGCCCAATATTCTTTGATGCCATTCTCCAAAACATGACTTCGTTTACTGTAATTTATGTGTTTTTCATCACTTTGTCTCTTCTTTGGCAATCATTAGGTAATCAATTATTTTTCTCGCATAAATGAGTTAACATCACTGAAAAAGTGAATATCTAACCAAAAAAAAAAAAAAATGAAGCAATAGGTCACAATACCTTTGCATTTTTCGCTCATTCGTCATTTCACCGTATTTTTCAATCATTTTTCATCCCGATTCGATCAACTACAGTGTAAAATACAGAATTATTTTTCCATGTTTGGTAATCATTCAACGTGAACAATGATAAATTACCCGGTTCTGAGCAAAGATGAACGAACGGAAAGTCCTTAAACCGTATCCGTGCGGATTTTCTTATCAGCCAAGGCACTTTACGATTAAATATTTATCGTTGAATTTAGAATACTTGAATTCGCACCTGTCTACCTCGAGTTCGGTTTAGTTCAACGTTGAATTTTTTTGTGTACCAAATTATCATACCGATGAAACGGAAATTGATATAACGAAACCAGTTCTGATAAACTATTCATATCCGCGTCCTCTCGTCGTCAGTAAGAGTGATATTGAAGAATCTCGAGTTCGGATTTGTGAAAATATTATATAAGTGCAATTAAAATGATTCGAATTTTCGTTTACATTGTAGATTATGTTAAATTAACGTGTTACGTGTTGATAAAATGATGGAGGTTGGAGAAAAGGAACACGTTGGTTGGTTTCGTACGCGTGTGAAGTGTTTTTCACGACGACATTGTGTGTGAGGGTAAGTACGACCCTTTTTCGGAGACCCTTTTTTTTTCATCGGTCGTACGAGTAGGTATATTCGTGTAAGAGAGTTGATTCATATGAATAATTTTGGGGTACACATGTTATTACAAAATGAATGCTATTTCACGAATAGTTTTACGCTGCGAGCATTTGTTAGTTTAGTAGAAGCTAATTTTTGGTTGTAAAATTTATCTTCGTTGAACTAACTTGATACAAAAATCGACCCTATTCGTAGTTTCCAAAGTACAGTTGGCCAATTCATAAATTTTTTCAAGTGTATGGATGATCAAGAGTGGTCCTCCTCCCCCTTCACCACTCTAAATTTGCCATTTTATTTTTTTATTTTTGAAATAAATTAGCAAAACTGGTTTAAGGACATTTTCATCCTCTTTTCTGCATTTTTTCTTTTTTTCTCATTTTTTTTTCAAAAATGACTTTTTATGAATTAAAGTTGAGTGTATCGAGGTTATTTTAGACCGAAACCGAGTAAGTACTCAACTCGGTTTCGGTCTAAAATACCCTCAATACATTGGATATTAAATTTTATGAAGTGTTATGGCCTTATCACGAGATCACATAAATTTAAGGGTTCTCAAAGTGAAAAAATTGGAATTTTTTAATAATCAGAAATGTACAACTTCAGAGTTATGTTGGGGTGTTCAGTTTATTGGATCCATAAAATTATTCAGATGAAAAGAAAGTCGTTTCATAAACTTTTCAGAAATGTGGAAACTCATTTTATTTTCATTTTATTCGCCATGAGTTTAGGAACCAGGGATTGGACGGAAGTCATGGGCGCATCCAGGAAAGGGGCTGAAAATTCGAGAAAAATAAGGGGAGGGGTCGAATTTCAAATTAGTCATTTTCCATTGGTTTTTCAGTCAAAACTCATCGATTTTTTCTGACAATTTGGGAGTTGATTGAGGAATCAGTGATTTTTGACCGATAGATCAGTGAAAAATTATTATTTTTCAAATTACATAAATGGCTGAAATGCTGCCCAAGCCAAGCGAGAGCGAAATTTTAATACTGTTTTAAAGAGCAAAGAAGGGCACTTTTTTACATTTTTGTGATGAATTTTTTTTCTTAGTTCAAGAAGGGAATTAGAGTTTTCTGAGTCCCAAGCCCCCTTGGGTGTGCCCCTGACTGAAGTAAACATAATTTCAAAGTATCACAATTTTTCAAGAAAATGATCAGAAATTGAAAATAAGTTGTACTTAATTGCAAAGAAATCATTCTGTATCAATTTAACCTCTTTTCCACTATTGATAGTTTTGGTTCTGAGATTTTGCTCGACATTTTCATACCTATGAGGTTCTTCCAACTAGGTTTGAAAATCCACTGTTATTGTCGCTATAAAGGGACGTATTTTTTCGGACTAGATTTTCCCAGGAATTTTATTTTTTTAAATAATGAATCACATTTTTAATATTTCTCATTTATAAAAATTGAGTATTTTCAGACATTTATAATTTAATTAATTTCCTCTGCTCTTTTTAACTTTTTAGAGGTTCTGACATAATTTTTAGTGCTGAGATCGAATACGATTTCAGTTTTTTCGCCAACTTGATGTTTCCTCTTATTTGAATTTTTTTTGAAATTTTTTTTGCACCCTGAATTCGATTTTATGAGCTCAGGAAGGGTCCTACGTAAAAAAAAAATGAATGAAACGTGAAAATTAACAAAAAAAATCGTCAAAATAATAATTTTAAAAAAACATCAAAATCAACACGAATACCTAAGTGTAAAAATAATTGAAAATAATTTTAAAAATCATTGAAATTTTTTAAAAAATTAATTTTGGCTTCGAGTAAATGAAACTATTTAAGGATAATGAAGTTGATAAAAAAATAAAATAGTAAACCGTTGAACTTGTTCAACGTGTAGTCCATTTTTTTCTAGGAATCTTCGCTCTCTAAATATTTTCAATAAGAGATGGAAGTTTAGCTTGAACTTTCGGCTGAAATTTCTCGAAAATCGAACCTCGAAGAAAAAAATAAATTGAGTTTTGTAGAAATATGTATGTAGAATTTTACTTCCGACAATTTATGTTTTATTCATTTTTTCGTAGAACCCTTTCTTTACCCAGAAAATCCGCTTCAAGTTTCAAAGTTCTCAAAAAAAAAAAGTAAATCAAAATTTCTAATAGGTGCCATAAGAAATTTGAATTGTAAAAAATCTAGAAATTGTTTCATAATTTTGATCAAGAATCCTTGAAATTTTTTCGAATTTTCAACAAAAAAGTTGGCAAAATTGCATTTTCAGCTATAAAAATGATTACAATTTCAGATAAATACTTAGTCAAAATTCTCAATTTTTTTCAAAGTTGAATTTTTTAAATTATTTGGTTTACGGTCAGAATGAGGAAAATACTCATTTCTTCTCAAATAACAAATTAATCTTCACTCGAAATATCTTATGTGTTTTTACAATTTTTTTACATATTACAATTTCTCACCGATCTCTTCGACTTCCTTTTGTAAGTAGGTGATAATTTTTTCAAGTTGAGTCAATTTGTGGTCTACTTGTGACTAATTTTCATTCATCATTTATTCTTCGTATTACCTCAAATTATCAAATATTGAAGCGATGAGGTGTAGCAAAATTGTATCTACAAATTATTTTTGATTTCATTGAACTTTCACTTTGGAAATCCTTAATGTGCTAAAATGTACGAGTGAATACATAAATAATGGTAAAAGTTTTCACATCTTTGAAAAGTTCGTAACATGATTTTTTTGTTTTAAGAACCATTTTTCAGATTCAGTTAGATCTGCGCTCCAAAATTAATCTCGAATTATATCGCTGATTTTGAAAAAAAAACAATGATTTTTTTTTTTGATAATTCTTGAGCTGAAGAAGAATCAGTAATCAGATAATGATGCCGAATAGCATTCAATTTATTCTGATCTATATATTTGAAGCACTCCAACTCTTATTTGTAAAGTAGGTATTTTCTAAAAAAAAAACTGCAGACAAGGTTGAAATTTTTAATCTTTTAGAACCCTTGAATCGTTTTTGTAAATCGATTTTTTGAAAATATGATAATTTCGGCGTCAGGGAAAATCCATTTTAGATTATCCATCGCAAAATTTGTAAATCATCTCGGGTCTCAAAAATTTTCATTTTTTTGGACTTCGGTTCCTTTGTCAACTGGAAAATATGAACGGATATCGAGCTGGTTTCCGTTGCTGAAAACTTTTTACTTTGGTACCTCTTCCGGACTCGACTGTTTATTAAAAATTCATCTCTTGTACGAAGTTCATGTCTCGCGCCGGACGCAATTTGAATTTAATTACGTTACGTTGCCCGTATTGTCGAACAATGCAATAACACGATATTTTCAACTTGAACGTTTCTGCTTATCAAAGTGTGCTGAAAGATCTTGTATCGAAACGCCTTGACATGAATTGAATGAAAACTCTCCGATGAATCATATTGCTTTCTCGAACGATTGTATTGATAATTTTTCAATAAATAAACCAATCTACTAGGGTTATGTAATTACCATCCAGAAACAATATTACATAGGTTTATACACTGTATGAAAGAGCCTTAGAGGAGAAAGTACATAATAAATGCCAATGTTCTTTTAATAGAAGAAAAATAAATTCTTGGTCTATTTTTAAAGCTTCGGAAGATTTTGCAAGTGGCATTGTTATCATAGGTAACGATTAACTATTCAATAAAAATGCAGCTGCACTGCAAGTTGCCAAACAATTTCAAATCCATGGTTATGGCTTTGGGACTATTATTATAGATTGTGCCAGTTCGTACCTTTATTCGTTCTCGTGTTGAAAATTTTCCCCTTGATACGGACCGGTACAGCGAGGGAAAATTTGAAAGGTATTGCTCCGATGTACGTGGAATTTAATGTACCATTTGATAATTTTTTTTCCCATTGTTTACACGCGATAAAGAAACAATTAAAAGCGATACTTTCTCCCGCGCCGCCAAATATTCTATCAATTTCGTTTCACTTTTTTCTTCCCATTTCGACAAAGTATTCCGGCTGGTGCCACGAACAAATGCGTAACTTTATTGAATCGTATCCAAGTTTTGTTCTGTATATTTGTACTTTCTCGAGATATCGATGTCTGGTATTTTTTTTTTCCAAAAAGATGAAGATAGCGGATGAACATGGTGTCCTTAAGTAGTCTGTTTATTAAGCTGATGCCCTCTTCTCTCCTCCCCTCCCAACATGTTTATTATATTTATGATTGAATAGGTACCTTTAGCTATCTAGTATCTAGGTGTACTCTCAGTCTCGATGCACTTTTTTGTACACTAAATTAAAATTCATCGTAAACGTTTGAAAAAATTACTACTTGTTTTAATTTTTAAATTATACGTATTTCGATGGCGTTCAGACTGCAGACCAAGGAATGGTAATTGCTATTGCGAGACGCGTGTCTGTGTGCTGTGTAGTTGTGTACCGGGTAATTACGTGCCGTTTTATTCCTCTGTGTACGAATACGAGGATTATGTGTATGATGGCGTTGGTGTGTTTGTGGTTGTGCTAATGCTAAGTGCTGTATAATTCTCAATGTGACCCGAGGATTCAAATTAGGAAGCTTTGACAAGGTGTGTGATACATGACGAACTCATACGAGAATATTATAACGCTGTGCTGGGAGGGGATTAGGTGCGAGGGGAATGAAGTATAGTGGAAAAGAAGCTTAGGTGTAATTGCGGTTTGAAATTTTTAGCTTGGTTTCTATACTTATAAAGAGGTATTTTGATAACAGGTAAAAGTGGTGTAGTGCTTGTGAAATTTTTGAATTGCTTTTAAATGTGGAAGAGAGGAGAGAGATGGGTTGTAAATTACGTCGGGATTTTTGAAAATATATTTTCTGAAGGGCTTTCTTGTTCAGTTGAAATTTTTATTATTTTTTGAGCAATTTTAAAGATATTTTGTTGAGCAAGTTATCAATAACTTATACAATTTCGTAATTTTTTATCATATTTGACGTCATATTTTTTTTACGATTTCCACTTCCAAAGACGAAGGTGTGGTGATTTCAGCGAATTTGAAAAATCAAATTTATTCCATTTTTCCTTCTTACATGTGAGGTATCCTGACTCGAAGTAAAATTTTGAGCAGGAATAAAAATAAATCGAAGAAAGGCAAATTGTAAAACAACCCTTATCCAAGAATTTAGATACCGAAATTCATTTCTCGAATTTTGGCGAATTTTCAAAGTTTTTAAAATTTTAATTCATTGCTCTGAAAAATCTCAAAAGATTCAATCGAAAAAACAGCTGAAATTTGGTACATATATGCCTTATTTTTGACTCTCTGAATGGTTTGGTAGTGGTTTGGAGACATTTAGGAGTTTCTGAAAAGTTTTGAAATTTTTCAACACTGGAGAAAAATTTACAAAAATGAAAGATTCTAAAAATATCTGAAGACTCCTAATCATTTCAAAACTGCTTCAAATGAATTTTTGAGGAAAATTTTCTGTCAGAAAATGTCATTGATTGATAGTGAAAAATTATTGATCCAATCAGTGAATTTTCATTTTTGAATCCATCATTTTTGCTTAACCACTGAAATCATTCAATGAAAATTTCAATTTACTGGTTGAATCAGTAATTTGTACGATTGAATCCGCAGTTGAGCAAAAATTACGGATTCAAAAATTTCACCATTTTAATCAGTAAATTTTTCGCTGATTTCTATACAGTGTCATAATTCTGTGGATTTCATCCATAAATTTTGACTGATTCAGATTGAGAGAGTGTGCTAAAAAACTTCAAATTTTTCTGGAGACTAAGAAACGTCTTGAAATCACCTTCAATCGGTTTGGTTGGTCGATAATAGGATATATACCAAATTTTAGCTTTTATCGTTGATTAGATCAAAATTTCGTATTTTGCAAGTTGATAAGGTAATTTTGAAGTTTCAAAAATTCGCCAAAATTCAAGAAATGGAGAGATTATACTTTCGATACCTTCATTGTGAGCGCAATCATAACTCAAATTTACAAATTTTACATTAGATGTTTGAACAAAACTGCAGAGGTTGAGGAAGGCTTGAAAATCCTCTCTTAATTTAAATCAGTCAAAATTGACTGATGATATGCAGAATCGAGTCATTGTAGAAATCAGTGAAAAATTTACTAATTCAATTAGTAAAGTGAAATTTTTATAGGTTCATTTTTTTTAGTTACTGATTCAAAAACGAAAATTCACCAATTGAATCAGTAATTTTTCCCTAGTAATTCTTTTTATTTTTTTTGAAAAAAAGCAGTAATTCGTTACGTTGTTCAAACATTAGTTTGTTAAGATATCATTTTGAGATAAAAATGTTTCTCATCAATTTTATGATTGAGAAAAATAAACACATTGTTTTAGATTATTTTGCATTTCAAAAAAATGGCCCATTTACCTATTTTTATACATTTTTGTTTGAAAATTAATTAAAAAATCGAATACCTATTACAAAATTTTATTATTATTTTATTATGCCATTTATATATGTGACTCTGTCGTAAAGAAGGGACCTTGTGTAAAAAAATTCGATTTCTTCATTTTTATGTGTTTGGTCCAGATTTGGTGAAAAATGAGACTGATTTTTTTTACACTCGGTCCCTTCTTTACGGCAGGGCCACATAATAATATTTTTTATTATTTTTTTCATCTTTCTCTTAATTTGAATCAGTCAAAATTGACTAATTTCCTAGGTCACTGTAAGAATCAGTGAAAAAAATTTCTGATTGAATCAGTAAAAATAAAATCTCACTGATCGAATCGGTAAATTTTGACTGATTTCTATCAGTTAATTAATTTTTACTAATTCAATAATTCAAATTCACTATTTGAATTATAGTAATTTTTCACTGATTGGCAGTAAAATGTCACCAATAACCAGCAGAATCAGTGGAATTTGGCTAATTATCAGTGACTTGATTTTCTCTATTTCATCAGTCAATTTTGGCATTTTTGACTGATTCAAATTTAGAGAGTAACAAAAAATGTGAATTTCAATGTAGGTAATTATTAAAAAAATTCTTGTAATATTTTCAAAAAATTAATTTGGTCTTCCAAAATATTTCAATTTAGACTTTTTTAAAAAGTTCTCGTAATTTTCGAAATAAATTTGTTATTTTTTAACGATATGATTTTTTTTTTTTAGATTATCAAAATAGACAGTTTTATATAAATTTTTCTGGTTAAAAATGCCCTCCTGAGTCTTTAAAAATTTATGCGATTTCAATATATTTTTTAAAAAGTCCATTTTTGTCTTTTTTCAAAACAAAAATTATTTGGCTAGTTTCCAAAAACCCCTATTTTTCGTCGCTACGATCATTATGTCATTTTTCAACAGGTGTAAATCGTTCTCACCATTCTAATCTTCAAATTTTAAAGTCACCTTTACGTAAGAAAATTAATTCTGATTTTTTTTTTCTTTTGTATAAACTTATTACTCATTATCAGATAACCTCAGCTTTGGATTATTTTCGTACGAGTAAATAAACTTTGAAAGTTTCCTACTACGAGTAAAAACACAGCCAACTTCTGTGCATCGTGTAAATTCCAAAATTCTCGCAACTTTCCTAATTACCTTATGATATGGTCTTCTTGCAATATGGCATTTTGGCGCCAAGCATTTAAAATGTCATTCAGACTGGTCTGGCAATATCCCCAAACATGTTGGAAAAAGTTCACTGCAACAGAACTATGATGAAGAGAACAGGAGAGGAGATTGCAGGAAGAGTACACATAGAAGCATCGCGTCGTCGAACTCGCTTCTGCTGGCAGGCCTTTTTTTTACGGCATTTTGAAAATACAACGTAATAAATTCGCAACACGCTCGTTATGATTTTTAATGTTTATATTCGGTATACTATTTTCGTGTATCGTACACAAAGATTGGGTGCGACAGGAAGGGATATAGTTGCGATGTCGGTTATTAAGCGCGACTTACTATTAGAAAAGAAGGAAACGGACGTATTCGTAGACTGCGAGTCAGTGAGACGCCCTTTATTATTTAGGGTGTTTCCCTGACAACGTATGCGCCGTCGATGGATCTTTACGACGACCGATGTGTACTTTATCTGTATTTCGTATCTAGCCTTCGATACGAAGGTGAACTGAAAAAATGAAAATGCACCGGTGGGTCTCCGGGCCAGGCACATCGGTTTTCCAATTTCAAGGTCGCGCCCGGATCCGCACTCTCGAGTTCCTAACTCGACAATGGCGAATTGTAATTTCTCTATCGTCGAGAGAATTTTTGCTCTTATTGTTGGATCCCGTTTTGTGAGAATTCTCAATGCTTTGTATCTTATGACGTCGATGCCTGTGTTAAAAATTATGCTGTTGTTGACGTTGTTATACCAGCCAGGCCACGTAATCTCAATAGCGTGACCGTTTCGAATCGTTTTTTTTTTCACGAGATGGAATTTTCACAAGATTACGAATTCTCCCATGCAGACTTGATAGAGTTTACGTGCAGATCTGCTGAAAGCTTGGAGTTTGGAGATTTTGAAAGTTTTTCAGAGTGTTTGAATGATTTCCCTAACAAAATTGAAGTTGACAAGGAGTCGAATTTGGTTTGGAGTAAAGAAATCGATTGGGATTCTAAAATATCGAACAGGTTACGGAATAAAGCGTTGGTCACGGTTTTACGTCATAATTTTTTCTATTGTATACACGTGTTCGAGTTATTGACGAGATTGTGTGCTTATAGGTACTTACCTTACCTGGTGTTGAAGCAGCAGATTCCGATCTTTAAACTAAACTTCTCCGGTACCGTACAATGTAATGGATTAATCATGTGAGCTATGAGGTTCAAAAAGGTGTAAATAATTCAATTTCAGTGTTCTGCTGTTCTTTCTTGAAAAACTCATGTGACACGTTTGACATAGATTTAAATGAGGTTAAAGGCACACCTGTCTTGTTGCTTAGTTTAATTTGAACAGATTTTACAGGAAAAGTATGCAAGAAAATTGAGCTTCGAGAATGTGTTTTTTTTTGACAAATTTGGGTGTTTAACAAGTCTTGAAACTCGAGAGTAATGAAATTAAAACGGTCCTGTGATTAACAAAAAGGTGCTAAAAATTGAAAATTTTCGAATTGTTTTCTTTTTCTTTTCCTAGTGATAACGATGAAAATAAAAATGCCGTCTGAAACTTGATGGGGGGAGGGGATTGATGAGACTTTTCACAATTTTAAAATTTTTTGTTGAAAATTTGTTTTACACTAAGTACTTGATAATGATTTTTGGCTTTTGGAAGTGGATTTTCTGAGGAAATGAAGTGTTCTTCGAAAAAAAATCAATAGAACATGAATTTTCTGTTGGTCAAATCAGTTTTCAATGTTTTCATGATTTGAAAACATCAAGTTTGAGTCACTAAATTATCAAAAGTTGCCCTTTATCTTGAAAAAATTGAAAAATTTTGCATTTTTTTGGTTCAAAAAAATTGATAAAATTTTCAAAGTCACCTCCTTTCTTTTCAAAATGTTGACTTCGGTTCTTTTTCAGTGATCGACGATGTAAGAATTTCTTCAGTTTTAAGGTCGCTTTTGCCTCACACATTGACATACCGTTAGGGAGAGGGGGAGCTTCCGTCTGCGAGAATTTTTTACGTGTGAGTTGAGAAAATTGCAACGTTTCAACCGTTCAATTGGGGAAATTAGTTGGGATTAATTTTTTAAATGAAAAATGAATGAATAAAATAGTTATTTCAAAAGTTGAAAATTGGCAAAAATGACGCTTGTTATATGGTAATTTTTCCAACCGAAAATTTATCATTTTCCCAAGTTGGAAATAAACAAAATTCTCATTTATTAGTTGAGAAAATGAACAATTTTCCCAACTGAAAATTTATCATTTTCTCAACTAATTTTAGATGCTCTTGTCTCTGTTTTTAGACGATTTTACTCGAGTATTGCAGTGGCGTCCGAAAGTGAGGTAGAGGAAGTATCTCTCCCCCTCCCCTCCAAATCACCTCAGACAGACATTTTTAAAACATTAGATAAAACTTGAAAAAACAGTTTTTTTCGAGTATTAAATACTATGATCGATTTTTTTAATAGCGTCTCGTCGGTCGTCGCCCTCTATTCGCTCGGGCATGGACAAAATCACAATTTTATAATTTATTTGAGGCGACAGAGCGAAAAAATGCTTCTTTGCTTCTTTTTGCTCCTTCTTCCCTAAAATCTTTCCAGTATTCCAAGCCTTGGTTCACATATCGTACCCTCTCAAAAAAAAGCTTCCAATGCTACTGCTTACTTGTTCATTTTTCAAAAAAAGAATAATGAAATTGAGAATTTTATGAATTTGAATTAGGATTTTCATCATCCCCCTCCCTCCCTCCCTCCCCCCCGGAAGATGCCTTCGGTATGTCACTGGTTCTTCAAACCTCTAAAGAAACACTCGGAGATTATTTCCTTACTTCCTTACATTAATATTATGTACTTTGACTTACTCAAGTATAGGTAGTCTGTTAAATTTTTGTGTGTTTATCGTGGCGAAATTTCTATCAAAATTTCATTAAATTTAATTCGGGACGTTGAACGGTTCTTAAAACCAATGATAGTAATGGGGGATGAATTTGGAAGAGGAAGTGAAAAAAAAAATGATAGAAATGTCTGGCCGAAGATATTGCAAAAATATTGGTAAAGTTCTGCAAAAGTCCTGCTTTGAAATTTCAAAATTTTAGATTTTTTGAAGGTATAAATGGGTAATCTATCTATAATAATTTTTTTCCAAAAATTATTAGAAAGATTTTGAGAAAGATCTTTTATCCCCTCCCCCCCAAGGAATTTACCCAAGAACTCAAAGATTCTATTTTTAAAACCTTTTGGGAAAACATTCGAATTTATTTTGGCAAGATGAAAAATTGATGTTTTCCAGATGCTCAATTTTTTGTTTTGAGATTTTAGTGTCATAGTAACATTGGAATCCTAACGAAATTCTGAAAAACTATTCTAATTTCAAAATATTGTTCGACGTTCTGAAGATTAAAAATTGATCGAAGAGACTGCGAAAGTAAATTTCTGCAAAAAAAAGGGGGGCTATTCAAGAATGACATATTAATTTGTAAAAAAAAATCGAATATTTTTTTTCAATGGTCTTTGTTTTTGAAAATATGAATATTTGTCCAATTTTATCGAAGTAGGTAGTAGGTAGTTCTTTCATTTTTTTCATTTCTTTTTCATTCGTATGTGGTATCCGGATGTTAATTTTTTATCATTTTCTGTTTTCAGAATCGCAAAAACCGCTCCAATGACAGGAACCGAGCCAATCACCACCGACGAGGTGACTCTTCCAAAAAACCCCATTAAATCTGAAGACTGCCGCGAAGACAGCCCGTGCAAAGAAAGCGCCACCCAAGATGGCAGCGATTCCGGAGTAGAAATGACCACGAAATGTCGCTACCATCACCGAAGCACTTGCGAAGCTGACCAAGAAACGGACGGCAGCTACTCGACAGTCAGCTCTTGTACCCAATCGCCCTACCTGACCACCGAGACACCACCGCCAGAGCTCACCCGACAGCTGACCCCCGGCGACGGCGAATCAAACGGCGAAAGCTCCCTGATATCCTACGACGGTGCCAGCGAAAACGGCAGCGAAAGCTCATCGGTCGACGACCCGGCCAAAAAATGCCACCATCAGAGGCCGAATTGTATAAACTTGCAGAAAGTATACTCGGCCAAAGGCTGCCGGCAAACGCCGCCGAGCGGACGCCAAAAGTTGACCTCGTTTAGCGAGTCGCCCGCATCGATGACGTCGAGCTTTCGCGCCTCATGCGGTAGGCAGTCGGCTACCGTTACGAAATGCGCGCCAAATTGCGACAGTCCCAGCCCGACCGAAAGACGTTCGCTGCGTTCGTGTTCCGGCTCTCGGACCGGCACGTCCAGGATGAGCTCATCCACTGGAAACGGCGAAGAGGCCTCAAAATGGACCCCTTCGTCGTCCTCGTCGTCTTCATCGTCCGCGAAAAAGTCATCGTTACCGTATAGTTTAAGTGATCCGAAAAGTACCAATATATTCGAAACGTACGCTACGTTGCCGCGTAGGAAACAAAAAGAAAATGTCGAAAGGAGCCCCAGAGAACCCAGTCTCAACAGGGCAGCTAGTCTGAGGAAGAAATTTTTAGAAAATACCCTGATGACAACGTCGCTAAATTCATCAATTTCGTCGCCCACTTCGTCATCTGCCGGTGCGAAAACGATGCCACCTTATGTGAAATACAGAGGCAAGACCAAGATTTATCAGGAAGTCGCCACTCAGACCATGTTAACCAATGGTGATGTCGATAAAGCGCTCGCTGATAGACCCTTCAAGATTTACAACGAGAGAGTTCCGGCTCAAGTATGTGAATTTTTCTTGTATTTTTTAAATTCGTATTCGAAATTGCGAACTTTCATTTAGAGGTCGTGAATATTTTTTGAAGCTGTTGTGAGATTTTTTGAGAAAGCTGGAGTTGAGGTTCAGTTTGCGAATGATTAATTTATTAATCGAGAATTAATTTATGCCTACTGCCGTAATGTGCTCTGCTTTGTTGCCAAAAATGAATAAAATACGTAAATTGATGATCAAAGATTCAAAATTGAATTCCACTCGCATTTTCTTTCGTAAAAAGAATTACAGTAATTTTCGACGATTTTATCATAAGAAACGTGTAACTGTATGAATGGTTTTCAAAATTGAAAATTTACCTCTCTCTCCTCCTCAATGGTGGCAAAAGTACTTGAAAGAACTGTTGCCGTGCTACAAATCGTTTTGAAATTTTTTCGTTTTCCTGGAATATCGTTTAAATTTTGGAAAACCGTCCAAGTTTCGGAAAGTCGTCTTAGTGTTTGAAATATCGATCAATTTTTAGAAATTCGTTCAAATTTAGAAAAATTCTTCAGTTTTTGAAAATCATCAACTTTTTTAAAAAATGAATCAAGTTTTTGAAAGTTTTCCAATTTTTAGGAAAAAATCATACAGGTTTTTAAAGAAATTTCCTTCTTTCTACGTTCTCATATTATTATTTCGTTCAATTTTTCAGAGAATTGACCAACTTTCGAATAATTCTCAAGTATTTTGAAAATCGATCAAAGTTTTGAAAAATTTTTTACTGTTCTTTTTTTTCAATTTTTAATTATGGTCGATTTAAAAAAAATTATCCAAATTCGTTCAAATTTTAATATCTGATCAGTGTTTCAAAAATGGTTCAAGTTTTGGAAAATTGAAATTTTTTAGTTGTTGCAAAAACGAAGTTTTAAAAAATTGTGCAGATTTTGAATAGAAAATGAAATCGTTCATAAAATTGCCTAAAATGAAATGAAATGAAATGAGATAGGTAGATCTAGAATTATGATGGATGAGAAACACTCCTTCTTTGAAAAAAAAATTGTTTTCTGGCAGAGCGCAGAGCTGCCAACAGTAGTGATTTAATCACTGAAGGTGGTACATATTTTTTGACCATTGGAAAAAAAATGTAGTGATTAGTGGTTTTGTTACTTTTTCAGTAAATTTACAGGTTTTCTGTTTGCTTTTGGGGTAATTTTTGTGATTTTTTAAGTTGAAAATCAAAAAATTATTAAATTTTTGTCGTTTTTCATGATTTTAGTCGTGTGAGAACCTTTTTTTTTCATTGTCAATTTCTCCTACACGCCTTAAATTAGATTAATTTTATCTCATTTTTTTGTATAAAAAATTATTGATTTTTCTTATTCCTTAAGAATAACTCTTTTCAAAATTTTAAGAAACCGCATAGGCACACCCAAGAGGTGGGCTCAGGGAGCTCGAACCCCTTCTTAATCTCGGAAAAAGGAGTTTTCATTGTAAAAATATAGAAAAGTGAATTTTTGCTTTTCAAATACCTGGTATTTTTTCCAAGAAAATTTCGCTCTCGCTTTTCCTGGGATAGTGTTGTCCTCAGGATTCTAACGGTTCAAATTCCAGCTCTCTATAGTGGTTCTCTCAGTTTAATTCAATCAGTCAGTCATGCCAACGTCATTATTAATGATGATGATAAGGTTTTGCTGTTACGGTACTTACCTATTTTCACATTGAATAATGAACTCAAAGGTCTCACTGAACACCAAATCCAAATGTCTGTCCAATAAAACTCGAATGCTGAGCCAGAAATTAAAACAATTCACCTTACGAATGTAACGAAATTATAAATTTCACGAAAAACTTCACCTATCGAACGTCACAAAATTAAAAATATTACAAAACGACCCCGACGTTTGCTCTATATTGAATTTGGCCCGGTCGAAAAGAAAGGCTTCAGTGTGAAAGAAATGAAAAAAATTGTAGTATCAAAAGTGAGATCACAAAATCCCGTGTTTTTTTTTCATTTTTTCACATTAAAATCCTTCTTTTCGGCGAACGCCACGAAAAATTCGAATCTCTTGCATACCACGAAATCAGAAATTTTACATGTTGAGAAATTTTTTAAAAAACATGATGTTTGACAAACCACATAACTAAATGTTACTAAGACGATTTCCAGTACATTTCAAACTGAAATACCTACATTCAATACTTTGATCCCCTACTCCCTTGCACTTCCTCGATTTTCATTGGTCTTTTTATTATTTCAGAGTCAGCACATTAGCGAGTATAATGTTTGCTTTCAACTTTTCACATCTAATCTTATCAAAAATATACGTCGAATCAAATATAATCAAATGATAATTATAATAGAATACGCGATAAATCAATTTTTAAAATTAGGGACTTGCTCCTATTTCAGCAAAACGTTGATGATTTCTCAGAACATGATGAAACGAATGTGTAACTATGATGAAACATGAAAGAAGATAATATGTCAGCTATTCCTTTTCTTGAAAAAAATATTGTCCTTAAGCTCTTCTGTAATTCCATATCACCACCATCGCCTAAACATTTTCTACTTGATAAGTATAAATTAAAAATAGGGAATAGGTATAGTACATTTTAAAAACATCGCATTTAACTTCTCTCTTCTTCCATATCGGGTATGAAAATCGATGACGCAGCGAAAAAAACGTCGCTGTAATTCTTGCGCCAAAATTCTTCCAAGTTTCATCTCGCTCTGGCTAGTGCCCTTATTAATGATGATGATTGTATACACGTAGCTTAATACAAGAATACAGCGAGTTTACGTAGGAGGCCTTCTTCTGGTTCGTTGTTTCTTCGGCGCTGTCTTGTCTGCAAAGGAACATCTATTCCACACACACTCTGATCATTCTGGGGCTAAAGGTGATTGCCTGATTGCCCATACTACAAACCAGATCTTAATCTACATCCATACGAATATACCTACGCGTTCGATTCGATTGAAGTGACCAGCTCCTAAATCATTTTGAAGTAAATTGGATTTCGACGATTCAAGTTTAGATTTATGTCTTGTCTAAACGAAAAAACTAACGTCGAATTCGTATTCAGCCCGTTTCAGCGAGTCAAAATACCCTGCGATCGTTTCACTTGAAGCCTCGAAATTCGCTATTTCTGTCGTTGAAATCAGTGAAAAAGGTGAATTTTTAGACTTCGAGCAAAATGATCGCGAAAAGGGTGTTCATCGGGGTATTTTGACCCGCTGAACACGAATTCAACGTTATTTTTTTCGTTTAGTCATTTAATGCTCAAAATTTTCGAAAATTAGCAAATTTGCTTTTAAAAAAACAACATTTTTGTACGATTTTTCGCGATTTTTGGCCCTTGTTGCATCGAATTCGCCAGAGCTGAATACGTTACGTGAATCGACGTTAAAAAACACGTTTTTGGAATATTTTAAAAAATTTGTCGCTCTTCGCTTATATTTTTTGCAATTGAAAACGTCAAATAGCCGAAGAGACATGAAAACGTGCACTAAAATTTTTGAAAAAATTGTCATGAATGCATCTCTACGAGATGTAACTTTGTGCCAAAGAACAGAAAATTTCCTTCACAATCGTTGAAATCGAAAATTCTTGAAAATCAGGCAATAAAATGCCCATAACTCCGAAATTGTGGGTAGAGGGGGGAGGGGGTAAAAATTGTCCAGATTTTTTTACATCAAAAGGTCATTTCACCCTTTATTCGGTCAGACCCTCTAGAGTTGGATTTTTATTTCAAAACATGAGGAAATTGAAAAAAAAAATTGAATTCAAGTTGAAAAAATATTTCAATATTTACGTTAAGCACCTGAATGTGAAATATTATTCAATTTAAATTATTTTTTGTAACTAACGTTATAGCTTTTTTAATTCTTATTTTCTACAATTTTAACTGAATTTTTTTCAATTTATTGTATTGAAAAAAATTTCAACTTCCATGTTCTACAACAGTTTAATAATTTGAAAGAAATTTTTTAAAATCCAAAATTGAAGTCTGAACTGTTGGAAAAATTTTGATTTAAAATAATCCAGAATTAAAGAAATGGAAAAAATTTGAACTCAAGTCATCAAAATCTCATTTGCGTCAAAATGATTTAGGAACTAGTATGGAAATGCCGCAGACACGCTCACGATGCGTTTCATCTTCCTGTTCTTTCTTTATACTTTTTTGTGTTCGTTTTCATACATACAGTTTCTACGTAGACGTACTTAGCATAATTAAGTATTCTTCTGCAGTTGTGTATGATGGAAAACTACATAATAAGTTGATACCTATGCTATGGTACCATACTACTTTGAGACGGTCAAGGTTTCACGATGCGCCGCCTTGCGTCGGTACATTAATTGATAGCGTCGAAAATCAACGATGCGAACATGAGGTAGCTCTAGGTACCTAGACAGAGGGCCCATACCGACATCGGCATCGTTAGAATACTGCGATAGTCGTTACATTTCTTCAACAATACCGTCCGTAATTTACATCTCTGCTCGTCTCTTTCCATAGTCAAGTCTTCACTCGAGAACGTTACCGGTGTTTGGGTACTGGGCGGTCAATCTTGTATCTGCTTCATGTATTGTTTATATATCTTGTAATTAAAACAATCTTTTTCTCCTTTGGAGAATTTTACCGATTAATAAAGAAAGAAAAAAGGTCGAGAATGGGAGAGGTAGAGAGACCCATTAGTAGTTTTATATCTCGTAATAAAAATTAATAACTCTAGTATCTAGGTACTGGATACCGATACGTGCTCGACGAACTCGTGTTGTACTAATATATTTTATAACGTATGATTTTCCAGAACAATATAACGTTCAGTAAAGATAAACAACATAACGAAGAGCAACAAGCCGAGCTGAAGAAACTACGGAAAGAAATCAGCAAACAGCGTACGGTCATCGAATGGCTGGAAGGCGAATTAGTGGCAGCCAAAGATGAGAAAACCAAAATACAAAATCGTTTTGTCGCCGTTGAACAAAGAATAGCTGATTTATTAACTTACAAAGGTGAGAAAAATTGGCACCATTCTGTTAGATATGGAATTTTGTCGTTGTTGATTGAATTTTACGTACAATTTGGTCAGTTGAATTTACAGGAGGCCCAAGTTTTGGAAAACCTGGAAAATTTAGGGAATTTTGAAAATCTGGGAGAGACGAGGAAATATAAAAAATTTTGTAATTTTTCAAAAATCCCCCCAAAAAAAGGATAAAAATCCATTAAAAAGTAGTTCTTTTTGTTTATTTTATTATAATTTTTTCATCAAATGCCTCTCAATCTCCACTCGAGGCAAATTGCCATATCTCTGACTATTTTTTTTTAAATTTTATTTAGTTAGATGTATAAAAAATTTAAGTTTTTGTAGAGGGAGGGGTTCAACCATTTTCAGAATTAAATTTGAGTCATTTTAAAAATCTTATATGTACATATAAAGTGGTGATTTTTTGGAAAAAGAAAAATCGTTGGACACCTCGCATTTCAAATCATTTTTTTGCACAGTTTCGAGTTACAAGTTCGCGAAAAAATCAATTTCTGATCTTCCGCCAGGCTTCATGGCCATCGTATGCCAAAAATCTGGATTCTGGAAATTTTCGAAAAACTTGGTCTATAATTTATTAATTTTTGATATTAAGTCGAATTTATGGTGGCATGTTTCTGAAATGTGTAAAAAAAGATGTTTGTGTATGAGCGCAGATGATGCTGGTGAGATGATGACGTTAATTGATCGTAATTGAAAATTGTTTCTCACTCAAATTGGCATTAATTTTTCTTTTTTGGCGTAATACGTAGTTCATGCGAGTAAAATTTAACAAACGAAAATAACCATCACTGAAACAAATTGGTAGCAAGGTGAACTGAAAAACGTTTCAAATCGTAAAAATACCCAATTAAAATACATAAATATGGTATAGCTACTTTAATTTAATGTTGAAATTATTTCCATGATTCAAAAAAATTGAAAAAAAACGAAACTTGAATATTGTGAATGTGCTATTGGAATTTTTGAAGTGAAAAAAAATTAATTATGTTTTTTTATTACTTTTCGAAAATTTGGATATTTGTTTACCCTTCTGAGATTTTTGTTACAAAGTTGAAAATGAAAAAAAAAAAACATGAAAGAGGTACAAAAATCAATTTTTCGTTCAATTTTTGAAAATTACCCATGATTTTTCAAAAATGTATAATATTTTTTCAAATACTTCTCTGTCATCTTTCACGCTTCCAAAGATTTTTCAACAAATTTTGAAAAAAAGTCTCTGCGAACTTCAAAATTCTCGGTAATAGAGAAAATGCCCATTTTTTAAAAAATAGAAGTATTTTTGATGAAGTTGGTGTTTTTAAAATTCAGTGATTTTTATACATTATCAATACCTGTATAAATTCTGCTGTAGGTCAAACAACTTGAAATATGGGTAAATAACTGAATATTTCTCTTCAGTTCGAAAGAAATTTTTTTTCCAGTCTTCAAAATTTCTGTAAGCAATTATAGCAATCTCAATATCTTTTGAGCATTTTTTGTAGAGGCCCGAAATCGACCTTGGGTGATTCAGGCGATTGAAACGTTCAAAAATTGTCCTTTGAAAACGCCTCCAAATGTCTGCAAAATGTAGAAAACATCATAAAAAATACATTTTTTTTCAAAATTGAAAAAAAATAAATGAAATAAAATAAATGAGAACTGAAAAAACATTCGCCAAAATTTTTTCTAGTTTTTTAGTCACCAAAATTTGGTCGATTGAATTTTATCTTGAAAATTATAAATTGATTCTCAGTCCCATAGCTCATTCAATCACCTTACATTACATTATTCCAAACATTATTCCACCAATTTTTGGTGTATTTTTTCTCAAGATTTGAAATTTCTCTACAGAATTTTGAAAATTTTCATGGCTATTTAAAAAAAAAATAATACAAATAATGAAGTAAGTAGACCTCTACCCGGTATGCAAAGAACACGAAAAACGCCTGCGTAACGCAGGCGTTTTCTTGGACAAAACGCAACGAAAACGCAAAAGACAACTAGTTTCATCTCATTATCATGCCAAGAGAAACTCGTTTGACCAGTCAACATCACCTTCGACAAATGCAAAAAGTCGTTAAAAAGTCATTAAGTCTGCGTTTCTTGGCTGCGTTTTGGTTGGAAAAAACGCAAAAAAATCGCAAAAAAAAACGCAAAAAATGTTTACCGGGTAATTCTTTCAAATGTTAAAGTAGGCTGGTAGTGCTGTAGTTTTTTTGATCCCTTCACGTGGTTGTATTCTTTGTTCGTTTGTCTATTCCCATCAACAATGTTTACAATTTGATGAGCCTTTCTAATCGCCCCTTTCCCCTCTTCCCCGCCACCAATAAATGACCATTCAAAAAATCTATTTTCCTTTCAAAAGAGATTTGATTAAAAAAAAAAAACTCCGAATACTGGAACGAATTGATACAACGATTTCAGATATACCAACTGTTCTTATTTTTGTCTTTAATTTTTGAAGCTCGTCTCTTTTTTTCAAAATTTCAGCTTGAAAAAAACATACTTAGGTATCTGCTGTAAAATAAAAGAGACAGTTTTATGTATTTCATTGCGGATGATAATTATTATAAAAATTAGACACTTATTCTTGAAACTCGAAATAATTTTAAATGCAGGCGATGAACTGCCAATAATTTTGAAAAGATTATAATGAAATTGTGGTAAATCATTATGATCTCATGGAATTCGTACATCGAAGGTCTGAACAAATATCTAATTGCTTATTAACACATTCAATGATGCTGACTAATTGGGAAACCGTTACGGTTCAGTGGTTACGGTCTACTTGTTATGGTACCACTTTTCTTCTACATGAAATCTCCAGTCTCTGCAGTGTACCTGTTACTTTCCTACTTATTTATTGGTTAGTTGAGAAAAAAATATCGTGGGTAATGAGAATAGAAAAAAATACCGGGTATGATGGTGTAGAATTGGTATAATAGATTTTATAAGTATTAAACGCGTTGATAAACATGATGGCTGGACCGCTGGATTGTTATGAAATTACTAATAATTGACGTATCGATAACGGTCATCTTGGATCCGGTATCGTAGGTTCTGTATTTAGGTCTTTCAGTTTATCTAGATGTCAGCTGACCATGATGAGAATTTTTTTATTGTAAATAGCTATATCTTCCTAGATGTTTTAGTTGTACTAAGTTTTCTTTTTCTGAAATTTCTTAAATTTGGTCTTTTTTTTAAGCTGAAATTTGACGGAGGGACAATTTTAATACTCTTTTGTGGCGGTTGTGAATGAGTTATTACAAATTTTTTGGTTTTGAATTTCAGGTCCTTTTACTGGCGATGATATGATCGCGCAATTGGAACGAGAAGTATCCTGCAGTAATAGTATGATAACCAAACAACAGAAGGAAATCACTGAATTGCAGCAGCTTTGTCGTTTTATGGAAAAAGTAAGCCAAATTTTAGAAAAATGAAATTATTCAATTGGCTATGTATTTAATGAAGATCATTATAAAGGCTACTTACTGTAATTTTTTCAGATTTTAAATGGTGGCTTTAATCTTTTGTTCTCACTTTGAAAGTTGAGCTTTCACCAACAAAGTTCAACATTGATATTTGAGGATTAGGAAAAAAATTTGAGCGAAATCGGAAGACCTGACTTTATTTTTGGTCCGTTTTAGTATCGAATAGCCCTAATGTGATTTTTAATTTTTTGTAATTACGGAGAAAATATGTGATGCGATTTGTAGAAATGTACCTATCGCGTTTTTTTTTTTTTTTTTTAAATGTCGAATTTTCGGTTCTAGACCATCTTGTAGTGCCAAAATCAACACTAAAAAAAAAACGAAAAAAAAACGCGATAGGTACATTTCTACAAATCGCATCACATATAGAAAAAAAGTCCAGCACGTTGGGATTTTTCAAAATTTGAATTTTTTTGTGGGAAATCCGTTGCAAATTTTTTGATAATCTTTGATATTTAAAGTCTATTTTTTGGGCAAAGGTAGCCCCTGAAAAAAAAAAGGTATTTGTAGAACAGAAATATTATAGAGTGTAAAATTTCATTTCTGTTGTGACCAATTCGTTTTTTTCTGGGAGATTTGCCCAGTTTTTGGGACTGAACTTCTGTTGAAATATCTCAAAAATTTCGCTGCCTAGGAAAAAAATTGATTAGAAACTACCAAAAAGAAAATTTCACATCAACTTTTCATATTCTAACCATTTTTTGTAGAGCCATTTCTTTTTTTAGAAAATGGATTTGAATTATCAAAATCATATAAAAGTCTAAAACGAATATAAATTCAAATTACCTACTTATTCTCGACGCGATGGGAAAATCTTATTCGAACTCGACACTAGAAAATTGTTGGAAATTTTCCACCAGGGCTGATTAAATGTTAATGATCACAGGCCTTTGTTATCTACCTAGAACTTACCTACTTAAATTATGTTGTTTTCTTTTCAGGACTTGGATTCGATACATTTAGCTCAAAAAGCCAACGAAGTCGAATCTCTCGAACTACAAGAATTCCTGCAAGCTGAAAAATCAACGCTGACTGATACGTTGAAAGATCTCGAAGCTGAGGTAAATACCCAACAAATTGGTTTATTCGGAATCTAGGCAACAAATGATCGTGCATTTTATGGAAAGCTTCATTTCTTTGTCGACCAGCTGGTCTCGTCTATCACACCTACTCGATTAACTACATCTCCGGGAGAAAGAGTCGAAAGAGACTGTCTATTCAAAAAAACATTATGCACGTTTACTTGTAGACTAATTTATACCATTTCGCGCAGTCTGGTCCGTATTGCGTAGGTTTCGGTTTGTTTTTTTTGTCACGCAGCGGGACAACATATCAAACATTGCTGATGACGGTTTTCTTTTTAATTCGATTGTCGTAAATGGCAATTGCGAAGAACGAAAAGAGCTTGTGGCTGAAGTCGAGTCGTGTTGTCAATTACCGACAATTTTTATTGGTAGTTTTCATTATTGGAGGGTTTTCGAGTTACGTAGAGTAGGTCGTTGGTTTTGAGATGCAGTTGCACGTAGGATGTAAAATTATCTTCGTGGCTGCCCAATGTCAATTTAGTTGATTAAAAGATAGGAAAATAGACCACCAAGAGTTCGAATCGCGGTCGTTAATTTAATTTTGGTCGATAACAGCAGGGATAAAGTTATTAACTTGCACTTATTTGGTGACTTACTTGTTTTTTTTTGTTTTTTTTGTAGTTGAATTCTTGTAAAAAACGGCTGAAAGAACAAGATGACGAGCTGACGAACAAAATCAACGAATGTACGAGTCTGAATGCTGTATCCGAACGATTAAGGTGACGTATTTTATTGGTTAATGAAATTTGTTGACCATTAACTAAGCCTTGATTGGTCATCAACAGTATAATTTTGAAAAAAAGTCCATGTTTTTGAAATTGACGTTTTAATACGTTGCAGGCAAGAAAACCAAACTCTTCGAACTCGTTTAGCCACTTTGGAAAGAAGATGCAAAGAGCTATTGGTGCATCAAGGAGCAGTTACGTCCAGTGCCTCGGTTGCTTTATCTGGTGTCGGTTCCAGATTCGAACAGTTACTCGATCAATTAACAAGCAATTACAATATTACCGATAATGATCTTCGAGTATGGATTTTCATTTCATTTTCATACACGTCAAAACTGCCGCTTTGAAAATGGAGCTTTTGAGTTTGCAGAATTCGATTTATTTTTTTAGTCGTTTTTTTAGTCTGATTGGCTATAGGGAACCGCAGCGTGACGTCACAGTTTTATTTGTGTGTGTTAACAACGATATTGTGTGCGTAAATACACAAACTCGTTTGGTCCAAACCGAAAACGTCGTCCCATTTAATCGCATGTAAAATTGCGAGTTTTCAATTTCAAATTTCTTTGCATTCAACACAGCGATTTTATTGAAACAAAAAAGATTTTAAAGGAGGACGATTCTTCTTCAACATATCTAAGTTTCAAAAAAAATCGCTGAGTTTAATACGAAGAAAAATTAATTTGAAAACTCACGATTTTACATGTATTTAAATGGGACGACACTTTCGGTTTGGACCAAATGAGATTGTTTACTTACGCACACAACTTTAGGCTGCGGTTCCCTATTATTTTTACAAATTTTTTGCAAATCAGGGGGAGATGTGTGGAATAAAATTTCAAATCAAAGAGACAGGAAAGAGTTTGTAAACATACTCCAAATGGATTGTAATTTAATTTGGCTCATCTCCTTCCCTCCTTCTGAGACGAAAAGAAAAATTGAAAATAGGTAATAAGTACCTAGTATTATTGGGAAAACTTCAAAGAATCGAATTCCACATATTCGAAGACTCTATTTTCAAATGAAATTTATGGTACACCCTGTACATACCTCATACTTCCTTCACAGGATGAAATCTATCAAAATTTAGATCCAGTGATCAATGGGTATAAAAAATTGGACAACGAAAGCGCAAATCTCGACGAAAATGATTCAAACCATGCCTTATCAACGCCTCTTTGGTTGAAAGCCGTAGGTAATGTGATGACTGCCAAACAAGACTGTACAGGTTGGTTGATTTGATTCGTAACAATATCGTATTCATTTTCATACCTTACTAATTCACTCTCACCTTCTTTCCTCTCAGATGCCGACTCTACCATAAGCAACCCTCTCCTAGGATGCTCGGGCTGCCGAAACGGCGTCGTCAAAGATGAAAAACCATCGATCTCCAACGAAGATCCGCTGTCGTTATCAAAACTACCCGAAGATGCGGCTATCATAGATGAAGAAGATAGCAGACGTAATTCTATTCTCTCCGATGTTTATACCGCGGATGATAACCTAACGTTAGATTTTGGTATCAGTGAAGCTCTCACCGATATTTCTGAAAGCGTAATGATGCGTAAAAATATGATAGAACGGTTTAATGCCGAAAGTTTTAATCATGATGTTTCCCTGGTGGAACAAGTTTTAGAAGTCGATAATCTGGTATCGAAAGTTTTTAAAGCTATTTTATACATTGAAACGAACAAATCCAACCGTTGAACGGTTAATTTTAACGCTTATTTATTAATAAATGTTTTAATTTTGTAGTTTTTATTCAATGTTGAATATTATGTATTGATTATGATTACGAGGTTAGAACTACTTTAAAGTAATGAAGCTTGTTTCGAGGTAAGAAAGATCTATAAGTTTCCTTCACTCATTGGGTTATTAATTTATCGAATAACCTGAATTATGATATTTTTCATGATTGCTAACCATGCTTTGACTCTTATTTTGAACAATTATGGTTTATAGAATTTTCAAAGCCATTTCGAAGTAAAACATGCGAATATGGCGAAATCATGGATCTATGTCTATATCCGACGTTAGATCTTCGTTCTCAAAATATCGTCGATTTATTTTTTCTTCAAAAAACCAATTTAAATGCCCTTCAAAATATTCTGGGAAAGTTGATCTTGATATATCGGTGATTGATGAGTACCAATTAATTTGAGATTTCTCAGTTCACGAATTCTTCCTCATTAGTATACGATATACGACTATTTCAGTTTTCATATCAGTAAAATTAATCAAGGTAAGTGCTTATTATTATTTTTATTCAGATTTCTATCGACTTATGAATGCAAGCGATGTTGAAATATTTTTCAAATGGGTATTAAATAAATTTTATCATTGTTTTTCTCCTAAAATTTTGTATTGAGGAATTGTAATAAAAAAATTCGAAAAATCCCTACATTTCCAGCGTTGAAATATGTTTTATAAATGAACGCTTCAATTATTCAAGGTTTCTTTGAAATTTCAAAATTTAAATAAAGCTCAATTAGAGATAAGTCACGATAAGTGGGGAAGTACGTAAGTAGATGTTAAGATAGCTAGATAATATCTATTTTAAAATATTCTGTTAAAATTTTAGTTTCACTTCAGAAAAAAATTATAATTATTTTATTTATTTTAATTTAAATAATTAAAAAAAAATGTCTAGGTTCTGATCTGTGAGCCATGATCGATAAAAAAAATTATCATGACGTGATTAATGTCGTGTCACGCCGGTGTCATGTTATTTTTTTGTGGAATTTTTCTGTTTCAAGTTGGCAACCATTTTTTTTTTCATTCGTCGTTCATTTCTTGTTCTACGATTCCACGTAGTCATGTAATAATGTAAGTTATGAGTAATACCTTCAACCTTCATCTTCATTAATCACTTTAAAGTTTTAGTTTGATTTTTGAGACACGAGACCGATTAATTTAATATTCCGCAATCGCAATGCAATGAGTTCATTAATTGTTCACGTTTTTGATTTGTTTTACGTTTTACCTATGTTTCAAATTTGGTCTCGTGTTGTAGTCAAACGTTATTTCTGTTCGATTCGGGTGATACAAACGATGCGGAAGTGAATATATTCGGATGAAGGATGCAAGATCGTGACCGTTCGCATTTTAGTTACGAAATCTGTGCATTGCGTTCCGTTAATTTGCAGTTTGAAGATTCGATGCCATTTTTATCATGTTGCACGAGGAAAAGGATTTCGAGTAAGTGTTTCATCCTTTTAACCGCTGCTATAAGTGTAGAAGTACTTTCAATTTTCAGTAATTCAAGAGATTAATAATTTCTGCTATTCTCGCAAGTTTTCTCTTTTCTTGAAATAGTTTGCCATATTTCAAATATTCATAATTACGTTCATACCCATACGAACTACAAACTACAAAGATAGTTTTATTGGTTATCGTGACTGTTGGGGGGAAAAGCAATTTCAAAGTGTTAACGTAATTAGTGGGAATATTTTTATCCGCGCAATGTGATTCTGAATATTTTGTTTTTTATTAATTATTATTATTGAAAAATTCGTTCACGTCCAAATTCGCAAATCCAAAATTATTTTTATTTTTACGAAAATAGCAGCACTGAAATTCGAACAGCCAATCAGAAACCACCACATATTTTTGTGTTTGGTTGTACATCCTTTAATTTTTGTTTGTGACATGACGTGGCGTCGGTGTTCGGTAGCGTCGGTAACGTGGCGGCGTGGTGTGGTGATGAATAATTATGGAATTCGTTTCTTTTTTGTTACGTATTGAAAACATCAATTTAAATATGGATTTCTCGTATTATTTTCTAGTGTGTACCGTGTAATGGAGGAAGTTTGTGAATTGTGCTTGATTCTGTATCGCCGATCTTCGTTCAGAATCAACCGAGTTACGAAAAATTCTTGGACCCTGACTGTACGTGCGTCAATGGAGTAGGAAATAGGAATGCTTTCAAATACTCGCATGTAAGTAGTTGTTGGGTTTTTTAAATTAAGCTCTAAGTACATGTTATTTTGATTTATGATTGTGAAAAGTTCGTGTTGTTTACTTGTTTTTCGTCACGTATTTTGTTTTGGATTTTTCAATACTTCGTGTACAAAAGAATTCGATTGATTTTGAACCGTGTTTTATTGTTGTTGGTTTTGTTGCGTTTGTTGAATTCATTTTATATCGCGATATTTTTCATATTACTACGCGTTCTCGAAAATTCATTCACCTGGATATTTTTCTTTTTTCTTCTCTGTCGAATGAATTTACGCGAATCATCCATTTTGATTGGTAGGTTTTTAGGTACGTACTATTTTTCAGGAGAACGTCTGTTTGAAATTGTTACCTTATTCGGAATTGAATTACATGTTATATAGTCCAAGTGTTTTCACTAGTTTACTCCAGTAGCTGTAAGTGTATTTCTTTCTGTTTTATGAATTGGAAATTTTTGAAATGAAATTTGAATAGTTTTCTGCTTCTCTCCCTTTTGTACTCGCGTACCTAGATTTAGGATAAATTTGGCTCATTTTTCATCATATATCATGTCATGTATTTGAGACACCGAATTTGAATGCAGTAAAATTTTTGTGAATTCGGAAAAAATAGTGAAAATTCGGAAAAATTATTTTCCAAATAGGAGAAATCTCGTTATTCTATTTTATTATTTATAATAAAAATTCGTCATAGTGACCTAAGTACATTTTCTCATTGCCTGATGGTTATTATATCTGCTAATAATTGTTTATTATTTTTTTTAGAGTTATAAGTATGCTGCGATGAATCCAGTAGATGAAATCATGGTAATGGCGAAACGATAAACATACAATGAACAATGGTGAGTGTCTAGTTCATAGTTTGATCTTAATTTTTTATTCGGTTTTATACTTGGTAGATTGTTTTTTTTTCACCATAATGAATTTTTTACTCTGAAAATACCTACGTTTATTGTGATACCAAAAACAGAAACACCATTTTTTATGTAGATCCGAAATCTGTTCGATTTTTCGTTCGCGTTAAACAACGTTGGTGCATTGAATTTTTTCAATGAAATTGGCGAATCAGTGACTGAATTTTGGTGATTATGATTATGTTGTTAGTACCCATTGTGTGGTATGAATCGAATTGCCAGTATTTGAAGCATAGAGCTTGAAGTTTTCTCTCCTCAACGACGAGTTTTTTCATTTTCAGCATTCGTAATCTGTTATCAAGCTCAAGCTCAATCGTAAAATTTATCCATATTTATCTGGTTCATTTTAAATGGTGTAATTTTTAAATTTTTTTGACGGACTCCTGTTCTTGATTGTTTTCAATAAACACGATGATTGATGAAGATAGGTCAGCGTACGTAATTGAAAATCAATGGCGAAATTCTTTGAATTGAGTGAAAGCGAAGTAGTGTTTTTAGCAATTACATAATTATTATCTATCAACTATTGGAAATTTTGGTATTCGGATGGTGTTGAAATTCAATTCGATCAGATTTTTTTACTGTATCAAGTGAAACTTGACTTGATTTTTTGCTCAATTATTTGTCACTGCTGTGTTATTGTATCCATGTATAAATTCAATTATCTAATCTTTGAGGTCCTGAATATGCAATAAGGGGATATGTTTATAGGTTTGTCTTTCTTAAAATATTACGAATCTTGAAATATTTTTATCCCTAGCGTGCGTAATATTTTCACGTTGTCATTCTGATTTTCCGTTGTTTTCCGTATTTTTTAAAATCATAATTTTAGGGAGTTTTTCTTTTGCTTAGGAGATTGAATCAGAATGAGACATGGGTTTTGAGTAAGGATAGGAAATAATTTTGGCAAAAATATAAATAGGGGAGAAGGTCGGTGGTACCTATTATAGTTGGAAAATGCCAATGTCATCAGGTATTTTTTCGTTCTTATTCCCAAGTTTATGTTTATGAATACAGGTTTTTTCTACGGAACGGAACAAATGAAAATTTATAAATTACTCATCTCTTTCACTGATTAACGCCATTATTTTTTTTTCTTACAGTAAAATTAACGGAAGAATCGTAATGAATGAAATTCATCCTATTCCAGCATTGGACGCCGCTGAAGTAATATCAACGCGACAGTAGATAAATCCAATATACCGCTGATGAATCAACGAGGAATTTGTTTATAGATAGGTGAGTTAACGAATTTTGTTATGGTAGTCGTATGCACGTAGGTACATTTTCATGTACATATTCCATTCGCAGTTCAATTGGAAAACGCTGTTGCGAGCGTAATCATCTCGATTATTTTTATTTCCAAATTTTTCAAGCTTATCTTCTTGAATGCTGAATTTTTATTCTTGAAATCTTACAGTCAGTGTTATGTTGAGCCGAACTTGGAATTTTTGGCTTGTTTTTCGATTTTTATGTAGGTATCCATTTCGCGACATGGAGTTTTAAATGTCATTGTAGATTTTTTCTTCAATGAGTATTATGCAATGCTACGTAAAGAGAAAAAAAAACGTCTCTCATGTATTCTGAACAAAGAAAGATCCGAAAAGCGGTTACTAGTGCAATATGATTACAAAATATTAGAAAATCGTCGACTAATTTTAAAATTGAATGAAAATTATTTTTAAACGAATTTTCTCGTTTGGTTTTCATTTTCTACAGCTGATATTGCAGAGAAGAGTAATTGAATGCAGAGAAGCATTTTATTCGCTGTTCGTCGTCGCCTAATTTTTTCTATATTTATATCGTAGTATTTATTTGATGTATTTTTTATTACCTATTTTAGTATTATTTCTCATTAAGTTTGTGATATTTTTACGTTTTCGGTTTGAGTTTTATATTTTTGGGTTTTTATTAATTTTAAGGGATGAATAATTTTCCGGTATGGTGTTCTGGGTTGAATTAGGGAATGACTTTGGCAACTGGGTGGATTTAGGGAACGACTTTGGCAAATATGGAGGTGCAGGGTCGGTGAGTTAGAGAATATCAATGCCGGTAAGGTATTGGTGAAACCTTCGGATTCTGTTGGATGCCTGATGTGTTCGTGCTCAGTTATCTGGGATTTCGACGTTCAGCTCCAAACATGGATCGAAGGTGGCTGTGGTCTCTTGATCTTTAGGCACCAGCCTGCCTTATTGATCACAAGAGAGTCAGCCAGTATTCTTCCATGGTAGGCTTGGTACTGTGGAAAGAAGCGTCTGCTGCGGTTCAAAATTTGCTGGCGCCGGTGTCGGTATCTGTGTGAACCTGGAAACCTCACGACATCGGAAAAGACCCGGAGTTTTATACTGATGCCTGGTGCGATAGTACCGAGAATACTGAGAATATTGCAGTTTCGTTCTTGGCTCGGGTAGCGCTACATGCCAGGGTCGTATTTAACGAAGGGTAGGAGGATGGCTGCGGGCGAAATTTGATCAATTTCGTACCATTTTAATTGCCACCAGACACGGTAGTAAATCGCAGATCAAAGTTGGTGAATTAGCGTTTGAGTGGGCCCGTGAGTGCATGTGTGTATATGTGAGAGGGGTAGTTAAGAGTCGAGTCTTGTAGTGTCCCGGTGCCTTTGTCGAACTTATAAAAGTAGAGATTTTCAGGGTAGGAACACCCCAGTTTGAGCTCCGTGCAGTTTCGTCTGGGGGTGCCATTTTCGGAAAGAATTCAGAATTCTGACCGGCAGGGCTGGAGCCGGGCTGTGCGTGGTTTCCGGTCGGTGTTGGTCTACTTGAGCTCACCGGTACGGGAATTCTCCGCAATAGAGATAAGCTGCTAACCTCGTCGTTTGCACTCAGGCCTTGCAGTGATGACGGTAACTATACCAACACCTTTGGCACACGATCCCTTCTCGCCTAGCCGGGAGTCTGTTAGACGTCAGCAGCGCGACTGGCTGTGTCACGACTCTGCTTAATTTTTTAAGTGGCACTGTGGCATTGTCCAGGTTGCTGATGAGGGACGTCGGCCCTATCCTTGTGGATGTAGGTCGGCATCTCTGTGGACGGGAATGGCTAAATGCCTTGCCACAAGGAGAATGCCAGCCTGTGTGTGAGGTCCCAATGTCGCGGTCTGGTAGGTAAGGAATTTAGGCGCTGCCTTTGCGACATCCTGCGATTTGATATCGTGTTTGATTGGCATTAAAATCACGATCTTGATCAGCTTTTCATTTCAACGAGAAATGGCGTTTGCTCGAGCGTAAAATTACCGGTGGTGAGTGTGAGTGATTTTGACGCCAGATTTTGTTGTAATGAGATGCGCAAGTCTTGTATTACGTCTATTAATTTGGCATGTTTTATAAATCTTGGGAAATTTTGGTGAAAAATCATTTTTCGGGATTTTTAAAAGTAATTTTCATAACGATTTTTGTTTTGGAGTTTCAAATTTTGTTAGTATTTCGAACGAAGGGTATTTCATTAGTTTACTAATTATATAGGCTAAAATTTAGTTAGTTTTAGGCTTTCTTTGGATATATGTTATTAATTTGTAAGTAGGTGTTCAAATGTATTATTTTATTTTTAAGAATGTAATAACCGATCAAGGTTTTTTCCATTGTTGAGCGGCCGGCAATGGTTTTTTTAACCCAGATTGGTTAAATCTAGATATTAGTTTGTTATTTGTTTTTTTTTTGCCGCTGTCTTCGAGATTAAAATGATTGGTTTTGGTTTATGTTATTGTACTGTCGCCATCGAATGGTTTTCTACAGGTAAGAAGAATGCTTATTTGCTATTCATTTTCGAAGCTAATTAAAACGCAATAAGTAACTTGGATGAAAAATTATATCAGCGAAGTTGAGCGGACCAATTCTCAAAATATCTATTTGTTTTTGGAAAATTTAATCAATCGGCGTCTTATTTGACTTTTTATTTCGTACGTTTATGATACGTATCGAAAAATTGTTGAATTTGTTTGAAATGTTTGAATTTTTCGGTATTCAAAATTGGTAGTTGAATGAATGATTCCTGTTCTTGATTAATTTTCTGATTTCAGAATGCAAAATTATCGTCTAATTAAATGATTTCACATCGCTGATACTGCATTCGATATTAATATTTCGTCTGAGGTAGTTTTCGCTAATCGAATCAACGTACAAAAACAAAATTCGTTGTAGAAAAGAATTTCCGCTTAACTGTTAGCACAATGAACGGTGCAAGCAAAAACTATTTCTCAACTAATGATACAATTATCTGAAAATTGAAGTTATATCGATCAAGGCTAGAGAAGTTGCCACACGATTTGATTATCCATTAATTTCGTAAGAATTGAGAGATTACAAATCATGTATTCCTCGGAAATGTAAACTATGCAACTTGTTCAACGTCAAGAAGACTCCAATGACGAATTTTTTAATACAGTATTGGAAATTCCTGCGAAATTTCAAGGTAGGCAACACATATAACATGAAATATTTATTTTAACCGTGTTGTAGCGCTATCTCTGTGACCGCAAATTAATAAAATCATTGAATTTTTGAAATAAATATCATCCAAGTAACGCTATCTATCGTCGAAATTACGAAAAATGACGACGTTTTATTTTGTCTAAAGACAGAAGGCACGCGTTTCGGTAACTAGCGCTAATGGTCATTTAGTGGCATTTCGTAGAACTAACGTTTTTAACGTCGAAGACACGAAGACGAAAAAACGAAAAGTCGAAAACAGCTTTAGTTCCTTCAAGTTCGAATAGATAGCGCCACGCGCATATCTAGCTCTCGAAATTGGATTTTTTAGATCGATAATTTTTAAAACAGAACAAAGTTTTTTCATTCGTTCCACAGATAGCGTTACTTGTATTGTTTTCATCCTAAATTCATTTTTTTCGCTAATCAAATGCGTTGTTTTTTCATTTTTCAATATTTTTTGAGTTTTCTGTCGTGATATTAGCAGAACATTTTGTTTATCTTGCTCAAAAATCATTACTGCGCTGAAACTAATCGTATTTAACGTTCAAATGAGTTTTCAGACACGAAAGATTTAATGTGGATGTTATTCCCATCGTAGGATCATTGTTTTACGAACAAATTACATGATATTATTCGTAAATTGAACCGTGTTCCTTTCTGAACTTTCATTTTACATTTTCTTATTCCAATTTTAAAAAGACATTCCTTTCCAAAACCTCGAAAATAATTCAATGCTAACGAATTCGTTTTATTAAAATCATTAATTTATGAAAAAATATATTCAATACATACTTACTTTCAATAATTTGAGTACAATCGTAATGTAATTTCCAATTTAGGTCTTCAAATAAATCAGCTCTCTTGAAAACTGCGAAACGTACTTACCATTTCGAAATAATCTCAATTTTTTGCAAAAATATTGATTACGGAAAAATTAAAATATAGGTACGTAGGGTCGCAGAATGACTAAGAATTAAATGTTCTTTTCACACTACGACCGAATGCACGTAAAACAAATCATACATTAATTTCCTGTCGCGACGACAGTTTTTTTCAACAAAATTACATCATATATGGAAATGACAATGAAGCACATGCAACAATGATATGCAAAGAATTCTACTATATCGTCGTTTCAAAACAATACTTTCATAATTAACATCGTCCTTGGAACACACGAAACTAAAAAAATTCCATCCCATACAGAAAATGTAATAGAAAACGTTGCAATCTTCGTATAAAAATTTTAGAAAATAATGCGTAAAATTAATTTATAAATAAAACAGTCAACAACAAACAACTCCAATTCGATAATACTCTCGAAAAAAAAAATATGAGAAGAATGAAATACTGGTCGTTGAACATTTGATACATTAAATTCCCTACAGAATTTATGACTAGATAACTTCAGTTCTGATCGGTTTTATGTAGATAACCGCGGCTAAATTTTTCAAATTCTACAAAAGGTATAAAATACGCTGAAAAGGGCGAACATTAGGACACACACGGGCCACATCATGGTATACTGTTGGGTGGCATAAGGATCTCGAGGTGGCAGAGTTTTAGTAGTGGTACTCACTTTTTTCGCTTTGGGATATTTCATCTCCGGATATTCGAATTTCACTTTCTCTTTCTCTTTATCTTCATCTCTATCTTTCTTTTTCTCTTTTTCATCTGTTTTAAATGAAGGCAATTTTGGAAACTCTAAAAAAAAAAACCACCACAATCGTTGAACGTAAGAGGAAATTAATCACGGATTATCAACACATTACGTATCTCACAAATCATTACAATTTATCTCGTTTTATCGGCAAAATGTTTGATAATTTGAGTCGAAATGTAAAGCTTTTGGGGAAATAATTCGAACGTTCTACGAATAGAATATTTATTACCCGTCGTAATCGTAGAAGTAATTAATGCATAAATAACAAAAAAAATTCGTATAACAAAGACTCAAGTACAAATAACGAGTATATAAAATAATAAGGCACGAGTAAGTCGCCTAAAAAAAATGGGAAAAAATACACCTTGGGCGGTTTTTTGAAATATTACGAGAAAAGTTGTTGGGTAATTGAAACGATAGAAAACGAATCCTTTCACGAGTATTCAATTTGAAGAACAATTCGGGTGTTTTGGTTAAATCTAGGAACCTTAATGACTCAGCGTCTACATTAAATTATAAATATCCGATTAAATCGTACTGACTAGTTCGATCGGTAGGTATTTCAGATTCTTAGATCGCGACTAGAAAATCGAAAGGAATCGTTACCCATAAAAAGAAAACGCTCGATGCTGGAAAACGTTTCGCGAGTTACATTTTGCAGAGGCAGTAAATTATAGGAATAACAGGTATTATCGAGACTAGTATTGGCCAAAAAGTAGTAAACAGATCTTGGTAATCGTAAGGATCGTCCCGGACAGTACGCGGTTGATGGAATGTTTTTCTTTCAGGTCGTTCGCGTTGATGATAAGGTTTCTCTTCTTCCATCAACGGGCGCAATTTCGGAAAATCTGTAACAGTTGCCAAAAAAATGCGTTTACAGTTTGGAATTTAGATTCCCGAACGACGATTCTTTTCGTAAGCTTTACATTTCGACCGGAGACATAATAAGTAAACATTTCGCTGAATGATTTCAACATCTGTGTTCGCGTAACGAATTCAGCGACACGAATACTCGGGTACGTGGAATTATGGCGAAAGAAACGCGTAATATTAGTAAATATTGGTAGCTTACCGTCTATGGTTCCTTTGTAAACTATAATTGCGTTAATTTTCGGATTATCTTTACGTCCCTGTGATAATATCAAGAATGAAATAAGTAATTCGCCGAAAATACGACAATAGTTGGGGGCGAAAAAACCACGTACCTTTAGAAATTCCAATTTGATTTTTCCATTGTTGATAAAGGATTCCATATTATTGTAAACGAACACGTTATCTCTGATACTGAATTGGACATATTCATCGTGAGCGACGCCTTTTCCAGCTTTATCGTATATATCGAGATTCTCAATGACACGCATACCATTCAACGATACATCGAATACCTGTACAACACAGTAACACAAATTAACGGAAAAGCTTCCCAAATTATTATAATATTTCAAGAGATAGACTCACCTTGGAATTACGAGTGCTAAAATACACTTCGCAGAATTTCAGTACCAGCACATAATCGCCATCTTCGCTGATGGGTATTTCGTAACCGAACGTCTTCGTATCGTATCTCTCGACCTGATACAATTCATAATCCATCTCTGGAACCCTTCGAATAGCTAAGGTTCTTCCATAATCCGATGAAATGCCCACTTTGGTGCTCAGCGGATCAGCATCATAGCGGATACCCAAACTATCGTTGTGTGCTCCTCCGCCGGCATTCACAGCGTAGATAACTTTACTCAAATCGAACCTGTGGGCGGTTAGTGACGAATGGACAAAACTTAAAAGAAAACACGAGATTAAAATCATTTTAAAACTAGAAACGTGAAAAACGACTACGAGAAACCGCCATGAACTAGGAACTAGTCGCGGAACATGATTTTGCTTCTATCTCGACACGTATAACGATGCGAATGAGAGCGACGAAACATTAGACAACTTGTACGGACCGTTCGAACTATTCATATTAATTAATTTAATAGTTAACGATGCTTCGCGCTTAATCATACGTCAACAGGATGAAATTTTGAAACGCGGATGCGGTCTCATATTTCTGAAATATTTTTCTCTCGGCTCGTGATTTCGAATAGATAATACCACAGATTATATATAGAAGACAGGTTACATTGAAAATTGAAATGCATTCGAAATCAGTCCGTTCTGTATATTTTAATCTGTGACTAGAACAAAATTTTATTTTTTTTTTTAAACTTTTTTATTCAAGATTATTTTAATTTTGATTTTCAAAAATCAAAAGCTCTTTCTCATTCGAACTTTGCAATACAATTTTTCAATAATTGAAAATATCATTTTAATCATCGATCAAATTCAAAAGAAAAAAAAATAGGAAAAATGAAATAATTTAAACCGAAACCTATACAAATGTGGATCACAGCAGTAAAATCGTATTTCATTTTCAATGCCATTTTGATGCCATTAAATTAATTTACTACACGTTTAGACATGAAACGAAAACTTCAACGACACAGATTTTACCCTTACTGCAAATAAAAATACATAATACGCACAACGACTTCGTATAAAAAAAAAAGTAAAAAAAATACAATCGAAAACTTTTTCAATATAACAAGGTATCATCTAAATCTTCTTCTTTTCCTTCAGACTGCGAATTTGCTAATCTTCTCAATACTTTGGTGACTACATCGTTCAACGATTCTTTAGCTCCAGTATCCAATACGTTCATACAAGCCTGGTAAAAAATTCAATGAGTTAATTCCGAACATGAATGAGTTTACGATCACTTTCATAAAATTACTTGATGAACAGAATCTCCCTCGCGTAATTTCAGCACAGCAATCAGTGAAAATTCACAGTTAGCTTTAACGAAGCTATTCTTTTCTTTAGTACCATTTACCAACATGGGAACGATAACTTTTAAAAAGTCTAACGATATTTCTGGTAAACTTCGCGCCAAAAATGAGCATACCCTGGCTAAAAGTTGTTTAATGTCGTTGTTTTGATGATTGATCGTCTGAAAGGATAGATCAATTTTGATAAATAATTCGATTGCCTATCAAAAATTATCGAGTTTTAGAAACGTAAACTTACCCTAGCAAATGGAACCAATACAGAATTAGGAATAGGTTGATCGTTTTCTAGTAAATGTAAAAATAAATATCCGCAACCTCGAATTCCGCTCGACACAATTTGCACCTATTACAAATTACATACGTAATTTTAGAAAAAAAAAATCATATATTTACGATGAGTTTCAAAACCCACGTACTTTACTAGATTGTAACTGCGAGATCAAAGTTTTGTTAATTTTCTCGCAATAATTTCCCGTATAAACGTATTTGGCGTTTTCTTTTAACGCTACGAACAAAGCTGTGCTTCTGCCATACTTTAGAGTCGCGTCTATAGACGGATCATCGACTAAAACAGAAAAAATTATTTAGCTGAAAATTATCCAACATTTCGGCATTATTTTCAACTCGAATGATGAATCATACCTAATAAATGTTCGGTCAATATGACATTGAGTTGTTCTGTCGATAAAAAGCGCATCAGGCAGGCCAGACAGGCAGCAGCAATTGATCGAATTAGGTCTTCGTTATGACCTAGCATATCTCTTAACATCATGAATAACGATCTTCTCACTTGATCGGACATTCTATCACCGGCAGGGATGATAACCACTCGTAATGTGTGCAAAATGGTTTCCCTGATGGAAAAAAAATGAGTCATTATTACGATAATATTACGTCAATGACATTTCTGTCCGGTATTTGGAGTAGATAGCTAGATACGTACAATATTATCAAAAAGTGAAAAAAAAAGGGGGATTAATTCTATACCGGTCTGGCGAATTTAATAATTTCAGATAAAAACTTCCGATAAATGGTTCCCAAAGGGTACCGGCGGTTAAGATAGGTGAATCTGCCCCCGAGCTGAAATTTGAAACTAACCGACGGAATTTGGTCCTTAGGGTCTGAAAACCACCTGGTAAAAATTTTGGCCCCCTACCCCTCCCCTAACCCGAGTTATGGGGCAAAACGTTACTTTTTTCAGCCTTTTCATTAAAAATTTTTATCTCCGAGAGTTTTCAACCAAATTTTTTCAAATTTTCGTGAGTTATACTCCATACTAAGGGGTATTAGTGGGTGGTTTGAAAAAAAAATTTTGATGATTTTTTCTAGCCAAAAATCGCATTTCAAAACTTGAAATCGAGTTTTCTACATGATATTTGCAGAGGTGCAAAAATGAAAAAATATATGTCATGTATCTAGTCCCTATCTACAACGTAATATTTTTTCAGAATTTTTTAGGTGGGTGGAAGACCTTCAAAAACGCAAAAAACCGCATTTTTATCACGTTTTTCGCTCAAAAAATGGTCATTTTTGGGCGAAAAATTTTTTTAGGTAATAATATTCCAAAATACGTATTTTTACGCCACTTGCCCGATTTTCACTTCATTTCATTTTTTTTTTAGTGATTTTTGCAATTTCAAGTAACCTACAGCGCAAGACTTAAAATTGTATTTGTAACTTTTCTTATACCTGTATAAAATTATCATACAGAAAACACTGAAAGAAAATTTGTGTTCAGTAGCTCGAACTACCTTCGAAAAATTCATTTGCATGAGCAGAGCACTCAAATTTCGAAAATTCACTTTGTAGTCAACAAATTTTTTTCAACAATACTTACGTTGCTACCAATATCATTATCAACAAAAGGTATGGTGAATCTGCCCTTGAAACCAGTTTTGACCGCTCCTACCCCCAAAAGGCCAACCGTGATGAGAAAACATTCCAAAAAAAAATTCAGGCCCCTAGCGCAAGTGTTTTCGGTGAAAGGGGCCAAAATGTGTTTTTTCAATGGATTTTTTCGTATTTTTGTGGTTTTTTGCTAAATGTAGATAAAAGTTTCGAGTTTTTTTTAGATGAATTTTAGGGAGTTGGAGGAACCCTAAAAAATTTTTTCAAAATTTTTGGTTCATTTTTTGCCGAGTTATGGCAGTTTAAAAGTTTTGAGCGGCCATTTTGTCTTGAAAGGACAAAGGTACAATGGAACTTTTTCCCCCCAAAAGATGTGCCATTCATTTATAAATATACCACAAAAATTTCAAAAAAATCGGCGTGGTAGAGCGTTGTCAAAAAAAAATGAAAACTAACCACCCCTCGCATGTAGTGGGTACAGTAACGTTGTATGTATTTCCCACGGCACTTTCGTGGGAAGTACGATGTTCACGGGCTCATAACATGTCAATGAAGAAATTGAAAAATAGCCTAGTTATTTTTGGTCTGAACCTCGAGAACATTGAGTGAAATCTGAATTATTCTAAAAAATATCTATACCCTTGGTGAAAAAACTCAAAAAACGAAGAAACCAAAAAAATATGAAAAAAATCGAAATAATTCAACTTATTTCTAAAAACGAAAAAAATGACCAAGTAGTCAATAAAAATGTGAATAACTCCGAACAGTTTATTTTTAAAAATGAAAAAAAAAACGTGTCATCGGTAAAAAAAAGAAATGAAGAAAATCGAAAGAAGTAAAAAAAATAATAAAAAAATTGAAACAACTGAAGCTATGACCTCAGACCATTTTGAAAGTTTCACCTTGGAGAATTGAGGAGTGTCGTTGGTCGTTGCAAAACGCAACAGAAAATTTGTTTCGATGCAAAACGCAACATATTTTTTTTGCCCTCCTCCCCTCCAACCCTCCTTGAGGTACAAGTGCGAAATGACCCCAAAACATGTAGCTGGGGTCCTAAGCTTTCCAATGAGACCGCTCCGAGCCAAAACCCCCCACCCAATTTTGAATGACAGTTTTTTTGCGATTTTCCAAAAATCAGGTCTTATTTTCGAAATTTGAGTGCTCTGCTCATGCAAATGAATTTTTCGAAGGTAGTTCGAGCTACTGAACACAAATTTTCTTTCAGTGTTTTCTGTATGATAATTTTATACAGGTATAAGAAAAGTTACATATACAATTTTAAGTCTTGCGCTGTAGGTTACTTGAAATTGCAAAAATCACTAAAAAAAAATGAAATGAAGTGAAAATCGGGCAAGTGGCGTAAAAATACGTATTTTGGAATATTATTACCTAAAAAAATTTTTCGCCCAAAAATGACCATTTTTTGAGCGAAAAACGTGATAAAAATGCGGTTTTTTGCGTTTTTGAAGGTCTTCCACCCACCTAAAAAATTCTGAAAAAAATATTACGTTGTAGATAGGGACTAGATACATGACATATATTTTTTTCATTTTTGCACCTCTGCAACATCATGTAGAAAACTCGATTTCAAGTTTTGAAATGCGATTTTTGGCTAGAAAAAATCATCAAAAATTTTTTTTCAAACCACCCACTAATACCCCTTAGTATGGAGTATAACTCACGAAAATTTGAAAAAATTTGGTTGAAAACTCTCGGAGATAAAAATTTTTAATGAAAAGGCTGAAAAAAGTAACGTTTTGCCCCATAACTCGGGTTAGGGGAGGGGTAGGGGGCCAAAATTTTTACCAGGTGGTTTTCAGACCCTAAGGACCAAATTCCGTCGGTTAGTTTCAAATTTCAGCTCGGGGGCAGATTCACCTATCTTAACCGCCGGTACCCTTAGGGAGCAATTTATACAAGTTTGAAAATTTTAGTACTTCACTCAAACAGCCTTGAATAAATTTAATATTTGCGATGGTTCTTGATTAAAATTCAACAATTGGAAACCCTTAAAATCACACTTTGTGACAACTTACTTAATGCTAGAATCTTCCGTCGCTTTGATGGCTGAATGAAGCTCCAAAAACAGTGGATCAGCTTTACCATGAATTAACACCAATCGACTCAGAGCGAAAGCTGCTTTTAAACGCACTTGTCGATGAGGATCGACCAACGATTTCAAAAATGTCGTTTGTAATTGAGGCAAAAATTGCTTCAACGATAATCCAACCTAAGAATCAATCATTCAAATAATCGTTCGACTGATTTGGAGATATCAATTTTGATACCCAAGGATGACTCACCTTGTCCAACAATATAGCCAACGTTTCGATAACCGCTGCTTTGACATTGCCGACGAATCTTTCACCAACCGCTCGAATCAACGGACCGGTGATAGCGACAACGTTGACTTGCAACGATTCTTTACTAGAAAGTTTGATAGCTTCGCCCAATCCGAGAGCTCCTTGTTCCTTAACATCTGTGGCTCCGTTTAACATAGCTTCTCTGAAAATTGGGATGAGTGGAGAGATACCCTGCGATAAAAATCAATTTCTTTTGATTAGAATTTCTCTTCTTCGATGTAAAAACATTCAGGGTGAAAAAAATGGCAATCGTACTTTACGTAAACAGAATCCAGGCAAGATCTTCTCTTTGCCTTCGATGTCGTTAGCTGCGTGACGCATTGCTTGACGTACGTCCGACACGACCGCGGTCTGCTGATCCGAATTCAAAGACTGAAAACGCAAATACCAATAAATTTATAACTTCTTTCACTTCATAACAAAGACAGATACGATATACTAGATACCTTCGTAACAGCATTCAAAGCTTCCCAACTGAGTTGCAAAACCTCCTGATCCTTATCGGTCAGCAAATGTATAAATATACGTAACAGCTGAGGAACATATTGCGAGTAGTTTCCTTTAGTATTCATACAGAACGACGATAGCAAATTGATAGCTGCTTTTCTGGTATTCGGATTTTCGGATTTGGTGGCTTCTTGGAGCTGATCCATAATAACACGAATTCCACTTTCGTCCACCACCGCCAATACAACTGCTTGACAATGTTCCATTTCCTGAGGAAAAAAACACAAAGTAAATGAATTTCCAATTTCCAATATAAATACATTCGGTAAGATGCAGAATAAGACTTACGCATTCTCCTTCAGGTGAGGCTACAACTTTTAGCAAAGCTGGTAAAATTTTGTGCAAATATTTAGTCAACGCATCACCGGCAACAGAAGCGAGAATGGCCAGAGCTTTGGTATTTATGGGAGGAGCAGTCAATTGAGGAATCAGATAAGGCAATACGACTCTTGGTTTAGTGGCCATGACTTGTCGTAGTCCATCCAGAGCTCTTTCCGATACTTCAGGATCTTCACTTTTCTATAAATATGACAGAAATTTCACACAATGCAATTTTGCTTTACGAATAAAAAAAAATTCAATTCATAAACGAACCAATTGTTGCAGCATGAAAGGCAATATATCATCTAAAGCTCTGACACCGACACTGGTATGTAAACTATCGAAAGTTTTCGCAGCTGCTCTTCTCACTTCAGGTAAAGGATCACAGAGAGTTTTTCTATGGGAGAAAAATAATCGATATGAATTCGTTGGCATTCAATTGAAACAATTAATACGTATTTAAACAATCAATTGCATTACCTGACGGTGGGTACCAAATTATTGATAAATGCGAACACCATGTCTCTACTGGTAGACGTGACAATTTCAGATAAACCAATACAAACACCCTGCCTGACTTCGGGATCACTTGATTCTAAACCTTTTTCTAGTAATGGGATTATTTCAGGTAAGACTCGTTCTCCGAGTTTTCTGACTAGATCTCCCAATGTCCTGGCTCCAACCTAAAAAATAGAATAATTCATCAATTTGTTTTTTTTTTTTTTTTAAAGAATGAATTTTGAAACGAAAGCTAATTCACTGCTTACCAAACGTTTATCGAAATTAGGACTAGCCAAGCATCCCAACAGAAGTCCAAATAGAGTGGTAAGAATTTCGCGCAGCGTTCTCGGAGTATTGGTAACCACCACTTTCCATACGTGTAATGCGGCTTGACGTACTGGCAATGAAACATCCGAACGACCCATGTATAATCCGGCCAACACTCTGTTACGTCTTTCTTCACCCAAGGCTGTAATAATCACCTATAAAAAAACGATAAAAAACGGATTAAAATTCAAACATCTCAAATAAATATAAAATTTGGTCGATTTTTCTCCGGTAAATTTGATTCGTTTCAGTACCTTATGAGAGTGCTCAGTTCCGAAATTATCATCTTCGTTGGCTGTTTCTGTGCTCATCTTTCCAGTTACACCAGAAATACGATACAGCAGGTCACCCAATAATTGAACGGAGCTGAAATCATATAAATCAATGAATTATCAGGATTAATTTTATCTTATCGCAATCGCGACATAAATTTCATTGTAGAATCCACATACCTGAATCGGATTCTCCAATTATCGTCAAACAATCCTTTCTCTAGCTCTGGTAAAAGAAGTTGAATAGCAGATTCGGCGTACATGTTTACTATCCTTTGACCAGCCTTTAACGCAGTTTCTCTGACATATTCATTTTCATCAGCTAGCGCCTGTAAAAAGAAAAAACAGAAATTTTATTTTCAATGGCAAAATCATTGAATTAATTGAAAAAATTGACGAAATTCAATACCTTCAATATGGGTACAATAATTTGACCAATATAAGGTGTAAATTGAGCTCCGAAAACAGCCGGCATATAAATAAACATCATCAAATATCCGTCCTTCACGTGCGGAGCAATATCTGATCTATCAGCGGTGGCAATGATTTCTACAACAATAAATATTATTAGTATGTATATTCACCAAAGTAAAACAAAAAATTGTCTATTCGCTCACCAGGCATCAATTTATGCAATTTATCAAGACCCAATCCACCGACGACTTCACTGAGACCTTGCGCAGCTCCAGATCTATCGACAGAGCTTGCCTCGGAAGTCAACGTTTTCATCAACCAAGGAAGTAAATCTTCGAAACTGGATTCTCCCATTCCTCTGACCATAGCTCCGAGGGCTCGAGCAGAAACGCTACGAACCTAAACAGATAATTTTGTTATTGTAAATAACTTTCAACATATGTACTCATCAATATTTTGCTTTCAATTACCTCTGGTACTGGATCCAGTAGAGAATTCTTCAATCCGGGCATAATCGTTGGTAGATACGGCGTCAGATCTTTTTCATCAGTCAAAGAATACATATTACCAATGATTTGAGCAGCCATTTTCCTTGTCTCGGTCGATCTATCCATAAAAGCTCTTTGAACGACGGGCATAATTAAAGCCAATGATGGAGCATCGATGAAATGAATAAATTTCGTATTCAATAACGTAGATAAACAGATAGCGATCTTATTCGGAGGATCTTGTAAAGCATCCAATAAGGTATTGACGATAGCTGCGCAAAAAATCAACAAATTATCAATTATAATACACAAAAATAATCTCAAAATGAAATATCTTGTTGACACATACCCTGAATTTCTGGATTCCTAATTACGGATCCGATTACCCTTAAAGCTTGGGCACCTGCTTCTTGTACTTTAATATGAGAATCACTCAATACTTCTATAAGCTTTGGTACAATACTGGGAAGACACGAAGATAACTGTTTAGGAGCGCAGAAAGCCATAGCTCCCAATAATTCGACAGAACCTACGTAATAAAAATTTCTCTCAGTTAGCACATTTTAAAATATTTTTCCAAAGGATATTTCAAAATCACTTAACCTGTTTTCGTTCTCCACGAATCATCTTCCAAAGCTTTGAGTAAAGCTGGAAGTACCAATTTAACACCGTGACCGGATAATTTACTCATTACTACTTTGGCACAATCATCGGCAGCTGTTCTGACGTATTCACTGTTATCGCCGAAGCACAGCAGTAAATGAGGCAAAATATGGATAATGTAAGGTTCAAATAGACGACCAATAGAACGACATAATTGCTCCAATACAAATAAAGCGCCTGTATTGAAAATCCAAAAATAAATTTTACATCAGGACAATAACGGCGAAAAATCTTCAAATAAAATATTAACCTTCGCGATGCTTGTAATTTTTTTTATCCTGAATGGCGTCCGTTAATGTGCTCATAATATCGTACTGTTTCAAAGACAGAATACCGATACCCTTGACCACAGCGGCGATTCCATACGCGGCTCCTTTTCGATCACCATACGTGGCACCGTTCAGTAACCGGTTCATAAGTTTTTTCAATATAGCTGGAGCTTCGTCTTTGATTTTCACTATCAAAGGGTGAAAACTTTCAGCAACTGATTCTTGTACCTGAACAAGAAATTAAATCAATTATACGGTCAGAACTGACTTCAGCGCAATAAATAGTCCAATCAAGTACTTGTTGTGAAGGCGTGGATAATGCTTCAATTAATTTATTCACGATTGGTTTCAGTTTAGGATCGTCACTGTCCAAATGCCTAGCCAATGTACCCATCAAAACAATGACACCGGAGCGAGCTGCGTCGAAATCTCCTGAGGCTGGCGTTTTCTTCAAGAATTTTTCAAAAATCGGTAAAAGTTTACTGACTTGTTCCTGCGCAAAAGTAAACAGCCGAATAAAAAAATCCAAAAAACCCACAAAAATGGAAACAAATTTCATCAATTTTTCATACCTTTCCTCGTAAACTGACCAAAGTCACACCGGCTGACAACATACTTCTTTGCACCTCTTCGTGGCGATCTTTTAAACCGGGAGATACATAAAAATTGATTAACGTAGTGACCATTTCATCCGTTACTAAAGGAGCTAATTGCTCCAAAGCCAAAGCGACGCCACAACGAGCAGGCCATAGATCTTTTCCTTCTTCGACAACGTGTCCAAATTCATCCATCACCGGTTTGGATAGCTAAAATAATAATTACGGTTTGTATTTCACTACATCTTCATCGATTAAGAATTCTATAGCGGAAAAAAAATGAAAACTCATCGTACCGTTAATTTTTCGTGATAAATATTCATTAATTTTTTGGAAATGGTATTGGTCGAATTATTATCAAGTTGTGTCAGCAAACTAGCTAATGCTTTGGCTGCAGCTTCTTGAATATCTAAACAAGGGTTGATCACGTCTTCGAGCAACGTTTCAGGCAATCCATTCATTTGATGATCCAGATTCGCTTTGTTCCATACATTTTCAGCCAATTCTCTGTCAAATCATAAGCAAAATTTCGTAGTAATTCCAATTTTCACCATCAAAAAGACTCGGAATGGAGATAAATCTCACCTATTTTCTACACACACGTCGTATTTAGCCACCCAAACGCGTTTTGTAACTTTTAAACATAATTGGTAATCTTTTTTGGAGGTCGGAAAAGCAGAAATCAACACTTCCAATGCCTAAAATAAATCAAAAATTAATTATGATTTTTTTTCTTCGTTCGATACAGTTGAACGTAATATTTAGATACTTACTTTCATACAAGAATCTCTAACCACCGGACGGTAATTTTGCAATCCATTCAATAAACTATTCAATTCATCAGAAGCAACGGCATCACAACCATCATCAGTCGAACAACTGTAAGCTACTTGGATCAAGGTTTTTGTAGCTGTCTGCTGCAGGAATCCACCTACTTGGCCTGAAAAATTTCCTCCGGTCGTAAGCTATTTCATTTTCCTCTAAATCAAAATTCTTCCCGATCTTACCTATAACTTCGATCAACGAATCAAAAATCTGCGTCCTAGGCAGCAATTTCGGAGCATTTAAATTCAATTTTTTCGATTTTTTGCCCCTCATTTCTGAATGCTTGCTGATAATTTTCAACGCATCCATAACTATGGTAACATCCGCTTCGGAAGACAGGATTAAATTCCTAATGAACCAGAAAAAATACGCGAACGTCGGCCCGCTGAAATTTTCTTCGAAAATTAACAACTCCAGGGCTCTTTGCGAAGCATTATCTGAACAAAAAACAGAACAGTTCATCAATTCTGATATTTAAGCATAAACTGAAGCAGAAATCACTTACGTAAATCTTCTTCAGTCCACGCCTTATCAATATCGCAATTCGGTTGAACATATCGTAAAGTTAAATACGCGATGAAAAGACCCAATAAATCTTTCGTCGGAGGGAATACGCATTTTCTCAATTCGATAAATAATTTACATAACGGTTCGGCGGCCAGCGGGGATTTCATGTTTCTTAAAATCAAAGGTAACAGGTATCTGAACCGGAGTGATAAATATGCTCCATTACCAACTCCTGATCCTCTAATCAACGAGATAATTACGCATAATTGTTTATTCACCTGTAAAGAGAAAATCAAAATTCGACATTAGCATCGTTACTATTCATCATCGAAAGGTTTGAATTGGTTTATAAAAAATACAAACATTTTTCAATTTATTCCTAATCGCCGATTCTTTTTCCAATTCTAATCTTATGGCTTCTTTCTGTTTATCGCTATATTCGAACGGTTTTATTTTGCCTGCTTTTTTCTTCTTTTCTTCTAGCTCTTTTCTCAATTGTATTTCTTCTTGTTGTTCTTTAAACGAGTAAGCTTTGCTCTCTCTTTTCATGTTCTTAATAGCGGTATCTTCGGGGGCCTCAGTCCTAAAAAAAAATCCATTTCTAATTACCAACTGATAATATTGGAATCATCTTTTATTATTTTGTTCCAAGCAAAAATTATTCATTCAAGAGAAGAAAATTACAACTTACTCGGTGATGACGGATTTATTAAATAACTCGCCTTCTGGAGTAAGATAAATTCTATACTGTTCTTCAGTAATCGAAATCAGATCATTGGATTCTAAAAATTGACTACAACGTTTAATCAAAGCTGGTAAAATCGATTCCGGGGCCGAACTCGTAATGGTAGCGATCGAATTTTCAGCAGCCTATCATTAAAAAAGGCCATTAGATCTTCACTTTACTAAAAATTCATACTCCTGCTAAAGCTAACTCACCACAGAGCCATCGAATTCGTCAACCAACAACTTGATAATTTTCTTCTCGTTATTACGAATAAATTCGCCAGTTTTGATATTCAAACGTGTTAAAATCGTAACCCATAATGAACTGTAATCTACAAAAAAAAAGTTTAAAATTCAGAACAATCCAAAAAAACGTAAAATAACTCACAAGTTCTTACTTAAATTAGGATGATGAGCCGGTATAAGCGATTGCAGAGCCATAGTACAACGATCATTAGCAGATTCAATCGGTGTACCGGAACAAATCAATATCATAGCTTCGGTGTAAATTCTCTTCATCATATCAGTATTTTCGTTAACAATCGGACCATCATCACCATTTATCATACTTTCATCAATAGCCTAAACAAAACCATCGAGTTTATTTTGCTGACTTTTTTTTTTTTTTGGAAAATCGATACCTACTTCAACTCCAAAGCATTTACCTTTAAATTAACTGAATTCGTATGTTTGGCAAATTCAGTTAATAATTCCAAAATCACGTCGATTTTTTGCGATTCTCCCAATTTCAGTATGAACTTTTTGGCTAAATTTCTCGTTTCCAAGTTACGAGCCAGAATACAGTGTATAATCGCTTTATATAGCGGAAAAGGCGATGATTCAGTTAATTTGTCCCGTCGTTGAAATATTAGAAATTCGCAGTAAAATAATACGTTTCGTAGAGCTGAAAATCGTGCGTACGAAGTATGCAATTTAATATGAATATATAAACGAGTAAGCGAGTAAATTTAACCGTTGCTTTCTCTCAATACAAACCTTCGGTCGGTGCTTGAGTTAATAACTTATCGGAAACAAATATAGCCTTGTTCATATCGAGTACCGCATTCCAAAATGGTGTCAATTTTACTTTTTCTTCAAGTATCGGCAAATGCGATAATTTCAGTAAAAAACAAACAGCGGTTAATCCTTCGATTAACGAGTTCACCTGAAATTATAGAATAAACCATGTTGGTAGTAATTTGATCGTAACTGAACATTTTTCCTAATGGGTAAATTCCCAAAGGTGTACGCAAATGTCTAAAAACACTGCGATCGATTAAATTATTCATAATTAATCAATTCATCAAAAATACGAAATACAATCTTTAAATTTTCAAATTCAAAATTAAATTCATCAATTTCAAGTTCAAATAGAAAGTACGAGTTCAACTTCAAATAACGATTTAACGAGCTTTTTAAAATCAATCATCCGATTGGTTACCCCTTTCGTCGAACTTCGTACGTCATCGTAGGTTACCGTTAGAAAGTACACCGACGTTGTCGATAAAGAATTAAAGTACACCGAATTCCTGCAGAGAAACAATGTCCGTCCACCCACCGCGCCGTACCATGTGGCAACGTCGCCTAATCCAAACATAGCAACTACTACTAGTTATTGCTTTCCGCCCTTCCCGACGTTTCACTGTCGGCTATAACCATTGTACGTAGGTAAACGTAGTACAGAGCTGGTAATTTCGACATATTTTACACTTCACTCGTTAAATATGTGAAGTAACAAGAACGTATACAGTAAAGTAATATTGTTTTAGTAAAAAATAATAACAATGCAGTGAACATGTGTTCGCGTGGTGATACTGAAGATACTTCGGAAACCGAAACTACCGCCGATTTACGCAATAATGAGTTCGTCAAGTTGCTAGAGGAGAATAAAATACTGTTCGATAAATCACAAAGCCCTTACATTCAAAAAAAGAAGAAAGAATGTATCGAACGGATACAACGTAGCTATCTGGAAAAGACAAATAAATCCATTTCAACGCAACAGATACGTAAACGAATATGTAACATGAAGTCCGAAGTGAGAAAATACCTCAGGAATGATGGCTACAGCAAACCGGTTCGATTAAAGGATTGGCACAGGAGTGTAATGGCTTTAATGAACGAACACGGCGATTTCGTCGATGAAGCTACAGGTATGTCAGCTCTTCATATCGATTATTCTCTTTTTTTGCCACATTTACAGGTCATAATTTCGACCAATCGGAGTACACCGATGATATTGAAAACCTTGCGTCATTTCTTTTTCAATATCATCATGTTGAGGGCTTGCAGTCCATATAACCCTATTGATCGATACATCAACCATATCGTTTAATTTACACTCAATCGTTTTATTTCCACAGTAGAAATCCCGACCAGTTCGGCGGTGCCGACTCAGAGCTTGGGGATGGAATACGGTAGCGATAGTGGAGATTCATACGAAGCTGCATTCCCTCTAACGGATCCTCTAACGCCACAAATCAGCATATCCGAATTCAAATTCGCCAACCTCTCGAATCACATATCACCTTACGAACGCTTGACCAACGAAACTGACCAGACTAAAAATCTTTCAAACAATGATCTCGAACGAGCCGTTTTACTCGCTAAATACGAACTGACTACGTTACAGATACAAGTATTCAAGGAGCAAATCGAGCTCATATCGTTGCAGAAGAAAAACGCCGAAAAAAACATTCCAATTGATTAATTCTCATCCGTCGTACTCGTACTTTCTCGTATATTTCTTGTACCAAATCGTTATTGTGATTTATTTATGGATTAAAAATTATTATATTGTTATGGTGTTAATTACCTGGGTCGGCTGGGAGACTGCTTTCTCGAAACTTTTCATTAAGATGTCGGCTATATCGACGCCTTGTTGGAGTCTGTCGCCGGTGAAACAAACATTCATACATTCTATAAAAGCTGCGTTGACTAACGGCGAGTTATTCTTGAGGGCTAGTTTTTTCTACCAAAAAATCGTTTTTAATGGAAAACCAACTATAGCATAATGGCAATTAAAAATTGGTAATTACCTTGAAACATGAAATCAGAGAAAGAGGAACGAGAGCCCAAGTGAATTTGGAACACCACAAGTTCAACATATCCAACGCATGGATCAAGGTTTTCTCATGAACTATAAACATACATCTTCATTAGTAATCAAAATAGAACATTTGATAGTAATTCACAAATCTATACAATTTACCTTCGATTTCCAAAATTTTTATAAAATTACTAACGATAGTTTCGCTTATGGTCTGCAATTCGCTAGAAGGGATGTTATTATAGCTCAGATTTCCAATACCCTGGAACAAGGATCGCGTCTATTAGTCATCTTTCCTACAGAGAGATTTTGTTTAGCGCTGAAAAATACCTGTAACACGCTGATTTTTTGAGATGCTAAAGACAATTTGCCTTCGGATCCGTGGAATACGTTGAAAATGTGATTAATCAAGGGCAGTAAGCCATTAACATCAGAGCACTTATTGGCTAATTTTAAACATCCGTTGGTTGCCTCGTCGCGAGAATTATCATCCTTCGAATACAGATTGGCTGAAAATGATATGGAAGATTGGTCATTGATCAATATTTCGAAAGAGGAGCAAATGATAGGTATATTTCAACATCAACTCACCACTCAAGCCTTTGCCAATGCTCATAGCATGTTTACTCAAATCTATCGATAAGTATGATATAACTTGACCGACGCATTGCAGAATTATCTCCGAATTTCGTAGCATAGCCTTCGTAATAGCCGGTAATAGGATCTTTTCAAATTCATCGTCTTCAATAAGGCGCAACAGGGTTTTACACTCGTTGATTATAAACAATTCCGGCCTCGTTTTACAGCTGATTGCTACTTTGATGAACAATTCCAAAAATCCAGTCTGCGCACAAGATTGAATAATCAGAGAAGAATCGGGTAAATTATATTGAAGTAAATTCTTCACGTACTTTGTATTTGGAAATAAGCGCAGTGTTTTTGGAGCAATAACAAAGCAACGCCGATGACAAAATCGCCACATCAGCCGTCGGTTCCATTTTGGTCAAGTAATCGGCATATGCTTCGAGCAAGCTCTCATTTTCAATCCAAATTGTATGCAATATATTGTGACCTTTTGTGCTAAGTCTGAAATGCACCAATATCTGGTTAAAATTTGCTACAATGGTAACTGATGAGATTCTACTAGAACTTACTTAGAAGATGATACCGAAGTGATTAAATAAAGCAACTGTGTTTGAGTAGTTATCACATTGTTCAATAAAGATAATTCCTTCAGTTCTTTCAAACAGTATCGTAACAGTAATCTTGTCCATTGTAAAGAACAAATATCACTCTGAACCGTATTATACCTGAAATTACGACAAATATTCAAATCAAACGTGATTTTACACCTTGAAAATAGGTACGCATTATACTTACGTAGCAACGCATTTTTTTTGTGAAGCTGCAAATTCGGCGGTGGCTTTTACGAAATACTGAACAGTCCATGTTGGATAAGTTTTAATTATTGCCTCGATTACATCGGTAACGAAAACTAGCGATTTTCGATTATGATAACATACTAAAACTTTTTCCAATTCTTTACATATGGCAAGAACAGCCGGTTCCGTTAGTTCTGGAAAAATTATACGTGTTATAAATCTTCATTAAAAAAAACACATCTTTCGATAATCATTAGAAATACCTTGGGCTTTGACAACTGCGATCAATTCTTGGCATAATTTCTTTCGCTCTTTCAAGCTAGGACTATGCAGTTTCAAAAGGATCTCCACCAGTTGCTCCTTCGTCTGAAACATTCCACAAACAAGATTATTCGTCAGAAAGAAAGGATCTATCTGCATTTGAGCAAGACGAAGCGTGTTTTGTGTTTGAACACACGTGAATCCGTTAGTTTAGAGATTTTCAAACATACGGTTGGTACAAACGAACAGCGCTTAGATTTTATGATTAATTAACTGATAAAATAACCGAAAATTATTACTTTTTCGTTGATCATTCTGGAAATCCGCTCCAGAGTTCATAAATTGTATACCACACTTGGCACAATATCTACTGCACAAAAGAACCGATTATTGCTCGCTTGAAATGTGGAAGCTTACATTGTACACTTCTGAACTGAAAATTTACCCAAAGAATGAATTTCGAACAGAAAATAAATTAGAATTTCGAATTTTACGTAAAATTTTACGAAAAGTACTGTCAAAAATCGACGATATCAACAAAATTTCGAATACCGCATGAGTTTTTGACTTTTCAATCAAGAATTTCAAACAAAATGGACTCCAACTTCAATGGCGTCATATTTTACTAACCAATCAAAATCGTTAACGCAAATGTGACGAAAATGAACCATACCTTGAAATTTCGAAATATGATTATTATCATTTTTCGACTTTCGTGATTAACGGAGTGTGAATTTTATTTTTAGTGAACTTTTTCATCTGTTTGCGATCGATTGAGAAGTGAATCGTTGTGAAATATGAAATAATTGTCAAATTAGTACAGATTTTCAGTAATTCAACTCGATCGAGTAAGTATTCCGAGTATAATTGAAATGAATAAATACTTATCAGCCATGTACATAGCTCACTAAGCAATCTTTAAGCAATCTTTAATGCCACAAATTCCACGACTGATAACTATCGTGAACTAAAATATAACACAATCATTCCTATTAATAAACGTTTTTCGTGTTATGCTTCAGTATAGCTTGTAAACTTCCCACGTATGGAAGAAAATTGATGTGTTGAATGTTTACTTCTTGCAGATGAGTCAAGGAAATGTGACACGATGAATCCAATTATATATCACGAAAAACAGGTAATATACTTTTATACGAATATTTTCAACTTCAATTCAAATATAAATTAATCAACTTGTTGTTCAGGTGAAAGAATTATGCGCCTTGCACGCATTGAACAACCTATTTCAAAAAGAAGACGCTTTTCTGAAAAGCGAATTGGATGCAGTATGTTATTCATTAGCTCCAAAAGTATGGCTGAATCCGCACAAATCACCCTTAGGGTTGGGTAATTACGACGTCAACATAATAATGGCTGCTTTACAAAACAAAGGTTACCAGGCGATATGGTTCGATAAAAGGAAGTGAGTGATAATTCTTCTCTTTCCCGATCGTATACGTATGACACTGAATACTAATCGGTCACTTTACAGGCATCCTAGTTGTTTACGTCTCGATAAAATATTCGGGTTCATAATGAATATTCCAAACGAATACCATTTCGGATACATTCGGTTACCACTCCAAAGAAGGCACTGGATCGCCATACGTAAAATTGGAGAAAACTTTTACAATTTAGACTCCAAACTGAAAGAGCCGCTCTGTATAGGCCAAGTAATCATCGATTGTAAATTCTTACTTCCATATTTTTGCTTCTTTCTAACGGCTTATTTCTCATTACAGGATGAAGACCTGATAACATATTTACACCAGAAGCTAAACCACAAAGATAATCAACTATTTGTGGTAGCGACCGCCGACACTGTTGATTGGCAAACCGACACTACAACTGCTGGTCCATCTACGGAACAAGAGAAAGGATAATGATTATTCAACAAAACCTACCGTTTATTACCCCTTTAGCACAATTTACCAACGTTTGATTAATTCAATTACTCTAAATATCGGTTAAGATCGATGTACAAAGAGGTGTGGTTTTTCGTTGATCTCAGACATTCGTTGTTATGTGATACAACTTCCTCTCATGTTTTCATCTTACAATTCGCGTACGCGAGACTGGCGTATTCCGGACGTAAACTCAACCCGTAACCAAAGCACATTCCTAAAATACAGAAAACCCTGTTAATTTTTTTTACCAGTATCAGTTTATACGATTTATATTTTTATTGTGTAAATTTAATTATATTTTTCCAATACTTTTTTTGTAGTACCTGATACTATTTAATGATTTTTATTGTTAGCTATTTTCGAGGTGGAAATTTTCAAATAAATTTGCTTGTTCAAATGGTTCGTTGATTGGTTCGTATTCTTCGAGCATCTCGCGAGGATGTACCTGTAGGTGATAAACACGTTCGAGTAAATAAATTAGATAGTACTCGTAAAATATCAATCTAGGGTACGTAATTGTTCAAAAACAGTATTATAATTCGCACGAGAAATTTTTACGCGAGGAATTCCTGCTACCATAATAAAATAATAGTTTTAACTATCGACCCATTTTACAGACACGTTCTACGCAGAAAGGCGCATTTCTGGCAATTTGCAGATGAAAAAACACGGCACGTTTTCCGTTCGTATCATTTCGAAAAAAATATAAATTTTGATTAATTTTTTTATTTTTATTTTACATTTTTTCCTTGGTGAAGATAAATTTGCATTTAAATTAATTTCTTTCTCCGAATAAGTCGCTGAAGTATTTGGATACAGAGAATTGAAATCCTTCGTTCTCGTTACCAATAATTTGCTCTCTCGTTTGCGTTTAAATTCAATTTTTAAGAAAATCTTTCAACGATAGAAATACCATTTTTCTAGCATGTGTGTTGGTTAAATTGCCTAATTAACTTTTTAAAGGAAAACGTACAATTTCAATTTGCTCTTATCATGATTAATTTACTAAATCAGAATCTAAAATACAAAGGCTCAGAATAAGAAAAGATTCAAAATTTAAAGGATGAATTCAAGAAATCGATCAAGAAGATAATCGCATCCCTGTGAATAAACTGAAATGAAATGGAGACCATAAAAATGGTGATAAAGTATTTATCTAAGGTCAATTCGATAGAATATGTATTTTCGAGACCAAAATGGTCGATATCCCCGAAATATTTAAAATCGGGGTCCTCGAATCCATCCAATACAGATATTTTAATCCTTTGCGACACGATTTCGGACACTTGAGAAAAAATAAACGATATCTCGCAAACGACGATCCAGCACCGAAAATGATTCCCGAATTTGAAATCTACGACCTTAAATCCATCATACTGGATTGGACTCCTAATTTGAACGTTTTTCTTCAAAAACAGCTTTGAAAAATCTTATGCAGGTGATAAAAAGTTGGCTATTTTGAAAAGATGAGGTGTAGGCAAAAAATTTTTCAACCTAATTTGAAAAATACTCAATCAGCTGTTTCAACTGTTTTGAAGGTGAAAATTCTCATGCCTTAAGGGTCCAAAATGAATAATCTGAGGAATCTGACTGATTTTGAATTCGGAAGCCTTTTCAGAAACCGAGTTTATTTTTCGAACATATGATCAATTTTCAACTCAAAAATTAGACTTTTAGGTAGGTAATCGAGCCGCGGTTTACTCGAAAAAAGAGGCTGTTTTCTATGGATTCAAAGTCGATCGTTTTGATTCTATGCTTAAAAAGAGGGTTTAAAAAATTCGTATGCAAAATTCATGAAAAAATCTATGACTCATTATGAAATTTTTGTCGAATTTACATGGAATAACCATTTCTGGAAAAATTCCAATTAGAATAACATGTTTCAACAGAAAAGTCATTAGCTAAAATATATTTGAATATTTGATATTCAAATAAAAAGTCATATTCAAAACATTAGCCATTTCTTCTAAATAGAGATAGGTACCTAATTATCGAAATTAGAACATACGTGCTAAAATGATTCATACAGAATTTTTTTAGTTTCAACGACTCAAAATGTCTTTATTTCTGAATCGAAAAGAAACCTTCCCATAGAATCCATAAAAATAAGCATCGATTCAAAATTATTTAAAATAATTTTTCATTCTGAATTAATTTTGATTTTGTATTAGGCATTTCTTTTCAGCTAAACAATTTCAAAAAATGAGGATTGTAAGTTCTCTGACTTTACTAGGGTTTCCGAACGAATTTCTCAAAGTTTTACAGACTTTTTGGATACGACGAAGCTCAACTGTTTATGAAGAATGGGGGGGGGGGGGTGTATTTTTTTTGTGCTGTATCAACAACCCGAAATTGTGCAGATAGGAATAATTTTTTATCATTCTTAATACACATTTTCTTCAAAAATCACCATTTTCTACGAAATTTGTAGATGCTCAATTTTTTCCGCCATAAAATCCAATCAAATGTAATTCTGATAATTTTTACCCCCCCCCCCCCTCCTCGTACAAAAATTTGAAAACTTGGAATGATCACAGAAAACAATTCAAATAAAAAAGAAAGCCTCTATTTCAAGACAAAAAATAAGTTTAGAATAAAAATTTTCTCAAAAACTACTCGATTCCCAAAATTATTTTCTCACCCATCATTCAGGGGTATTCCAGCAATATTTCAACGAGAGGGTTTACGAAAATACCAACCTTATCACAAAAATTTCGTAAAATTATTCAAATCAGTGTTCAATTATTCAAGTAAATTGAACAAAAAAATGAAAAAAAAAAATTGAAATTGGAAAAAGTCCCCTCGTGGAATTGAATAGGAAGCGTTTCTGAACATAATAGAAAAAAAATTGGTCGAGTAGTTCCACAGAAAATTGGGCAAAAAGTAAAAGTTTTTTTCATGAAAAAATAATACCCTTTTTCTATTTCCCTAAACTGTTTCTTTGCAATTCTAAAATATTTCCACAAAATTCGAAATTTTATAATACCTTTTCTTATTTACGTATAAACTGTAAACATTTTTCAATTCAACATATCAATTTGTCAATTTCTCGAAAACTAAAGAGAATTCAATCCGACAACTTCCAAAATTTCTCGAAATCTGTTGGCCCAAAAATTGTTTCCATATTTTTTCATTATTTAAAATTGACTTTTTTTCTACTGTGTATGCATTCAACCCAAAAATTTTAAAAAGATCCCCCCCCCCAAATTATAATTTTTTCTGAATATTACAGTAAATAAAAATGACGAATAAAAAATCAGTCAAGAAATGTAACAAGTTAACCCCAGTGAAACAAGGGAGAAATTTTCTAAAAAAATTTATGATAAAAATGAATAAAGAAAAAATATTTTTCCAAATAATTAATATACCTATCTACTTTTTGGATTTTTATAAAAAACAGTAAAATTACCAAAATTCACATTTTCAAAATTTCCTGGCTTTATCACGTTTTTCAAAAAGTAAACACCCTTTTCCCACCACTTTCATAATCATAACTCTTTTTTTCAAACCTTATGGATTTCATGTCCATTCTCATCCCACGTATTAGCATCACACCCTTTAACGACTCCCTTACCAAATTCCCCAGGTTTTTTTTCGCTCGGACGTTGAAAACTCTATTAACAGCCCCTTTCGCCAGTTCTCACATCCGCAACATTCTACATTAATAATTTCGTACACCGCACACAAAACAGTAACTTGAAACCTTCGGTATACTTACCCTACGTGATACAACATCGTCGAAGCTAAAATCCTTAAAAAATGCGATCCTTTTCAGAGCATAAAGCGCACGTAGCCTTTTGCCGGGGTCATATTCGAGTAATCGCTTCAGCAAATCTTTACTGGCGGCGCTTAATTCTACAAAGCTCGGTAACTCGACGCTGTTATCGTTACGCACTGGATACTGCAAAAATACAATAGAAAGAGAAAACAGTTTATTATTTCGTGTTTTCTCAAAATACGCTGTAGCTATATATAGAGCCACATCCAGACTCCAGAGCTACCCACAGTTAAGAAGTTATTCGAGCTTTCGTTGCAGAAATTTTACGAAATACGCGCCGCAACGGCAACCCAACAGTTCTACAGAGAAAAGTTTTAATTTAATTTTCGTATATGCGAAATGCCCGCAGAACGCTGTGCTGTTTGAATGGATATCACGTACCCTGACTTCGTAATGGGCGGATATTAAATTTTACAATTTAACACTTTCGTCGCCTTACCGCAGCCGATGCCGCCACGGCCGCCCTTTTTCGCAGACTACACAAGTTGAGATTCTTTTAATTCCGCTTATTTAAAATGATTAGGTAAATTATTGAAATGGGTAAACGAACGATGAGATTAGAGTACGATTTACTTATTCTGACAAGGGTCAAATCATTCAGTTAAATTTGCTATTCTATTATTAAACTCGATTGTCGAGTCTTTGGTTGAATACCCAAGAATATTCTTCCTGTCTGAGACGTTTTCACGTTTTGAAAAAAAGAATCACATCACGTGAATCGTAATCCGAGTTGAAATGATTAAATTGCCAGTCACGAGTACGTAAACGTCATTTTATTTATATGTGAATTGCTCGTAGGAAGCCATGTCAACTCTCTTTGGAACAAAATTCATCCAAAAGGTAGCCCCAGATCCAAGTTTAATATTCGTTTGGGCTATTTTAAAGCAAGAGACCAAAAGTTTCGGAGCAGGGTCACAGATTTTTTTCAAATTTTGCACTCATTAAAATATTTTGAATAGCTCGAACTAAGGGTTTGATGATTTTTTTGCAAATATATTCAACAGTAAATTCAAAGAAAATCATGAAAATTTAAAAATACGATGTTTTTCAAGTTTATGTGTGGAGATTTTTACATCAAAAACTCGTAAATTTGATGTTATTTTGTTGGAGAAAATTTATTTATCGTCCATTTGTCAGCACGCCGAAGAATTTTTTTCATTAAAAGGATCTTTTTTTCTGATTCAAGGTTAAGTAACTATTTTTTCTTGACAAAATCAAAGTTTCTTCATTGTTTTCTGAAGTGTTATTCTACCCAAATAGATCTGTTATTGAGAATTTTTTCAAAATTTTGTCTTATGGAAGTCATTTTTTTCAATTTTAAAACTTTTGAATTTTTTTTGTACCTTTGAAATTGGCAATAGAAACTTATTTTTTATGATAACCCCTACCCACACATAAAATTTGAAAAAAAAATTGTAACCCTACTTAGCAACTTTTAGCCACCTGACATGAAATGCCTTTTCAAAATTTACTCATACACACACATAAAACAAAAGCTTTTAAGAAGACAAGAAAAATAAAAATAGAAATTATAAAACATGAAATTGATAAAATATTCGTGTGATTTGACCTGAAAAATTACACGAATATTCAACAGTTTTATCTTGAAAGCTTTTAAATCATGCAAATGTTTGGGGATTTTTCTTGCTTAGCAGTTTAATAAATTCAAAAATACTTTCAAAGAAAAAAGCTAATTTAAAATGCCACGTTGGCGAACGTCAAAATTTGGTGTCTCATATTTGGCCATCAAAAGGGTACTGCCGAATTGGGGATGAAATCAGCCCTCAGCGCTTATGGGCTCCTATACACCTCAAGTTGTGTATTGACTGGAAAAAATTTTCCACAAAATTTTGAACGCCTACCTCTTCTTGGAGTTATGGCCATTTTATTGCATTATTTTCAAGAATTTTTAATTTCAACGAAATTGAAGGAAATTTTCTGTTCTTTGGTTCAAAGTTATATCTCGTAAAGATGTATTTATGATGATTATTTCAATAATTTTGGTACATTTCTTCATGTTTTTTCGACTATTTGAAGTTTTTAATCGTAAAAACACCATATAAGAGAAGAGCGACCACCCTAGAAAAATTTCTACAAAACGTGTTTTTTTTTATGTAGAATTTCGCTGTATATGTACATGGTTTTGGTCATTTAATTGAATTAAGGACCGAAAATTGCAAAAAAACTTTACAAAAATGTTGTAATTTTAGTAGATTTTTCAAATTTTGAGCGTTTTATACAGAAAAAATGGCCAAATGAAAAAATCAATACCATATTCGTATTCTGCAGGTCAAAATACCCCGATAAACACCATTTTTACAATAGGTTTACTTCAAGTTCAAAATTTACTTTTTTCGTCAATAATTTTTCATGGCGAAAAAAACTGAAAAAAATGAATTTCGAAGCCTTAAGTAAAACAATTGCGAAAAATGTGTTAATCGGGGTAATTTGACCTACTGAACACGAATTTCGGATTGATTTTTCGATTTGGTAATTTCTTTCTTGAAAATTTGCTGTTTTCAAGCTTTATAATCAGGTCTTTTCAGCAGGAAAATTAAAATGTATGGTAAATAAAGCAATATTTTTGTTTATTTTAGGCAAAAATTATTATTTTTGGTGACAATTTTCATTTTTTCAATTTGTTGTTCATAGTTCTGAAGTTTTTTTTGAGGGTACAGAAATCTAGGAAAAAGTTCAACGTTTTTTCAGCCATTTTTCTCAACGATAAGCTCATCAAAGATTTTTTAACTCAATTTTTTTTAAAAAAAAGTAGCTACCAGAATTTCGGGAAATCAAAATTTTGGAGTTAAAATTACCTACCATTTTCTGAAAATAACAATCATTTTTCATAAAAAATAATTTGCTAAAATCTCAAATTTTAGAGAAAACGTAATTTTCTGATTTAAATCATTATTTTTAGTAAAAAAGGTACCCTACCCTTTCTTTAACTGGATTTTTTGATCACTGAAAAAAAAGTTCAAATGTACTTTCACCCGTTTTAATTTATAAAATAGACAATTAAATTTTTCATGATTCAATTTCCGAAAATGCTTCCATTTTTAAATCTGGCGAATTTTCTAGATGTTTTGACGATAGTCGAAAATAGTCGTTTTTCAAAAATCAGAGCCAAAATCCAAGAAATTTCCATTTCATAGTAAAAATTGCCATTTTCTAAAAAAAAAACACTTTTGATAAAAAGTTTTACTTCGGGTAAAAATGTTTACTTTTGGTTTAAATTATTTTTCTTTTGGTAAAAATTCTCACTGATTTTGAAAATGTTAATTTTCTAAAAAAATTCAAAAGTCAGAAAAAATTAATAATTTGTGAAAATTGTCTATGTTTTTGGAAAATTCTACGGGCACGACATCAATGACAGTAGCGATTTCAAGAATAGATGCATAAAATATGGCAGACTACATAAAAATATGTAAGCTCCCGTTAATAAACAGGCAACGTCGAATTTGTCGATATTCAGGCAATTAGATTTTGGTTTTTCATCTTCTCGATTTGGAGATGGAAAAATCGTGCGGATTGCATTAGTTAAGTAGGTACACATTATTTGGTAAGTTTCAAAGAAAAGGATGAAAAATCCAAAAAATTATGCATCCTTGACTTTGCATTCGATTGCACTCAAACAGGTAAACTCCGCGAGAAATAAAGTTCACGAAGAACATAATTTTTCAAAACGTAAGTACCTAATTTCGTAGAAACAAGACACTACATTTTTTTAACATTTCAAGATAATCCCGACCTCACAAAGAAAGCGATTGTTGCTTTCATTTTCCTGGGTTATGTTTTCGATCCAATGAAAAAACTGAATGACGAAGTTCAATTTAAAGTTGGAAAAATTGAGCTGTGAGCTCAGGTGAAAGAATTTTCAAGGTGATGATCTATTGGCAGAAAAAATAAAAAATGGCAAATTGAAAAAAAAAAAATAGTCTAGGGACCAACCATGGAAAAAGTGAGGTTTGGTGGACCCTACGAGTATACCAAGTACCGGCAGTTGATTATTCATAATTCGGACCTGCTGAAAACAACTAGCCCGCCGGTACGTCGAAAAAGTGGTGCAAAGTTGCCCAAAGTTGAGCTTAAAGTTCAAAAGTTCACATTTTTCGAAAAATCGCCAAAAATCGTAGATTTGCTCAATTTAATCGTTCTTGGGCTCATTTTGAAGGGAATTTCAGCCTCTTTCTCATGATGTATCATAAGTTGGGTTTTACTCAAAACTTCCCTCAAATTTGAGCAAAATACTCAAATTCAGTTTTTTTTGAACCTTTGAAACCTATTAGAAACGAACTTAGCGCACTTATCGAAAGTTTTATTGGAGTAAATGTTAAGCTCCATTAAATTCTCTGTTCAATGAGCTATTGGAGAGCTCTCTAACTTGAGTTGGAGCTGAGTAGATCAGTTTTTTGTAAGAAAGGCACTCAACTCAAAAAACGTTGAAAACCCGAGAATCTATTAACAATGAAATAATAAGTTGAAATATTGCGAAGACGGTATCTTTGAAATATCAAAACGATTGCTTTGAACTGAGATTTACTCAAATTTGAGTGAATCACTCAAATTTTTTGACCGAATAATCAATATTGGTTGTTGTATGTCGTTTTAATATGATTTTTTTCGCCAAATGCGATTTTTTGTTCGAAATTTTCATTGAATAAAAATTTTTGCCCCTTCCCCATCCTCACTTACCCTTTTTCTAGCTAGAATATCGCAAAGGGTCCCGGCGGTTAGGATAGGCGAATCTGCTCCAGAGTTGAAATTTTAAACTAACCGACAGAATTTGGTTCTTGGGATCTGAAAACTACCTCGTAAAATTTTTGGCCCCCTATTCCTCCCCTATTCAGAGTTATAGGGCAAAACGGTAGTTTTTCAGGCTTTCCTCAAAACATTTTTATCTCCGAGCGTTTTCAACCGAATTTTTTCAAATTTGCAAGTTATACACCTTGCTGAGGGACATTAGTGGGTGGTTTGAAAATTTTTATGGTGATAGTTTTTCTTCACATTTTAAAACTTCAAATCAAGTTTTCTACATGATGTTTCTGAAGTGCAATTTAAAAAAAAATGTATTTCATGTAGCTATTTCTATGTACTATGTAGGTAATAATCTTCATAAAAACGGCCATTTTTGACCAAAAAATTTTTCTGGTAGTAATATGTATTCCAAAATATGGATTTATACACCACTTGCCTAATTTTCATTTTATTTCATCTCTTTTTCGTGATTTGTGTAATTTCAAGTCCAAATAAGTACAGCACGCGGCTCATGATTGAATATCTCACTTTTTTTTGTTCAAGAAATTAGCAGAAGAAAAATATTGCAACAGATTCATGTTCTGCAGCTCAAACTACTTCAATAACCCCATTTTTGCGATCAAAGCACTCGAATTTTGAAAAGTCAGTTTTGAGTCGATGAGTTTTTTTTTACATCATCTTAGTTTTGGAAGCAATAATTCAAAACTAATTGGTCTCAGTTTGGAATTATAAAAATGATTTTTTAAATTTGGTATGATTCAAATTTCTACTCTTTCAATGTATGTGACATACTACATTGAAAAAAAATTTGTTTACTCAGTTTGAGTGTTTTGATCGTAATATTGGGGTTTATTGAAGTAGTTCCAGCTGCTGAACACGAATCTGTTGCAATTTATTTTTTATGACAATTTCTTAGGCAAAGAATGTGAGAGATATTCAATTGTGAGCCGTGCTGTGCTTTTAATATGGACATGAAATCACACAAATCACGAAAAAGAGATGTAATGAGGTGAAAACTAAAAAAAAAATTAAAAAATTTTCAAACCACCCACTAATGTTCCTCAGCAGGGTGTATAACTTGCAAATTTGAAAAAATTTGGTTGAAAACGCTCGGAGATAAAAATGTTTTGAGGAAAGGCTGAAAAAAACTACCGTTTTGCCCTATAACTCTGAATAGGGGAGGGGTAGGGGGCCAAAAATTTTTACGAGGTAATTTTCAGATCCCAAGAACCAAATTCTGTCGGTTAGTTTAAAATTTCAACTCTGGAGCAGATTCGCCTATCCCAACCGCCGGGACCCTTTGCGATATTCTTGCTAGAAAAAGGGTAAGTGAGGATCGGGAAGGGGCAAAAATTTTTATTGAATGAAAATTTCGAACAAAAAATCGCATTCGGCGAAAAAAATCATATTAAAACGACATACAACAACCAATATTGATTATTCGGTCAAAAAATTTGAGTGATTCACTCAAATTTGAGTAAATCTCAGTTCAAAGCAATCGTTTTGACATTTCAAAGATACCGTCTTCGCAATATTTCAACTTATTATTTCATTGTTAATAGATTCTCGGGTTTTCAACGTTTTTTGAGTTGAGTGCCTTTCTTACAAAAAACTGATCTACTCAGCTCCAACTCAAGTTAGAGAGCTCTCCAATAGCTCATTGAACAGAGAATTTAATGGAGCTTAACATTTACTCCAATAAAACTTTCGATAAGTGCGCTAAGTTCGTTTCTAATAGGTTTCAAAGGTTCAAAAAAAACTGAATTTGAGTATTTTGCTCAAATTTGAGGGAAGTTTTGAGTAAAACCCAACTTATGATACATCATGAGAAAGAGGCTGAAATTCCCTTCAAAATGAGCCCAAGAACGATTAAATTGAGCAAATCTACGATTTTTGGCGATTTTTCGAAAAATGTGAACTTTTGAACTTTAAGCTCAACTTTGGGCAACTTTGCACCACTTTTTCGACGTACCGGCGGGCTAGTTGTTTTCAGCAGGTCCGAATTATGAATAATCAACTGCCGGTACTTGGTATACTCGTAGGGTCCACGGGACCGCTAAATATGCGTCTTTTTTCAAATTGGTCCCTAGACTAAAAGGTAAAATAGTAGGTACAGAAAATTTCAACTTTTTCAAAAATTTCCAAATTTTTCTCTCTTAATGATACCGATTTCAGTTCTTTCCAGAAGTTACCTACTTAAAATTCGAGTTTATGGATAAATTCAATTTAAAAATGCAAAGCTACCGCCCGATGAACTTGTGTTTGAAAACCCTCTGAATAAAAAACAGCTCACCAAAATATTTACAAAATTTTAAAACAATTTGGGACAATTTCGTGACTTGATAAAATTTGCACAAATTTTACACTTTTTGCAACCTAATGGACAGTGGGACTCCTGCTAACTGCAATCTTCAGATCATAAAAATCAATTTCACGCCATTGCAAGAATTACTATTCGCCTAATTTCTACAAATTAACAAACCGGTGTTTTCCAACGCAAATCGACCTTGATCTTGAAAAATATTTAGGCAGGTTCCCGCATCCAAAATACATTGTGCCCAGATCCAAGGCGCCAGCTACTTTCACTACGCAAAAAACCAACGCATCGAAGCTTTTATTTTTAGCCCATCAGGTTATACTAGTCTTCGAGTTGGACACCAACTCAGGCATTTAATCATTTTTACAAATGAACCGACCGGGTACGGAAAATTTGGCGAATTGTGAAAGTGAACTAGGCTATACAGCGAACGAAAAATGCACAGGTAAGTATATGCGACGCAGGCATTGGAAATGGGTCAAGTGGACATTTTCGTAGTAGAATGTACGCGACCCAGTTGGCATTAAATTTCGAACCAGCTACATAATGTCGTTTGTACCAATATCATACAAGTATAGATAACTAGATACCTAATTTTCAGAATAATAAATGCGCAGAATAAAAAATTTCACCGACGACGTATTCGCAAAAATTTAAATTTATCGCATCCTGCAACCGTTCGCAACGGAGTTGTTGTGGTTTTTTATTTATTTTTCGCTACCATTTAACCCAAATCAAATGTCACGAATGGATATTTTGAGGCGCTAGAAACACGCTTTTATATACCACACCGCAGTACCGTTAGATTCACGGTAGGTACTACTTTTTAAACACACCGATCGGCTTGGTTAATCTGTTATTTTGCATATTCGTAGTTAATTTATAATAGGCTGGTTGTTTATTATTATTATTATTATTTTATATTTAAACATCATCATCCTCGCGTCTTCGGCGTCCTCTTATAGGATGTATACCATACATACGTTTATAGTGGTACCTGGTTGAACCTCTCGTCAATGCACATACTACTTAGGTTGGCAGAATGAAGCAGCATTTCTAATTTATAACGGGTATTTTATAATTTAATTAGACGCTTAAGATGAAAATCCCAATCGCCTCGGGCGAAGTATGCACGCGGTTTAAAAATAGATTCATAATACCCTGCTCGAGTCGAGATGGACGACTGCAGGTAATCAATTGTACTGGAAACCTTTTTCGGATTCGTTAGATCGATCGAGTCCTTTTTTTCCCAACAATACGATTTTTTGCAGAATTTCAAAGTCGAAGGCGTACATTTTTCAAGGCTAGTCCATTATTCATCCTTCGAAGATTAGACAATGAAATGATTTGCTTTTGATTTTCTAAAATGCATCCGAGTCCTGAGAAAAAATCAGCACATTTCAGCTCCAAATTTTGGTTCATTTTGAAAGGTACCTGCATCTCACAAGGATCGCCTATTCTGGCAAATAATTTTGGCCATAATTTTAGACTCTAGCTCAAGTATTGAGGAGAGAGGAGCAAAACGTATGTTTTCTCTCATATTTTTCTCATCTTCCGCCAAATGTGGAAAAAATTTTCGCATGTTTTTAAATAGCTTCAAAGGGGTTAAAAAATTGTAATTTTTTTTCAATTTTTGGAATTTGAACATTTTGAACCTATTTTAGTACTGGAGGATCAAGAATGTAATGGAATTTTCCGTTTCAAATTAAGCAGAAAAGCTTGAGAAAGTGTGGATGATTTTTCAAAATGATGCCAATCTCAGAGCTCAGAGATACTCCACCAGACAGCTCGGACATGGAATGATTTATGAAAATTATTTTAATCTCAAAATTCATCTCATCATCGTTAGCTTGAAAAAAAATCCTTGATTTTTGAAAACGCTTAAAATCTCAAAAATCAGCTCAGCTTCAATAGCTAGGGAAACAATGTTGGTCTCGAAAGCTCGAAAATATTGTTGGATGATTATGAAAATGGTTTTCATTCCAAAAATCAGTATAAACTCAAAATCTTAAAAAAATTACCCAAGCCTCAAAAACTCGAAAAACTTCAGTGGAATGATTGCGTTTTCTTATCATTTCAAAAATTAAGTTTCAAACCCTTGGGAAAGTCATAGAATGATTTATGGGATGAAAATGTATTTCAAAAATCATCTTAGCCTTAAAAGCTTAGAAAAATCGTGAGATATTAGTGGAGTTGATCTTCATTCAAAAAATTATCTCAGACTCAACAGCTCCGGAAAATTCTGAGATGATTTTTGGAATGAATTTTCATCTCAAAAATCATTTCAGCTTGAAATGCTCGGAAAAATCGTGGGATGATTTTCAAGATTAATTTTCGTTCAAAAAATCACCCCAGCCAGAAAAACCGGGAAAAATCGTGAGAAAATTTTTTAGGTTGATTTTAAAGACCATCTCAGTTTCAAAATCTCTGAAAAGTACTGCGATTATTTTGGGATTCCAAAAATCATTTCAGCGTTAAATACTAACCCTAGGTAGACCACCAAAAAAAAACCACCTGGTGCCAAAAACGGCACTACAATGCTTTTTTAAGAAAAAAAACCACCTCGTGCCAAAAACGGCACTACAATGTTAAGGAAATACATTTAGTGCCGTTTTTGGCACCAGGTGGTTTTTTTTTCGAAAAATGCATTGTAGTGCCGTTTTTGGCACTGGTGGTCTATATAGGGCTAATAAAAATTGTGGAATGATTTTCAAGATTGATTTTCTCCAAGAAAATCATCCCAGGCTGGAAGAGCTCGGAAATTTGTACGTTGATTTGTGAATCGTTTTTATCTCAAAAATCATCTCATCCTCGAAAGTTGTGGGATGATTTCTCGGATGAAAATTTATCCCTTAAATCAATCTAATCTGAAAACTTTGAAGAATCGATGAATATTTTGGGCCATGCCATTTTTCCAGAAGCAGCCACAAAAATTTTTAAAATTTTGCAATGGTGAAAGAAACTTAAATCACATCTTTCAGAAAAGTAACGAAAGTGTATCTTAGTTTTCAGTAAGTGACACAATCCAAAAGCAGAAAAATAGTATTTTTTTCAAAAATTACTTTAATCCAAAGTTAGGTTAGCTCTGTCCTCATCGCTGAGAAAAAGTTTAATAATTTTTTCGAATGTATCCCATTCAAAATTGATTACCTAACCAAGTGTTGTTCCTCAAAATCGATGACACGTTTTCTTCCATTCATCTCTGAAGGGAAAGAGAAGAAGTGACAGTTTTATAAATAATTCATCAAAATTCAAGTTCTATTTTTGATTGCATTGTGTTTTTTTTTTCAAAAAAATCAATTAGTTTTCAAAATAATAAATGTTGAACGATATTTTGGAAACATTTTTGCAACGGGGTTGAAAATTGAAATCTTATTAAAAAATGAATTTAATTTTTTCTGCGAAGCTGAAAAGTTTTTACTCGAATTTGAAGTTTCTGAATCAGTGATTTGAACGTTGTAAAAATCAAGAAATCTACGTTTTCAAAAGAAATATCTTTTCATTCCCTTAGGAATTCCTGATTTTCCAAAAATTTTGGGCAAAGCTTTGGAATCTTTTTGAATTTCTGAAAGTTGAACTTTTCATTAAAAAGCTCAATGTTCAGTTTGAAAAATTTCTATAATAATGGCATTAAATAGGTATACTTCAAAGCTCGTTCAATTTTGGAGCACCTCCCCCCCCCCCTCTAAAAAGGAAGTTGTCTCAACTCAAAGAAAAATTGTTCATTTCTAGATTTTATACAAATTTTGGAAATTTCAAAATTTGAAACCTTTTCATGTAGGTAATCAACGAAAAAATCTGAAATTAGGTTTTTACCCAATTTTCTCCTCTCAAATCGACTGATAGCGGTTCCGAAACGTTTCAAAGCCTCCCGAAAATTTGGAATTTTTCAGTAATGAAGAAAAAAAATCTTTTGGAAGAATTTTATAATGTTTAAACTTTTCATTCATTTCTGTTTCGGCTGAAAATTTCATTTCAAATTGGGATGCCTCCCTTACGAGCATAAACTGAAAAAAATAAGTTTTTCTTCCTTTCCTTGTCATGGTTACGAAGAAAATGAACAAGGTTCGGAAAGTTAGGAGGTGAACAAAACCTACTTTCTCATTTAGAATCAATGAAAAGCCACCGAAAAAAAGGCAGAATTGCAGCACAAAGCAAATTGGCAACTTTTTTTTTGATTTTCGGTGAATGTTGGTTGTTTTTTTTTCAAAAAAAATTCGCCAATTTTTCATTTTTTAGTACCACACGCAAAAAATTGTTTTCTTCATTAGAAAATTTTAGATATTTTACTGACTTTTTGATGAATTTTTATTGATTTTCCAGCAATTTTTTTCACTCATTTATAAATCAGCGAAAATTATCGAAAATCACTGAAAAACAATTAGAATTGCAGCACATAAGAAAATCAGTGAAACATTTCTCACTGAAAACAAATCAGTGAAACATTTTTTACTGAAAACAAATCAGTGAAACATTTTTCACTGAAAACAAATCAGTGAAACATTTTTCACTGAAAACAGATCAGTGAAACATTTTCTACTGAAAACAAATCAGTGAAAATTTTTTTACTAAAAACAAATCAGTGAACCATTTTTTTACTGAAAATAACTCCGTAAAAAAATCACTGAAAAAACAGGGAAAATTCACTAGAAAGTCGACAAATTTTAAATTAGCAGAAAAATCAGAGAAATTTTTTTCATGGAAATAGATCAGTGAAAAAAATCACTGAAAAATCAGTGAAAATTCACCGATAAATCAGTAAAATTTCTAAAATTAGCTGAAAAATCAGTGATTATCTTCGAAAAATCAGCGAAAATTCACCGAAAATCAGTGAATTTGGCTGGTTTTTCCTGTGCAGAGATTTCGACTATTCAACAGTGACTTTTCACTGATTCAAAATGAAAGAGTAAGTAAGTATATCAAACAGTGTACCATTTTTTCCACCAAAATTGAAAAACCACAAGTCAAAATTCGGTTAAAACGTTTTTCAAAACCATCACATTTTTTAGCCTGCTCTTCCATAAAACCCAGTCAATGCAACCAACATAATTTCACATCAACAATCCTCATCACTTCCTTCATCGTGCCTTCTCGGTAATCCCGACGCTAAAATTTTTTCGCTCATAAAAATCGCACACGCTGACTTTAATAATTACAAATCGACCCTCATCAAGGTTCGTATTGTATACGGCGCGAAAAAATTCAACGACCTCCAAGATCTCGCCACGAATGGTACAAGTTCGATATCTGTGATAAGATTTTCCATCTAAAAAAAAAAGTGATCCTGCCGCGGAAACCGCGACCGATTACGTTTGTTTTGATTACACGTCCATCCGCACAATTTACCATTAACGTAGTAGACATTGAACTTGTATGTAATATCGTGTTAAACTGGTTACCGTTACCATAGTCGATTCACTTTGTTAATGAATTTTTTAAATAAACTTTCAAACCGTGAAGAATACACGATCGATCTCAAGGGTAATTACTGTATTGTTGTTACATGATCCGTTTCGGATCCGTAGCCATAGCCATACTCTGGCTGCTCCATCTCACTCTCCCTGTACGTCTATGCGTCATTTATACCTTAGAACAGGGTAAAATTTAATATTTTTTATTACCCGTTCTACTCGAGACAAGAGACAGGTTCAATAGTCCGAAATTTTACACTTTTTTCTTCTTTATAGACGTGTGTAATTGATAAACGAGTAGACAACCTAGAACACAGATGTGGTTTCAATAGTTCAGTCGCCTATTTACTTACACACGCTAGATTAATAAATACCTCAGAACTCCGGATAATACAGAGCTACCTCATCATCGATTTATACACGAGAACCGGTTTCGAAATTCCAAAATCATTGTATTAATAAAAATCCTCTTTCTTTTCATTCAGCATTTATTTTTTTTTACCTCGAAGAAATTTTTCAAAAAGTAATTAACCGATTCGCTCAGCCGCAGAGATACGATCTGGTTCTATTTTTAGTTCGCTCTCGACGACGACGTAGTATAACAAGAATCCAAATCCAGGAATAGTAGTTTTTACCTGAATGTCGACCAGAGATAGACATTTCGATTATTTTTTGTGCAAATTTGCCGCGCAGCATTACTGTCATTTCGTTAGCCTAAGACGACGACCAACTAATGAGATATTTCAAGAGTTCGCGTCCAACTGTCGACGGTCATTTCAACTTTTTTTTTCAAACCAGCCCTGTTTACATTTTTGTTGAACGGCAGAAAAAAAAGCCAACGTATAATGATGTTTGCATTTTATAGAGGGGAAAAATCAACAATTTACGGATGACGACCGACGTGAAGGTGAAACGATCCGAAGCGAGCTTTATTTACCGCGCGAACCAACCCTGCGGAAAGATTTATACGCCAGTGAGGCCGAAATGTAGGTGCTCGTAGCTCAAATTACAACCTTTCTACGCTGTAAAAGCTCTAACGGTGATGTCATTTGGTCGCATGCCATTATAATAATAATATACAAAGTACAATGAACTTGCAACTAAGTAAAAAAAATAAGAGAAAAACTTCTAAACAAAAAAAGAATGTACGAAACACGTGTAATATGTTGGGTATGTTGGATACTGGGCGAGACTTACGAGATGCCAGCAGTTCGCAGCTAAACAACAAACGAGAGCGACAGGTGGTACATGACAGATAATTTCTGATCCTATCTGCGGAGGTAAAAAAATAAAGGAAGAACTATCTGAGGAGCAAATTCGATGAGTGCTCGGTGCGTACAATGGAAAAATACTGACGTTACAAATAGCTTTATACGGTTTGATTAATGAAGATCGACTGTATTCGGTACACATACGTAAGCTAAAATCCATTATAGTGAAATGAGCCACATTGCGGCATATCGAGCAACCTAGGCCTGATATAAGAGACCTAGTAAACGAAAAACTTACATTTTTCTCACCGGTACCTTCCTGAATGCTCCAGAGTGCCTACATCCGATGAAAGCGTATGAAGTTGTGAAATGCTCTGACTGACAGAAAAACTGAATTATGGCGCATTTGGGATTTTCTCTCATAGAAAGCAATAAGAATTAGAATCGGAAAGGGTTAAAAAAAAGCATCGTGATGTCTACTTTGGATTTATCTTAGAATTGGCCACAGAGATTTAAAGGTAAATTTCTTAAACAACAGAATTTTCAAATTGAAAACCTTTCGCAAAATGCATCCCTTTCCCTGATTCTATTTTATTTGGCCACCCAAAGGAAGTTTAAGGGAGCTCGAGCACCCCCACCCCCTTCTTTGAGCTCGACAAAAAGATTTTCAATTTTTGCTATAAAAATGCCAAAAAGGGGAAATGTTTTGCTTTTTAAATATGGGGTTTCAAAAAATTTCGCAATCGCTTCAAATCAGTAAAATATAGTGAAATTCATGCCATTGATTTTTCTACAATCTTTCACTCAAAAATCACTCATTTTCAGTGAAATTAATTTTACTGACTCAAAAGGTAGAATTTTCCCAAAACCAAAAATACCAAACTAATTTAGATTTGGAACGTATCCATAATTAATTTGGTTATTCTCAAATTTCACTGTTTCTTTACTTTTCTTTGCTCAAATCTGAAAATGTCTATTGACCAGTTGAAAATATTTCGACTACACATCTCAAATAACAGATTACTACCTACTCAATTCTTCAATGATTTTTGAATTACCTTCCAATTTTTCCCAAATTCAGCCCCTCCTTACGTTTCCCCAAAATTGGATAAAATCATCATGAAAACTGAATAAAATATATAACTTCTGCTTTAGGAGTTGTAGCGTTCTATTTTTCAGGGGTTTTCGAGTCGAAAATTTCTTTCAATTTTTTCTGCCTACGGGAAGGAAAAGTTCGAAAAATTTGCCAACCAAAACAAATGAAAAAAAAAGAGAAAATTGAAAATTTTCTAAATGGTAGTAACGGGAGAAGGGGTGTTCCAAAATTCTGAAAACTTAAAATTTGGTCCTCAGAATTGGGGAAGCAGGCACAAAACTGAAGTTTTTTGTCAATAGGATCGAATATTGATTTAGGTATCTAATTCTGTTTTTCCATCCTTCCAAAGTTTTTTCGAGTTCAGACACAAAATTGAAATTTAAGGGAAGAAAGATGAACTAAAATAGTTTTTTTTTTTTTTTTTTAATTTTATCGAGTCAGGTATCAGTTTATCTAATCTTATTCCAAAATTGAAAAGAAATTTAAATATTTCTAAAGAATTTGGAACTTCAAAGACAATTTTAATTTTCTCCAGAATTTTCAAATCTCTTCAAAGGACATCTAAATGTACATTTTGAAGAAAGAAAATTTAGCTGACTCGCCAAAAAATTTTTTGCAGACTTGTCAAGCATCACAAAAAACTTCCACAGCCAAAATTTCAGCCCCTGAAATTGACTTGAGGGAAAGTTAATGACATTCAAATTTCAGAATCTCTATTTTCTCCTCCATTTGTGCTAGAAAATCTCAAATAAAAAGATCTCCAAGAATTCTGCCTTTTGACTGATTTTTTTTGGAGATTTGGAGATCAGTTCGATTATCTGGCCTCCTCTTTCCAGCACACAGAATAACCTCAAAAATGGATTCTAGAGGATCGTAAAGTCATTTCAAAGGCGGATACCTCAAAAATATATTATTTTCGAACAGATATTAATAAACTGAAAAAAAAATTAAAAATAATGGCAACTTGCAAATTCCTAACCAGGTCGTAGAAAATAAACCTTTTGCGTTTAATATTAACCTCCGAAAACTAATTTGATTACTTGTGACCTTGTTGAAGAAAAAATGTTCATCTATAAAAAAAAATCTATGTCTTTTTTTATGTACACGTTTGGTCCATATTTAGTGTAATTTGGACCAAAAACGTGGGAAAAAATACATCTTTTTGTTTTTTTTTTTACAATGGACCCTTCTTTCTGGCAAGGTGACATTTACAGATATTCTGGAGTCTCCAAAGAAATTTCGAATTTTTTCAACATTTTAGAATTTTTCTAGAAAACATCCAAATCAACTTGTACAGAACTCTAGCTTCTTTTTGAAACGATGGCACTAGTTTCTTCAGAATAGCTGGAAATCATCTAATCTGGGGGTATTGAGAGGCACACGATCTATCCTTTCAACCATAGTAAGGCGTAGTTTCTCACTGCTTTGAAAGTTTTCAATTATTTTAAAATTTTTAAATTTAATAGCTAATCAAAAATATACACTTGAGGGGCCCGTCTGAAAATCTAGTCCAAAATGGATTTTCGCCGTTAAAGTGGTTGAAAGAAAGCGAGAAATCGATTTTTAGCTGCTCAAGTTCAATTTGGATGTCTTTGAGGAAGATTTGAAAATTCTGAAGAAAACTGAAGCAACACTGAGGCTTCAGATTGGCTGGAAATACTAAAAGATCTTACCTAGTTGATACTTGGCCAGGATCTATACAAACATCAAATTGGATAATTTTTTCTCAGAATTATTATATTCCGTCAAAAAATCAATTTTCCATTAAACTTTTAAAAATTGCCAAAAATTAGTGGCAGCTGAAATTCCAGGTAAATGGATTTTCAGTTTCACTCTTTCTAAAAATCAAAATCTCGCTCTAATCAGGGCCGAACACCTAAAATGATCCTTTGCATGGTAAGTACCTCAATCACGAACCTTGACCCTCTACTACTAATCAATTAACCATTCCATCAACACAACTTTTCCACCACTGGTCAGTTGAAATCCACATGACATCAGTAATCAAAACTCATCAGCGGCGCGGAACTCCACGATACAAAACTGATTAAAAAAATTGGCATCACAGAATCGATTACAATCGCGATTAATCGACCATCTTCCCATCTCTGAACCACTACCAATACCCGTACTCATGTAATTTATAATGTAATCAAAGAGGTAACCATGTTGTAACATTGAAATGGCTTATTAACGCTCGCGTTGTATTACGCAAACCAGTTTTCTTTAAAAAGAAACATACACATAAGCGTTCGGACGTGTTTAGAAATGTTGCTTTGTATATAACTTGTAAGTTTCGCACTGACCACGTACCTTTACCTTTCAATGGTTGAACCAACTATTCGTCATCGAGAAAGTAATATTTTACCATCATAGTTCGAAAACTTTGCTAACACTTTTCCTCCAGAGAATAAAACACTGAGAGTATGGTATTGAGGAATGAAAATTTCAAAATGGAGATTTCGTATGGTATTAGGTACATTTACCCAAAGGAGTTCCACAGTAGGAGAAAGTTATTAGCAGTAATTTACCAACTTCTTATGGGATTATTCCTTGTTTTTATTCGCAAATACCAAATGCAGGATAATTAATAATTAATAAATATGAGATTGACTTGGCTTGATGAGAGCATGCTCTGCTTCTTCCATGATCAAATATTATAAGCTTACTTTTTTTTTTTTTTTTTTCAACAAACTGTTGGATATTTGGGAGCAAAATGAAACGAAATTGTAGCATGGTCTATGCCAAAATCTGCTTAGGGTTCAGTTAATGAATAATTTTCAGTAAAGTTAATTAAGATTGTGTTAAATGAACAGCATGAAATTTTAGGATTGGAAAAATAAAAAGATATCACTTTTATCTTCAATTTAAAGACATAATTTCTTCAGTTTCAAATTTCAGTTGGGCTATTCCACACTAAAACAGGACAGAAATAAAGTCGAGTCTTCCGATTTCATTCAATTTTTTTTTACGAGGTCCCCTTGGTAGTCTTATTCACAAAAGAAACGATCATTTTTTTTACCCCTCACAGATTTTTAGTAAAATTACTTAACTTTGAAGGCTCTTTTTTTGGGATAGGTTGTACTTGAGGGAAAACTGTTTGCGGGGTCTGAAAGAGAATTAATAGGAGATTCGAAATCGATAATCATATTTTTAAAAAAACTCTTTGAACTTTGGCGATGAAAGCTCACCTTTCAAGATGAGAAAAAAAGATGAAAGCTACCATTTAAAAATCTTGAAAAATTGCAGTAAGTAGCACTTTTTACCTTCTTTTCAACCAACAAATTTTCAAGATGGGATCTCTAAACCCCTGAGGGGGTACAGAGGTCCAAAATTTTAACCAAAATTCAAAAAATCGGAAAACTAAAGTAGCACATCGATTTCTACTTGTTTGAAGGCGCTGATTTCGAATATGAATTTGGTTTTTCATCCGACCCCTCTGAACCCCTTATTAGCCCCCCCCCAGCTTAAAATTCGAAAAAATGAAAAATAACGTGTGACCTGTCGTTTGTTAGGTATTTGAAGGCGCTGAGTTCGAATATTTGCTCAATTTTTGGATTTGACCCTTCAGTGCCCCCTTAGCTTCTAAATTTTGGGGAAACGTACATTAAAAAATTAAAATGACGTGTGACATATCGATTGACACTAATTCGAGGGCGCAGAATTCGAATATAGACTTATTTTTTGATTTTACCAATTTCCCCTTGCTCTGACCGAAAGAAAAGTACGATTAATTCGAGAGGGAGTCGATTATAGCACGAGGAAGGGGGTCAAAATGCAGTATGAAAGGGAACACAAAAAATCAAAAATTACCAATTTTCAGTTTGGAAAAGGTACATACAAAAGAAATTTGAAACTAGCAAAATTCAGCATGGAGGAAGGCACATGATAAAATTTAAATCACATCAAAATTCAGTTAGGAGGAAATTGCCTCCACCAGAAATTAAAAATCAGTAAAATTCAGCCTGAAGTAGGAAGGAATACAAGAAAAATGTGAAATCACAGTAATTCAGTAACCCCCACTCATCCCCTCAACACGACTAAAATTTCGAAAAATTGGAAATGACATGTGACACATCGTTTGTATCGTTTTCAAGGTCGCTGAGTTCGAATATCCATTTATTTTTCTGTTTCGACCCACATTTGATCGAATAGGTCAAAGTTTCTTAGGCTGCTTTGGACTGAAAAATCATTCGCATGAAATTGTCCACTGAAGTGTGGAGGAAACGATTCCTATCAGTTTTTTTTGCTCGAAAGTAATGTTTTTTTCAGTTATTCAACAAATTAGGAATTGAAAAATGCCAACTAAACACAACAATTTTTTCCAAAAATTTCAAAATTTGATGTTAGCTCCGCCCCTGAAGGATTTGGAGACAAAATATTCTAAAATTCGAAATTCTCGACTTTAAAACCCCAGAGTTTGATACTCATATCGCATTTCTTCAATTTTCACCATTGTACTGCCCTTCTTTAAGGATCAAGAGAAAAAAATAACCCCAAATTCGAAATCCTCGACCTAAAAACCCTTGAATCTAACACCCATGTCGATTTTATCAATTTTTCCAAGAGTTGAGAGAAAAAATTTTGAAATTTTTGGAATCAGTGTGTCAAGATAATGTGTCGTATGAACTTTTTTCAGTTTTTCCAGTTCTTGGGATCTTTCTATCAGAATGAAACTTAATGAACAGATATTTCGCTCATTCGGTCCACTCTGCGATCCCTCAGTGCCCCCCTAGCCCGCACAAAAATGGAAAAATTAAGAAAAAAAAATCAAAACAGCGTGTGGCATATCAATTCCTACTGATTTGAGTGTGCTACGCGTCATTATCAACTTATTTTTTCGATCTGAATCACTAAAAAGAAAAAGAGAAAAAATTTATGCATTTTTCAATAGATAAAAATGCAGTTTTAATTGGAATACGTCGAAGAGAGTGGTTCTGCCAGCTACCGGATCAGGTTTTCATTCTGAACCAGCACTCATTCAGGGAGTGCTATTGTGCTAGACGAAGTTTCAGATTTTAAAGCTCTCTGTCTGTCCCACTGGAGCCCTCCAGATGTGTACTAAATCTAATTTTCAAAAAAATGGAACAAGAAAAGTTATCTGATCGTCTCAAAAATTCAAATCTATAAAACCAACTCTTTGAATCTAAGAAAAATCAAAATCATCGAGAAAGAGTACCTTCAACAAATCGCTCAGTCACCATAAACAAAAACAATACCCCAGCTATCCCTGCATTTCTTCCAATTTCACTAAAATTTAAACACCTATAAATCTCCAAAGTAATGGTTTCTGCGAATACATTCACTCGGCCCCATGCGAAAAATACCGCAACCAGTTGACAAGAGGCAATTAATTGTTAAACCAAGCGAACTGACTTTCCGTGTAACTTGTAAATCTACGCCAAACTCGCTAATCACCGAAATTAACTGTAAACAAGAGCGCAAAACGATGAAAAATATTGTCCCAAGTAATTTTTACATCCACGATGATAAAAATGGCCGGCGACGCGTCTCGAAGCTGGAAATTTTCCACCTCGAGCAGCAACTTTTCGCCGAAATACGGTTCCGCGTATAGCGGTAACATTATGTAATGGAATAAAAAGAGAGAAAAGGTCCACGATCGGCTTGCCGTTGGCCGGGTTATTGTGTCATGAAAAATATGTTCGAATATTTCTAAAAATAAATTTCCACTTATTAAAACCAGTTCGTAGATGAGTAAAGTTGCACACGCACGCGGCCAGAGCGAAAAAAAAAATCGATTTTAGCCGCGTACGAGTATGTCGAGATTTGTACACGAACCAAGCGCATCAATGCACCACTGATAGAGGGCAAGAAGGTCAACAGTTCTCGCGAGATCGTTCAATGACCCGTTTGCGTTTATTGTATGTGTGCAGAAGTGGTTATCGTTGGAAGGAAAAAAAAACGACGAAGACGACGACGAAGAGATAAAAAATACTTGGAAGACTTGTTATTAGTTCTAGGTCTACGACTTCCTCGGGCTGTTACAGAATCGTACAGTGTCGGTATGGTCAACAGCCGTCTCACACAGACTGTACAGCTAGTTTTCTGACATGCTTATATGCAGTAAAAACAAGAATCAGGATGCGAACGCGACCAGTTTATCAGCGCGCAACATGTTGCATTACTAAGTTGATACATTTATCTTCGTAATAATCACTTCCTTACTCGAATATGCGCATACTTCCATCGCACCACCCCGCCAATATCCGTCGCTCAGATCACCATCATCGCCGCCTGTCGTACTTAGAGATTCTGGTAATATCAGCTGTATGTGCGCACACATCAAATTTACTCGCTGTCAGAATTCCAACTGCCTCCCCAAAAAAATCCGTTAATTCGAAGCTCTGGGCGATGACTCAGCGATAATGCGTCTCATCGAGGTTTCAACTTATCATCCGACGACCTCCCAAGCACTTCGGCGTCGGTCTTTGCTCGCCTCGTGCTTGAACGAGAGTTCGTATTCCACAAGATGGACGTGGACTGGGTATTGGAAGATCTCGTGTCTTTGGCTGAGACGCAGTATTTTTTATTGAACAGTACTTTCCTTATTTATCTCTTGGACTGCGGCGATGCTCTCATTCAAACTCTTTTCTGTACATGTTTTCAATAGTTCTGGGATTCTGGAGATCTTGGCAGATGGTGGAGGTAATCGAGTTTACAGATGTCCTGGTCTTTGAATTTTGCAACATTGCTCTTAATTTTTTTGAGGGGAAATCTTCTGAATAGGTAGTACTTTCTCATGCAGGGTGATCCAGCTTTTCTACTAGGTTGAACATTCATTTTCTTGGAATAACTCTAAATTTTGGGCTGGAATTTCAATCACTTTAATCCACTGATTGATGTCATCATTGAAAAAAATGACAGAAAAGAATCATTATCACTTTCAAAGTTATGAACAAATTCATCAATAACGTTTTCAACTCAAAAATGCAAAAAAATGGGAGTCAATTTGAGATCTTGACCAAACTCACATCTTGACTTCTCACTCCAGCTTGACTCCGGAGTCAAATTCACACCCTTTCAATCATGAATGCACCCACTTCCGACTCAATAACTCAAGAAATAATGTCAAAGTTGAGCTTTTCCTCAAATATACCCACAAGACGATACAAGCCAACTTTTTTTTCATGACTTTCAACAACTTCAATAGACGTTGCTTTGCTGATGTACCTATAACCATCAAAAGCATGTGAAACGTATTTTCACAAGCGGAAAATTTCAATCGAAGATTCAAGTAAAACAAAAAGCTTCAAGTTTTAAAAGGATTTGAACAAAGAATAGGAGTCGATTCCGGAGTCAGAGTTAGAATTAAACAGATGACTCTAAATTAACTCCGGAACCAAGCCAGAGTTAGGAAGTCAAGGTCATAGATTGACCCCGGAGTCAGGGTGAAGTCAGGGTGTCGACTATGTCCCAGAAATGATTTTGATTGACTTTTCAAAATTTTCTAATTTTCGAAATTTTCCACACTTTTCAAATGTGTTATTCCTGAAGGGTGATTTTTTCACCCAATGAAATAATGTTCAACAATCATTTTCTCAAAAATCATTAACTCCAACTGGATTTGTAGATTCTTTCTTTTCCAGCCCCCAAAACGACTTGAATTCAATTCTGGAAATCTTTTGACGCCACTTCCTTCCTGCTCCCTCACTCCCTACTCGGTACAAAAACTTGAGACCTTGAATTTCTGACAGAAAATTAGTGAGACTAAAATTTCGGATAGTCCCAGTCTCAAAATTCAAAAATGTCATCACAATTCAATACCTCCTCCCCCCCAAAAAAAACATGTACCTGAAATTTAAAAATTCCATAGAAGTTCCTCTTTTCGGTAAAGCGAGGGCAAAAATTTTTGCAAAAAAATTCCAAATAAAAATTTGAAAATTCATCACTCCACCTACACCTCAGTGAAGTTTCCTAAAATGTGATCGGGAAATCCGAATCATCTTCTATTTTCTTCCCTTCTTTTTCAACATCGTGATCAGGGGCATTAGGTATGGTACTCCTTTTTTATTACATTTTATTAGAAAATATGATAATTCAATAGACAAAAACGTGTGTTTAAAAATGACAATTTTTTTGTACTTACATCAACAAAAAATGATGAATACGAAAATTACTTGAAACAATTTGGCCCGAGCAGAGGAAGGGATTTTTTTGAAAAATTCATAATAAAATGGACCTAAAAACTTCAGATGATTTATTTTTCATCTGAATTTTTACAAAATTCCAGCGGAAATGCCGAAAATTTTAAAATTCCCTGACTTTTTCAGTTTTTTCAGAGAATGGCCAGTTGGACACCCTGGAATCAACTTTTTGGCTTGACTCCTGTTCCCCGGACTTGAATTGTGCTTTTTCTTCAATTTCACATTCATGTGGTTTTTTTTTCGATTTTTGAAAATTCCAAATCGAGAAATAAATAACAGTCAAAAATACAGAGTGACTCAAAAGCCCTGCAATCCACAGATTTTTTCCTGCTAGAGAGGAATAGTTTTTCCTTGTCCTAACTACACTGGTTTGAACGTAGGGTTTTCTAGATTTTAGGTCTTCAAGAGTCAAAGCCAACGCCGCACCCAAAGTATTTGGAAATGGCTGGGAGGGAGTACAGTGTAACAAATTTCATGAAAAGTGCATTTTTTTTGTAAACTTTTATCTCTTCAAATTTTTGATTTGACAAAATCGGCGTTCAATAATTTTTGATCATTAACCAAAACTCTATCATGTGCAACTATGTATCAGTGTTCAAACACCACGTTAATTTTCAAAATTTCAAAATTTTAGATTTCAAATTTTATCTATAAAATTCAAACATTGAAAAAAAAATCAAAAATTTTCAATGATCATTGTAAATCATGAGGAAGGGGTTCATAATTTTTGAAAAGAAAGAAGCATTAGTTGGGCTGTATATACGTAACTGAGATTTCATTATTCAATAAAAAATGTTGATAGTTTTCATACTTCTAAAATTTTCGAAATGCGCTGGTTGCAAAATTATCGGATCAACCCGTATCAATAATGGTTTCAAATTTAAAGACAATTTACTCAAAAAAATTACTAAAATTGAAGAGTAAAATTTTCACATTCACAGAATGTTCTCAAAACTCTACTTGATCAAAAATTTCGCTGCAACTAAAAATTTGAATCATCTTTCTGTTTTATAGATCCTCTCACATTTTTCAAAAAATGTTTTCAATACGATAGGTAATAAATAAAAAATGAACGAAACTTGCAAAAAACAATGTTTGATCAAGAACCCTAACAAAGAAAACATAACCGCTGATATTTCTCAAAAATGTTTTTTCCCGAATATTGCTGAAAGATGTTCAAATGTTAGAAAAGTTGAAAATCCATTTTTTTTTATCCTGAATGAAATGCAAGATCCTCAGCCCTCTGAAAATTTATAATTTTACGAGTACAAGTCAGAAAAAATTATTTTTCAGTATGTAGTTTCTTATATCAAAAGAATTTCATAACTTTGAAGTAAAAATTGCATTTTTTTTACAATGATTTTAAAAAGTGGCATTTGACTTTTAAACCGAATGCAGAATTTTTCAACAATTTTTCCATTTTTCAGCACCATTTTGTTAACTTTATTACTTGATTTTCTCATCACTTTCATCATTTGCAGAGCCTGCTATAGACACCTTGTGAATTGAAATTTCGAACATTTCTGCTAATTAGTGGTGCCCTGAGTATTCAAGCTGAAAGCATTCCGTCATATAGATTTTCTGGTTCTAAACTAAAGCCTAATTTTTCATATTACCAGGCCTGATGGCCGAGCAAAATTGATGTATTTTAAGTTTTTGAATTCTGTCAGACACCCCAGTGACCCCAGACCGACCAAAAACTTATAATCCGCCACTATTTAGTACTATTAGTACCACATCTCTACATAGTTACACCTTCTTTTCCCATTCATCGACGAGCCAAAAGCTTCAACACCCAAAAACTTTTGCCAAACTCTAAGAATCGATTAAATTATCAACCAATTACTGAAAAAATTTTCCAGCCAAGTTGTACCCACACAGCTCTATCGCGGCCCGATTTCCACCAAATTGAAATTCAACAAAGCGAACTTCTCTTTTAAAGTAAAACTTTTCATATTTACAGCTGAATAGTTCAATTACTCTGGAAACAAGGTTCGGATGCGTATACGAGATTACTCGCTTTTGTTATCTGCTCATTTAAATCGAGTCGAATGGTGTCGGTTTCAAAAAAAAAAAAGGTAGTTTTACACCAAGTTCATTTTCTTTTGTTGATAAAAATCTTCTTAAAAAGAGTTTATTTTAGGAAATATAAGGACGATTTAAAAGCACCGGGTGAAAGAAAATTCTGGCTGCTTAGTACTTTTTTTTTTACATCCTTCCACCCTTTCAGGCTTTTGAATTTTATTTGCTGGATGTTTTTAGTTGTGAAATACTTACTGCAACATTTCCTTCTAATTTCACAATATTTTAATCATTTTTTTTTACACTACTTCAAAAAATGTAACCATTTTATCTCATTTCGCCCCAACTCATACATTTTCATGGGAAAAAATCCTGAATATTCGTAGTTTTTCTACTTAAGCCTTCAAAGGTTTCAATTTTGGAAAAAAGGAGAAGGAAAGAGACGAAGGAAGCTCATAATTAAAAACATTTTCCTCTTCCAAGTTCCAGCCAATACTCCGGATTCGTTGCCAGTTTCGAGCTAGGATTCCTTTAACCCGGGATCCGAGCTAACAAATCGAATCAACCGCACAACAATCCCTCCTCATTTCACCGCAACCCTTTTCATATTCTCTTTTGTGTTTCAACTGCGGCAGATATTAAAGTCTTTCACTCGTATCGTCTCAAACCTTGGCCACGTTGACAAAAAAAGTCAGTAAAAATACGAGAGTATCAAGTTCAAAAGAAAATGTTCCAGGCAAAGGGCTCTTTTTGTCTCTTTTAGAAGCAAACGTAGGAAAACACGAGACTGAGGACAAAGTTCACGTTTAGTTGTTTGCGTTTACATTCTTTATAAAATTGGATTTGTTCCTTTCTAAAATTCTAATTGGCGTTTGTGTTTTTTTAGTCGAGCCTGTTGGAGGGAATATAAACGTACATGAAAGCGTCTCTCTTTACACAAGATGTTGTTGGTATTTTTCAATGAATAAGTTTACCAAGGTAGATACCACTTAAAATATCGTCTTTTTGAACTTCGGCTCGATTGCGATTGAATTTCAACATCCGGTATGAGAAATAACTCCAATTTGTGCCCTTTTCTTCCGGAAAAAGTTCTCTAACTTTCATGTAAATTCGTATGGTATCTATTCACTTCGATTTTAAACTAAACAGGGTAATGACCTCTTTTACAATCCTTTTACCTATAACTAGCCAGCGTTTCTCCTGCAACACGTTGAAATTTTTTTTTTCAAATTTATAATTCGTTTTTACAAAAATTAATTTTCCAAAAGAAGTGAAATTGCCAACTGTCTTCCAAATTTTATTTTGGTCATTGGGGTAGCATTTTAATAATTTTATTTTACAGATTAATGAATGATGATTTTTCACTGATCTTTCAATCAAAAATCACTAATTTCTCAACCAATTCTCAATTTATCAGAAAAAGATCAATGGTTTTTGACTGAAACATCAGTGAAAATAACTAATTTGAAATTTGACCCCTCCCCAATTTTTTTCAAATTTTCAGCCCGAACGAAACAAATATGAAAATTTTTTAGGAAAATACTGCTCGAAGAGCAAAAAAATTAACTTTTTTTCATTTTCGTCATGAAAAAATATATGTATTTTCCGAGCTTAATAAGGAGCCTCAAGTCCCCTGAGCCCCCTTGAATGCACTCCTGATTTTGGTTTCCTACTTCAATATCAATATAGTTATTTTCTGAGACCAAAAAATGGAAAATTCCAGACCAACATGAATTTTTTCTGAATTTTATTGACCCAAAGCACAATATTTCCAAGATTTGTTACCTCAATACGAAATTTAAAGTCATTGTTTTCGAAAAATTTAAAACTTGAACCTAATACAATTTTGTTATCATAGAAAAGAGCCAAGTTTTCTCCCCCCTCCACCGGTTTGATTTGATTCCACAGTCTATCAAAACTTTTAACAAAATTTTAAAAAATCTCATTTTTTATTATCGATAAAATTTCTGAAAAATTGTTCACTCAATCCAAAATTTTTTCTTTTTTCTTATATCGAAGAACTGTTTTGGTTAAAAATTTCATTTTTCTCAATTTCTTTTCAATTTAAAACGAGAATTTTTCAAAAAGGTCACCTCTTACCAAATATTTCCAATTCAAATCGTAACTTTTCGCCTAGAAAATTAATTTTGTAATTAAAAGGATGCTAAACCACCCCTGTTGTCCCACTTCTACTCTATCTGACTTCAAATATGTACAAATTTCATCCAAATCACTTGGAATTCTAAAAAATATAATAAGAAAATTTGATTTTTCAAACTTTTTAATGACCATTAAAATTACTTATTCAAAATTTCGAATAACCTTTTCATTTTCTTTTGGTTTCCTAACTTCGGGATAAAAAAATTCATGGAAGAACCGTGAACCGTACTTAGCTAATGAGAAAAAATGGAGTAAAATTTAAAAAATCTGTAAAGTGGATTTTTTTCATGGTTTTCGATTTGAACGTACGGTACTTTCATACGATTTTTCCTCATTTTTTTCAACTTGAAACGAACGTTCCCCACAAAGAGGTTGCCATTTTTAAAAAATTCAGATTATAGGAATCATACCGAAATTTCAACGAAAAAAGTTTCATTTAGTGACTTTTTTTGAACCAAAAGTGACCAAAAATGACCAAACAGTAGCCGAAACAAAAAATTCATTTTTTTCGAAAACACTTTTACTGTTGTTTTGGTGAAGGGAGAGGGGGATTTTTTTTTGGTAGTTTTCTGCAAACATTTTAAAGATGAATCAATTCTCCTCTTTTTGTTGATTAGGTACCTGAACCTGAAGTAAAAATTGAAAAAAAAAGTTTTTGTAGAGAATAATAAAAACTCATGGGAAAAAGGTATAACTTGTAAATTTTACTGTTTCTGTATTTTTTGTGCGCTGCACATGGGAAAAATTCGCCTGCTCTTCCTCTTACGCCCCTCCCCAAGTACGAATTATCAGCAGATCTTCACGAATGGAAAATTACCAATTTTTGGACTATTGAACTCACCGGACCACCTATCAATCTTACTCAACTAATCTTTCCTCAACGCCCAACTTCAGCTTTGAATTAAATAAAAAATCTCCTATCGAAACACCCATCTGCCATCATTTTAGCTTACCTAATTAACCATATAATGGAAAAAAATAGAACCACGTATGCGAGCAGAAGGAAACATCATCGTCTAAACAATACAAGGTTAACGGTCATTCAAAAATTGGGTTAGCAGTTCGAATTATTCGTACGGCTATTCTTTGTGCGAAAGAAATACCCGAAACGACCTCGAGAGTCGTAAAAAAATCTCCATCTCGGTCCAGGTTGTCGATACTTTACGTACGGTTAATTATCGTTAGCCGTACCCGAGTAACCGAGATGATGATGCATCATCTGCAGCCACAGCAGCTGCATCCTCTAATCCCATAATAGCAGATTTACGTATACCGGTGAAAAAAATACGAGTACCTAGATTTCGCGAAGCAGCATCGTAATTAATAACCAACGTTGTTGATCATGTAGCGAGATTAAATCACATAGGACGAGAAAAAAAAAAAGGTACATCGGCGCCATCTCCAGACCTGGAACATCTCCGAATCGAGACTTATGCTTGCAATTTACCAAAAAAAAAAACAACAACCGACGTTTATAAACATTTCGTTGAAGAATTTCCGATTTTTATCGCCACTAAAACATCGACAATAACATGTCACTATAATGCGGTTAACGATGAAAATATTCGCCGTTTATCTGCTCGCATCGACGTAAACCTAATAACTATTGCGTGCATTAAACACTGACACAGGTAGAGGTACCTGTATAAAAAGATAAGGTAGCCTGCCCAAACGAGGGAGAATAGGGACGAGACAATTTATGAATTTGCCGATGTCAAACGCACACAACAACGGCAGCCTTTACATAGCCAAATCAACTGACAATTTATCGATGTAAAATGGTGAAATTCTCGATATGTACACGAAGGATGACGCATTCAAGGCCAGCCATTTCTAAAGTTAAGCCTTTTTCGTTGGCAATGAGACCTCACATGCGAATGCTACGTGCTACCCGAACCAACGATCGTTGCTCGTGCCTCTTTTATTTCTTTCGCGTAATTGAAAACGCTGCAAGGGCAAGGCTTTTTATTTCGAAGGAAAAACAACCGCTGCGAAGGGGTGAATAGATCGTGTAAATGTAGGAATACGGGTGTTTTGAAGGCTGCCTGTGATCACCCAGCGTTGCCATATTTATTCCAAGTTATGAATAAAGGCTTGAAAAGTAAAGACCATGAGTAAACGAGGCAAGAATCATATACCAGCTAAATTGTCAGAGAAGATTATTCAAATTATCAAGAGCAAATAAATGCTATCTAAAAATTTATTCAATATAACTAACATTCAAAAGTTTTGAAAAAGATTATCAAAAATTTCAAAATGTTTTTAAATTTTTAAAATGATCTAAATTGCAAAAAAATTCTACGAAATTTTCGAAAACCAGCTCAAATTTTCTAATTTACCCACTTCGATAAAGTTGTTAAAAAATTATTTAAAACACTGAATGTAAAAATTGTTGAAATTATTATAATGAACCTTGATTAAATCGAAAAACAAAAAAAAAATCATTATCAACATCAAGCACTAGAAAAATAATAAGAATTAAAAAAAGAGGCAATGAAAATAATTTATTTTTTTCAGGTAGGATAAGTAAGTATGTAATTATTCCAGCTTTTTTTGAAGATTTTTTTTCAAATTTTCATTAAACGTTGATATAAAAATTTACAAAAAAAAAAAAATTCTCCCAATTTAATCTTGAATTATGGGACCTTTGGTACTGATCGAGGTTGTGCCTTTAAAAATTTATTAGTTAAAAAATATCAATGTCTTACGAGACTAGGTACTGCTATTGCACCCATTCACCCATCCCACACCCCCTCCCCATCAAAATTCTAATCGTATTACAGCTTCTCGTCAAAATGAACCAGAAAACAGAGCCAGTAAAATTTTCACGAGTAAAATCGATTCTGTCCCCTTTGCTCTGAATTTTCATCAAAAAATAACCAATCGATGGTCATCAAAGAAGAAAAAAAAGTAAAACCCACACTAAGTAACTTCGCTAACTTTAAATTGACCTTGAACGATACGTTAATTACAGATACCGATTCATCAATATTGTTTTTTCCAACATCGCTCACGAGTCCTATAAAAGAGAAAAAAATTTTCGAAGTAAAATTCGATAATTCAGGATGTTTGTTCACTGGATTAAAAAAACAAAGATTTTAGCTATTTTCTGAGTTTTCTTCCCACTTTTTATACAATTTTTCTTACTTCAAATTTTTCCAAAAAGACCCCCCCCCCCTTGTGCATACTCGTTTTATTGGGAATTTCAAGTAATTTTCTGGCAATTTTATTCTGGCGAGAGCAAAATAAAAAATTCAAGGTAGGTATTAGAAAAATTCTCGAAATTAACAGATATTGGCAGAATTTCAGCGGAATTTTTCACACGAATTTAGCAAAATTTTCCCCATGAACTTTGGAAAAACATTTTCTCATTTCACTAATATTTTTCAACTGTTGAATTTCAATTGACTTCTAGTTGTCTCCTTCACCTCTCTGACCCATCACACAAGGGCACCCACAAATTATTCGAAGAAGAGACTGAGAATTCGAGAAGAAAATGGTGGGGCTCTTGGAGGGAAAGGGCAAGCGTCAATGAAAAAGTTAAGCAAATTGTCACTTCAGCGACACTGGCCGGTTCTTCTATGAATTTAGCCTCTGCGAAATCAGAACGAAGTTTTTAAGAAATTACAATTTCAAATGGCAAAAAAATATCGACACTGTTGGAACTTTCATGGATTTCTTAAAAGTTGAAGAATTTGACCTTTTCCAATTTTAAATTTTAGGGGAAAATTATTCAACACGAATAAAGGGAAGGTAAAATTTCGAAATAATATAAATTTTGGACAATAAAGTTGAAGAATTTGACCTTTTCCAATCTTCATCGTTATAAATGCAGAAGCATCTCACAAATGAAGTTTATCAGCAAAAGCTTGTCAGGATTTTTTTTAAAAAAGGAGCCAAACATAAAGGCAACTATAGAGGCATTTCCACACAGAAAAAACAAAAAGGCGAGATTTTGGCCTGAAAAAGTCAAAAAATATTGATATTTCAAAGAAAAAAAGAACTGGAATCCTATCCGAGCAATAAAGCGTGGGAGTAAATTTTTATAAAAAATCAAAGTCGAAAAATCATTTAAAGGCAATTTTTCGATTGAAAATTATTTGAAATTCATTCTATTTGTACTTAGCAAAATTATCAAAATAATTCCAGCTCCTTCGCGAGGTTTTCTTGCCTTTAAAAAAAATTCTGATCGTTTTCTGTTTTTTTCTTATTTTTTTGATCTGTAAACACCCTGTAATTATATTCCTATCGAATCTCGCCGGCTCATGCCTCGATTTCCACGAACATAAAAAAGCTCGATTGAACGATGACTCACACGATCTCCTCTGACGGCGAGCTTCAAGTACATTCTATTATATTCATCAATATTGATCAAAAATAGAAAAAAAAAATCCGGGTAATTAACGTTGCAAATAGAGGGAGAAAATTATACTGTTATATAATTAAAATATCGATTAACGTCGAAGGTTTAGGTAATTACAAAGATGTAGGTACAACATAAAGCTAGATGGTTTATTAAATTAACACCTCTGCGTACGACGCATCGCGGTTAATAAAACTACGACAGAGTGTACCAAGGGAGAGGAAAAAAATATTACCAATTATACGCTTCGATAATCCCTTATTAGTATTTTTCTGCTAGATTGAAAGTTTTAATTTAGATACCTCGTGGTTTTTTTTTCTTCACTTGCACGGGGATAAGCTTAATTCGTGTAATGGTATTTTGAGAACATTTCGCTGCATCGCACCAGCTTCTTCGGGCAGATCGAGTCAAGGAGAGTCAATCATTTTGGAAATATTTCAACAATGTCTCCGCTATAGTTCGTGATTTTGGCAAATCGATGCACTCGTAAGAGGCTCCAGATCGCGTTTATTGTTCGACATGTGTAATAATTACTTAGCAAGTCACCATCTCTGCGTGATACAGCCAGATCCTCCCTCTGCTCTCGCTCGGTGTACCGATGCGATGCTGCGAGTATGAAAAAAAATCGCACCGCGGAGCAGATTGCATTCGGTCAAAATCCTTTCGCAGTATCACGCAGATAAATGGTAACAGGTTCTATGAGGAAGCCATCATTGTCCAAACAGGGCTCCGCACAATGGGATTTTTTTAATTGCTGCGAATGGCGTCACCGCAGAGTCTTAACGAGCCATTGTGCACGTATAGGACGCACGGTGCGGCAATTAATCGCAATACGTTAATAAACTCGATCGAAAAATTGCAAATATTTATACTCCAGAAAACCACGCTAGGCTTCGATAACATTCACTCAAGTAGATTATTTTCACAGTCGTCACCTGTGCTCGGTCGAACAATATTATGAAAAAATTTCGCTTATTCAGAGTCAACGAACCATTAAAAATTTTTTCCAATAAACCCAACGAACGACCGAGCTATGCATCCGAGTTACATAGCTTCGAGCGTAGATAAGAAATGGTGATTAAAAAAATGCATTCGATTACTAATAATCACCTATAACTGCATATTTAATACGCATACATTCGACTACGACACGGGCGAATTTCTTCACGTGGACCATTTTTCTCCCGCAGCTCTCCAGATCCAGATTCCTTAACGGCAATTTTTTTTCAGGTTTTTTTAAAGTTCAAGGATATCGATATAACTGGCAACATAATCCTCTCAAGATTGAATTCATATTTTCTCCTCGAAGACGCGACTAAAGAAAGATTACAAGACGGATTTATCGTCGTCGGTTCAATTTTTTTGCCTCTTTTCGTCGAAACCAGCCGAATATGAAATTTAAATTTAGCCCGAGACTTAAGGCGGCTCGTCTTCCCAACACGATGACGTGTTTATCCATCTTGAAAGATAAAAAGCGAAAACTCGACGGCGGGAATTTTTTCCTCATTTTGTATACAAATATCTGTATTACGAGGGTTATTCGCCGAAATTTAGGTCATTGAAAATGTTTCGTGATCTAGAAACGCAAGTGAAAAAAACTTAGGTTTCCGTGGCGGTCTCACGTTTTGTCCTAAATATGTATTCGAGTAGAAGGAGTGAGGAAACTCTGGAAATATCTTTCTCCCTAATGCGGCTGTATACTTTGGGGTAATTTTTTTTCGCAAGTTGTCGAGAAAATTCGTCTTTCGACGTGTAACCGTCAATTTAGAAGTTTAAAACTGATGAAAGAAAACTGAAAAGGTTTCAGGAAAAGAAAAATGTTGATAGAACATTTAGAGAAGAAATTCAAATAGAATTACTTATGAGAAAGAAAATGATAAAAACGTAAAATTGATATCTGAAGAGCTAAAATTTTCCATAGAAATGGGGAATTTTTCGATATTATTTGACTAGAGTAGAAAAAAATTACATTAAAATTGTTCAAACTTGATTTCTTAAGGTGAAAAAAATCATACAAAAGATAACCCTAAATTTTCTTTTCTAATCAAAATCTTAGGTTCGAAGGGGAAAGGAGGGAGTAAGGATTTCAAAAAATAACATCTACAATTTTCACAACACGAGTGTTTTTTTGAATTCAAGTACCTCTGAAACTTCTTCTCCCGAAAAACATTATTGGAACCAACAGAACGTATCTTATCTCCTTATTTTCTGTATTAGTAATTTTGATCAACTTCTCAAAACGTAAACATACTTCTTGCTAGTATTTCCTACAAATCGATGATGGAAAATCAAAGAAAAAATTTTAAATTTCGAGTTAGAATGATCATTCAAATATGTAGCGTTTGAAGGAGCATTTTACCTTCTGAACACGAATCTGGCGTTGATTTTCAGTTTTTGAGAATTTTTGAGAATGCTACCGATTTAAAAAAAATTATAAAATTTAAATGAATCCAAAATATACACCCAAGTCCAAGTAAAATTTTTTCTGATTATTTTTAGCTTTACTGATTGTAAAGATGGGAATATCTCGCGGCCGTATCTCGCACGATCACGGGGAGCTTGGGAGTTGAACGCTCCGGGCAGTGGATCCTGAGGGCTGCCCCCGGCCCTTCTTTACTGTCGCGTACGGAGCCCAAATTCGGGGTTGCCGGGTGATATTGGTGGCTGCGGCGGTTCCAGCGATGTGTCCGGATGTGTCTCTTCGGCTGATGATTTTGACGACGAGCACAGAGCGGCGCTGAGAGAACCGACGGCGGCACCAAGATGAGCGGCGTAAATAACCGAATTTGGCGCGACGTATTATCGCGTACCTATATTTCTGGCTGGGCTGCGCGGACGGAAGGCCGGACTCGCAGCTTGGGTAAAATAAAGGACGCAAGTTTCTGAACGGGTGTACGCGATAATGATGTATTTGGGCGCGAGTAGAAAATACAAGCGGCGTAAAAATACAAGGTAATTATCGCGAACGATTAGTCTAAATTACCGCGTATTAATTCGGAACAATTAACTCGCGATATCGAATTACGCTGAACGTGTGGACCGCGCGGGGTTTCGGGGTACGCAGGAAGAGAAATTACAAATTCGGAGGCGACTACGAATTAATTGAAATTTCAACAAACTGCTTTAGCCTACTTGGTGAAACACGCGCGAGACCTGAGCCTTAAAACCGTGCTGAGCCTGACCTAGCTGTCGAGGAGATTTCGAAAGGACTGATTCGATCGATCGCAAGTTGAATCGCGAGTCGATCAACCACTATTTGCTCGCAGGGTTGCCACCACACCATAGCCCAAGATTATTTCCCAATAATCTCGGACAGGGCCATAATCACCCTTACATATGCCCCATCGGACTTGATGAGGGGGAGGGGGTAGCTCACACCCCAGAGTCGAGTTCGAACCCCAAATTCGAGGTCAAACTTTCAGTTCTTAGAGTGTATCATGGTCCCTGCCCCATCGAACTTGGCTATGGGTGGTGGTAACCTGAAAGTACCAGTGTTAAGTTGTATTCGAAGTAGGTCTGGCTTTAATTTTGAATTTTTGACAGTGATCGAAAGCACTGCGAGCTCTAGATGACTGTTTAATTTGAAATTTTAATCTGAATTTTGAAATTTTAGTCTGAATTTTAAAATTTTGCTGAACCGAAAGAAATGAGCTTTTTTGATTTAATTTTGAACACAGACGCAGCTGTGGATGCGAAAAATTAGAATTTTGATGTCGTAGATTTGTTTTAAGTCATCTTTTTCATTTTTATAGTGGTTGTCCTTTTTGTTATTTCGAAATGCGTTGAAAATAATTTTGACAATTTTCGGTCAGGCTCTTGCTTTTGCAAGAATGCTTTTTTGTGCGGCGCGTTAATAGGCAGTTACGAGTCGCATCCGAATTTGCAAATTACAAAAGGGACATTATAAAAACAATGGGTGAATTTATGCGGTCTAGCTTAAGTTTATAGAAATATTTATACATTGGCAAGAAATAAAAATGAAAAAATAATATCTTATGGTATAACATGGCGAAGAAAATGATAATGCGAGAAAAATGAAATAATTGCACATTAAAGTGTGCGATGCGCTTTGGTTATTTTCGTAGGCAGGTTGGCCCGTTATCAGCGCAGTATTTTTGTGATGCGTTTATGTGTCCGAGTAGACTGTGTCTAGGTGGTAAAATTTTTTTTTTGTGGACGTCGTGAAAAAACGCAGACAATGTGGTTCATACTTAAATATAAACATGCATGAGTTAAAATAATGACAAAAAATAAGCATAAAAATAAATATGTATATGAAATATTGGAGTGATTGGTTTTGTGATGATTGATTTAAACATGGTGAACTATTGTTTTGACATTTGGAGGGGTAATTTTAAATCTATCATGGGTCTGATTCGCTATTTTGGTTTTGGGTTGGGTTTCAAATTCAATGTTTTTTGTCGGTGAATAAGAATAAACAGGGTGGGTAAATTTTCAGATGTGAAATTTGGGTATGAAAATAACAAGAAATGGGATTTTGGGTTTTTTAATCATAAGTGTTCTCTTCCTGCGACGTAAAAATTTAAAAAGACAAAATATTTTGGGGAATTTTGAAATAATTGACATATGTACAAGGGTCGATACAAAAAATATGAAATATAAAAATATAAAAATGCACATTATTTACAGACATAGGTATCACAGATCGGGAAGAATTTTACATAATCGGTAAGTATTGCAGTCTTGGTAGGTAGCGGCGAGAACGATGATAATATTAACGATGTTTTGATGTTTTCAGGTGTCGCCGGGCGGTATCGAGTTCCATTTTGGGCAGCGGAGAAAACATCAAACGTATCTCGACGATTAAATTATTGGCGTGGTGGACTGTGAACAGGTTAGCAGGTAAAATTAGTATTGTATATAATAGAATATTTTATATCTTGTCATTCGAGATTTTTCAATTCTCTCTCTTCTCTTTTTTTTTGTGTTTTTTGAATTTTGAGGTCGTCGAAGTTTCGAAAGAGTATCGTTTTTGGTTTTGGGTGTGGCTATTGTTTTGGTCGACTGAAAATTCGCAAATTTCTTTATTTTTGAATCACACACTCTGTTACTGATATATTTTTTGACAATTTTCGATTTTTCGATTTTTTTTTTTTGATTTTGGTTTTATGGTTCACGCTCACTGTTGCGAGTAAAAAAAAATTTTTTTTTTTTTGATTTTTTAAGTTTTTTTACGATTTTTATTTTTATATTTTTCTTGAAGTTTGCTAGTTTTCTGGCCATGAGGTTTTGGTAGGAAGTGGTTTTTGGTTTTTTGATCTTGTAATACGTACCAATTTGTGTGGGTGTGATACCAGGACTTAATATTTAGTTAAATTGAGAGTAGATTAATCTTACTTGTGGGCGATGATTAAATCCAAGAATGTGATTAGAGGAAACGATGATTTTATGGTGTGAGTAATCTCGCCATTTATCTGTTTCCTGGCCCCCAGGTTTTCTGCGTAAACCGGGAAGGCGATCTGGACCTCGAGGCCTCGAACCTCGGGGTCGATCAACACTTCCCGGTTGAAGATGTCGCAAATTGGTTCATGTTCCCCCTCAATTGGATCCATTGGGATGGGGGGAAACATGACCAGCAGCTGGGTTCCTTTGTCTCGCAGGGTCTCGGCTACTTGCTTGTATTTCCCAATGACCCATGGGAGGTTCCAGTTTGGGTGGATATCCCCCGAGCAGGACAACATGACCTGTCGGGGGGTGCGCCTCATCGTCTCGATTTTCGATAGGAAGTCCACGAAAGTTTGTTGTGGTGGATGAAAGATCCCTGGAACTAGTCGATTTCGATACGGTTTCTTTTCTGTAGCTATCCGCGCCGCCAGCCTCGGGTACCCGTCTCCACATATCCAAAAGTCCCCTCTAAAGAGGGCGTACGGCGTCGCTGGGAATCTTGGAGGTCGAAGCTCCCTCACCGTGAAGGCGAGGGGGTGGAGACGGGTAAACTGGAAGTCTCCGTATATTATCGCTTCGCCGTTGGTTGGTGCCATGGCCTGGGGTGGATCCTGGGCGTGGGGTATTTCCGCCCCCGCATCTTCACTGTTCTCGGCCATAGCACCTTCCTCGGATTCCAGTGTTTGGTTTATTAGGAAATCCACCGGGTTCAAATTTATCGTGAATAAATTACACACCGGTGGATTTTCCTGAGGCGGCGGCGGAGGCGGCGGTGTTATCCGATGTGAAGGTCCCGGTTGAGGTTCATTTTGATGGTCCATTGGCTCCGGGTCCGGCAGGAAGTCGATTCCTTCCCGCTGCAGCCTCTGATCCAGCGGTTCCACGATTATATCATCGAGATCGTCGTAGCGCTGGGTCCGGAGGTTTTGGAGCTCCACCTCCAGCGCTTTTACTTTGTTGTTTAGATGATAAACTTTTATTTCCGCCCGGCGCTGCGCCTCCATTGCGCTTATGGTCTCGTTAGCTTGCCGGGCGGTCAGCTGGAGGTGTTGATCGACTACTATCGGCCGCAGCGGGAGGAGCTCCTCGATGCGTATTGGCCTGCCGCAGCCCGCGTACGTGCATTGCACGTGACCATCGGCAATGTGTGGAGCCAACATTATGCATTCCGTGTGGAACAAATGTCCACACTTCGTTGCGATGTATGGCCCCTTGGCCGGAACTTCGTTGGTAGCATACGGTGAGGCGACTCCGAGCAGGCTGCGGCAGCCGGAGCATACTATGTTCTTCGTATCTGCCATTATCTGTTTAGAGACAGGAGAGTTTTTAGGGCGCCGCTTGTTATTGAATTTGCATTCCCACCCTGAATAGTGCGATGGGAATTTTGGACATTCACATTTTGTCCGACACTTGCACAGGGTGGGAAATGCTTTCGGGGGACCGGGGGGTCTACCCCTGGGACGCCTGCTAGCTCTTGTTTGCCGTCTTTGGGGCGGAGGTGTCTGTTCGTGGTCCGAAATTATTATAGGCGACATCGGTTGGTTATTTTCGATCAAATCTTCATCGTCTGACGGGATTGTGATCGGGGTATTCGGGTTGGTGTAGGTATGTTCCGAATATGTCTCGTATTCACTGTCCGATGGAACGTAATCTTTGTCAGACATATCGCTGTTTATTTGAACGGGGAGAGAAAAAGAAAAAAGAAAGGGGTTAAAGAATGGCAATTACCAAATATTTATTTAATTTAGGATGTTATTTATGGCCAAAATTTGTTAATTTTTGTTAAAAATTTACAAGAGTGTGTTAAATTTTTTGTTACAGACATGGAAGCAGATTATTGGTTAGTTGATGCGACATATGTATTATTAGTAAGCAGAATTTGTGCCAAAAAGGATATGGAGTTTTTCTTATTTGGATCCTGATATGAATAAGGTAAGTGTTTTTGCTCGTTTTGTTTTATAGACGTGAAACGTGATCATTTTCTTCTACGAGTCAACAAAATTTAGAGGTCGTAGGAAGGTATTATTTGTTGAAAATTCTGGAATTTTGACTGGAGTTTTAATCCCTGCCCCATATGTGCCATGAAGTATTTAGTTGAGTGGAAAATTTCTGCCCCATATGTCGTGGGATATCGGTTTTTTGAAAGAAAGGGGAAAAAAGAAAGAGTTCTTATGGTAGTAAATTTTGATCCGGATATTCCGGTGCGGCTTATGCAGGGTTTTTGGTTAAATTTTGCGGTCTACTGACCCTCGGAATGGCCGAAAGGGATCGCCGACTGGTCGAAAGTGGTGTTGGCTTGATAAAATTTTGATGCTCCTGCCTCATGCAGTAGCTGTCGATTTTTGAGTAAGATTAGTGAAATTTTGATTTTTATGATAATAAATTTTGATCCGGGTATTCCGGTGCGGCTATTTAGTTTTTTGGGTAAATTTTGCGGTCTGCTGACCCTCGGAACGGCCGAAAGGGATCGCCGACAGGTCGAAAGTGGTGCTAATGTGGTAGAATTTTGATAATCCTGCCCCATATGCTGTAGCTGTCAATTTTGAGAAAAATAGTGAAAAAAGAAAAAAAAAAAATTTTTGATTTTTAATAGGTCGTGAGAATTTTTTAGAAATAGCATTTTGATTGGTAGAAATTTTGTACGTCATGTTTTAGTCTTAAAGAAAAGGAAAGGGTAGGGGTTCCTAAGTTTTAGTGAAAATTCTGCCCCATTTGTACTTCGCTAGAATTTTGTGGTTGGAATTTGAATTTAGAGGTATTAATTAATTTTTGGAAAGGGGATTATTTTTTGTAATCGAAATTGTAGCGTATGTTGCATTTTTTTTTTAATTTTGATGATCGAAATGATAGTTTTTATAGATATTATGAAGTTTTTTGCGGCATTGATCTATTTTTTGAAATCTAAAAGATGGTATTTTGAAATAATTTTGAGATAGAAAGAGAAAATGTAATTGTATTTTATTCGTTGATGTAGCGTATTATTTTTGAGATCGAAAGATGATGTGATTTTGTCATACGCAGCGTATTTTTAATAATTTATTGGTCATGAAATATAAATTTAGGTACGTATTTTTTAAATGAACGAAAGATGGGTCAATGAACGAGGGTGTTTGGATGAATGAAAGGAAAAAGGAAAAAAAAGCGAAAGTGAAATAGAGCGATTAGACGGTCGTTGGTATTCTTAGAACTGTCGCATCGGTTCAGATAAGATAGAGCGTTTTTTGAATGGTTGCGGCGTTTCATTGATAATGAAGCGTAGTGGGTTAATTGGTCAGGCGGTGCATTTTTGTGAAGGTCGTTCGCGTGGCCGGTGAATTGGGGTAGATGCGACGTGTTTATGTTGTCGAGCTTGCGTGTGTGAGTGTGGCATAGTCGTTGCTCGAGATGGAAATGGTTGCGGTAGGGGGGAACGTTGCGAATTAAATGAAACGGTAGAGACGACGGGAAGTCGAAGAAAAGAAATGAGAAGAGAGAGAAAGGGAGAAAGAGAGAAGATGAAATGAAAGAAGAGAGAGTAAAATCAGAACGAAGAGTGAGATTTGAAATAGAAAAATTTTGAATATGGCGATGCGTATATTTCTATGTAGTTTTTATCAGGTTTTATTTTCGTACGTCGCTTTATTCAATTCACCGGTTACGTATGAACGTTATTAAGGAGTAAGCGGGGAGGAGTGGTACGTAGCGTTGGATTTGTGTGCAGATTGTTCTCGTTACACTCAGCGGGTGGTATTTTCCAAGTCGTCGGTTGGCTTTTTCTGTCTGATAAATGGTTTATTTTTGGATTCAAGAGATATTTGAAGATTTTGAATTTTGATGGCGTCGTATTAGTTTTTATCTTGATGTCAGGTTTGAACGAATGTATATGTAGGTAATAATTTCAACGGTGTATGTATTCCAAATCTATTTTTGATTTTCGTGTGTTTTCTTGAGTTGTTGTATTTTTTGTCTGCGTTGGAAAGTATCAGTGTGCGCTGAGTGTTCGAGTGTGGATTTTTTATGGCGTGTATTAGCAATTTATGAATTGGCAATGAGCATTTGTGCAGTCCCAGGGGTTAAAGGGTTAAGAATGGTGCGTCTGATTGGTGCGTGGAATTATTTTCTGCCGGTGTGGTGATAATTTCCATGTAGCAATCAGATTTTTGATTATGGCGTCGTGTTATTTTATGCAATTCATAGGGGGTGAATATGTGGTTTGGTTGGAATCAATTTCCATCGATTTATGTGATGTTTAAATTTGTCCGAATTTTCTTTTGAATAATTTTGTTTGATCACGGTTGATTTCGAGTGATCGTGGTATTTCATCGAATTAGTTTTGAAGAGTGAGAGAGAAAATTTTGAATGATGGAGTTTCGAAATTTTTGCCAAAATTTTTGATTTTAGATGTTGTCGGATTGTCACGAATGTAAAGAATTTTGATTAATTTTTTGATAATGGTTCGAATGCTTGATTTTTTATTTTCGTGTAAGTGATTTTTCTTCTTTTCTCTCTCTCTATTTTTTTTTGAATTTCGCGTGATGAATTTTCGTTTTGATGTTAATGATCAATGAACAATGTGTGCGATTGCCATTTATTACCGCCTATGAATTGATTTTATTGTAAGCGTGGGAGGTTTTTTTAGTGTATTGCTTGAATGATGTCGCCGGCTCGTTTTTTAGTCTTATTTTCTCGTGTTCACAGTCGTCGTTGTACACGTACTGTCGTGGTCAAGAGAAAATTTACTGAGCTTTTTGTAGATTTTTTTGAGGTTTCGAAGGTATTGAATTTTTGATATATTTTTTTTTTTGAAATTCGAAATTCATTTTTTATAATTGTGGAACCATTTACTGAGGTCGTCGTGTGTACGTACTGTTGCAGTACCTGATTTCACAATTATGTTTAGAATTTTTTCTAAGGAATTTTGACGTCGCATGAAAATGTAGAATTGCTCAATGCGGTTGTCGTTTGCACGTACTGTTGCATCGAGCACTTCTTGTTTTCTGCTTACGCGACGGTGGTTTTTCTGCCGTAATAAAACGCGGAATTTTTATTCTGCATGGTTTGCAAATATTTTTCGAAATTGCCGAAGAGTTTAAAAATTTAAGTAGCCAAAAAGTTTTTATTTTTATGATTATTTTAGGATGGTTTTTGTCCATCAAGCCGGTTGCACTATTCAAGCAAAAATAATGATAAAAGAGAATAAAAAAATAAAGGGAACAATCACGAAAAATCAGCTAGGTATTTTTGAATGGTACTTACAATATATTCGACGTCGGCGAAATAGAAACGAGTAGATTAAAATTGGCGAGATCGGTGAGATGGTGGTCAATTGTTGAGATCTTAGCGAAAATGTCGACGAGATGACAAATAAATCGAAAGAATGTACATGAAATTAGCATACGATCGATAAGTTGATTCGCGGTAGTAGTTAATTGTCGAGATCAAGGGGGTAATTAAATGTAAAAACGAAAAAATAATGCGGTCTAAAATTGAAATAGCTGCAAATGCGCGATTTTACGAGAAGGAGAAGTCGAGAACTTGCTCTTACGGAGTTACAAAAAGAACAGATTGGCTTTCGTGATTTTGGATGGATCTGGTTTCGTTTGTTGGTTATCTAAGGGGGGTGGGACTGGCGCTAGTTCGGTTCGGTTATTGTGTTGAAGATTTTGGATATTGACAGGTTTATTGTATTGAGATATGGTGTTCAAAGGATCGTTTAGTCGAACTAGTCTGTTTCGTAGGCTCTCGCAATGTATTCTTTCTCGTCATTGTTTATGTATTTTAGCATTGCAAGAGCCAGTTGTAGTTTTTTGGGTCTTCCTCGTTTACGACGGGGAAGGTTATTGTCGTTTCCTAGAACTGGCTTTTTGTCACGTTTTTCAATGTATTTTTTCGCCTTATCCTTAATCTCAGACTTTCGTTTATTGGTGGCGGCGGCCTTGTCTATTGTCTCCTCTAGTTTGGCGAGGTCGTCGGTTTTCTTGGTCTTTTTTAATTTCGGTTGTAGTTGGTCGAATTTCTTCCTATTTTTTGAACGATCGTCAGGGGGGTTAGGTAGGAAATTTTCCTGTTCTTTTGCCCGCTTTGCAAGGCGTTCCGCTCGTTGTGCGGCCGCTTGCTTTTTAATGACGTCATCGGATACTGTAATTGTTGTTTTTTCGAGTTCTTTTTTGTTAAGGTCGTTTTCAATTTCGAATCGTTTTTCCAAAAATTCTTTGATTTTTTCTCTAACAGTTTTATGTTGTAATTTTGATTTAAGGGTAGCGTCATTATTCAAAAAATCAATTTGTTCTTTGGTCAAAAAGAGGGTGAGTTGCCGAATGTTTACAGTATGCTTTTTGAGGTCTTCCATTTCGATATCTTCAAGTCGAGCAACAAGATAAGTGTTTGGAGTGACGCGATGTTTTATGATGAAGGGTCCATGTTTTTTGGGGAATAATTTTGAGGAATGGTCGATGTTTCTTTGGTTTTGGTGTTCTGTAACCATGACCATGTCGCCAGGATTGAGGGGGGTGGGGTCGCCGTGAGTTTTATTGAAAGAATATTCGTCTTGAATTCTTTGAATTCTGCGTCGTTCGCGGATATAAGCCTCTATGGCCTCTCTATGCGTCATTTTTTCTATTTTTTGATTTTTTAATTCGCATGTGTAGACGGCCTTTTTGGCTAATTTATCCGCGATTATGTTCGCATGGTCAAGCTTTCTAGCTTTCACATGGTATAATTGAAAGGATTCAAATTCAGTACCCATTTTTATAATTTCTTCAAAAAGGTCTTTATGGTGTACAGGTTTCTTTTTTGCATTTTTGTATCCATTAGTTTCCCAATTTTTACTGTACACATTTATTGCATTTACTGCATATTTTGAATCAGAAGCAATTTTTACTTTTTTGAGCTCATTAAAGCGAGCTATTTGCATAGCTACTTTAATAGCTTGTAATTCGGCCAAATTGTTTGATATTGGGTAATTTTGAATTTGAATTCTTTCACTTACATTTTCTTCACTCTCTGGATGAAAACAAATTCCGATTCCGGCTATCGCATCCGTGTCACCGTTTCTGGAGCAGGCTCCATCTGCGGTGATGGTTGCATAACCATTTTCATCGGTCATTATTTTATCAGGAGGAAGTTTTTTAGATAACAAAATTTCGGAGGTCGTCGAGTTTGGTTCATTTTTAGCCTGATTTTCCTGAAGCTTTTTGAGTTCGTATCGAAAGTTGGTGGGGGCTTCTTTGGTGGGAATTTTCTCTGAGATGTTGTCTGTTATTCCCCAGGCTTCGTTGGGCTTAATTTGATATTTATTGGGGGTATTATTTATTTCGTTTTGGATGTCTCTAACGAATTCGTCCCATCCCCAATGAGTTTTTTGAGTATCTCGGTAAGTGTTGAGCTTTATCCTCAGCTTATCACCAATAATTCGCATCGTTCTTTCGACCAAGCTGGACATGGGATTAAAACTGGAGGTGAGGCCCCTCACTATGCCGAAGGAGTCCAAAAGAGCAGCCCAAGCTTTTGATGTAAAAACTGAGCCGTTGTCACTTATGACTTTTCTGATTTTCACGTTGTGTTTTTGAATGTCTTTGATGATAAATTTCATCTTTTTTGTGACGTAATAGTCGTTAGGGTCCTCAAGGGGCTCAATCCAACATCGTCCAGTAAATACGTCCCTAGCTACGATTAAATTTCTAGGTTCATCTATGGGGTTGGTAATTGGGCCGTAGAGGTCGACTGATATTACTTCGCCAATGGAGTAGGCTTCGATTTGGGCATATTCTAGGACCTTTTTCATGGCGTAGTTTTTATTTACCTTGCATATTATGCAAGCATTGGAAATTTCGCGTATATATTTCATTGCATTTGGATAGTAGTACAGGCGCTTGAAAATTAATTCAAGTTTGCCTGGGCCCACATGTCCATACGCGTCATGGAGATAGTCTACGACGTCATAAAAGAGGTCCTTTGGCAATACAGGTACTGCACTGCCGTCCTCATAGGTTCTTAGTAGGATATCTTGTTTTCGATCGTTTTGTTCAATTTTGTATTTTTTGCCACAAGCAAGCTGTCGTTTTATAATTTTGTTTACGTTTTGAGGGTCTTTTTCCAAAAGTTCTGTGATTTTCTTGCAGGCAGGGTCTTCTTTTTGAAAAGTGTGAATTTCTTCTAGATAGTAAAATAGGTCTTTTATTGAACATTCCGAAAATTCGACAGCGTAGGGTTGAATTTGGGTGCAGTCGATGTGATGGACTAGGGCCTCTAAGGGGGCCTCGATTGCACAAAGGGTTAATTCAGGAGCCGAAATTTTATAAAGTGATTTTTTGGATTTTAGGTCGTAAGTAAGGTCGTATCCATTTAATTCGGTGATCCAGCCTGCCGCCTTACGGTGTGTATGCATTAGGGTCTCGAATTTATGGACTACAGGTTTCAAATTTGATCGAATGTGAATTTTTTGTCCATGAAGCCAAAATGATAATTTTCGTATGGTTGTTACTAGTGCCTGCATTTCTTTATCCACGATCGTGTATTTCTTTTGATGGGGTCTAAAAGCGTAACTCGTAAACATGAGTATATTTTCGGCGCCGTTGATAACCTGATATAATACGCCGTTCATTGCGTCGTCAGTTACCATGGTGTCCAAATATACATCATATTTTGGGTCCGGAGGTGTTAATTTGAAGTCTTTTTTGTATTCTGCTTCGAGCTGTCTGAAGGCCTCTTGTTGTTCTGGACCCCATACAAAGGGAACGTTATTTTCGGTTAATTTATAAATAGGTGCCAAAATTTGTTGATAATTTGGAATAAATCGTCTATAAAGGCCGGTTAAGCCTGTAAGGGTCTGGATGTGTTTGATTTCCGAGAGCTTAAAAATTCCTTTTTTGGTGTATTTTTGTTTGAAGGCCTCAAATTTTTGAATTTTTTCCGATTGTTTTCCAATTTCATTTTTTGCCAAAGTATATCCGAGATGTTGAGTTTCTTGTTTGAATAAATTTGTTTTTGTGGGATTTAATTTCAGGCCATTTTCCCTAATTTTCAAAAGTACTTTCTTTATTCTTTCTAGCATTTCTTGGAATGTTTCAGCCGTGATAAGTAGGTCGTCTACGAAAGTTTGTACGCCCTCGATGTCGTCTGGAAATACTTTGTTCATCATTTCTATGAATTCCGCCGAGGCCGTTTTTATTCCATAGGGCATTCGGAGAAATTCATAGACTTGACCGTCTATTTGAAACGCAGTGTATTGTCTTGACTCGGCGCTTAAGACCAGTTGCCAAAATCCGCATACGAAATCAAGTGTACTGAACCACTTAGCGTTTGTGCCGTGGATAATACCCTCGATTTCACGCGGCTCGGTAAGGAGTCTTTCCAGCCAGGTATTCAGTTCGTCTGCGTTTAGACACAAACGTATTTCACCATTCTTTTTCACAACGGGAGCAGTTGTATTTATATAGGGAGATTTTGAAGGTTGTATGATTTTGAGTGCCAGCATTATTTTGATGGCTTTTTTAATTTGGACCATTAATTTTCGAGACGGTTTGTATTTTTCACCTCTCCATTTTTCACGGTGTCCGTTTCCGTCAATAAATTTGAAATGTACTTCGTCGCCAGTATATTTGCCGGGATAGCGACTGAAGCAGTCAGAAAATAAGATTAATTGATTGTAGGCGTCATCAGCCTCATTTTGGGTGATCCATCCCTTTTGTATGGCGTCCATTAGATCAGCTCGTAATTTTTTGCAAAATAATTCAGGGCCGTTATCTTTTTCGTCATCGTCTAGTTGTGTGAATTTGGCGATATGAGTCTTTGTGTAATACAATTGGGCATTTTCATGCTCGAACTCTTTTTCTACCTCAATTGCAAATGTTTCTACGCCTTGGTATTCATCTGTTGTTAAAAATGGTAAAATGGTGCGATATTCTGCCCCATTTGGCGTACAATGAGCGTAGCTTTCGCCTTGATTCATTTCGATTTTTAGGATTTTCATAGATAGCCTGCCAATGATGAAGAGGGGGGAGGCTATGTCAATTACGTAGAAAGGCATTGACATTACGATGTCGCCGAATTGAAATGTCACTTGTACAAGATGTGTCATAGTACGTACAATTCGAGAGTCAGCGACTTTCAAGTTTACAGGTCGGGATAAAGGGATGTATTTTACCGATTCGGGACAGTTTCGAGTCAATAATTCTATTGTACCATGAGAGAGGACGTTGGGGAGGGCACCTGTGTCTAATTGTGCCGCGTATGTTTTGGTCTCGATCAATAAAGGTATGGCACAGGTGGGATCTTCAGTTTTTTCCGAAATTATTTGATTTTTTATTATAGGGTCAATCTTGTGTTGTAATTTATTTATGTTGTCGATTGCATCAATGGTGTTTAATTTTTGGTTTTCTTCTTTTTCTGTTTCAGAGTCGGAAGAATCCGAGAGATCGAAAGTTTTGTCAGAAATTGGAGGAGGGATTTCATCCGAAGAGGTAAGTTTTTCAGAAATTTCATTTTGGAGTTCCTTTTCTAAATTTTGGTCGGAGTCGATTTTTTCAATGTGATTTAAGGGAGCTTTAATTTTTTGATATGGTCGCATTTTCTTATTTGAGTCCGAATATTTTGATTTTATGTCCGGGGTGGGAGAGTTGTCATGATTTGGGTTGAATTTTTGAGGATTTTCCTGAATTTTTGTTATAGATGTTTTGATTTTTTCGTATTTGGGAGGGGGTAAAATTTTTTCGGGCTTGAATGAAAAATTGTTGGGGTTCATAAGTTCTTCGAAAGCTTTTGAATTTGAATTCAAAATTTGTTTTACTGGGCCCTTGATGTCAGTTTCTTGATTTGTTTTATTTAGGTCGTCAAAATCTTCTTTTAGAATTTTCAAAATGTCAGGATATGTTTTTATGGACATAAAGTATGTTTGAATTTTTTCGGCGAAAACGAATTTTGATTTGTCCGCAATCATGTTCAGATTTTTATCTGCGGCGGGCCTTTGAAATGTTCTTCCAGCAAAAGTCTCCGATACCTCTTGCTTTATAAAAAATTCTGCCGGGCGTCGCCAAAATGTGATGCGTCTGTCCTGTGTGAATTTTGCATATATTTGCCTGAATCGAATGTATCTACGCAGACTGACGTTTCGGTCATCAGGCTTGCGTGGTTTTAGGAGGGGAAAAAGTAAAATGATGTTTGTTGCGCCCATTTCGAAAATGCGATTTAAAATTTTGAGAAGCAATTTGTGAATTGCTTCGTAGGGAATTTTCATGTAATTTAGTTCGCGTTGACCTATACAAAGTAGTACTTTTGTTTTAGTAAGCTTCGCGTCAGTCAAGGCTTGTATTAAATTTGACATCGAAATTTGTCCTTTTAGGTAGGGGGGTAGATTAAGTCGGTCTTTTGCTCTCATTGTTCCGATAAAATGGGCGAATCCATCCCCTATGGGCTCGTATTCATCGAGTATCGGAAGATCAGGGGGTGGTTTCTTCATAGCGGGACTAGGGGGTTGCCCATTACCACCTAGTCTTCTTCGTTTCCCGACCCCTCCCCTTCGGAGGCTGATTCAGAGTCTACCTGGTATAATACGTATTCGTCGTCGCTTGTATCGGCGATGTGTAATTCCTCGTCGATTTTATTGACCGGTGGATTCTCTGATTTGGGTGGCGGAGGTTGTGCGGGGTTCGAAGTCGATTTGGGTTTTTTGTCAAATTTGGGGTTGTCATTATTTTTGGGATTTGAGTTGTCATTCTGTTTTTTCTTCATCATTTCCTCATATTGTTTCTTAGGTATCCTATAGATACGATTTTGTTGAGGAAATTTATTTCTGTCATTATTTCCAGGCCGTATATTCGTTTCATATGGCCTTTTTGCGGTAGATGTTTGTTGGAGGTATCTAGATTGTTTAGATTTTGTAAACTTAAGTCTAGTTTCATCCCCATCGATTGAGAATGCAATTTCTTGCATTTTTTGCATAAATTCAGATAAGTTAGTTTGTTCCGAAATCGAAAATTTGCAATGAATTTCGTAGGGTAATTTTTCTAGCATTTCAGATATTACCTCTTTTTCTGTGGTCAAAAGATAAATTTTGTTTAAGGTGTCGTGCCATTTTATACACAGGTTGGCTATATCACTGTTGGTCTGGACTACCGTTTTTAGTCTAAAATGTTCAAGAGTTTGCCTTTGGGCTTGTTTATTCCAAAATTCTTTTATAAAATTTTCACGTTGGGTTTCGTAGCACTCAATTTTGTCTTGGGTTTCGAGCCAAATTTTCTTGTTGGGAATTTGTATACAGCCACGAAATAGGTGGCATTTGGCGTACCCATTCATTTTTATGTTTCTTAAATATTTTTCGAATTTGTCAATAAAATCAAAAGGGTGATGGCGGTTGTCCCAATTAAATACGATACCACCATCAGTAAGTGCTCGAATGGTTAGGGGTAAATTTTTCATGTCCGAATTTTGGCTTGGGACCGGACCATAATTTTCAATATGAGAGACTCGGGTTTGTAAATTATGAATTTTGAATGAATTTATGTTTTGATTTTCCAAAAGATGTGCAGCCGTTTCTTCGAGTCTGTCAGCTTGTCTATTTACAATGTTCGCAATTTGGGGAATTTTGTCTAGTTCAGGTCGTGCCTCGTTTGAAAATTGTACTAAATGGTTCACGTGTGCCATTACAGCTTCGACTTTCTTCTCTGCCACCTCGTTTTTTATTCTTATGTCGTCGAATTTTACTTCGACGTCGTACATTTTCGAGTTTATGTAAGTTTCGTATGATTTTTGGTTATTTTGGGTCGTCCTTATCGCCTCCCTTAGTTGGGGTAAGTCAGTTCCTTCAAGGGGGGGTTCAGACGTAGTTTCAGTTGTGGGTTGAGTTTTAGTTTCAGTATTTTGTTGAGTTTCAGTTACAGTTGGTTGAGATTCAACATGTTCAGTTTGAGTTTCGTTAGGTTGGTTAGTTATAGGGTTAATGAGGTGTACATTGACAGTAGGGAGCTGGAAGGCGCCATTATTCCGATTTTCATAGGTGAAGGGAGCTAAGCCACTGTTCACTTGAGGTACGTAATTTGTCAACGAGTTTTGAACACTGGGTTCATTTTCGGTGGGTATGATAGTCTTATCTAACGGGTTCGTAATTATAGAAAGATCGTTTTGAGTCGGATCTGCACACGACGCATTATTGTCTTCCAGTATGGGAGAGACTTGCGGGGTGGCGTCCGTACTCAGATTTTGGATTCCTGCCTCGAAGGGAGGTGGAGCATTTTCAAACGATCCTATTGGTGGATTTTTAGGAATATTCATCTCTTTTTCAAAAGTTGAATTTAAGTTCCTTTTTGTTTTCGAAGTCGTGGGTACCGCGAGCGGTATTGGTGGTCTTTTGTAAATCGAAGTTGAGGCTCTTGTAGAGTGTCTCGGGGTGACGGGTGAATCAGGTGGATTCATTTTTGATTTACGCGTCGCGGATTTATGAATTTTCAATTTTTTTATTTCGCGATTTAGATATTTGATTGGTTTTGGTTGTATCTAATCAAATTTTAATTTTTTAGGTCGAGAAAATTTGAAAAGAAGAGAATTTTGAAGTAGCAGTCGTATGTGAGACGTGCTATATTTTTTAGGTAGGTATTTCCTATTTTTGAACCGATTTCGAAGATTTTGATGTATGTTTTAATTTAAATTTTGATTTTCTAGGTCGCGGAAATTTAAAAAGAAGTAAATTTTGAAGCTACGGTCGCCGTGTACACGTGCTGTTGTAGCTGGGATCGAAAAGCTGAAATAAAAAATTGAATTAATAGCTGCAGTCGTCGTTGTACACGTACTGTCGCAGCGGATTGAAAATATTTGTGGGGGGTAAAAGGATGGTACACTGAAGTTGCCGTATAGCTCGTGCCGTCTCAGTGGGGAGGTCGAGGGAAGTACTGCGTATCAAAATCGCTGAAAATTGCAGTCGTCGTTGTACCACGTACTGTCGCAATTTTTAGAATTATTGATTGCAGTATTTCAAGGTATTTAGGAAGAGAGAAAGGGAAAGTAAGGAGAAACAGGAGAATTTAGACAGGGGAATGTTTTCTAGGCTGTAATTACTAGTAATTGCAGCGCTGTAATTGAGAAAAAATTTCAGATTAGCAGTTTACGTGATGAAGTAGGTAGCTTGGGTAGGCTTCCGTTGCTGCCTATTTACGTCCGTTGGCTGCTTCTGAGATGACGTGTTCGAGGTTTATTCACAAGGTGCGTAAGCTTGTGTTTGAAATGAATCGGTATTGTCGTTGTCCGGTTTCCCTTGATGCGAAGTGTAGGAATTCGGTCTGGTAGTAATTGGCTGAATGGTTCCAGCCGACCGTTTGTGTCGTTTCCTTTTAATTCAATGGGGTGAAGACGCCAGTGATTTTTTGTAGGAATCGGCGGCGTTATTAAAAGAGAAAGCGACACGATTTTTTCGTAATTGACCTTGGATGATTCCTTGGCCGTTACGTTTTTCGCGCAAAAGGGATTATAGGGGTCTTTGGTAATAGCCGTCAAGTAGGAGATTCGTGAATTTAAAATAATGGGATGATTTTATATGGTCCGAAAAGTTATATTTTAGATTTACAAAGTACAAAGGATTTTGGAGAATTTAGATAATTAATTGATTTTGAGTTGACAGATTTTTTGAAAAGAATAATGGAAAATGTCAAAACGTTTGTATCTTGTTTCCGTTGGTTTTGTGTTTTCAAAAGAATTGAATTTTAATGAGGCTGTGAATTGATACTAAAGTAGGTTAAGATGCGGTCAAAAGTGCGAAATTTGGAGCGAAGTATCGAAACGGTTTTTTGGTTTTGATTGACGCGTTTAGAAAACGTAAGAATTGGTCGGAAATTTATTGATTGTTTAATCGTTTTGGAAAATAATGGGGTGATTTTTTGCGTACCAAAATGTGATCGTAAGGTGTATTGTTTGGTCCGGAAATCGAAACGTTTTGTGACAGGTTATATTTGATTAATCGATTTTTTAAAAGTTTGGAAAATAATAGGCCGGATGAGATAATGTGCCGAAATGCAGACAGAATGTCTAGTTGATTTTTGTTTTCTATAGAATAAGATTTAAAATAAAGAATTGAAAGTGTGCCGAAATGTCAAATTTTGATATTTAATGGACCGGATTTTCGAAAAAATAATATTAATGATAGGCGGTGCCTTTGTAAGCTGTACCTGGATTTAAGATTTTGAAATGTTTTTTGTTATCGAGTTTGAAAGGGATTTGAATTTTAATGAGATGGTACAACCTTGGATCTGAATCGGGAAATTTTACTTGACCATTTGCGCTTTGTTACAGATTTAGAGGGAAAAAGAATTAATCAGGTTAGGCTAAACCGAAAAATAAAAAGTATCTTTGATCGAAAATGGATATTTTTCTGAATATTAGAATTTTGAGATGTAATATATCAAAATTGGCGAAAATTTATCTACGATTTTTTAGGACGTAAATATATTTTCTTTTGAACTGAATCGGATAAATTTTGAATAAATGATCGAGTTTAGAGATCGAAAATTAGATTTTTTACGAATTTAGAGATCGAAAATTGGATTTTTTACGAATTTAGAGATCGAAATTCGAATTTTTATGACATATTAAATCGAAAATTTGAATTTTTTACGTTAGAAATAGATGGAAAAATATGAAAAGTATTCACGTTTGATGATTTTACGTTAATATTTTTCTTTTCAGGCTATTTACGTACATACCAAAGGGTGAAATTTGGCTGGTCGCACAGCTAATTTCGAAGGGTTCCGTTTTTAGCCAATTAAGGCCCCGCTGTCCGCTTTTAGTGGCCTATGCAGTTGCGATCTGCAGGCATAAATTAAGACACGCGTGGTTCGGGCGCCAATATGTAAAGATGGGAATATCTCGCGGCCGTATCTCGCACGATCACGGGGAGCTTGGGAGTTGAACGCTCCGGGCAGTGGATCCGATGGGCTGCCCCCGGCCCTTCTTTACTGTCGCGTACGGAGCCCAAATTCGGGGTTGCCGGTTGATATTGGTGGCTGCGGCGGTTCCAGCGATGTGTCCGGATGTGGCTCTTCGGCTGATGATTTTGACGACGAGCACAGAGCGGCGCTGAGAGAACCGACGGCGGCACCAAGATGAGCGGCGTAAATAACCGAATTTGGCGCGACGTATTATCGCGTACCTATATTTCTGGCTGGGCTGCGCGGACGGAAGGCCGGGCTCGCAGCTTGGGTAAAATAAAGGACGCAAGTTTCTGAACGGGTGTACGCGATAATGTTGTATTTGGGCGCGAGTAGAAAATACAAGCGGCGTAAAAATACAAAGTAATTATCGCGAACGATTAGTCTAAATTACCGCGTATTAATTCGGAACAATTAACTCGCGATATCGAATTCTGCTAAACGTGTGGACCGCGCGGGGTTTCGGGGTACGCAGGAAGAGAAATTACAAATTCGGAGGCGACTACGAATTAATTGAAATTTCAGCTAACTGCTTTAGCCTACTTGGTGAAACACGCGCGAGACCTGAGCCTTAAAACCGTGCTGAGCCTGACCTAGCTGTCGAGGAGATTTCGAAAGGACTGATTCGATCGATCGCAAGTTGAATCGCGAGTCGATCAACCACTATTTGCTCGCAGGGTTGCCACCACACCATAGCCCAAGATTATTTCCCAATAATCTCGGACAGGGCCATAATCACCCTTACATGATATTTGCCATTTTTCAGGTCATTTGCAACTTTCAAATTCAATTTCAAGATTATTTTAAAGGCTAAATAAAACTGAAAAAATTTACGAATTTTCATAAAGTAATTTTCTTACATAATTTACAAAATTTCGTATCAATTAATAGAAAAACGCCTGAGATAACGTGAAAAAAAATCAATCGTGCTTTCTTGAACTAAAAATTTTGATTAAATTACAATCCCCTCGCTTTTTCCTGCCCCAGCGTTGAAATTTCAAAATTTTCAACCTGGTGTTGGCAATGTTCACGTAGACTCTGAGTTCAAATCTGAATTAAATTTTGGGATTCAACTCCCTCCCCTCTAACCATCGGTAGGTACACTTTGAGGAAAACATTTTCTGGCTCCTCTCAAAAAAATTTCAGCCTGAAAAAATGGAGGAAATGTGAACCTAAAATTTTCAAAAAATTCTCTTATTCTATCTGGCAAAACGTACAATTTTTTCAAATTTCAATTTTTTTATCCACTTTTTCCAGAAATATTGCACATTAAATTCTCAATATGAGGTGATGGAGGGAGGGGTACTATAATTCTGGATAAAATGGGATTTGAGCGTCAAAAATTAATTTTGAAGGATTTTATATGAGAAAGTAATATTTTGGGTCATTTTTGACAGAATTTTGGTGTCAGAGCATTTTTTATCCTCATTGGGAAAGGTAGATACCATTTTGTTCAAACCCCAAACCTGAATAAATAATGCAACGTAGTTTTTTTTAAAAAAGCACAATATTGTTGGAAAATCTTGATTATTTCGACCAAAATTTGAGAGCATAGAAAACCTGGTGTGTCAATTCTCAAAATTGAATTTCACTTGAGCTCAAACACAAAGTCACATGAAATTTCGAATTGAAATTTTTAGAAATTTTGGTTCAATAAGAGAGTTTGAAGGATGGGAAGGAAGCCAAATCGAAAATTTGAATCGAAATTCGAATTTAGCACCTTGAAAGCGAACAAACTATTAGGTACTGAGTATTTTTGGACTTTTTTTGTCTCCTTTTCAGACCTCTAATTTCAATAGTTTTTTTGCTTTTCAGATGAGAATGAATCATAAAAAATATTTAACCATCATCATTGGAAGATTTTTTTTAAATTGATATTGACAAAATAGGTACCTTTCAAAAAGAAGCAAAATGGATGAAAGTAAAATTTTCAGAATCTCTCAATATGGTGTCCACGTCGATCTGATTTGAAAAATGGAAATTTCCTCTTATTTTTATTTTTTCTGTGACATTTTTATGCAATTTTTCTTGCTTAGAATTCGTGCAAAAAAAGAACCTCATTTTTATTCTTTGATTTAAAAATCTAAGAAAAGAGGAAAATGTTGGAAATTCTTGCTTCTCAAGGTGAAATTATAAAAGTTTTGTCTATTTTCCAAGTTTCGTGCAATTTTTGCCACCTTTAGGGTTTTCTTGTTTTTCTTGCCGCTATATGCAAAAATTGAATTAAACCAGATGATGAGAATCGTATGATCTTTCTGAGATCCTTCATACCTCTTTCTTTAGGCCGATCAATTCTAAAAAAAAATTCAGAGGAATCAGACTGAATTTTCAGACTCTACGATAGGTAGGTGAACTCATAGGGTGTCTCGAAAGTTAAAATGTCGCATTTGAATGTAAGAAAATTACAAATGCACATGAAAAATGAAAAAAATAATGAAATATTTTTCCAACAAATTTATCCGAAATAAAAAAATTAATAAAAATACTGAATCCTGCCTCCATTTCTCTTTAATCCAAATAGGTCATCATTTCAAACAATCTCTTCGAATTCCAAAATAATGAAAAAAATCGTCCATCTCCATCTTGAATTATCAAAGACATTACGTAGTTGTGTAAAATTCCATCCACCGTAACTCCCATCAACTCCAACGACGTGACTGGGTTTTCTCTCAATAATCGTGTAATTAGTTCTACGAAAGGATTCCAAATGATATAATTAGTTTCATCTGGTGCTGCATTGAATTCGTACGTACGATAAATTTACGCCAAATCACGCGTTCCATCGCGATAAATCTCTCCTACGGAATACATTGCGTTGTCTCGTTGTTTTCCTTTCATAAAAATAGCTAATCTCTTTTTATTAATCTGATCCCCGTTGTTTCCTTCATTTTTCCAACGAGTGCAATACGCGAGTAATTGGTGTGTCCTCTGCTGACTTCAGCCGGGTGTCTCACTTCCTCTTCCTCTCCACACTGCGAGCTTCTTTCTTAATATGTACCTAACCTATTCTGCGCTATCGAGATATCTTTGTTTATTTCGGTTTCGTGATGAACTGGAATTCCTCGCAAGAACGATATGAATTTCCGTTTGCTGTTTTGGCGACAGGTCGACTCGATGCAAATTTAAAGTTGTCGTAGTCTGAAGATATTTTACCACATTATTTTACCTAATTACTTCTACGAATCTTTGACCGTATTTTACCCTTTATTTAGGAACTTCTTATCCTTCTAATTGTTTCGTAGAACCATTCTATTATCTTAAATAATAATTTGCAATGCTATTTGCGAAGCAGAATCTAAAGCAATTATATTACAGTTTTCGTCGTTTTTTCGCATCTCTTAATTTCAATTTGGCAAAATTTATACGTCGAATGCACGTTTAATTTTATTGCATTTTCAGACTTTATAATCGTCATTTCCTTTTTCAGTCTTTTACCTTGATACTACGAATTTAAAACTCTCATATTTTGAACGTATTATGGCCATCCTACGAATTTTTTTTAGAATGAATCATAAAATTTGCAAAATTATTATAAACGTTGATTTTTTTATTGTTTGGAAATTGAATAAAACTAGCCAAAAATTGAAATATCAAAGGAATTGAATTGGATGTTTCAAAAAACTGGAAAAATCATGATAAAAATTGCATGAAAAAAAAAATGAGAAATTCTCGAAATTGTGAAAATTTTTTTAACTGAATGATGCCTACATTTTTTCTTTCAATTTCAATACAAAATTCAAAGTGAAAAAATTAATTTTCAGGAGAAAATTGAAAATTTGATAGGTAGATACAAGCCAAATATGTAATGTTAAAGATAATTATTGATTTAAAAAATCATTTCTCAGCGATATTGTACCAAATAAAATTGTGAAAACTCTGAAGAAATGAAAAGAGTAAAAAGCTTAAAACCTTTAAAATAACGTAAAAATTTGATGAAATGTCATAAAAATGGAGGAAGAGAGTCAAATATCGTCACAAAAAACAATCTCGACCAAATTCAAAAGAATAATTCATACCATCCTACTAATTTTTGGGCGTGTAAAACCATTTTTACAACCACAATGCTTTATCTAAAATTTTCGAATTAAAATGCAAGATAATTTAGAATGTTTGAAGAACTTTTCACGAATTATCTGAAATCATATTCAACTTCACAAAAAATTGAACCCATACAGAGTAGATAATTCAATTCTTCTGAATTTTCATAGTGAGGACAGCTTTTTAAAATTTTTTTCCACCTCCACGATTTTTATCTAAATACAACTGCAAATCATGACTGAAAAAAAAAGAGGAAGAATTGATGAAAATTATTCAAAAAAATTCTTCTGATAAGAAAAAATTGGAATTCAACTCAAGCCAGGATGCCAGAACGTCAGGACTCAGAGAGGTGGGTGAAGAGGATGGAAGAGGTCGTGGTAGAAATTTTTTTGAACAAATGAGTCCATTTATTGAAAAATTTTCGAGCGAGGTAACAAAATTCATGTTTTCAATGCTTTCCAAGTTCGTTTGGGAATCATTTTACTAAAAAACTAACAATACTTTGAGGGGATGAGAGACGAGACGAAGTCTGAGAAATTTTTAAAATGTAGGAAAAAATGATTTTTTAAATAAAAAATGCAAGATTTTTGAGTTGAATAGAAGACCTATTCAAAACAAACAAAGAAAAATAATGTAAAATTTTCAAAAAAGGAAAATTTTCAACATAAAACTTGGACATTTTGAATGATTTTTAGGATTTTTTAATCACATAAATTCATCAAAATTCCAAACCTCAGGAGAAAAATAAAAAATAAATCGTCTTGAACAAAACAAGAGAAAAAATATTCGAAAATTGAAATTTTATAAACACGAAAAAAACTGGACAGGCATTATTCAAAAATGATCTAAAAAAGTTTTGGGTAAACGCAAACTACACCAATTTTCAATAAAGTTGAAGAATTATTTGCCCTAGCCCAATCATAACAGTTGAAGTTATTATGTGTTTATATGTGAAATTTGTTGGCAGAAACATAGTCAGGATTAACAAAAAAATAGAACAAAACACGAAGGCAACTGCAGTAGTAATTTCAGAAAGAAAAACCAAAATTTTAAGATTTTGAATGAAAAAGTCAAAAAATGATGAATGTATTCTAAAGAAAAAGAAGCCAAGAGTCCTGTTCGAGTCGAGCAAGGGCGATTTTCTTGAAAAATTACTCGAGAGTGGAAAAAAACATTCAAAGGCAATCCTTCAGATGAAAAATATTGTAAATTCTTGATTTTTGGGAATACATAAAATTATTGAGCTACTTTCAGACCTTCTTTTTTTTCAACATACGATCAAATTTTCGCTATTTTCTGATTTTTCTTGTTTTCCTCTTGGAATCACAAATCATGCCAATCTCGTTCAATTCGTATAAAGCTCGAACCAACTACGAAGGTTCGAATTTCGTCACGGGCCAATTTTGTCACCGATTCTTTCATTTTCGAGGACAGGCAATTTCATTAGAAAATATTTCTCACCCCTTTTCCAAAATTTAGCCCAAATTCCATATCTAAAATCTCAGATACCAATGACTCAGAGGTAACAAAAAACAAAAACAGTATAATTTCTCCCCGAGGAAAGGCTCCAAGCACGATAAAAAGTCAAATTACGTATCGCGTACAATTTTTACATCCTCGCCTCGAAAAAAAAAGCAAAACAAAACAGAAAACGTAAAATGAGAAAAGTTTATCTAAACTATACCACGAGGAGACTTCACGTAAACGGGCAAATTTATAAATTCCCCAAACGTGCATTTTTCTGTAAGGCCATTTATTCACAAAACACGCCGCCACATACGTAATAGGTAAAATGCACAAATTAAACCAGAGCCAGACTCCATTAAATATTCTTCAAAGGTTGTAATTTGATAACTACATACGTACAAAAGGGACGAATTCTTTGAAAAAACCACTTTCACCCTCAGGACGAGTATACCGGCCCCTGTCTCCTTTGAAAAACACATCCATCGATTCGCAAATTTGGTTCTTTGATAAACTTCCACCTAACCCCAAAAAAATAAAGGTAAAAAGTAGGAAAAAAATCGCATTTCCTTTCACGCAACATACATTATCCAAACAGAAGGTCGGAGATGGGGCATCCAAAGCACTATATTTTTCCACCCCTGAAACACAATATCGTCACCCTGTCTCAGCCATTTCGCCGGCATCGGGGTCGTGGAAAAATCACAACCTCGGGTCAAATCTTGTATTTAGCTGTAGCCGGCTCCGCCAGCGAAATTTTCCACTCTTATACAAAGAAACACCGTACAATATTCTAGAAAGCTGACGCGAACTCGTGCCGACGAACACGGCGGGCTGGTGGAACCACCGGCCTTTTTCAGCCCCCATTCCGAGCTTTTGCGGCTCGAACGGCGCAGCTCTTTCACGCATTCGACTCTCGTACTTTCCCCCAATTCTCGGCTCGCCGATCGCGCGCAACTTTATCTGTCGCTGAAAATTAGCGACTAACCGACAGCATCCGACTAAACAAGTTAAATCGTCTGCGGCAGCAACTATAAATAGAGGTGGCAGTATCTCGCTAACAACCACTTTATTACGTGCATCACTTTAGTTAAGCAACCGCCGTAACACACGCGAGTTTTACAGACCATTCGACAAATCTTATTGTCAGTGCGACTCGGAAAATTTATTTTTTCATAGTGCGAAAAATTCATACGTTCACGTGCTAGTTCGATATCATTTCGCCTACATCGTTGCCAACGTCAAATTCAAGTAAGTACTTCCAATTTTACAATTTTTTTTCCAATAAATCGTACGATTAAAAAGCCGGTATTTTGACCACGTCAATTTCCAACCAATTTTTCTCTCAGATTTTCACTTTCGTTTCAAAAAATGAGGGATTTCAGCCTCCCCAAAAAAACAAGGCCGTTGACTCGCGACTAAAATACAGTTTCACCCTTTTTCGCATACACGAGGGGTTGTTCACCCTCGTGCGAAACTTCCACACATCGAAATTCTCACTCTTACCAAAAAAACCAATCGATCGAAGCTCACGAAATTCGCATCAAATTCACCGGTCAACGTCTCCAGACTTCTCAGCCGGTCGTTTATGGCTCATTGGACACACATCTTTCGTAATTTTTCTCACACTGGTGAAAAAAATGGCAAAAAAAATTCACCGAGAAAGCAATCCACGGCTTATCGAGTTTCAATTACGTCGTTGAAAAAAAAAATCACCTCTCTGGTGTCCGCGAATAATAAAAAATAGGATAAATAAAAGGTAATTAGGTATTGTTGGCGTATACTAACTTTAAATTGATTCGTTTCCGTCGCTTTGCTACCTTCATCTCTCTTTCTCTCATTCTCTCGACGCGTGTGTTTTTTTTAGACACCTTTTTTTTTGTTTTTTTTTTCTGCCTCGACGTACAATAATGGCTCCAATGATGTTATACAAAATCTATCTGTATCAATACATGGTTAAGCTGCAGATCATCGTGCAAAATATTTATACAGTGTGTTTATATAGTACGGTGGTATTCTGTAATAAGGAATCCAAACATGCAACCCTTTCGGCAGCCACCGTACAATTAGTATTTATGCATTTTACATCCTCTCCCTCCGCAACAAAATCAATTTAGCAATTAACTCGGCTAAAAATAGCCTTCGTCGTTGGTTTTAATCTAACTAATTTATATTTCAAACCAAACTCGACCGCTCGTTTTCCATTTACCGACAATTTTAACGCCGGCGAGAGGGCCGTTAATCGCACCTAAATGATTTTTTTGCTCGACTTTTTGACGTGGCCTTATCCTGGCATTTTTTTTTCAGTAGCGAGGCACGAACGCGGATGCGTAAAATTTAATGGGATTTTTTTATCGCTCGTTTAAAACGATGATGATTTTTACGAGACGGTTTTTTCTCATTTCGAGCGGATTTTGTTTAGGTGACTGGGGTTTCGAAAGGTTTAACGGATCAGAAGGCAATTTGAAGCTGGAGTAAATTTTTTTCCAAGTTTAGGGCGATTTAGAATGAAAATTAGGTTGGGAATTTTTTTTACGCGAGTTATGAAAAAGTGGTGGGCGAATTTAAGGATGAAAAAATTTTCAAATGGAAGAAATTGGGAGAAGTTATGGAAATGCTTTCTCGATTCAACAAAAAACTAACAAAATGAGGATCGTTAATTTTTAAATAATTTTTGAAAAATAGTAGTGGCTCATTGATTTTCTCATTTTTGTAAAATAGAAAAAAAAATGAAAATTAGTCGGAAAAAAAGATGAATTTTCGTAACTTTGCAATTCAAGATGAGAAATTTTGATAATTATTCTTAACCTCTCTCATTCGTCAAAAGAATAAAAACTCCAAATTAATATTCGAATTAGGTTGAAATATCAGTTGGGGGTTGAAAAAAATTAGATATTTAATCATAGAAAATTAATTTTTGATGAAGGTTGCATTAAATTTCATGAAATGAAAAACAAAAAAAAAAAATCAATCAATTTTTCAGAAATTTAAAGTAGATCAATTCCAAAAAATGGAATAGAGAAATAGTATATTATGCAATGAGGGAGATAAAGTGATTTTCGACAAATTTTGAGGTTTATTGCCCGAGCGAAGCGAGGGAAATAATTCAAAATTGTCGGAAATCATTTATCTTCCGAGTTGCATACGATATTTTTCGTTGTAGTGTGAGTGAAAGGCGAGTTTGAGCACTCGAGCGATTCGCGAGTGTGAGTAAAAGTGCACTTTTACTCACACTACAACGAAAAATATTATAATAACCTTTGAAATTAACCAATGAAAATCCGGGAGAAAAAAAGTAAAAAATTCAAAAATTGGAGAAAATTTTCAAATGTAATCGAAAATTTAGCACTTTTAAGCAATAAAAATTTAATTAAATGTCAATTATAGGTATTTACCACGTTTAAAAATTCAAAATCATTGGCAAGTATTCGAAAATCAACCACTTCTCAAAATTAAATAAAGGTTAGAAAAAAAATTGCAAATCTTCAAAACTGAAAAATCGAGTGAATCAAAAATAAATTATGTACTGTTTTTACCAAATTCACAGGGATATAATTCATTATGAACTATAAATCCACCATACATTTTTTAGGTGCCTACTTCGAAGCAGAGTGAAGCTAAAGATTCTCAAAATAGGATAATTTTTGAAAAAGATCGCAATTTTTCACGAGCGAATTCCACTTGAAATGACGTGAAGAAAAGGAATTGAGTAAAGGAGGGAGAGGAGTGTGGAATTTGACTTTTGAAAATTTTCTATGCCTCTGATAAAGACGCTTCGATTAGATACCTCATTCACGAAGCCAAGCCAACTGTTCGTAGAATCAAGATTTTTGATATTTCTGAAAAAGTAATCTACATTTTTAAATTTCAAGAATTATTATTACAAAATGTCTATTTTCAAACAAACATTGGAAAATTTTGCTTATCCAAAGAGCCAAATTTAAATTTTTTAAAAAATGAACAACTTTTTGAATTTTCCATCACAGATATTGGTGTTTACTAAAAATCAAAAGTTGGCAGAACTGAAATTCAAAAATTTCAATTTTTTGCATCAAATAAACATGAATATTTGTCATCAATGTTTTAAATTTCTTATTGTGTTCTGAGATCAAAAGCACGCAGGAGTAAAAAATTCAAATCGCACTTCATGAGCTTCCTTTCTTTTTTCTACATGAAAATTTACCTAAACCTGCGATCGTTTTGAAAATATCCCTACATTGTAACTCCTAACTCCTCCTTCCTTTGAACCGTAAAAGACTATTTTTTTCATTTTTTCGATCCAAAATCAATTTTTTTTTTCATTTTGTGAGGAACAAAACTATTTTTTTTGAAAAATTTTCAATTCGAATGAAATTTTTTCTGAAAAATGGGGAGGAGGAGTAAATGAGTGATCACCTTACTCTTCGATTCTGTCCGATTTTATTGCACTTCTGGAGCTCTTTTTCTTTCCTCCGCGCGTTACTTTAATTAGGTGGAGTTACAAAAAACTATAATTTTGAGAACTCCTGGCTCCTCACTGCTTCAAACTAGGAAACTATTTCTTTATTTTTTTGATCCAAGATGAATTTTTTCCAATTATCAGGAGCAAAACTGCTCATTATTATAAATTTTAAACTGGAATGAAATTTTTCTCATAAGTAAAGAATTTATCTATGGGTAAGAGGGGGGAAGGGGTAAAAAGGCATTACCTTACTTCTCTATTCTATCTAACTCATTTAAAAACATGCAATTTCATAATGCTACTTTTTTTGCCAATTTCTAAAGGCCATTTGTCTCAGGCACGATACAAAAAAGAAAACACCCCTCTACCTTCTCCAATTCCACCAACAATTAAAATCAATTCCATTCTCTAATTAGGCCAAAAGTGAAAACAAACGATTATTTTCATTCTCTTTTGCATGACGTAACGCAAAACAAAACAAACACCAGGAAAAGTCAAATAATTCGATTATTTCGCTCGTAAGATTTTCAAAAAAAACGTTCCTTTTTCGATTCGTTCACACTTCCCCTACCAATATCCAATTCAATTAATTTTTCTCCACCTCGCTTCTCCCCTTCTCATCAACTACCAACGACTCGATTGGAACCAAGAACGTATCCAAATTATCCCCATCTTCCATAAACAAACTAGTACGATAATCTCCCTAAACTCGATCCAAATTCATAACCTTTCAACCTCCCCCACACCTCCCAACCATCCAACATTTCCCAGGAAAGCGATATAAACTACGACACGGTACGTAATGCCGGTTTAAAAGAGCCCTATATCAAATCGACGGTGTACGGCGAACTACAATACTCGAATATCCATAAATCTATTAAAATTCATCCTAGTCCCTCCACCTGGCCAACCGCACCGACCACGTTAAAAAGGGTACGCTCGATAATCCGTATAATTAGTAGAACAATTTCTCAACGATTCAAAATCGCCATCACTTTATGAATAAAAAAATCCGCCCTATCTGAGGCGATTCTTATAATAACTAGGTCAAAAGTCTGCCATAGAATAAAATTCGGATCCTTTTCATATACGTAGAGCGTGGCAATCGTACATGGGCGCAATTTAATACACACACATGCGATCTCGTCGTGTTAATTAAATTACCTTTGTGTACACATAAAGCCATATAAATAACGACCTTTTTTTTCCCTTCCATCGGGACGCCGATGCCTCGCCCTGCTCGGACTTTTTTCTCTTTCGTGGCTCTCGCAGAAACGACCTAATTCAAAGGGGGGGGCACACTTTTAATAGATTGAAATGACTCGCGAAAAAATATAAAATGCCCCGCTCGGAGAGTAAAAATCAGAAGAAGAGGACGAGAAAGACATCAAAATACGCACACACGACGGCAAAGGGGTCGAGATGGGAAGGGAGGTTCACCGAATGACCTCGGTTCTATTCGCGGCACCGGCGAAGAATTCGATAGCTATAGAACACATCCGCGTATAATAATCGCGTGTCAAAAGAATATAACAGAGAGAAAGAAAACCGATGGTACCCGAGTAATGGGTATTTTTAAGCAATCGATTATTAAAGGTGTACGCACACCGCGAGAGTATCACCGGAGAGAAGCCCATTAAGAATGGCCAGATTGGGGACGACCAAAGGGTAATTAAAAACGCATCTGATATGTTCCGAACGCGAGCTGATTCGTCCTTACGACAATTAACCTCCAAAAATGTACTCGTCCTTTCGACAATATGCGTTGTGCACAGTTTAAGGTGCACGAAAACTACAATGTAGTACTCTGGTAAATCGATTAAGGCGGAAATTCGCCACTATGCCGCAGCTACTCTCGCGATATCCTACTGCGCGACGGCCCGATAATACGGCGACAATTAATTTCTGCTGCTGGGAAAGGACGGGGCGAGGGCGCCGCATTTTTTCATATTCGCCGATGAATTGGATCTTGTCACGCGACCACAAAGGTGTCGCGATATACATACACGATACACCTATATAATGCTGTACGTAGCCGTATGAAATGTCATTCAACTATGTACCTAACTAGCTAACCAGCTATTACATTACGTTAACCGGAGACTTGCATTATGTTGGAATTTAATTTAGCGCTGACAACTTACGTAATCGCCAGAGCAGGGCCTTTACTGTACGAAAGGAACGTGTACATTGTTCCACATGTGTACTGCATGGGTGTTTCGTAAAAAATTTTTGATAGAACTGATAGGAGTTCAAGTTCTGGGTTTGATTTGAATTTGGAGAAGAAAGGGAGGGGGTTAAGGGTGAAAAATGCATTAGAGAAGTATCAGTAAAAAAAGGTGATCTTGAGATAATGAAGGACGAATAACTGGTTCATGAAAATATTTTGAGTGAAGGTGGTGATGGAAATCGATAGAAGTAAGCTTTATAATACATTAATCTTCATCGTCGATTTTCAGGAAAGCCTTGTTATCGAGGTTACAGAAGGCGAATAAGAATTATTAGGTCATTTTGGGAAAAAAAATGTCACCATTTTCTCATGATTAACATGAAAAATGTAGAAAATCACCATCTGAGGACTGTAGACTTGGAAGATGTCAAGACCAAGATGGTGCCAGGGGGATCATCAATGATAAATATGCCTATGTAGGTCCCTAAAGACCATTTTGACTCAATTTTGTTAATACTAGGTCACTTTGAAACGATTACACATTTCTAAATTGCCTTTAAATAGGTTTTAACTTCGAAATTAATGCATATCGGTGTCGTTTCGAGCTATAAAAATTGGTGTACTGTTGTAAAGGACCAGTATTCAGCACTAGATGGTCTCGTTCCTCGAAAATCACCATTTCGATAAGCCATTAGGCCATTTTGGAATCAAACTCCTCATTCGCGTAAAAAATTGTCTGAAAAATTCCAATGAATGATGAGTCAGGTCTAGAAAGCAACGAATCTCTTTGAAGAATATATTGGAAATATGCAAATTAAGCATTTGGTTGAATATCAGAAAAATATTCTGAAAAACAGCAAGGGAGTCTCATTGAATTAATTTTTGACGTGAGTTACCGCCGCAATATTACTACAAAACTATCAGTAAAAGTTTTCAGGTGACTATTTTTTTGATAAAAAATTGGCTTTCGGTAGTAGAAAATTTTGTCTGAAATTTTGTGGATCATTTTGATAGATTTTTTTACGCTGATCACGAGAAAAATGGTAAAAAATTACAACACTTCAGGATTATTTAAAATTTAAATTTTTCGTTAAAAATTTCGTTTTGCACTTTTTGATACCTTTTGACGCTTGAAGTGGATTTTCTGGACAGAAAAAAATTGCAAAAAAAAAATGAATTGAACATTTTACTTTGTGTCAAGCCCAAGGCTACCCCCCCCCCCCCCCCCAGGTGTATTCTATCTTCGCCAATGCTTTCATCAGAAGGTTTTTAGAAAAAACTACTTGGACTCTGCGCAAAGAAAATTTTTTAATTTTACCTACAATTTATATTCTATTCATTTTTTCAATAGGGCCATCTTGAGATCATCAAGGCATGTAAAAATTTTCAACAAAAATTCAAATTGAAAGAAATACCCATGTGATAGAGAAAAACTGAAACCATTTATTTAAATTCAGAACCCTCTAAAAATTAGGTCAAAATTATTTATCAGAACTGATTACACAGGAAAAATTTACTTACCAAATTACCTGCCTCTGATAATTCAAATTATTACAAATTTTAAAATGTGATTCATCATAAAAAATCAATTTTCTGAGAACATCTGGTCTCCAAAAAAATACGAACAAAAAATAAAGGGTACAATGTGAAATTCCATAAACCAGTTGAAAAATTTCACCGAAAGCACACATTTGAAAAATTTCTGGAAAATCAGTGAAAATTCACTGAAAAATTATGTAAAATATCAGAAATTTGCTAAAAAAAAAATGAGTGAAATTCTTTAAAAAATATACGAAAATCCCATGAAAACCAAAGAATTTTACTGAATTTTTCTCGGTCGCAAAGACTTAGTTTTGGAGATATTTTCCAAAAAAGCTACAAGCAGTATTTTGAGTCGTGGAATGTAGAAAGGGAAAAGGAAGAAAGCGGGCCCATATCAGTTTAAAATTGAAATCATTGATCTTAGCCAAAACTACAAAGTTAGTAAACTCAAAATTTGTGCATTGATTTACAAACATCAGTAGAGAGTCAAAATAGTTTCAAAAGGCGAGTGAAACTTGCACCGATTTGAGCAAAAAAAAATAGGCACCTAAAATTAAAATTAGAAAAGAAATTGAGTTTCAAAATATTTGATCATTCAATAATTGGAAGAAGAAAAATGAAATAAAAATATTGAATGGTTGAGCAAAAAAAGAGATAAGCAAAAATTAAGATTTTCTGCATTATTTTTATGATAAAAAATCACGATAATTTTAGGTTGAGGAGGATTTTAATCTCTGCATCCCCTCCCCTGAAATCGTTGGATATTAATTTTAGCCGAAAATAGCCTAGAGAATTATGAAAAACTTCGTAAAAATAAAAAATGAAATGCAAAAACCAAAATCTTCGTTTTTACTAAATCAAAAATTTTTGAAAAAAAGAAGAGTTCATTTTCTAAAAAAAAATACTATAATTTCAATTAAAAAATATTTTCTTTAAAATTTGAAAGTGAACAACATGATCTTTCATATTTAAATCAGGGTACCTATTCACGGAGGTGATATATTTCAAATCGACCCATCCCCTCACTAAAAAATCAGCTTCCTTACCTCAAAAAGGGTCGAATCCAGGAGCTCTCAGACTTGAAAATTTTTGACTTTATTTCTAGTTTTTCGTCCAAAAATGTCCAATAAAAATTTTTCAAAAATTTACCATTCTCAGATCGTGAATGCGTTTCAATTTTCAGAATCTTTTGATTCTATTTGCACCTGGCTTTTGTATCATTTTTAGACTTGGTGTTTTTCAGGTCTAGATACAATTTTCAGGTCGTTTCCACTTCCTTCTTTCTACTCCTTTTTTTCAAAAAATCAAAAACGTGTCGAAAGGGATATCGAATCGAGGTGGCAATTGGCCCAGACTGTACGGAAAATCAAAATCCATCGATGATTCGCTAATGGCAAATTTTTAAAAAAAATTCGGAATTTAGTGATGCAAGAAAGAAAAAAAATCTAAAAAGTGACATAAAGTTTGGGATCCCTACAGATCTAATAACCCTCTTCGAAACAGGAGATTGCAATTTTTCATAAAAGGGTTTCACCTCAAAAGGTATAATGTTTTTTTTTCGATTCACCTTGCTGGTTATTTTAAGAATAGAAAAAAAATTTCTCCCACTGAAACAAAAATTTCCACACCACGACCACTCGGTCGAATCTTCAAAAAACAATTAAGATAATGAATGCATGGCCCTTCTAAACTCAGAATCAGACCACCATATTAATTCAAGATGTACCCAACTTGAAGAGAGTTGGTTTTACAACAATTATTCAAGTACACTTCAATTGTAACTCTATTTAACGTCGCAAATTGCATTTTGGTCAAGGTTACCACTACCAATTCAGATTAACTAAGGATCGTATGTAAATCAAGTCAAAGGACTTCAACGACGTTTCAATTTCAAAATTCTTGATTCGCTTCGTACTCGTTAGGTACCTTATTCCAAATAATCTGCTTCTATTGAACTACACTTCGCAATGCCATCCCATTAAGCAAGCATAAAGGTACATTATCCATTCAAACCTTTGCTCATCTCTTTACTGTAAGGAGGATCTACACTCCAACGACGCGATGCGTTAAATTTCAACCACATTTACAACACCCTTGACATATTTATCGAACACTCTGTACAAAAGATGGAATTTTATCCCCGAGTATCTCGCTTCCTTTCAGTTTTCTATTGAGTGTGCAACACCCAGTGGCGCGCTAGTGTCGCTTTTGCTGATAAGAATTGAAATAGGGGTCTAATACAAAATAATGTAATGAGTTTAATGGAGATATTTTTCGTAATAGTGTTTTTTCAATATTCTAATTATATTATTTTATAATTAATGCAATATTTGTGAGTATATTTATCCTACATTGTGACTTCAACAACAGTTATTCAATTTTTAATCTTATAATTTAAATTTCGTCAGTGTTGAGTGATACGAAGTCAAACTATAAACTGTGAAAATGTGATGTCTATTAGCCATCTGATCTACCAATTTTAAGCTATAAATGATGGTGCAATACCACAGGCTGGTCCTGCGGGCTCTCTATATAAGAGAAAAAGCTCAAAAAGCAAACAATATTGTACTGTGCCACAGTGTAGCAACAGGTAAAAGTAACGTTTTTTATGTTATCATTTTACATTACTCTTGATTAACGTGAAACGTTGCTTTCTTTATTTGGTAACAGCTATGGAAACGTTAGCGATTTATCTTTACATAATTTTCCGATCGACAAAAAGAAAAGAAATGAATGGATTCAAAAGTTACGAATTGGTAAAAAACTACCGAATTGTGCGAAGGTATGCTCCGATCATTTCGAAGATATTCACTATAAAAGTAAGTAATTTGTATCGCATTTGTAAAAATTGACAACTTCCGATAATAAATAATAAGCGTTTCATTCTTGAACAGATCCTACAGCCAAAACTAAGAGATTGAAAGCAGATGCCGTACCCACTTTGAAAATTCCACAAAGATCTCACGAACAAATTTCCAATTCTTCTCGTGCTAATCGAATTCCTTTTAGAGATCGAAGGTATTTACTTTCATTTTTATTTATATAGATTAGCTGTGTATATTGTATGGATTGAAGATTAACTACCCGCTTATGTTTATTTGTAAAACTATAGCAATTTACAAGTACCAGTTTGTCCGCTGCGATCTCAAAGTAATCAAAATGACGCTTCAAATATTGAAAATTCTGAAATACCTCATTATAACTATGGTACAACTACTTCAATTTTAAATCCAGAAATTGGTAACGAATCACATTTGAGGTATTCTAATGACTTTCAGTTCAGCTGTATACATCCTATTGTAGCCGACTGTTTTATTTATTAAGTTTATTTCAAATTACAGCTCTCGAATAAGGTCAGATAATTGGGAACATTGTGAAACACAGTACGAAGTCACCGGATCTCCATCAATTTTGAACACAGATAATCGTAACGAGTTAAATCACAGGTATTTCATTATTATTTTTGCATTATATTTCTCATACTTAGCTGTCAGTAACTAACTGACTATAATGTTTACAATTTCAGTACTCCAGAAACTTCAAACCAAAATGATACATCAGTACAAACATGCGAAAAGTCCGTGCAAGCGTCGCAAATGGTGAGTGTGGTCACCAAAGAGCTGCACTTTGGCGTATTTGGCAGAACAATTAAAAACAAGACACAGCTCGCATCATTAATTGGTATGGAGACATGGGCACAGTTCGATTCTTTGTGTACAGCTGCGGATAAATATATACAGCTCAAACTGAAAAATAAAATGGATCTCTTCGATGTCAAGCATCGAGTGTTTATAACACTCATGAAATTAAAAACTAATCTCACTTTTATGGCTATATCCGGCATAGTTGGTTTGAGTCATACGACAATGTCGAAACATTTTCATTTCATGTTGTCTGTTTTGGCAAAAATTTTAGGACCAATTATTATTTGGCCTACCAAAGATGATATTAGAAATAATTTACCGAAATGTTTTTCTCTGTATAGCAATACGCGTATAATATTAGATTGTACCGAAATTTGTATTGATACTCCGGTCTGCTTCAATTGCAAGACACAGCTATATTCACATTACAAGAAAACAAATACAGCAAAATTCATGATCGGAATATCACCGGGAGGAGTTTGCACGTTTCTTAGCTCTGTATTTGGCGGATGTGCCTCCGATAAATATATATTCAATCATAGTGGTCTGATAAACTTATTAGAACCAGGAGACGCCGTCATGGTGGACAAAGGGTTTCAGATTGAAAATGAATTACATGAATGTGATATCAAGTTGATTCGACCTCCTTTTCGAAACTCACAGCAGAGCCAATTTTCTCCTGAAGATGCTGAAGAAACCAGAAACATCGCGAGAGCTCGTGTCCACATAGAAAGGTATATTGGACGAATTAAAAATTACTCCATTTTAAGAGATAAAATAGACACTGATCTGGTACAAGATGTGCCGGATATAATTAAGGTAATATGTGCATTAGTTAATTTGTCAAATCCTATTTTATCTGACGAGCGTTTTTAATAGTAACTAGTCGATTATTTTTATTTTATTGCACTATCTTATTAATCAATTATGCACTTTTGTGGTGATGTATTAAATTTAAGTACCTAAGTATTTCTTTGAATCTAGATCTAAGTTCCAGATTGTTTTGTTTTTCAAAATAAAACCAAATGAATGATTTGAAAAATTTTATTTATTTACAAACAAACAGAAAACATGTGTACTGCTTTTGAAAATGAAAAATGATACATATAAAAAATAAAATTACATAACAAATTAATACTTATACATTCAAACATACCCAGCAGAACATGATCAATTTGAATTTCATTTCATAGGCACACATTAAGATTTTGAGTACAAAAAGGAACATATTAAAAACTTGGAAATTTTTTAGATAAATTAAATCGACGTCATTTTTTTATATCACAAGAGTATAACAAACAATCTAGGCGTGCTAAAATTACTTGACGGAATAAAAGTCGAGTTCAACTTCAAGATGCACGAAATTTGAACAGTCATTTTCTTCAAAAATTTAATCTAAAAGGTCGTTCATATTTCTGGACATTTCAAACTCAATTTTCATTTATCCAACTTCAATCTATCAGCATTTTGACATAGGAATGGTAACTGTACTCGAAAATATACATAAATTAAATTTAAAATCAAATCCGTAGCAAATTTTTGATCCAATGACACTTTAATAGGAATCACATCGTTAATTTTTTTGGAATAAATCCCAAGGACGGCTTCAGTAAAGTTACCTAACGCTAGAGCCAGCTGGATTTGGCCGTAATATCTATGTTTTTTTTTTAATACGTATTCTTTATCTTCAAGTTGGAGGAAACGTTTCAGAGCAATACATAACTCCACGCCACCGAACTTATTTCCTTCATCAGGACACTTAACTTCTATCAACACTTTCTGTCCTGTTTCAGATGTGGCGACTCCGTCTGGACTAAATCCAAGGAAAGGATATCTTTGATTGATAATTAAACCATAGGTTGATATGTTGGGATAAGTCTTCCGCATAATATCGAGTGCCACTGATTCATTATCGCTGAAATTGAAAACATGTACATAAATACTTGATATATTGATAATTTCAGCTGAAATTTTTGAAATATTCATTTGAAAAAGTTGTGAAGAATCAAACATTGCTTACTTTCCGTAGTCTGTGAACGTGTTTCCTTGAAAATTTGCGAAAACCAATCTTTCCATTTTTTTCTCCCACTGCTGAGGTGACTTTACTTTTTGACAATATGTAAACAACTCGTATGCATTACTGGCTGTAATACGCAACTGTAGAATGAAATAAAAAATAGTAAAAAGGGTTGGGTATGAATTCATTTACAAAATGGAATAAAATCACAGATTCGGTAGTAACCTTTCGTTCTCTTCGCCATGCAATGCTGACTTGCTTCTGTTGTGCAATATTGAAACATTGCTCAGCATCAACAACAACATAACTGTGATAGAAGGCCCTTTCAGCCTCTTCTAAATGACTGAAACATTCCAAAATATCGTCTTCACCCAGCATTTCACCCTGGAAAGGTGAATTGATGGCCACAAGAAAGGGATCACGTTCAATTACAGTTTCCTCGACTTCTGTGATATTTTCTTCTTCCGGAAGGTACAATTTCTTTGTATTACGCCCATTCATATGCTTAACAATAGCCGAAGATTGAAAACCTACAAGAAAAATTACACAGGAAATAAATTACAAAATACCTGTGAATATTCATATTTCATTGAATTTTTATTTTTCGATTGATTATGTAGAATTGTAGATAGACACATTAAATTCAATTTTACCTTCCTTTAAAATTTTAAATTCTTCACTTTCAAAATATTCATCGATTTCAGGGAGTTCATGAACCATCGTCTTTCTTTTTATAGGATGACAAAGCTCAAGTAGTGGCTTTGCTTGAAGGGTCAATTCCAGGGATTCTTTGTTTTGCTTGCATTTTGCCCAAGAACATGGTGTATCCGTGCATGACCATGTTGGAATTTCATCCACATTCTGGAATCTGGTAAAAATGTTTGTTGCATTAAAAAACAGGAAATAAAACTACAACTAGGAAAACAAGAAATAAACTCACTTGGCAATTTGAAGCAGCAATCCGATACTGTGTTTGCATTTGCCCAGTGCACCAGCAACGCAGGTGCAAATTACTGCATTTATTACTTTTTCAGAGTCCAAATTTAAGTCCACTGTAATTTCAAAGGGTTCTTCTCTTCTATGAGAATATTGAAGGCAAAGGCCTTTAATTGTTATCTCATTTAAACTTCGACTTTCTTCAACTCCAATGCGTCCAAATCTCACCAGAAAATTAGACTCCAAAATTTGATAGCCATCTCTGATGCACTTCATGGCCATTGCATCTTTCTCTTTCATTGATATGCCATTTTCGATGTGGTTCACAATTTGTTCAAATAATAATATATTATTTTCATTCATTTTAAATTACACAATTTAAAAATAATTCGAATTTAATTAATATAACAATCACAGCATTCACAGCACGAACTTATGTCTCACACTTTAATATTCAATATCTTTTAAACTGTAGCACTTAGAAACTTACTTCTAGCATCGTTAAAAAGAGAATTAAATTCTACAAATAATAAAATCGATTTAAAACAATCGTTTTGAATTTAAATTAGGAAAAAATTAGATAAATCAGAATTTCGCCATATAATCCAATGTACATAACCCCTATTTCAATTCTTATCAGTCGTTATCAGTAATTTTAGTTCCAGAGTTGCAACCTCAATAATCCTGTCCCAAATAAAGGCTTCGAACCCATCCTATTAGATGTGATAATTCATTTCTGTTGTCCTATACGTGTATAATGTACCATGGTACAGCTACTGGCGCCATATTTCCTCGGAAATACTCCATACGAATACTATAGCTCTAGTACGGTGGTATACGTAACGGTAACACGAGAATTATGCCCTCCGCAGGCTCCACTCTTGGCTTCCAGGCTTCTCGACGGGTATCCGATTTTATATCCGTTCGATAGGCCAATTATAAAAGGGTTTCATAACGATACTTAACGCTGGTAATTTACCGCAGTAGTGGCCACTTAAAAATGAAAAATCTAGCTCAGATTAATCAAAGTGTTTTGCCGCTGCTGAAAAAATATTATAAGGGGCGCCCACTGTTTTTCTTTTCATTTTTTTTTCCTCGGTACTCCGCGAGGATATCTTTTTTACTCTATGGGTTCGAGAGGACTTGTACGTTCTCCCTTTTGTCCCACCACCTTTTAATATTTTTTTCCAGAATACGAGCTCGGCTCGCCTTTGAATTCGGTTGATTATTTAGATAGATTTTTTTTCTGCCTTTCCGACCTTATAACAAAGTAACGATTTTTTGCTTGGTAAAAAATAAACAAGGCGAAGAACAGGGAGAAGGGTATCCCTAAAAAATTTACACACGAGTTAAGAATTATGCTATCCCATTTTCGTCTCGACTTTTCTGCAATCTAAGACCAAGCCAACGAGCAGAACGTTGGAACGCTGCAATTTAATTATCCCCATAACTAAAGTCTCTAAAGCAGAAAAAAAAAGAATCGTGCAAATAATTGGTTCATCGTTTGTGCGGTGACCCAGACGATAAGGACAAGTTGAGTATATTTTCAAGAGCCGTATTCTCTTCGAATCGCGATTTTTTCTCAATTTTTTTTTCCAAATAATTCATTATTGTACGAAACGAGCACTTCGTGCGGAACACGTCGAGAGGTTGAAATCGTTAAATTTCCATTTATTCGACAAAATTTCGTTAACAAATTATCATATTTCAGCAATCTAGCCAAGGTATATATTATTTTTAGGTGGTTCGAGTCGATGAACTTTCGACAAGAGGTTCGAAACAAACGAGGGGGAATTGATTATTCGAAGGGAGTTTATTTTTTTCGACTCGAAAAGATAATTTTTTTAATCGAATTGTCGAGTTGATTTTGAAATACGACGTGCGAATAATTTCGTCTTTATTTATTTTCGTAATGTTTGCAAAATGTCCTTTCGAAAGGGGTAGCAATTTTTTAGAGAATTTTGCAAAGTATGTAATTGTATAGAAATTTTAATTTCATCAAATGGATGTTTTTCCAATCGAGAGGGTAAATTTACCGACATTTGCAAAAACGATTATCAATTTTTTCCCCAAGTTGAATATTTTCTCACATTTCAGCCAGTGGTGGAGACAAAGGTGGGCCAGGCTCATTTTAAAAGAAAAATGCAGCCTAACCGTCCTTTTTAAAAAAAATTTAGAATTTTTTTTCTCAGAAAAAAATTAATGAATCATAATAACTTCGTACAAATTGGGCTGAATTTATATTCTCGTTGAATCTTTAATGTAAAATGTACTTAGAAGATAATAGAATTTGCAAGAAAAAATTTCAAATTTGAAAAAAAATTGAGGAAAATTCTTAAACCAAGAACTGAAAAATTTTTTGAGTTGGAAGAAATTTTTAGAAATAAGAAATTGAAAAAATTTGAAGACATAAAAGTTGAAAATCTTTTGATGAATTCTGAGTAATTTCAACACCTTTTTCAAATGTAACATTTATTTTTTTAGAGTGAAAATAAATTTTCTCACGAGTCACGATGTTTCCAACTTCGATATTTTAAATTTTTTCAAATTAGTTCCATTAAACTGAACAATTTTCTCCGACAAATTCAAGAAATTTTCTTCATTTTTTCATTTTTGAATTTTCCATCTAACGTTTTTTCAAGATTTATTAGAAAATTAATTCAAAACGTTTTTTTTTCCTTAATAAACTGATCCCAGGCGGATATTTTCTCACATTCCAGCCAACGGCGGAGACAAAGTTTGCCAAGCCCATTTTGAAAAAAAGCTCAGCCCAATCTTAATTTTTAATTTTTTTTTTTTTAGATTTTTCACTTCTAAGAAAGAAAATTAGTTAATCACAGCTTCTTTATACAGATTAAACTAAATTTTGATTGCACAGAAAAGACAAATTTCTTCAATGAACTGTATAACCAAGATATCAATAAATAAACCTACTGAAAATAAAATGAAAATTGAAAAGCGTGAAAAATAAGTTCGAAAAATTTCGAAAATTTGGTAGGAAATGCTCGTTTAAAATTTTATTCAATTGAGATGACTTCAAATTGAAATTTTTATTCGCTCTACTTTAAAGTTGTTTCAAATTCAAGTTTTTTCAATTTCTTTAATTTCAGTTTTTTTCATTTTTCAAAATTCTATTGAATTTTAAAATTCCTCCAACTGTAAAGGTTATAAAACTTCTTGTAACTACTTGAGTTTGAAGGAATGTTTCAAAACATGAAGTTGAAATTTTTTTGGAAAATTCAAATCTGGAAGTATTTTGAGAAATTTTCAAGTGAAGTGAAACAATTTCAAATTTGAAAAAAATGAGGAAGAATTTTGAACTTATTAAAAAATAATGAGACATAAAAGTTGAAAATTTTTCGATACTAAAATTCTTTGAAAATGTAATTTTCCAAGAGTACATTTTTTAAAATAAAAATAAATTTTCTCGCAATTTTTCCTACTCTGATTTTTCAAGTTGTTTCAAATTTCTTCCAACTGGACAATTTTTTTGACGATTTTAAGAAATTCTCTTCATTTTTTTCATCTTATTGAATTGAAAAAATCTTCCATCTCGCGTTTTTGCATTTACTAAAAATAAACATTCGAAAAATATTGTTCCCCTTGATAAACTGACCACCCTCCTATTCTTATCCTTTCTTTTTCTTTTAAAAAAAATTAGCTGGATTCGCCGCCAATTCCAGTACAACTCATAATGTTATTTTAAGGTCAGAAAAAGTCAATTCTTCAATCTCAATTCTACCTCGAGGCTCGGCACACGCTCCAAGAATCCGTTCAATCTACCCTTTCGTTGTTTCTTCGCCCAAAACTAGGACACGATTCCGATCCCTAATTCGTATTGTAAGCTTCTTGCTTGGAGAATTTCTCTCGATACATTTCGCACCCTTTGATATCTTTTTTATACGCTTTCACACCATTTAAGCTTGAAATCGCGACGAAAAAAGATAAGGAAAGTCGAAAACGAAGTGGAAAAAATAACGCAGATCAACCCCCGAAAAAACCGTCTCTCCATCTTAATACGGTTCCCTTTTCTTTATAAAATAAATCAAGCGTTATTAAAATAATACCGAGAATCGAGGTTGCTTGGAAACAGAAGCGGGAGGCGTCAATCGGCGTTGAAAAGCTCGCTTGTCAGAATTACTGCGAAATATTTATTAAGCTAAAACGAGAAAAGTCTTTTGTTCGAGACACCGTGGGAATACCCAATGAATTGAAAATTTCTCTCGGGTATATTCAAAAATAAACTCAATTAGATTGCCCCAATATCTGCGTAAAATGTGCGTCAATTTTCTGCGGTAACTTTCTCCCCTCAGTTTGCCCTCCCAGAACGAAAAAAAATTTCGCCTCTCGAAAAGTCGATAATGACTTACGATAGGACGAAAAAGAACGGCGCAACTTATGCAATTTAAATAACACTCCGAAACTTCGGCTCGTTAAATTGCATACACGTTTTTCGAGAAGAAAAAAATTTCTTCGCAAGAGTCTCCACGTCGCTTCGTCGTTCTCCGCTTGAAAATATTGATTAAAATTATTGTCAACGATTGGTACTGCTTTTGCCTCCATACCGGTGGCTTTCGTAGTGAAATTTTGGCAACGTTATAATAATTGCTGCGCGCAAACTCGCACGTGGTCGCTTCATCGAAATTTCTATCCGAACAAAGATTCCCCATTTTGGTATATTTTTTTCGCCTATTTCTAACCAACTTCCTTTAACGCTTTTGTCGGAAAAGCGATTTAATTTCATTGTTTCTCGTTCACACAAAAGATCCATCCAGCGGCAGCCATTTTGGCGTGTTTCGAAGCGTGCCGCGAGACCGAGGTAATTAAATGCGAGCACGTTATGAAGCTTTCAAAAAAATTAAAACGTCCAGAAAAAAAAACGAAACCGAGCTCGATCCCGTAAATATTTTTCAATTATCTAATGAGCGAGTAAAATGGCACAGCCGAGGCACCGGCTCGCTTTCATGTTAGCGACCAAATGACGTCCGTTGAAATAAATATCCTTTCGGGCGGGGAGAGGGGGCACGTTAAAAGGACGACGATTTATTACCGAATTATTTGATATCAACGTTAGTGTGGAATTTTGATGATTTTCTCGATAAATGAACCGAAGCTACGAGGTAGATTTCTCATTTATAAATGTCGCCTTTGTCCTTCGAATAAGATTTCTTTGTAACAAATTGACTGGTGGAGAGAAAAAGGCGAGTTTTCGGAGAACTTTGCGTATAAATTACCCTTTAATTTAGTTTTTTCGGCGAAAAAAATGGTCTCGATTTAGTTTTCAAATCGAATTTATCGTTTGTATAATTTGAAAAAAATTATTAGATGATGGATCATGTGACCATCGTCATTGATTTTCACAATTTTTTGCCTGACAATAAAAAAATTCAAGAATTTTACACACTCTGCTCTCCGCAGCTCTTCAATTATGATACATAAATAAAATTGTTGAAAAAAATAATAATAATAATAATTTTTTTTTAAATCTTGGTATAAGTACTCGGAAGGGGGATCCCGTTTCTAAGGAGAATAGGGCGGATCCCCAAGTGTGGGGGGGGGGGGAAGGAAAAAAATACATTTGGGATATTTTTTTTCTGTTTCAAAGTCTAGAACGTGAATCAATTATAAAAATTGCTTCTAACAACTCAGTCAAGCGAATTTAAAATTGAGATTTGACAACTTCAATTGCATTTTTTTTCTTTTTGAAGAAGAAACGAGGTTTCCAGACTGTAGCACTGCCGAGAAGTGACAAAAAACCGTGTGATTTTCAAAAAATAATCTTACCCTAAAAGTATCCTTGACGTTGCCCAAGTGTCCATTATGAGTTCCAGAGCTCTTAAATTTTTTAGCGACGTCTCCTATTCAAAGTGAACTTTTTCACAAATTTTCTTCAAAATCCAAGAAAAATTTAATATGCCAATTCACCCCCACAGTGCTATAATTGATCGACTACTAAAAAAAAAATCGGCTATTTTTCCTTCTTCTTCAAAAATCCATTGAACTAATGATTTTTTTTTATTTTCAGAATGAAATTCGTCATCAGCCTTCTATTCACCTTATGCTTCCTATACAAAGCAACCAGTTTACCGGTCGGCGAACCGGAACCGGTCAACGCTAGTACTGCAGCTCCGGCCGAATCTACCCCGTTGGCTGAACAAAAACAAGACCCACAAAGCACTCCGGCCGCAGCCATTCAAGAAGAAAAAACCGAAGCTGCGAATAAAACCGCTTCAGAACCAGCAGCAGCAGCCGCAGCACCGGCTCCCATCGCCTCAGCAGCTTCTCCAGCTTCTCCGGCCGCATCTCCGTCCCCAGCCAGTGAACCAGCTGCCCCAGCTCCGTTGGCCGAAGAAGCAGCACCCTTAGATTCTTCGAAACAATCGCTGCAAAACTCGGCTATTTCTTCGGAAGACCAAACAAACCGAGTTTCCGAAACGAGCTCCAATGTAATCGCCGAAGCCGCTAAATCCGAACCGATTAAAACCGAACCGGTCCCAGAAGCTTCGGAAAAATCCGAAAACAAAATCGAACAAGGATCGTCCGAATTACCTAAAGAATCCAACAGCCAAGTCAACGCTGTTTCCGTCGATGAACCAAAACCAGTCCAAAACGAAGTCAAGACCGATGCCAAAGACGAAGTGAAATCCGAAAAAATCCAAGAAACTAAAGAAACCAAACCCGCCGAACCAGCCAAAGTAGAAGAAAAACCAACCACCCAGGCTGCCGCTCCTGCTGCCACCGAACCACCCAAAAAGGCCACCGCTGAATCCAGCGAAGAAAAGAACGACTCGTCCGAATCGAAAGAAGAATTGAAAACAGACTCATCCGCCGAAACATCCGTTGAACAAAAGAAATCCGAAGAAATCAAATCCGAGCCAGAACCAACCAAGGCCCCGGAAGAAAAAAAGGAAGAAAAGAAAGAAGAAAAGAAAGAAGAAGCTAAGACCCCAGAAACATCTCCGGCTGCCGCCATCGCCGCCACCGAACCACCAAAACCATCCGCAGCACCAATTTCCCAAGCTACCGAAAAAGCAGCCTCTTCGGCCGAACCAGAACGTGATGTGATCAAACGCGAAGCCGCCGGAAAAGACAAAGACGAAAAGAAACCCACCGAAACCTCGCCCAAGAAGAGCAACGCCAAAGCCAAAGACGGTCTCCGCAAAGATTCCGCCGACAAAACCGAATAAATCAGCCATTCAGAATCAAGTCATATCCTCCGCGCAGAAATATCCTAGATTTTAGTCCTTCTTCCATGTTCAACCGGACGCCACTCCCCCCCAAATACTTCGGCGTCCAGGACAGATACACCGATAAAGTATCAGAATTAAGAGTATAAACCTCAGGGTCTCTGCAAGTTGGTCAAATTGGTCGACGAACGAAGCTCGCACAAGAGCTTCGTTTATCGATTAATTTACTCGATTTCGAAGCCGACGTAGGGCACTTACAGCGAGAAGGAGGAAGCAATTAGGCAATTCGAGAGCGTAGAATGCTTCTGCTTCGTTGAGAAGGGCATTTTTTTCTATTCTATTTCCAACAGTAGCCAATTTTTTCTTTCAATTTTGCCTAACTTTTTCTTCGCGTTACTTTATCGGTTGCAGAAAAAGCTCAATATCCATAGAAGTAGTCTATTCGGAAACACCATTTTATATAGGTAAACTTTTTTTTTCCAATTTCCGTCCGGACTATAGTACACGGAATGCTCCGCATCAAATTAAAAAAAACTTTTATTTGTAAATATTATTTATTAATTTTTAATTGTGATTTCGTGTTTGTTTTTCCTCCAAGTTTTTCGTTCCAAGGCATGGATTACAATTATAAACATTCCCCAGTTAAGGTGTGCGCTTTGTTTTTAAGCTTAAAATGTGTGTAAAATCGAGGGCTTAAATCTCATTTTTGATTTTTATTTATTTTTTTAATTTATTTTACCCCTTTCTCACTATTAGTAATTATTTGTTTGTAAAAGAGTTCTCTCTTGATTTTTTTCTTTTCTTTTTTTTTTCGTATCAAATTTCGTAGTGTATTTACGTGTGATATATCGTAGGATTGTTTTGCTTACGTTTTAATGATTATTTTTTTTTTTAGGTTACGCGGTTAATTTAATTTTTATTTTATTTCTCCTTATTTATTTGTCTTGTTTAATGTGTATTTCTTTCTATTTTTTTTTCGTATGATTTCTTTTTAAAAAATAAAAAGTAATAAAATTTCATCATTTTTCTTACCTCGTTGGTGAGTAAACGGCATAAGACGACACCTAGTGACCACCAATCCACGGCGTGGGAGTAAGGTTCATTTCGTAAAATTTCAGGAGCTAAAGAAATAAAAATAATGAATAATATGGGTGCCTAATTAAATGAATATGAATCGTAAAAATTGAATTCTGCTGCTTTACGATACTGAAAAGGGAACCACTTGAAATACCTCGACCTACCTTCCACAATTTAGATTAAAATAATACATATTTTTTGAATAGAACACGTTCTAAAACTTTTAATTGCCAAAATTTTAGCAGTTTCAATTAATATTTGGAATTTTGACAGGTTTTTGAAAATTTATCAATGAGATTTTTGCAGGGAAAAAATGAAAAGAAGCAATTTTCAAACATACTTGATGATACTTCGACGTCTATAGATATCAAGTATAGATCTATCGAACCCAAACAAAATGTGTAATTTTCAGCTATTCTAGAGGCTGGTTGATCGGTAGGGCAACTAGGCGATTAGCTGAATTGGCCTCCTGTCACCAAATCAATTTTGAACGATCAAATGATACCAAATTTTGAAAATTTAATCTTTTCAAAGACGATCAATCAAACTAGGAAAGAAGATAATCGGTCTCCAAAAAGTCATTAGATTGACCCAACAAGGTTTTGTTTAATTTATTAAAAAAAAGTAAGTAGGTACTCGCTTAAAAATTTCACCCACCAAAAACATAATTTTTGAAACCTAATAAACAAAAATATTGAAAATTTCAATTCGATTCAAAAGGGGTTTCCCTACTTTGGGTTTATTTTATAAATATCTAGGATTCTTCAGGTCACCAAAAAGTTGATAGAAAAACAGCTAATTTGCTAAAATTCAAAAGCACATAAACTGAAGGAAGTCAAATCCTAAAATTGGGCTAAAATTCGCACTCTTTGTCTACGAAAATCGAAAATATCATAAACAATACATTATCTCACAACTTAAATTTAGGTACAGCGAACTGAAGAAGTTCACATCGAAAAAATGAGTCGAAATTTAGATAAAGCACCTCCAAAAATATAACAAATGATGTATAGCGTAATAAATTGAATTAGTCGAAAAGAAAAAACTCCAGTTTTAGCTGTTCAAGTTGATTTAGGTAATTGCGAAAAACCAGAGGAAATCGATATTGCGTTACGGACTTCAATATGGCTGAAAGTGGTAAAATTTTGTTATGAAAAACGAAATTTTGTAGGAAATTTTATCAAGTTGGACAAAAAAATGTTTTGTTGTTTCTTCAAAAATATCGCTCATTTTCTAAAAACTCAGATTTTCAAATTTTCAAAAATTCGTTAAAATGTACGGCTGAGCGGTTGAAATTTAATGCTCCATTCAAGAATCGCAAATCTCTTCCGATTGAAGACAAATAGCTCAAACGGTTCCCTTGTGCACAGCGATCAAAACAATTAAAATACAAAATTGGAAGCAAAGACACATTTGCACGAACCTATGTAGTTGATCGTGCCACAAATTGTATTCGTTCTAGATCCCAACTTAAGCCACTTTGATAGTCCAAAATCAGTTACACAAATATGACCATTTTCATCCAGTAAAATATTTTCAGGTTTTAAATCACGATATATGACTCCAGCGTGATGTAGGAAATCTAAACGATACATAATCGCAAACAAGTAAAACAGTATAATCAAACAAAACATAAGTAAATTTGCATAGGTGAATACTAATATACTCACCTATGGCTATAGCGAGCTCGGCAGCGTATATTTGAATAATCTTTTCCGATAATGGACCGTACCGAAGAAGAACGTCTAATAGTTCTCCACCTGACTTATAGTCACTAACTAGAAAACAATGATGCAGTTATAGTTTAACTAGGAAAATTGATTGCGTTATTATGTAGTTGAGAACATTACATACCAATAAATAACTGAGCCCGAGTTTGCCAGGCGAATAAGCATTTAACAATGAACTGATGGTGTCCGCACATTTTTTGAATATTCAGTTCATCTTTAACTTGACTAATGGCGTTTTCTTCTATTACCTGAGTAAATTTTAATAATTTTATTACAGCGAACTCAAATGCAATATTAATATACGATTATTAGATACAAACTTATCCAAGCTAACCTGCGATTTTTGTAAAATTTTCATCGCATAACTATTCTGCGAATTGATATCTTTTACTTTATACACTTTACCGAAAGCTCCTTTAGCAATCATTTCAATAGTCTAAAAAACAATATGTTACAGAAAAACCATTCGTAAGCATCGAAAAATTCACACTTCGAAATTACTACCTTAAAATGTGGTAGAGCTATGTGCTTTTGATTCTTGAATTCGGGTAGAAAAAGACATTCGACCAATGGCACCGGGTATACTGTGTTAGACTCTGAGAAATCTTTCGGTGGATTTGTTTCTCTGAAAATCATACACGAAGAGTATAAGTATCACTCTAAAGCAGCCGTGAGATTGTGTTCGTTAGCGTTTACTAAAAATGCTATCAACAAGTATTTTTGTGATCAATGAATCATCGAATTCAAATACAGAGTTGATTTTTACATAGATGGATGAAGGCTATAGAGCAAAAAAACACACCGAAGGTGTTTTATTTCAGAACTGAAGATGTGTGATGTTTACTCACTTTGACTTGAAAGTTTTATACCATTTGATAAATTTAGGCGGTTGAATTTCAATCAATGGAAAGTTATAAACGGTGGTAAATATACTCTCAGTAAATGACTGGAAATACGTCAACTGTAACAGGTATAACAAAAAATTTCAACGATAAGAATGGTTGTTTATGTATGTAGTATGTAGATGTACATCATGCAAGAATGTTTAACTCTGGACATACTCACGTAAAATGTTAGGTTTTCGTTAGCGTCTTTCAACTTAATCGAATAATTACAGCTTCTAGAATTCAAGGAACAGAAATTATTACCCATAATTTGTCCAAAATTCAACACTATAACACTAATTAAAAGCACAATCTAATTCCAAATTATTGATTACACAAAAAATTTTAAATTTTGGTCAATTTCTTATCAAAAAACTTTACAATTTAAAAGAGCGTTATTGGTTGAATGATGTCCAATGTAAAACATCTATATTCATTTCTTAAAAATTTGATTGGGTGATGACACAAGTTTGAATTACGACACAAAAATGTATACCAATCAAATCGTGTTGGTGTTTTTGTCGCTTTTATGACTCAATATTTTTGTCTGTGAAATCGAGTAATCATTCGTAATCAATGTCTGACTTTTTTATCCTTCACTGTTAGACGAATTTGATTTTAAAAGTGATTATTGAAGGTTTTGTAAAAATGAGTAAATTTGCGAGAATTCCTGTGCTAACGCAGATAACCCGAAAATTCCATACATCTAAGGTTCTACGCGATGCTCCCTTAGACCCAGTAAAACATGTGACGGACTTTATCGGTGAGTGTAGATTTTCACTTGACTCGATTAATAAGGCTACTGACAATACGAATTATTATTCATTTTTACATTGCAGAGGAAAAACACATAAAGCCTTTGGTACCCCTTATGTACTTCTTAAGCTTCTTCGCTATCCCAGTAGGAAGCGTATATATGTGGTACAAAGAATACCAACATCACGTCGTACACAGAGATCGTGTGCCATGGCCCAAACACGATTTCCTGAATGCCATGAACAAAGTGAGTTCGATTTGACTTCATCTTTACTTTGAATTATTTGAAACAGAACATCAGAACTGAATATTTTTTCATTACAGCCTTTCCCATGGGGAGATGGAGAAAAATCAGTCATGTTCCATCCGTACTACAACTTTACGACGAAAGGATATATCACCGATAAAGAAGGAAATCTTTTACCAAAAGGAGTTTACTCCGAAGTATAAATCTTAATTACGTAATTTCTAGTTTAGTCGTGTACATCGTTGAAAACAATGAATCGTTCTCGAGTTATTTACGAACGATCAACTACGCTCGTATCCTATGTATGTTTCTAGAAGATTATATAAGTTTTGTGATTCGTACTGTTTTATTGTAACATTTGCTTACATCAAATCAACTAGATTTTTTCAAAGGAAATTCTGTCTTGATTAATTTTTTCATCATGTTCAAACTTTGATCTTTATATCCTGAGCCAAAATGATGCCTGTAAATTGATAACGTTTGAAATTAATTTAGCGTGTTGATTTTTACGTAATAAGCCTCTATTTTCGTTATATCGATGTACCAGTGATTTAATAAGTGAAATAATTGATACAATTGTTCTCGAGCGCGGTAACCAACTGTATTTTTGGGTATACGTTTGTAGTAGGCATCGTAAAAACTCTTGGTAAATCCTCCAAAAAGAGTCGGTAGTGCGAGTTCTAATTCGTGATGACCATATATACAGCCGGGATCGAAAATCACTGAAAGATACGTCGATATTAATATTTTGGAATGACTTAAGAATTTAAATTTACGCCTTTCTGGGTACCAGGTTCCTTTTCAAGTTCTCCAAAATTTCCTCCCCATAGATCGCCGTGTAGAAGAGATGGATAAATTCTTACGTTTTCAAAAAATCTCGGAATCAAAGGACGCAATTTTTCCCATAGAAGTTGCACTTCATTATTGCCTTTCTACGAGAAAGTATACGAATGTTATTTGATAACAGCAGATATGATAAAAACGCGAATAAGATCAAGATTACGAATACCTCTTTAACGATTAAATCGATTGGAATTTGAAGTCTTTTTGTATAAAATGTCTGCAAGCAAAAACAAAACATAATTATCTTCGAATACTGGTGAGACTTTTTGGTGAAAAAAAAAAGAGATTTACCGGCCAATTTTCTTGCCAAGTATTATCCAGAGGTAACATTCCAATACAGGTAGTTTCAGAAAAGCCGAACTGTTTTACATACGGAATTGGGCCACCTTTTCTGGCTACTTGTTGATTATGTAAATGTAATTCAGCTAATTTTTCGCCTAATTCTTTCTGATGAATAGTTGTATTGCGTAAATCTAAAAATTCCAGAATGCAATAAAACGTTTTATCTGATCCTTCGACGATCACTATTGGATGCGGTACTCGAATAGTACGAGTTTGTTCGATTGCTCTCAAGGAAGTAAATTCGGATTCGAATAATACTTTGGCCTAGGAAAAGAAATGACGGAAGTATGAATGAGAAAGATCAGCCGCACACAGACGTGAATTTAATATCCATATTTAAATAATTCGTACCACTGGCGCATTACTTGACTTTATAAATACAAGGCCACGATCGGTTCTGTAGGCTTCACCTTGATTTATACATCCCGAAGCTTTCCTTCCGGTTGCTTCCAAAGTTTTCGTATCCAGTGCTTTTTTTATTTTTTCCAAAGTCGCATCGTCCATGTTTGGAGTTCTGAAAATCAAAGCACTACTGTTCGTAATATCGGATAGAGTAAAAAACTCCGCTTACGTTGTGTATGTATGGCAGATACCCTTCATGGACGAAGATGATTAGTATTAGAAAAAATCTGCGAACAATTCTTTGCAGTTCACCTAAACCTTGAAAATTATCACTCAAATCTCTCAATTGTTTATTTTTATCACGCATTATATAAAAACAAGCAGTGTGACCGTTTCAAGAATGTTAATTAGGTTCAGGTTTCCTTTGTTTTTAAAGCCAGATAATGATAAAAAATCTTTAAGAAAAACAACTGGAATATGAAAATTCAATTTCAAAATCGTATAAAATCAAGACTGAAAGAAACGTACAAGATGATCGAAACATAATGTAATTATAATACGATCATTTCTACAAAAGTATGAACACGTCATAAATTAATAGTAAAATAACAATTTAATTACAACGCGACTGATAAAAATGAAACGATCCGAGAAACTAGTGTACGTTTTGCGATTAAACAAACGATATTACGATATAAACAACATTATGTACAAATATGTCTAAATATCACTGGCGATTACGATTTTCAGGTATCGTAATCGCCCACTTAATACGTACACAACGAAGTAAACTTATGAATTAAAGGAAAAGCCATCGTTATACTTGGATTATTCTTTTTTCGAAACTGGTCCTTTGACAGTACCTTCTTTCTTGTTTTTCTCTGTATTTTGCATCTTTTCAACGATTTTTCTCGAATGTCCGCTGGGATCTGGGTGGTTAGTGTGCTCGCTTGCTTCTTTCTTTGTACGCTGCTTGCCACTTTTCCCACAATACATTTGCTTGTCTTGATCGAAATTATAATGTTCGTATTCATCGAAATGACTTTCCGACATATTTAGGCTGTTCCAATTTACACAAAGTTAGATGAAAAACGACAACGAAAACAACTTCGAAACGAATTAAACTTTGAATTTAAAACACTGAAAATGCGTTTGCAATGAGTTTATTTCAACAACTTGACGAAAGAAATTTGGATAGAATGCAAATTTCTCTTCAACGCATAAATCCGGATTATTCCACAGCTGATGGTGACACAGATATTATTTCGATAGAAAGGTCATTAGTCATATTAGAGGTTTCTAGTAGACTTCCGCTAGGATCGTCAATGTCGATATCGCATTTTTAGTTTTTTAATTTAAATTTATTTCGTTTCGTCAGATCAGAGGGGAAGAGAAAAGAATAAAGAAAGAAACGTGAAGAAACAGAAATATTACGATATAGGATATAGCACACATCGAAACATTTTTACCCACGTTTATGATTCAAACGTTCAATGTTGAATTAAATCATAAATGTAACGTCGTCGGCCAACCGGCGAAAATATTCTAATTCTATTCTAATTACAAAATGAAATAATGAATACAATATTCAATTTCAAACATAAAATTTACTGAAAGAATGTAAATCATCACAATTTTGTAAACTTTAAACGCAGAACGCAGGTATACTTACCAAATAGGTGATGAATCGATGATGTGAAGATAATAGAACATAAAAGCTGATGAAAACTGAAAAGCATACGATGAAAGAATACCTTCATTGAAATTGAATTGAAAAATGAAACCTGTGACATTATCAATCCAAAATTGCACTTTTTCAATCCTTTTGAAGTACAAAATCAAAGGAATAAAAATTTCTCTGTTATGACGAAAAAAATGACTAGTAAGTAAATTGTAAATAAAAATATAGAATAAATCAAAGTTGATAACTGAACAGACAATTTACATTTTACGATAATAAAAAGGTCCAAGTTGTCAAATTAATTTTCTCGGCGCGAATGCGTTTTCAAATATTATTATTCCAGAAGCTCTATCGGCAAAATATTTGTTTTTCTTTAAATAAAAATTTCACATGTACGATTGCTTCAGAGGTAATGCTTCCACTTCGCCCATTTCGGTTATCATTTCATCTTTCAAATTATAACTGACTACAAATTTGAGCGGAATGAAATCCTGTAGGAAATAAAATGAGTATGTAAATGAATAGCTGTGACCCTCTCGTAAAGAAGAAACCTAGTGTTAAAAAAAATCGATGTCTCATTTTTCACGTTTTTGATCCAAATGATGACACCAAATTTGGACCAAACACATAAAAATAAAGACATCGATTTTTTTTTTCTACAAAAGTCCCTTTTTTACGGCAGGGTCACATCTATTACACAAGAAAAACATTCTGGATTTCGACAAAAATTAATAACGTAGTTCACGTTGAATGCGAAACCTCTCAATTTTTTTTTAAATCTCCAGTTCAAAGATGTACAAAAATAAAAGGCAATGAAAAAAATTTAACAAAAATTTTTTAAAAATTCACTTCTTATGAATTAGAAAACGATTCAACGTTGAATTGAAATCCCTCAGCTTTGTCTCCCTTTGGGACTTGAGGGCTCACAATGTTTTATTGTAGATCTTCAACTTATGCTTAAAGTAGATTAGGTAGCTCGCCTATTTTCATCAAAATCCAGGATATTTTTCCGTCTATTCTGAAATTACATTAATACCGCGTAGGTATTTTATAAAATGTTTCATTACTTTTCTCGGTGCTGCTATCAACATAATTTGTACAATGGTTTCAGTTGGAAGGTAAGGATTATAAGGAGGAAGTTCGCATTTTGTCGGCGGCTGAAGTTTTAATCGGCAATCCTGTGTCATGAAAGCACGTAAATTTTAAAGAACAAAAAAATAAACTCCTTCACATTTTCAAAAAAAAATTATGTACCTTTGAAATAACAGGTTGAAATAAAAAATTAGTAATAGCTTCGGTGCGTTGACTATTACACATTACTAAAAGTACAGATACGTCTTCTCTCGGTTTATTGTCTGTCAACTGAATGTAAACATTGATGCCATCTCGATCTACCATCACCGCTTGCTTTTCATTACTTCCTACAAAAAAATATATTTTTAGTTGAAAAACTTGCGTCACAAAATAAACGATATACCTATTACCTACCTATTTTAACCTCGACCAAAGGTACTGAAATATCTTGCAATGGTTCAACAGTTAAACTATGATCAATAATGGGCTTCGGTTCCAAAGGTGATACGTCTTCTTTATTGGAAACATTCCAGTCAGTAGAAGGTGTATCGTTTGAATGGCAATTTGGATCAATAGCTAAATCATCGTCTGCTAACAATTTATCATCGTTGTTCGATGAATCATCAAATTCGTCATTCATTTTGCCATTTATCAATGTTTCTGATAAGTTGTCCGATGTAGACTCCGATTCTCCGCTGTAAAATTACGCCGTTTATGAACACTGTCGCAGAAAAATTATTGCTAGGTAGAGACCTACTAACTTCAATATTTCTGGAGCCGCAACAGAAGAATTTGTTTCCAGATAAGATTTCCCAAGAGCATTGAGATCTTGGAATAATTTCGTAGGATTTGTAGTACTATTTTCGCTAGATTCTCCTACAATATACAAAAAATTACAAATTAAGCTGAAAAACGAAAAGCAACGTAATCTATTCACCTAATTCGTCTGATTTTTTAACAGAAAAATTATCCATCTTCCAAACGGTTTGATTGAAGATTTCTTCCAATGTATCCGCAGTACTTTTAGAGGCTTCTTTTTCCAACACGGTGCTTTCTATTCATTAAAGAAATTAATTAAAAAATTTATCAGAAAATTTTAATTGAATTTGAGGCACTGACCAGGTCCTCTTGAAGGAGAGGGTGAAATGGCCGGAGCAGTGCTTTCGACCGGTGAATTAAAATCTAATAGAGTAAGTGGACTAGATGAAGTTTGAGTTTTACAAGAGGTACTGCTGCTTGATGGTCTACTTATTAAACTCATTTTATCGTTGTATAATTGCAGAGTGTCGTTCATTAAATCATTTAACTCGATCAACTCGACTGAAAAAAAAAATCGAATCACAATTTACAAAACAAATGAGAAAGGGTGCTAATTATTTAAAATAAGTAGGTAATTACCTGAATCTCTGGTCGTCTTGCTATAACAAGATATTAAATAAGATAGGGTAGGCTTCATATTAGTGCAAGTTTCTTTCAACTCTTTAATTAATTCAATATCTTGAGAAGATGAATCGGCTGTGATGTTAGTAAGCATTTCAGACAGAAGTTTTGCATTATTAGCAATTAATTTCATATCTTCCTTATCTTCTTTCTAAAAATAAGTCATTTTATTATGAAAATTACGCAGATTCGGTAACTTGGTAGGCATTTTTAAATCTGCGATTACCTCTTTAACCATAGTTTTAATTAAATGATTGGCAGCTTTCAAATCGCTCGGTTTATTACTTCGAAGTAGCTTCTGTAACGTCTTAGATTTTTCGTCGTCTTCAAAAGTTTCAGCTCTAGGATAACTCATCAGAGCAGCAGGGGATGAAAACAGGCCATTTTCAAATTCAGTAGTAGTTTTCTGCGAAAATCATCTTTTACAAACCCAATTAAACTATTGCTTCAGAATTAAAATTAAAAAACGTACCACCAAGACTCCTTGCCTTTTCAGCATATCAAATGCTTCTTTTATTTTAGTCTCGTGGGGATATTTGATACACCACAGCTTGAGTAAATCGATAATTTTATTTTTAATCAAAATCGGAGTCGAATTACCAAGATATTTGGGGGAAACTAATTTTATCAGCTCGTTTAAGAATCGAAATTTGCCAACTTCGCCCAAAAATAACGAGCTACCGTTTTCCATGCATGATTCCAGCAACTGCAAGGAAAGTAAAACGTTACATATATTATCTCATAATCCATATTTACACCATATTTTAGAACTTACAATAATGGCTTGAAAAGCCTCCCATTCGACGCTGGATTGCATCTTGAATAAAATCATTTTTACAGCGGTCGTAACGGTTTCCGGTTCTTGTAAAATAATCCTACTGAAAGCTCCAATAGCGTCTGAATTCGGATGTTTGTTCTGAGGGCATGTTGCTTTTTCTATAAATCATAATTTAAATTTTAAGACTCAATATTTCATACATCTTCAATCTGCAAATACTTGACTCACCTAGCAAAGCTTCTAATACCGTAGCTTTTAAAACAGATTCAAGATCCATGTCAAAAGACATGTTTTAAAACATACTCAGCATTATGTAATATAGGTACACTTCATTTAGACCGAAAAAGCGTCACATATGGATGAATCATTTGCACTGAAATTACGTTCACGAGTGATTACGATACAACACATATGAAATCATCTGCAATTTTAATTATCATGCTTGAAAATTCTATTCGCGATTGTTGTGGTGACGGTAATCGATATAACAAATATCACAAACTGTTATCTCCTAAAGCATTTGATACGTAAATACAACCTTTGCGAAATACAGTACGCAGGCGTCGGACTACCCAATCAACAGCTCAGACACCCACAACATACTGCTCCTTGACTTATCCTAAATTTCAATTGCTGATTTTTGGTTAACAAAGCGAATATATTATTTAACGGAAGGGTTCGTTAGGTTCTTCAAAATAATTTTACGGTTCGGCAGATATTACAGCAAACGACACGATGATTGATTATTAACCATTCATGCAATTTCTTCATTAAGAATTTTTTGATCGCTACTCGTAACCTCAGCATGTCCAAATTTACCGACTTCTTACTCGTTGAATAACAAATTTTTATATTTGAGTACGGAATATACATCTTAAAATTTCGATAAATCTAAATCTTCAACGATGTCGTCTTGATCTACACCTACTTCGGATTCCGTTGCCATTGCTTCTCGTTTTGGTTTTTTCTTTTTACTACCGCCAATATCTTCGCCTTTTGATTTTCGTTTTTCGATTTTATTTGGTTTAGCTTTATTCTTATTAGACCTGAAAAAAAAATTTCCATGAAATTTCAAGATTATAACGACAAAAAAACATAATTTTAAGACGATTTTTAAAATTAGAGAGTCATGCTAAATGCCAAAGAGTTGATGAAAGAAAAAATATACAAATTAAGGACGACTTGATTAATACTGCAAATCCATTAGATACACTTAAATTAACCCAATTTTTATCGAATTTATACTTTTTCGATTTTTTCTCCTCCTCTTCTTCTTCCATTTCTTCTTCGCTCACATTATCCACATCGAATTTGATATCGTCTTCGTCGTCCTCATCGCTACTGAATAATTCCATACGTCCATTCTCATTAATCGTCTTCTTTTTCTGTTCAGTTTTTTTGCCAGGTAACTTCGTCAATACCGGTAACTCGTAATCATCAAGCTAGGTAACAGGAAACCTTCATTAAAAACAATCAAAAAAATATTTAAAAAATGTACGATTTCAAGTTACGTTTATCTTATCAATCTGCTTCTGTTTAATTTTCTGTTCGTTGACTTTCACCCAAGTTTTATGGAATTCTGTTAACGAATTTCCTTTCAACTTCATGTTACTTTCCCAAGCTGCCAAGCTTTTATCATCTGATAAAGCAATGCCGCATTTAGTCCTTTCACTATTAATCATTTTAGATGTTTCGTCAATTTTTTCCAACAATGGTTTCATTTTACGAGTATAATTCATATTTTTGCAATTCTTCAGGAACTGTTTTATCTGTAAAAATATTCAAACTTGAGTTAATCGAAGATAATTAATCTCGATTATAAATTTATCAAAAAGAAATTATACTTGAATCTGAAGCAAAAGCACAGTTTCTGGAAAACTAATACGATGACTTTCGGCAGCTACGTATTCTAAAACGACATCGTATATGTTCTCGACAACTGCATCTTTGAACGCATTCTCTTGCATTTGGGCTTTGGATAATCGTAAGATGTACGTGAAATCCATAGGCTTCATCGACATTTTTTTGTGTTGAGAACTCAGACTGACGGTAGAAAATATCTAAAAAATAAATATGATCACAATACTCCGTTTTTTAGAAAATAAATTTTTAAAAATATTTTTATACCTCTACGACGAAGGGTAATGTTGGAATAAATATACCGGTTTCTCTGCTCAGCTTGTTCAACATTCTGATGCAGTGAAATCTCAATGGAAAATATTGAGCGGTAGGAATTAACTTGATACAACCGATAATAATCTGCAAGTGAAAATGCGCAGCATTAGTACATTCATCGATTTTTAATATTAGATAAACATCCATTGAGTTGGAGTACCTGAACGACAGGATAAATTAAGCCATCAACTTGAGGTTTATCAAACATTTTACAAAGAACATCTACCCATAATTGTAAAGACGATACGAACTGCCAATTGTAAACAGTTTGGATACTATCCTGAAAATTTTTGAATAGATATTAATAAAAATTTCCAAAACGAACTGTACAACTCGTTCCACTTGTTCCTTACTTTTTTCTTCGTAACAACAGCAGATCTTAGATGAATGGCTAATTGACGAATGTACAAGAAAGCGTGATTATATAAGATGGAATCATTCAAAGTGAACATTTCTGTTAATGATTTTCTCATAAAATTCACCGTCGATACGTTATTTTGTGAGATAAATTTACTATTTGAGACGAAACTGAAATACATTTTCTGAAAAATTGAATAAAAATAGGCGTCAGACAGGGAAAATCAATACGATATTGTGGAACAGATGTAAATAATTGAACTATACTTTTAAAATAGTATGAAGATTCGCATTCAAGTCAGCTGTGGCGAAACGTAAAATACACAAGAAAGCGATAACTCGAACTGTATCATCGTTATGAGTTCCCCATACGGTAATCAACTGCTTTAAAATAGGTTTAGCGACAGTGGGCAAACACGAAGCGAAGGGAGTCATCTGATGGAAATGTTTAAGTAAAACTCGTACCACGTCTTCGGAACTGATGTTTTTGATCATCTAAACAAAACAAAAAAATCATTACAACATTGAAACACGAGTGAAACAAGCAAGAAAGATATTTTCACTACTTTAATCAAGTCAACGATGTAACTTCTGATTGTATTCTTAGCGTATGACCACTTCTTCGACTTCAGGATCATTTTCTTCGTAATCGACGTCGGAGGTAAACTCAGAATTTTATTTACAAAAGGATAAACTTGCGTAACGCATAATCGAATCACAGCATTAAATACTAAACAAACACAACAGATTAACGATTAAAGTTCAAAAAAAAATTCACAAAAATGAATAAAGTATTATTTTACCAGCACTTCCATCTACTCTGAATCCAGCTTCAGATTTAGCATCGGAATCACCGGAAATTCTGACCAAACATGCGTGAAAAGCTTTTACTAAGGTGGATAGTGGCTTTATGCTTCGTCTAAAAAAAAATATTACACAATGTTCACAACGTTAAAGAAATCTTGAAAATAAAACTCGCAAAATATTTTTACTTATTCGATTGCAGATCATTCTCCCAACTGTTGACCATATTTATAGTAACTTTTCCACTGCGTTTCGAACTAACTTGTTCGTCGTCATCATCTTCATCTTCAAAATCACTATCATCGCTGGCAACCTAAAACAACAGAGTCGCAGTTAGTAAATTACAAATCACAACAAAAATCTCACTCCATCATTTACTATTCAAGAAACTTACTTCCAAAGATTCCGGCGGTTTGTGCACTTTCTCATCATCCGACGATTCGGAGTCATCATCTGATTCTTCACCACCAGCATCTTCGTCCTCATCTGCATCTAGTTCAGAATCTTCATCGGCTGAATCTGATTGCTCGACTGGTAATTCTCCTTCGGATGCGGTTTCATCATCGGAATGTTGTTCGTTTTCAGTTCCATCTGATTCTAAATCGGTTTCCTCGCAATCGAGCAATTTTTTATCGTTTTGCTTAAGGTATTCGAACAATTCGGGATCAATTTTTTCCAACTTTTTACCAAGCGTCTTTTCGCTCGATTTCTCCAACTTCTTACCGGATGATTTTTCATTTGATTTCTTAATACGTTTTTTCGGCTCTTTCGCCGGTATCTGGCTTTTGCTCAGCTTTTTCGAGAAGTGTTTTGGTTTCATGATGAATTTACGAGTTGAATGATTTGGACGCGCAGATTAGCAAACAGTTCACGTAGCAAATTGAAATACAATACCTAATGAATATACGATGAGTTATTCACACATCACAAGCGTTTTAAAGAACCAAGTCATATTAATATTCACATTTTTTCATAATAAGGTACATCAATTTCGAATAAAAATGGTACTAAAAATTGAAAGAGAAGCACGTGTTTGATAAAAATAATGCACAGAAAAAAATCTCAAACCTCAAAGAGTGGCGATTCTTACACCTCGTCTAAACCAATAAAATTTCAGTAGGTAAAAATATCTCATTTCTGATTGGTTATAGTCAATAGGTAAAAACTATTTTCCTCCGCATTATTTACACTGTGTAAAAGTGCTTTGATGTAAACAATAATCAATTTTTTGATAACAATAATTTTTTTTCGAGGAATTTTTTCATTTGAAATTGAGAATTTTCCAACTATTTGTTAAAAAAGTTACGATCGCGAGAAGTTTATATTAATAATAAGTGTGTATTTTTTCATAAATGACATTACAGTTCTCTGTATCGTATTCAAAAAATTTTTGCACTTGATCAAACCCACTTCAAGTGAAGATTGAAGTATCAGCTTATCAAATGTTTGCTTATGTTATCTCCTGATTAATACAGCCTCAAGTGAATTCTATCTTTTGCTCTAAGCTAAACCCGTTCATCACTCAGCGTCAGACTGATTCTTAAAATCAAGCGCCAGTTGAGAAGATATGTCCGACAGTTGAATACAGCACCAGTCTACAAGATGTCTAAAGTTCTACAAAGCTGCGAATTGGTAGCCAAAGAGGCGGAAATAAAAATAGATCTTGCATGTGCTAAAGAATTAGCCAATAAGGTACGTATATCAAAAAAATCTCGACAATTGTTTGCATTACATTATTTCATTTCAATTTTAGGTTTACCAAGAAGTCGTTGACAGGAAACTAACCAACCAAATTTTCCATTCGGCTCCTGTCCATCCAAAAGAGAAAAACGAGAAATCAATCAATTGGATATTTCTTGTCGACTCATTAAATTTCTGTTTCTGGTCACCAAACAAAAGTCAATGGCGAGTTACTTGGAATGGCGAAACGTATACAGGATATTTCGGCTTATGTGCTGCTGTTAATCGAGCCATTGAGGTAATTGAGTAATTTATCATCGAATAATTTTCTTCACACCTATTCTATACGAAAGTGATTTTACAGGAAGGTATCGATATGACTAATCCAGAGGTCTACGGTAACCTTAGTTTTGAAAAATTTTCGCATATTCTAAAAGGAGATGACGATGTCGAGTTATCACTAATGAACGAAAGGTATGACTGCCTTCGTGAATCTGCTAGCGTTCTATTGGAAAAATTTTCTGGTAAATTTGTCTGTTATTGCGCCACACAATGATGATTCGACGTTACAACTGATACATTATTTCGATTGCAGGTTCCTTTGCGAATTGCATCCGTGATTGTGATCAATCTGCGCAAAAACTTTTAGATATAATTGTCTCTGAATTTCCTCACTACAGAGATGAAGCCACTTATAACAATTTTACTGGTAACAGAATATTGAATACGTTACATTTTGAAATAAGCTGCATTGCTGCATTGATGAATAATTACGTACATATTTTTACAGTTTATGTATACAAAAGAGCTCAAATATTGATTGCGGATATATGGTCCTGTTTCGAAGGCAAAGATTTAGGAACGTTTACAGACATCGATACGATTACAATGTTTGCTGACTACAGGTTTGTATTAAAATAAGAAATTAAGTATTCCTTTGCAAAAATTATTTACAATAGTATTAAAATGTGTAAATTGTTTTTAGAGTTCCGCAAGTTCTGTGTTATTTCGGAGTACTTCAATACCCCGACGAACTTTTAGTTAAATTAATCGACGGTAAGTTCAAATAATCAATCGTGCACCGCTGTTCACGAGTTTTATATGTACTATTTCATTCGTTTAATTTTTCAGGAACCATATTGGAAAATGGTTCGAAAGACGAAGTAGAAATCAGAGCAACTTCGGTGGTAGCTGTAGCTCGAATAAACGATTTCGTTCAAGAAAAGTTGAAAGAAAACAATAAACAAAATAAATGTAATTCTATTTTAGTGGATCAATATTTATGGACTTATCGAAGAAACCGAGCGAAATACTTGGATTGTATTCCTTTTCACAAAACGTTAACGATTTATTATTAATCCTTAATGCTTTATTTAGATCCAATTTGTCTGCCATAAATTGTAAATTAAATTATCGATTTAGAATTGTTTTTGTTGTTTATTAAAACATATAAATTTACTGTGAAAAAATCCGTTTCCTGGTCATTAATTCAAATCATTATTGAGAGTATTGTGACAAAGGTGAAAAAGTAACTTCAGTAGAGCACAAAAGCTATTTTGTACTAACTCGATACTTTTGCAACGCAGAATCTGGAAAATAAGTATTCACTTATTCGCCTTGTACTGTAAAACATTCTATAGTAACTAAGGTGACCAAGTTCGCAAGAGGACTATCAAATTGAACCGAATTATTGTACATAGACATACTACATAGAGTCATTTGTCAACTTTATCTTAATTTCTAAATCATCCACGCGATACGAATTTTAATTCGTGCAGCTCTGCTTTCTTGAACCCGGCCAATTTTCTGCCACCGCGCAGTCGAAATCGTATATCGTTTACAAGACACGGTACGCCGCTCTGCTGATGCTAGCGTGCTTTTTGTACTCGTATTCAACTGTCAAGACGGCCGACAAGTATAGTAACACGAATTAATGATGGTCGTAATATGAAAAAATACGTTTGTAATAATTTTTCGAAGACGAGATGAAAAATTCGAGGTGATATTTACTACTTACCTACCGTAAGCTGGGGGTGAAGCGGACCCTGTTGGAAATTGTTACATTTTTCACAATATGAAAAACGTAACAATTTCTAGCAGGGGTCCGCTTCACACCAGTTCACAATACGTATTAGTAGGTAAGTATTTATAAAAATATACTTACAGTCACATTACGAAGAGAGGGAAATAGGGAAGCAAGTTCAATATATATACGCAATTATTTTTACCTTGAGCAAATAAATTACATTTTCGCGAATTTCCATCAAATATATTCGAATTGAGTAACGATTCGTTGGTATGTAAACGAATCAACAAAACGATATTTATTTTGATATTTTAAGTGTAAGTTACTCCAAATGAGAAAAGTAAATAGAAATCATGAATGTACATATATCTCGTCGTCTTTTATCTGCTATCTTTCGTATGTTATAAGATGCGAAAGTTGACAGTTTTTTTTTTTATAACACAGCGGTCTCATAAATTTGCAACTGATTAGAATTTGAAATTCTTTGGTAGTCTTTGAAGATCGACCGAAAGCAATGTTTTCATTTTTACGCAAAACTCGTGATCCCAATTTTACCAAAATTAATGGGAAAAAGGTCTTGTACTAGAAGTGATCGAGGAATTGAGTTTGGATTCAGATGACAGTTTCAAGATAACGTTTTGGCAAAATTTGCGTTATTTTTTCTCTCAAAAATTAATTGGCATCGTCGAAGTCGACGTTTTCCTATACAACCCATTCGTCGTAATCTGATTCTTTATCCACTGATTCCAATCTTCCGCTGAAAACATTCGTTATTAATTAATGAAAAATGAAACATAATAGTTGATGAATTTCGGTAGGATAAGGACAAACGACAACGATTACTCATTATCTGCGTTCAGTATCACCGACAAAAAAATGAAACCATCGTCAATATTTGCGAGGACATCTACTCTAGCAGATTCGACTTTTTCGATATCGTAATCATATGAAGATCGTATATTATGCATACGCTGGTTATAGGCTCGATACATAACGGACAAACAGCTTTAACCTATAACAAACGAGAAAATGTTGTCAAAACCAACGAATTATTTTGATTGTGAATCTGAGTCGTATTTACCTTAGTCCAATTTACAAATATATTGGCAGCAAAAAGGATGAAGATATCCATCAATAAACGACTTATTGGTAAATGATTCACAGCATAACATGGAACATTCTTCATAATAGAATTATTTTCATTTCAGTAATGCAGGTTTTACTCATTGTGGAACTGTTGTTTATCTAAAGAGGTTAGAACGAGACTTCTATACTTCGAATTCAGGAAATTCAGAGTCAGACACAAACGCAATGCTGTAACAAAGATACATTGGTCAATTCATATCTTGGGATAAAACTAAACAAGAAATTTTAACAATAACAAAAGCTTAAGAGGATGACATTCTGCATATTCTGAAGTAATTTATTGAATAATCATCGATCAAATACTTACGTATTTTCGATTAAACTTTCCATACTTGAAATGTTATCACATTTGATATACAATACTCCTGCAATAACTCACGAGATCTCATTAAAATATAATCAATCGATAGATACTTTCATCCTCTTGAAGTAGTTGAAGTTATATTTGATTCAACTTTCATCTAAATCATAAGACTTAAAAAAAATTGAAAAAAATACAAAATTTTTTCGGTTTGTTTATGTTTTTTTTTGAACCGAGCGACGAAAACAATCGGTAGGCTCTCGCCTTCGACGCCATCTTGGTAATAGCCCTATTACGATACGTGCGTTTCGCGAAAATGATGATTGTGTGGTCGCGTGTTGTTTGTTGTACGAGGATTAAAAATGATAATGGTTAATAGTAATGTGATTTGGATTAAAGTTTAGTGCTTTCTACTTGAAAATTTCTCATCTGATGTAGAGTACTTTGGTGCTTTGTCTATAATTAATTCAGTAACGTAAATTCAAGTCGAACTCTTTCTTTCCTCCTCGCATTTTTTGTGTTTAATGTCCGATAGTTTTGTGTTCTTCCTGCGTGGTTTTCATCTATTCGGTGTCGATAATACGAGATTATTTGATCGTCGTGTGTGAAGTGATGTGATTTTTGATTTAGTTTTAGTGATTTTTAATTGAAATTTCTCGTATGATGGCGTGCTTTCTTCATCTTCCATCAGTAACGTAATTCAAGTTTTAAGCCTTTTTTCCTTGCATTTTGTGTGTTCAAATGTTTGGTAGTTTCTGTTCGGTGTCGAAATGAATACGGGATAACATAACTTGATCAATCCAAACTTGGAGACTGGAGAAATTGTTTACTGTCTGGTATGTATCTATCTTTTTTGTATAGATAAGTTTCGGAATTCTTGGAAAATCATCCTCACATTCCGTATCTGTTATTTGTATCTATATAGTGTATGATTCACGGTGTCTTCTTTTCGACCGTCTTTTGTTTCCACATAATACGCCGTACACGCTTGTTTTGGCGATGTAAGAATTATCGTGAAAGGAATCGAAAATGCTTCAGGTTATTTTCTTCTGTTAGATTCCTTTCCTTATTTTTGAAGATCTGTTGCGTTTCCTGAAATTCTGAAACGATTGGTGAAATGTGCAGTTTATCTTTATACCTTCCCAGAACTCATTTTTTTTTTAATTTTTAATATCTAAGCGATTTTGCATTTTACAGAAACGAATTTAGAAAGTTAATGTGTAATACCACAAAGTAAATGAAATGAACCCTAGTAGGTATTATATAACCGACATTGACATGAGATCGAGACACGGCTTGATTAATGAGTGACAAACATTTCTTTTAAAGACCTAAAGACGAATTCTATTCATTTTCTGGTAAATTTAGACGTAGAGTATCTCACAGGTAGTTGAAAATAGTGAAAAAAGCTCGGTGGATGTACTGAAAATTTATAAACAACAAAAATAACACAAAACTCAAAACTGCCAATTATCATAAGAATGAAAACAAACAATAACACTTCGATGCTCCTGCTTCAATTTGAAACGTTACTCGATATACACAGGTGCCTCAAAATTTGCATACTTCGAAATTATCAGTGTCCGTTTTTTAGAGAACCTGGAAGTCAGGCAATTTTAGAATTTTTCCTTGAATTTTATAAAGATTCATGATTCAATATAAAAATGAAACATTTAGAGAATGTTTCTTTAATGATTTTATTAAGTATGAATTTTTTCAATTCGTCCTCGTTTGGCGTGTCTTTAATCTCTCTTGATGCATCAAAATTCCTGATGTTATAAGTAACTGTGTCTTCATTTTTAATAAAGTAACCAATGATGATGAAATGAATGAATAATAAATAAAATATGTAGTATTTTCCCCATGTCCATGCATAATTTTTTTTGACAGAAGTTTAGAGGCCTCTCTTCTTATCATCAACTCTGTCCATACTCTATTTTTTTAAATAAATTCAATCCTTTTTCTATATTAGTTTTCCAGGGCTTCAAAACCATCTCTTTTCTATCTCGCTCGCAGGTTTTACTCACAACCTCAGTAATCTCAATTCAACTTTCATCTTCTGCTTTAAGTGAAAATCAGGGCATACGAGAATTGGAATTTAAAACGTATATTCGAATGTGCCAAAAAAAAACATCATCATGCAGCTAATAGCTGACGAAACTTTTTTTATTTAATTGTAAATTCCTCATTAGGCAGTGTGCTTTTTTAAGTTTGATTTTTTCCCCGTAAAACTCTCGTTCTCTGTTTAGCGACTAATTTTATTCTAATAGTTGCTTAAATTGCTAATTTTCTAATAATAAGCCAGCGAGCTAATGAGCTTGAAATGCGGTATTGCTGAGCTGACGTCCCATTAAAACACCCGTCAATGATTAAACGTTTTTCATTCTTTTCTTCCACGCTGTCGCTATATCTTTGTTGTCGTATACTTAAAGAAAACAGGGTTGAGGGTTTTCTTCGACGCCTCTTCATGTATTTCTTTCGACGTTTCTCATATTGTCATGAGAACGCAGTGCTGGTACAAAAGTTTTAATTGCTTACTCGACTAATGTATTCTTTAATGTAGGTTCATTTCATAACATTTGGTCGTTCAACAAGACTAAGTACCAACAAAATAATCTTGTTCAAAGAGTAAAACTTGGCTGTTAGTAGATTTCGTTATTATCGTTGAAATATTAAGGGAGACAACAAACTAATGTTAGTTAGTTTGCGTTTTAAAAGCATCTCAGAGCAGTTGAGTTTTACACATACACCGCTATAATTAAATGACCGGCGTCACTTTGGAAATGACCATTTCACCTACTCACTTTGAGCTACCTATTTCCTATTGCAATAATTGAAGTAACTAATCTTATTATCTAATATAAAATTACTCAATCGATCCTTGAAAGTAATAATTTCAGTAATAGTTGTATGTAAAATAAAACCAGGCACCATAAAATTGATAAATTTTCTCCATGGTTTCCCAGTCCCCTTAACTGGTTAAAATTGAGTTGGTAGATTCGTACTTCGGATAATTTATTGTTTTGATCAATTTTTTTTTTTTCAATAGGTAGGTAGGTGATCAGATGAGATTATCAGCTTTTTTTCGTGACCTTAATTTATTGATTCCGTTTTTCAATCATGTTTTTTGGACGAAAAGGCAGTTTTCAGCATATTTCTCACATATTTCGCAAATAAAATGACAATTTTTTTAGTGCTTACCAAAGTAGCAATTTTAACAATTTTTGACTTTTTTCCTTTTTTTTTTTTAGGTAGAATCTTTACAATTTTTTAGAAGGTTTTTCTCTGACTTTTGAATTACCCTATTTCCAATTTTGGTTAAAAAAATTTAAATTTCAAATTGTTTAATTATTTTTTCCTCAAAAATAAAAATTATTTTCCATTATACTTGATCCCGATCCAATTAGATCGATTTAATTTTTTTTTGAAAAATTCCTAAAAATATCATTAATCCTCACGTTGCGTTGTCGAAATGCAAATGGTGTGCCAATATATTATACACCAGGCATCCACAAAGTTAATTTAAATCGCGGTAATTGGTTTGTTATAGCAATTAACACGTATACGCCGAGATGTTAAAATATCCATGTAGGTGTGTATGTGCTCGCCAACATTGTCATTGCCATAAGGTATAAAGTAAAGCAATACGTTTATGGAGATACGAGATAGGAAGTGTACTGCTTTCAGGCTACTGCGTTAGCGAGATTAATAGCGTATGAGTTTCGTTTAAAATTTCCCAGCAAATTTGATGCACTGTGGATAATCATACTAGCTTGTTGAAGGCGTAGTAACTGTTAATTCGATGTTGCAGCTATCCTTTGAAATTCTATCTCAATTTAAACGTGTGTTAAAAACGCGATTCATTCGTTTCTGTCGTGTGAAAAGGTATAAAAACGTAAAATTTTTGATAATTGCACGTTATCGAATATTTCGGTGTACTTACATTTTCAAATACTTTTTTGATTTTAAAAATTTGATACTCTAAAAAAAGACTTATTATGCACTTCAATTTTAATCAATCTATCGCTCAAAGAATGGGAAATACCAGAAAATTGATAATTTTTTGACCGAACTATTGCCTGAAAAAAATATGTTTGAGATTTTTTTTTTTTGAATATTACTGCCTTACTTTGACTTACAGTTTTACACAGCTCTGAAAATTTAGCGTAATCGAAGACTGCTTCAAAAATGAAATTTTCACGTTCTCGAAATCCAGAGCTGGTGGAACAGAATGGACAAATAAAAAGACTTGAAACTGAACAGAAAAAAAAAAGTCAGATCGTTTTAAATTAGTCTGAACTTTGATTTGGAAAGAAACAACTTTTTTCCTTTCTACATTTTAATGTCAACATTTCTTATTTTTATGTTTTTTATGATGATATTGATGTCCTGAAATTTTCGGAACAGATTGTATAAAAAAAGGTGATGGATCGAAATTTGGCTCTTCAGTGCTCCCTAGCCCCAATTTTGGGAAAAGTACCCGTCGTGCAAAGCGGGTGCCATTTGACACGGAAATGGCACGATTTTGACTGAGAAAAATGACACCTAAAATGACACGAAAATGGCAAAATTCAACCAATCAGCGCGGAGCAGGAATTGCCACTGTAGTGTCAAAATCTTGCCACAAAACCAGTTTATTGGTAGCGGGTATGACAGCGTTTTGACTCTGTGGCAGTGAAATGACATGGAAATGACACTCTTTTGACATATTCAAGATAAGTGGTTTAACTGCTTTTTTAGGCACTGTTACACATGTGTAGCTGGCGTAGCGGCATGTTAAACGAATTGCAGTATTATTAAAACCTAAATTTATCCGCATGCATTAAATAAAAAAAGCATGCAGGGAGTCCTAGATCATGATTTGATTATGAATATTGTCATTCTCTCTAGAATTACAATGGTTATGTACCAAATTTTTCCACTAAAATTCCTGATGTCAGGAGGAGGGGGGAATCGAACCTGCAACCCTAAAATCCTAACTACCTAACTACCTATCCTATGCCACATGGCTACCAGACTATGACAATGATCTAGTCAGTTTAGAATTTTAATGCTTGAATGTTTACAATTCATTCGATTTTTCTTGGTAGAAGATGATTTTAAAAATGTACGACCGAATTTTTATCTCATCGTTGGAAGGAGGGGTGCCCAAAAATGTGTGATGTTCTCTGGTTAAAAATTCTATAGTGACAAAATTTAAATAGATTTTTTTCAAACGTTGCACACAGGTAGAAGTACTAAAGGGGGTACTCTGGAATTTTTCAGCTTTTTTCAACCACTTTAGTGATCTTGAATTTGACTTCGAAAGTTTAAAATCGCCTCAGGAAAGACAATTCCAAGATGAGTGAAAATTTATTATTTTTTTCAAAGTTTTTCGATATATTTTACACCTCTCGGAATTTCTTTTGATTTTTTTGACAATATTCCAAAATTCTGCGTAGTTATTCATTTTTGTTACTTGAAATTACTGCTTTTCATTTATTTTTCGCGATTTTTCTAATAATTGATCAAATTCCACCTCTTGAAAAAATCTGAAAAAATTCTGAGAGGTGTATCTAAAATACATCGAAAAACGTCGTAAAAAATCATTCCCCTCAGGGATTACGTGAAAAATGTCTTTTTTGGATATTGAAAAATTCAAATTTCTCAAAGCTTCGCTCGGGCATGATCGTAATTATAACTATATCAACCTATCTGCGATGACTGCAAAAAAAAAGTCTCCCATTTTCTCCTCTTTATGGTATTCGAAGTCTGGTGAGAGGCAAAAAGGAGTATTTTTCACATTGTTGCCTCAAATAGTTCATAATAATTTTAACTTTGTTCATGCTCAACCGAAATTATGGCACAGTTTTTTAAAAAATTGATCTTTTTAAAAGATTGAAACATAACACTTTTTTAGGCATTAAATATCAATTTTTTTTTAAATACTTCGCCCTTGCATCAATTAAATGACACTTATATAAATTATTTAAAGCACCCCCCTCCATAACATGTCAAATTCACGCCATATCGCTGTCACCGGAGGCCACTGTAAAAAACTGGTTAAAAAGTGTTGACAGAAATTTGGCAAAATTTTGACAGTATAATGACAACTTTGATTCTGTGTTGCTCTCGGAACGAAAAGTAGGCGGAGTCTTCTCTACTCCGATTGGTTAAAAAACATTGACACTGAATTGACACATTTGTGGCAAAATTGTGGCAAAAATCTGACACTCATTGCACGACGGGTAGGTATGCTGAAAAATTAAAATGGTGCGTGACATATCGATTGTCACTAATTTGAGGGTGTAGAATTCGAATATAGACTTACTTTGTGATTTTATCATTTTCCCCATGCTCTGACCGAAAGATATGTTCGATTAATTTGGGAAGGAGGCGTTTAGAGCACGAGAAAAGAAATCGGCCTGAGATGGTCTTGAAAAAATGGGACAAAAACAAAAACGTGAAGAAATTTCGATTTTCAAAAAAATTGAGTTTTTCAAGTTTAGGTAACTCATTCAAAGTTTAAAGATTTTCCATCGTTACCAAAATTGAAAAATAAATGCCGAGAGTTGTATTGAATTGAAAGTCAAAGGTAAAGAAATGTTGAAAAAAATATTCACTATCTTCATTTCCTTATTTGATATTTGTTTTAAACTTATTGAAACAGAAAAAAAAAGATAGAGAGAATTTGTTTTGAGGAAAGTGTGAATTTGTCAAAATCAAAGGCAGCTTTCATTAAAATTGATGTATCTATTTCCTATTGTTATTCTAGCGCTATAAAAATTCTGATTAAAATTTAAAAATGAAACGAATGGTACTAAAAAATCACAAAACCTTTTTATCTGCACGTCTGAAAATCGAACATTTTACGAGGCCACCTTTTCCAGGCGTATTTAACTGTTCACCAAGAGATTAGTTGCTAACAAAAGGCAACTCGTCGTAAAATATACCCGCAATTCGTTTCTGCAAATTACCTCCGGAGAAAAATTATCAGTGCAAGGTTGATGACCGTTGGCAGGTCGTTTCGGTGTGGTATAAAAAGTACCAACGCAGCGAGAGTGTCTAGGTAATATAAATTTCCAAGATGGAATCTGTCTTTATAATTCCATGATACAATTACTTACATTTTATCAGCTGAACCAGAAAAAAAATTACACGAGACAATAGAACTAGGGCGAAAACAAGCTCGAACAATTTATATATAAGGTTTATGAATGGGGGCGAAAACACGACGTACTTCAGAGTGCGGCCAGAGAGGTAACGCAGCGAACAGCGAAGAAGAAGAAATTACCTACACAATTCAAAATATTCCAGCAAGAGAGGGTGGCTACGGTTTGAAATTTTGCCAGCTTTTCAACCAACTGACCGGGATTGTTTTGAAAGTTTCCAGTTTGCGTGTTGGCTTTGGTTATGAAAACTTATCTACTTTTGTATATTTTTTTCAATCTCGCCGCTTCAAGCTTCGGTTAGACGAATCGCGAAATGTGTTCGTGGGGTAATTTTACTTTTTGAAAGATTTACCCTCTCGATAGGGATAATTTATCTGCGTATTTTTGCTTTTTGAATTTTCAATTTTGGCAACGCGAGTATACGTTTGAATCACTTGTGAAAAATGTAGTCGACGTTCGAGTCGAGCCTCCTTCATCCCCGACCCCGTCTCCCATTCTGGTAAAGAGTAAAGCTTATGTCGAACTATTCAAAAAGCCCGTCTATACGAAACTAATAGCGAAGTTATTTTTATAAATGTTGGGTAAACGTATGACGTGTATTGCCAAATGGATTTTCTCTACCTGTAAACGTCCTATTCTTCAGTGTCAATACGACTCATTGAAATAACACTCGGTAATACAAATGAAGCTTTTCCCATCTCTCGAAAATATTAACGCTGTTTCGGCGGTTTTCGAGGAAGGAATATTTTCACCTGTGAATAGCGTCGTCGAGTGCTGAGATTTGTATTTTAAAGTGCCTTATGCCTTTCAAGATACCGCAGCTCGAGTTGAAATAGGCAGAAAACGAGTTCCTCGTGAAAAAGCGGCGTAAGGATGGCATTTTAATTAAATATCGCGAAATAATGAAATGTTTTTAACGTCGAGAAAAAAAAAATCAATAATTATACAAACTTTGAAATTAATTAAAACAAAAGAGATTCCAACAGTCAAATTTAATGGGTACATTTAATAATGGAGATGGAATGCACAAATTGCAAATTGAAAATAATGCAGCGTAGAGTTTCAAATTGAATCATGCAGAAATTGGTATCTAATGGAATGTGAGGTTTTTCTTGTTCAATGCAAGAAAACGATTCAGTTTCTCGATGGCAATTTCTTAATTTTGAGAATCATATTTACGATTCCCAGTTTTTTATGCACTAATCAGGTTCTCTTGCCATTTTTTCAAATAACTCACATAATTATATAAAATTTGAGAAAAGTGATGAAAATGTGTTTTTCAAACTTGGAAAGCTCATGTTTTGAAAATTGAAATTTCATCCTTCTTATGACAGCTGTTTTCTGAAAATGTTTGTTTCGACCCAAAAATCCTTAGTTAAGAATTCAAGAAAAAATATGGTGTGCGGGGGAGGGTCAAGTTTCAATGAAAAAATTAAGTGATCAGCTATTTCAGTGACACTAGCCGTAGTTGGATATTTTCAATTGGCTGATAATACTTGAGTAAAAAAAAAAAAAAATGGAAAATTGGGGAATTTTTTGGAACAAATAACAATCAATACACTCCTTAAATCTGAGTTGGTAAAATTCAATTGTTTGAATCAGTGAGATGTAACTGAAAATCAGTGATTTTTCATTGATTCTTTGACAGAATTATTAATTTTTTTCTGACAAGTTAAATGATTTTTGACTGAAATGTCAGTGAAAAATCATTAATTTTCAATGAAAACCATTTCACTGATTCTCAAAGGCAGAATTTCATCAAAGATTGATTCAGATGGAGAGTTATATGTTCATCGATCAAATTAATTAATGAAAATACTGCTTAAAAGATGGAATTTTTCTTGAAAAATCATCTTTGAAGAGCAAAAAAATGAACTTTTTTCACATTTTTGTTATAAAAAATCTCCTCTTCTAGCTTCTATTAGGCCCCCTTAGAGTACTTCCCTGTTTTCCAATGATTTTCGATAATTTTCATTGATTTTGAATGCGAGAATATTCCGTTGACAATGATCGAATTTTTTGTTGATAGAGAAATCATTTTTTCCCATTTTTCACGAGTCTACAAATGACAGAAATATGTAGATGAAAAATTCAAATGAGTACCACACATTCTCTCCTCAACTTGTCATCGCAGTATTTGCGAATTTTTGCCTTTACGTTGTCACTTGTCGAGCTTTCGCAGCGCAAACTTTACTAAAATCTTTTCCCTCAACAACGTTAATTGGCACGAATACGTTTTCACGTTGGTGTTTTGATTTATATCGTACATTTACATAGTATATACCATATAGCCATATACGTTACGTACACGTCGCATCAACGTGTTTCGTGTCGTTGTGCATAATGTAATATGTACCATTTCCATCAACTGGCAGTCAACCTTTATCGTACAAGATTCATCAGTATGCCTATTCAACAGAATACAAATCAAAAATTCTCACCGTCGTTGGTTTCAGTTCAATAAATAATTCGAGTAGTTTTTGAGAGTTATTTGTACGTGAGACGTGTCAGAAGAGAGAGCGTCCATCACGTCGACTGGTTATTAAATTTTCTCCCTGGTGCCCAGCTTGATTGTCAAATTTGGTTCATCATAAAAGGTATTCTCTGTGATGAGATGTGCAAGTCATAAACACAAGAATAAAATGAAAATTCGCTTACTATTACGTTATTTTAGCCTCGACATTCGCAGTTTCAGATGAATACTCCAAACTAATTCAATTTGAATAAAAATATGATTCATGCTTTTAAAAATTAGAATCCAACTATTTTTTACTTTATGGCTGAATTTAGTTTGATTCAAGTTGAGAAAAATTATTGAATTGTATTAGACAACATAGCTTTTAGATCATTGAGAGCTCCATTAATAGTCCATCTCATAAATCGAAAAAAATCCACAACATGGATGTTCCCTCAATCTGAAATATTAAAATTCTTACTATTTTCTGGAGTTTTTTTTGGAAATTTTGAAGCTATTTGTTTTGCTTTAAATTTTTTCAAAAAGAATTCCATGTTTATCCTTGAGTGATGAGGTCAAAGGTCAAACTATTCCATACTAAAACGAACCAAAAATAAAGTCTGGTCTTCCAATTTTGCTCAATTTTTTTTACGAGTTCTCCTCGATGGTCTATTTATAAATCCACGATCATTTGTCTTCTAACCCTCAAGGGGGCTGGGGATGAGCCTCGTAATTTTTAGGAGATTGCGATTTTTTGTCAAAGAGCCTTTTCTAAAAAGGATTAAAGACAGCCCTTGACCCAAAATTGGTCAAAATGAGCCCAAAAGGTTACTTATGGCCTAAAAACATCCCAAATTTTTTTGGACCTCCTACCCCCACCCAATTTCAGAATTATCGTACTTTTAATGTTGGGGTGAAAAAATTTGAAATTTCCAGAGATTGTACATCTTGCTAGGGTACCTAGTACGAATGAGAATTTTTTGAAAATTTTCGGTTCACATTTTACATTGAAATTTTCGAAAAAATAAAAACAATTTTTTTATTAGTTCCGCCAAGTTGTCCATGCATCAGCATCACATAAATATTTTTTTGATTCTGAAATTGGGTGCAATATGATAAAAAAAAAATCAAAACTAAAAAACCGTGATTTTTACTACTTTTTTGTAGTAACAAGCAAGGTATCTCTGCTCAAAGTAAAATTTTGAGTCAAAATTGTCATAAACTGAAAGTACACTATGAGAAAATTCCATTTCCAAAATTTCAAGTGCTAAAGTGCATTTCTCGAATTTAAGTGAAATTTTGAAATTCCGAAATTATTTCATCGTTCTGTAAATCATGAAAATTTGATCTGGTCAATGAAAAAATCTGAAATTCAATATACATCCTATTTTAGACCTGTCAAATCGATTGAAAGCGGTTTCGAGACGTTTAGAGCCACCAGATAATTTTAACGTTTTTTCAGCTCTGAAGAAAAGCTCATAAAACAGCCAATATGAACTTCAGTACCTATATTTGCAGATTATCATTATTGGTGACCTAATTGAACAACAGATGCGTTACAAAATTCGTAACTTTCTGTTCAAATTCATATTTTTGGCTGAAAATTTTCTTGCAAAAAATTTGAAAACACACCCGTTGCTCACACAACAAGGCAAAAAGTTGATTTACAGAATTGGGTAATTTGGCGAAAAATCGCACTTTCTAAAAATTACGAGGCTCATTCCCCAGCCTCCTTGAGGATTAGAAAAGAATTTAATCGTAGATTTATGTATAGATCATCGAGGGAAACTTGTGAAAAAAATTTGAGCGAAATTGGAAGACCCGACTTCATTTTTGGTCCGTTTTACGTAGTATGGAATAGTTCCTTGGAAAAATTATAAATAGACAGGTATTTCACGTAAATAAAAAAAATGTTTGAATGTATTCTAAAAATTTTATGCCGGAATACTTGAAAATACTCAAATTCTTGACTTTTGCACATTGACTAATAATGTGTCAGTAGGGCACCATATCAATCATTCAAATAAAATAAAATTGTACTTCTGTTATTAAGTATGCAAGATAGTCTCGAGTTTTATATTCTTATATTTCTCACTGCTCTGCGAATATCTTTTACATACAAAAAGTCTCCCTCGGGTGAAATGTTCATCTAAAAGAATACTAAGCCGTTGACCCATTTTCAACGAGGAAAAACTTTCAATCAACCGGAATTGGTTATTTTTGAAAGGCCATTCAATCTAAAATCACATTATTGCTCCGATTACACGATTCAGGTACAAGGGGGAAAATGAAATAGCCCAAGGAAACCCACACATCAAAAAGTGGGAAAATCGTCGAAGAAGAAAAAAATTTCAACGTAAACAACAGGAAATTCTCGATCGACCTTCAAAATATAAGTACGTTATTCTTCAATCTAGTCATTTCATTCATGATTTTCTTTCCCCCATAAATAACGACGTCACGTCGTTAACGTACGAAAACTAAGAATATATCTCCGCAGTTTCAAAACTGGAAGGAAAAAAAAAAGAAGAGAAAAAATATCTACTACCAAAGTACACGCGAACATCCGAGTTCAGGTTTTGGGTGAATTTCACCATAAACAAAATACGTACAAATACGAAATAAATCAAAGACAAAAACGGATAAAGTGCATATAATGTCAAAGTAAACTACAAAATACAATTGTTGAATTACCCCAGTCAGAGTCTGCTGGTTTTATAAAAGGCTTCAAAATATATCGTTGTATACATTAACATTACATAACCAGAATATGGTTTATTTTCGAGGTTTTCGCTTCTCCAGCACATACTCGTACAATATCTTCTCGTATTACAAAATAATATACAATCGGAAAAATTATGATCGCGGAAGTACCGACACTCGAGGCTGTGAAAACCGTTAAAGTGCGAAATAAAAACCCAAAATCGTTGCCATCGACATTCGACATATCACGTATAAAAACCCGTATTATGTACTATGAAATATTCACCCCGGCGATAAAAATCGCAAGCTGTAAACTGAACACGACGAATACAGTAGAACATTTTTTCTACTTATCATTTGAAAGAAAACATAAGAAAAGTTGCCATAGCCAATGATGAAATATATTTATTATCGCGTTTGCATTTATATTCGTAGTACGAGTAGTTTGTTTGAATATGAGAACACACACCTCAAATAAATAAATTCCGTTCTCTATTCGACGATATAAGTACGTACATTGACACTGTACGAGAATTATATAAAAATGAGTTTTTTTTTTTAGGTCAATAAAAACAAATAGTTACAAATGAATGAAACTATGTTTTTATATGACTGGATTTTTTGGAAAATCACTTTTGTCCTTTCATAAACCCTCAGACCCAACCCTCACAACGGGTTTTCAAATTTGAGAAATTTTTGTTCTCGTGTAGATAATAATCAATTTTTAATGTTGGCTACATCGTTGGATACTAAAAAATTAGACCCATATCGGGTTAAATTCACGTGTTGCGTATGTAGGCGCCTGAAATTTTTCAAGATAGGCAACTTTTCAAGCAAATTAACGATTATTATTTTGGACCGATTCTCGTTGATGCCAAAACTGTTTTCTGGCTTGCAAAAATACTTTAGAATAGTGGAATAAATTATTTTTATAAAAATGTTTTAAAAAGACGCTGCGCTGCGCTACACTTTTTTTTTTACTTTTAGAGCAATTTTAAAGTTTCTGAGTGAGGTGTTGGCTGAAATGCGACTCAAAAAGATCTGAAAAAATTTTCAAAGTTGGTTACCATTCCCCATCACCATAGATGAATTTCAAAATTTCGGTTCATCAGGTGCCAAGATGAGATTTTTTTACGAAACCCATTTGGGTGGGAGGGAGAAGACAGAGTGAGGTGGAAGGTGGAAATTGCACTCAAGGTTTTTCTGGAGGCCGTTGTGTTCGATGGTTAGTTTCAAAAAGTAGAACAAATGTTCGCCTTCTAGTTTTGGAATTGGAGCAATTTTAAAAGTTTAAGGGTAGGTTTTTTGGCTGGAATGCATTGCGAAAAAAATCTTGAAAAATTCTCACCACATGAATTTCAGAATTATCGGTTGCGTGAAGACAAAATGAGTATTTTTGAATGATAAATTGCATTTTTTTCGCCTGTTTTTCTAACGCTAAAAATCTGGAAAAAATGTCATTATTTTGTACTCTGATGGAACTATATTTGAAAAAAATGTATGTCTTTTAGTTTCAAAGTTATAGCGATTTTGAAGTTTCAATGTGGGGTTTTGGCTAGAAGACTGTCCAACAAAAAATCCGAAAAATTCTCAAAAATTGGTCACTACTCTCTGAATACACCACATAAATTTCAGAATTTTTGGTTCATTAGGTTCTGAGATAGGATTTTGTGACGAAAATTTGATATTTTGTGGAGGTAAAGGGAAGTGAGATAAGGTGTGAAAAAAATACTCTAAATTAGTTTTTGGTATACTTCTAATATCTGCTGGGTTAGTTTCAAAAAGTAGCTCTTAAGCTGATTCATCTATCTTGACCAGGAAACCCTTACAGAAAAATAATACATTAAGACGAATATTATTGAAAAAATAATTACTTTTGTGTTTGTTTACCAAAAATTGAAAAATGACTGCTCAGAGTTGTGCAAAATTGTGAATCAAATAAGGAAAGACATTATTGAAAAGAACCCGATTCAACTTTAGTCGTAACTTTTTCAAGAAGTAATTTTGTCGAGAGATTATTTATTTTTTGGAAATTCTCATTTTTTCCGGGGAGGGGGAGGGAGAGCGATAGATTGAGCTTTACTGAATTTTAGGTGATTGTCGATTTTACATTCATCTACCTATGCATGGCAACTTATTGCGAGCACAAATAAAAAGAGAAATAGGCATTTTAAAATCATAGATTAATTCTGAATATCTCGAAACTTGGTGATGCAAATAAAAACTTTCGATAACAGATTTCGCACTCCAATATTCTACACGTAGTACTCTTATTTTCACACACAATCGCGTTTGCAAGCTGCGAGCTTTTTTTCTCGCCGAAAAAGCTAAACGTGTTATGCGAGTTGAAAATAATAAAGCAAAATAATATAATTGCGATGTTTTTCGAAGGAGTGTAAAGAACGGGATAGAAAAATGTATTAAATTTCAGAAACAACGGGACATTTTTACACAGTATACGAAATACTGCGCGTTGAATTAAATTATACTTCGACGCTGGCTTTTTTTTTGCCCAGCTTCGGTTTCTTTTTCAGCTTGGTCAATGCGGTTCGGTGCGCTTTTAAGAAAATATTTGATACGTTTTTATACGGCAGGGATCGTGAAACGTGTCCGGTTATAAAGTTTCGGCTTCGTACAATTTCACCTCCTGCGGTGTTTTGTTAAAAATGAAAAATCTTGGCTCGACGTCGATAATGTTATCGCATACTAATTAGACGAATTATAATTTAAAATTAAGGTAACGCTGTCGAAAGGTTATAGTTAATCCCGCCGCGTTCGATGAGGCGAAGGCATTATGGCTCGCCAAAGTGAATTTCCGCCTTTTGTTTACGATGGATTTAACCTTTTAAGATGCTGTGCTTCCTCGTGTGCTGGATCGTTTCGCTTTAGCTGTTGTTGCGGAATTTGGCCTGACGTGTTTTTCGTGTAGAGGAAATACCCGTTGTACTGGGAAGGAAATGAGAAAATCTTAATACTTTATATTGAACTAGGTCTTCATCCTTTCCAAGTATAAAGAGCTCGAATTTCCTGTTATTGAAAACTTGCCTCTTTTTAGTCGAGTCGCATTCATTGAGAAACTACCTAAAAAAAGTTAAAAATGAAATAATACCTATAATAATTAAAAATGAAACTTTGAATCTATGAAATTCGTAATATGAATACAAAAAGAAATTAGTCAATACCTTTTGATCCAAGCATTTCGAATTGCTTGAAAATGAATAAAATTTATGGAGGAAAATTTCAAGTCAATTTAAGATTTTTATAGATGATGGAATTGTACAATTGGTGATGAGAGCGAATGAAAATTTCCAATCAAGAAAACTAATTTTAGTTCAATTTAAATCATGAAATTTTGAAATTGGAATTTGAAATAGTTTTTCTCATCCATCAGTTTTTTTTTACGAAAATAATATTGTATGGTAGATTATTCAAGTATAGTTAGGCCTTTGTCATATGATACGACAAAGCTTACAAATTCAAAAACTGAACAAAGAAAAAAAAAACGACAAGTTATAAAATTCCAAAAACTAGAGTTTCAATTTCATGTATCGTATGACTTTCGCTGAACAAATGGTTTCACTCAATTTCTCACGTTCTGTGATGTAAAAGCTCATACTTACACATGATATCCTTTTTTTTGGTAACAAGAAGTAACGAGATAATTTAATATAGCAACGCAAGGCTCCCCAAAAATGTATCACGATCTTGAAAGCAAACGTGATTTGTAATTAAGCCTTTAAAGCTCTCTAATTAAATTACGCAGGCAAATTTTTTTTTCAACTTGGGAGTATTATATGGTAATAATGAGATACTAATTAGCATTTAGATATCATAGCTGTATAATCTTCGAACAATGAATGTGTATTACTCATTACTCGCGAGGGTGAGAAAAGGATTTTCCTAAGAAAATTCTTTCCAAGTACCTATACTTAAAGATTGAAAAGTTTTATCCGATTAAGAATCCAAAGCTGTGTGCATAGAAACTTCTACGTTAAAAAGGTTTAACCGTGTCAGAAACAAAAAAAAAACTAAAAGAAAACTAGAAAAAAAAACAATTTCGATAAAAAGTGGTTGAGAAGGAAAAATAGATTGAAATGAAAACATTCTAAATTTTCAAAAATTGTTCTTTTTTTTTAAAAAAAAAGAGTAGTGGTCATTCAGGAATCAGTTTTTTTTGAGTCAAAAAAATGTAGCTCAGAAAGTCCGAATTTTTGTTTTTTGTTTTTAATACGACCGGTCGAAAAATTTTCATTTTTTAATAAATATGAGTCAGCAAATTTCTCCTTTTTTTAATGATAAGTATTAATTAGTAATTTCATTTTATTTTTACTCTCGCGATTTTCTTCCAAGTTTCGTTCCTGAAGTGTTTGTTTAGTTCAGTGGTTACTTCGAAACCTTTTCAGTACAAACTGTTTTTTAAATGTTTCTTTTCTCTACTTTTTCGAAATTTTTCAAAATTCAGTTTCTTCTCTTTCAATTTTACTTTAAAATCTTTTTGTCTTGTATTGAATAAAAAAATCATTTTCTTGCGTTGAAAATTTTCTTGGAAAATGATTTCTAAAAAATTCAAATTTTGTAAAATTATTAATTGGAAAGATTTTTCTCAGTCAAAACCAATCTTTACTGAATTCGAAATTGAAAAAAATTTGAAAGTTGGGAAATTTTTGAAATGAATCTGAAAATTTTTATGAAAGTTGGTTGCGTTTTTTTGGGGGACAATAGGAAAAATAGTTTGAATTTTTCTGAAAATCAAGTTGGAAAAAGCCACTGAACTTGATGCATTCTCACTCAAATCGCCCTAACCTATTAAAATTCACGTTCATTTACTGCTTTAAAATCTAATCTGTGTACGATTTTCAATTTATTTGCAAAATCTAAAAATTAGATATGTACCTTGTACGTACACATTTTCTTCAGAAAGTACTCCTTGTTTTTATTAATATATTGAACTGGCAAATATTTTGTAATATTGAGTTGGAGTTTTAAAAGAGAATTCTCATTATTTCGTTTTAAATTGCTTTAAATCTGTGTTCAGAAAAATTTCAACTTTGATGTAAATGAAATGCAGAGATTTTTAATTTTGACGAAACGTGCATTATGTTTAAAAAGACTGAAACAACTAAAAGCGTCGGAGCGAGAAATTTCGCGAAACTATTAATCGAAAATTGAAAATGAATCGACGTTTTTTTATTCTTCTCCTTCATTTACAAACATTCGTGTTTGACTTGGTGTTTTTTTTCATTCATTCGCGACGAAAACCGTTTGAATTTTTCCACTTTCAATTATTCAATTCTTATGTCTTAATTAAAAAAGACGTGAAAATAAAATAATGGCAGTCATTTTTTGAAATTCATTAAAAATTAATGTAGTGCAGCTATTTTAAATTAATACCTATTGTTATAAATTCATCTGCGAAGTATACTTCAACAAAATATTACCTCCCTTTTTAAATACGTGTTATTCCAACAGTGAATAATTAAAAATCGAAAGCGGGGAAATTGTTTGGTTTTGGGTATTCGCCTGAAGAATGGTTGGTTTCAGTCAAATGGAGTTTTTTGTCAAGTTGAGCTAGTTGCTAGGTGTGAGTAGATGTATTCAAAGTTCAAAAATCCGACTCACTCGAATATTTTTTCAAGATCGATTTTACTCCTTATTTTCATTTGTGTTTTTTTTTTCATCAGTTATTATATTTTTTTGTTCCTAAAATAAAATTCTTGAATATTTGTAATCGCAGATCTTACAATATTAACAGCACAGTGGATTATTTTTCTTTCTACTTTTCGGCGACGATACAAGAAAAAAATTACCACAGTTTTTGACGAGTTAATTCTAAATTCTTATTTTCAGAGAGTATTTTTCTACAATATTGGCTCGTTGTGGAAAATGCTTATCTCTATATTAAACTGGTGTAATCCTAAGCCTCGCATTATCATGTAAATTTCCTTTCGCCTGTTTGAAAAAGTAACTTTTTCCATTTTCATGAAAAAAGAAGTTCATTAGCGTTACTTTCTCCAGCAAACCTAAATGGATTGAATTATAAATTAATAAATAAATAAAAAGTTGAAATTTTAAAAACAACTCGAGGTACCTGGGTACCCTTAATAAACATATTTCAAAGGAATGTAAATTCGCCGTCGTATTGTTCCATAATTTTTTTATGTTTCATCTTTAAATTGAATACAAATTTAGATGAAAATTTTTCCTAAAGATAGGCCATGCGAATGAAGCTTTCTTTTTATCGTGTAAGAAAATCGTCGAAATGAAATTACCTTCGCCGCATTTAGCATTCGTTCTCCTTTTTGGTAATCTCATTTTGATTATTTTAAATATTTGAATATAAATTGACGGTATCAATTTTTTTCTCCTTGTTATTCGACGAATTGTTGGTAAACAAGGTAGTAAATTGAATCGATCGTGTCGTTGCAGAGTTTTTCTTACAGTTTGTTTCCCAATGCCAGTGGTGTTCACTTAATAAAATGTAATTTGTTGTCGTCGTTTGTTTATAAAAGCGGAAATAATGGAATTGATAAAATGGAATAATTTCGTCGAATTTTTTTATCCCATTTCAAAGTCCAGAAGTCTATTGAGATTTTACAAGTATTTTGCAAATAAGGTTATTTTTAAAAAGAATCGATTACTTGACGAAAGTTTTGCCAGTAATGAAGTTATTGTCTGAGGGCTGCCTTAGCTTTAGGAATTTCAAATACATTTTGCTTTAGAATGCGTATTTTTCGTCTTGATTTTTCTCACTTTTTTTAAACAGTTGGTAGCAAAAAGTCGAATTTATTTGAGAATTTTCAATTATATTCTCGGTGAATTTTAAGATATTAAAAATTAATGAAATTGAGCAACTATGGGTTAAATATATTATATTTTCAATTTATGTACATACAATGGAGATTGTTTTAAAATATAAAACTTTGGAATATGAAAATATCAAACATGAATGAAAAAAAAAAAACATGCCAAGTTGAATACAAACCAAATTTCGTTTTTTATTTATTAGTTGAAAATCATCAGTTTACAAAATCTGTCAAAAAATATCAAATTGACCTTCGAATGTCAGCAATTTTGAATACTTGACAGTTTTTGCAAAAGTTGATGTCAATAATTTTCACATTCTGTGGTAATCAATTCGGAAAATGATTCTGACGTACTTATGAATTTTGAGTTCGAATGTGATTTCAGTTTTTCTTTCGCAATAAAGTTTTTTCCAATTCGAATTTTTTGTCAAGATTTTACTCGCAAATTTGATTTTATGAGCTACGAAAAAAATTTACAGAACATAAATTGTAGAGCGAAAAATTTCCCATCTGTGGAGTCCACTTGGTTTTTTTCCTAGAAATTTTTGAGATATTTTCAATGAAAAAAAGTTGGTTTTTGAACTTTCGACGGAAAACCCTTCGAAGCTCCGCTTTCTAGACAAAAACGAATTGAACTTTGTAGAAAAATAATAGTTTTCGAAGAACCCTTCCAAGTGTCAAAAGTTATCAAAAAGTGAAAAAACAAATTTTTAAGAGAAAATTTAAATTGTGCATTTTTTTTACAATTTCCTCGATAATCAGTGTGAAAAATACTACCAAAATTATCTCCTGAATTTCACATAGCATTTCGACCCACTAATTCTGAAAGTGTTTAAGCGCTATTTCTTTTTTTCAAAATTGGGTTTTTTATTTTGAGTTCTCTGAATCAAGCTGCATCAATTAAAATTTATAAAACGTTAATTAAATTAATTCAGAGACTGAAATTTACAAAATCCATAAGCGCAATGCAAATTATGTTACGTTTTTTGGTTTTCCTGTAAAAAAAAAAACAAATTGGCACTTAGACACTTTTAGAATTAGTGAGTCGATTTTCAGTTTTGATTTGTGTTCTCATTAAAATAATTTTTTCAACATTGAAAGTGAACTGATGTGCCAGAAAAGTGCATAATAATCAAATTATTCCCTTTCTACAATTTCATTTCTTTTTTTTGAATTTTTCTGCAGCTCTTAAAACTAATTCACTTGAAAAACGGTTTTAAAAATTTTGGAGAAATATTTACCAAACAATATCTCATAGATTGATAGTTTCTGTAGTCGTCTCCTCATCAACCGTCGTATCAGGTGCTGTTGTTGATTTACATTTGAGTGAAGCTAAAGAAGCCTTAAATGTAGCTCGAAACTGGCCGCTCATGATGTAATAAATGGCAAACGTAATGGAGGAATAGATCAACGTCAGAAGATCGAAGATTTCTACCAGCTGCAGATAACAATCTTTATAAAATCGAATACCGTAAATCATACTGAAGAATCCAAATATTCCGGCAGGAACTTCGGTTATCAGAAACAATATCAATACGGTCAATAACATTTTGGTCGTTCGATTCATCTGCTTTTCTTTTTCCATATTTCTGGCTTGATCTTTGGTAATTGAAGAAATCAATTTTTGACGCCGTTTTTTCGATTCAACCAGTGCCCAGATCAGTCTATCAACATAGATGAAATCGTCGTCGTGAAAAACAAAAATTATAATCTGTATATCTGGGCCTGGATATAGAAACCACATTTAAGAGTCAAATATTGGTTTTTGAGTTGAAATTTCTTCTTCATTCTACTTCTTCTAAAAGGTCCAACATCAGTATACCGACTCGAAAACTATTTTTGACCCTTAAGGATAGTTTCTACATCCATGCTCAAATTTACATTGGCCAGACTTACCTAAGACTGAACACAGCCAACGCCACAGACGGCGTAAGTCTGAACAAAATACTGTAAATTAGGAAATTAACCCCTTTTAGAAATCCTGTTTCCGCCACATTACTGAGTCTGATTTTATAAACCGTTGTATTCTTACAACCGTAACTGCAATCGTCAGTTTCAAAGCCATTCTCATCGAGCAGCTCGACACGTTCTTTGACAGCAAAAGTAAAGAAAAGTGGTAAATGAAGAAGAGGCCAAACCACATATCCGGCCAATACCGCCCAATAAGTCATCTTCATACTGCACCAGGAACGTTCCTTCAAAGGATACGCAACCGCTATGTATCGCCATATGGCCAGCATCACGGTGTGCCACGTTGATATACCATGGAATACTCGTTGCAAGTTTATGCTGCAAAGCGAGTATAAAGTCCATTCATAGGTGTAGAGATCTTTATAAGGGAATGTCTCTGGTCGAAGGTATTGATGCAGGGTGTAGGGTATGGCCACCAGAAGTACGACGAGGTCTGCAGTTGTCAAACCGATGAGTAATACGTTTGTGGGCGAGAGCATATTTCTTCTTGTGAATATCCATACGTTCAATATGTTGCCAACTGACCCGAATAAGCATATTGTTAAGCTCACATAACCGTATATGTATTCAAAATCTTCCTGGAATTGGTAAAATCCGGCACCGCAAAGTGGATCTGAAGTGGCCATTTTGATTTTCAATTTATCTGGTGAATTTTTTTATTTTGATTAATGATAGGCAGGCTTAAAATAAATTAGGATGAAAATGAAAAATTCACCAGATTACTGTAATTAGAGTGAGAAAGTAATAAATATTACGTCCAATTCTTGTGAATTGCCCAATGCATAATTGCATAAAGCAGGACTGTTTCCGTTACTAAATTTATTAATCGTAATTTTTTGTACACTTTTTTTTTGAGGGAAGTATTTGAATTGATGTATGTCTAGATTCATTGAATGAAAGTTCGTGCTGGTGAAGTACGATTTTTTACCAAGTCCGCCCCTCCACTCACATCTCAAGGTAGTAAACTTTCAAGTCCGTAATATTTTCGTCGTTTTTAACCTGGACAATATTTTCTCAACATTATTTTTCCAACTTCCAAATTTTTTTTTCTAATATTTATTACGACTCACTTTTTTTAAAAAATTCATTTCAACTCTTGAACTTTTTATAAAATTTTGTTTCGACTCACATTTTAAAAAAATTTCACTTCCAAATTTTTCTGGCGATAGGTTCATCTTTTTAGAACACAATTTTTTTCAAATTATTTTTCAACACGATTTTTTCTATTTTTTCCAACTTGATCAAATTTTCCTCAACTATCAGCTCCAGATTTTTTCTATTTTTTTTTCAGCTTCAAAATTTTAGAAAAAATTGGAAGTTGGATGTTGGAATAAATTTTAGAAAAAAATTCGGAGTTGGAATAAATTTTTGGAAAAAATCTGTGAGTTGGAATAATGTTGAGAAAATTTCATACTAGTTAAAAATGACGAAAATATTAAGGACTTGGAAAGAAACAAAAATACATTTCTGTCGGTGAGCGGACTTGAAAAGAAAATCGTACCTCAACAGTACATACTCCAACATAAAACTCATTTTTTCCCCTAAAATTTTGAACCTGAAAAGTATTGTAAAGAAAATATGTGGAGTTATGAAAATTTTGAAGGAAAAATTTGATTGAGTTCTAAAAATATGAAAATATCGCCAGGAAAATTTGGAAGTGGAAAAATTTGAGTTGTAATAAATTTCAGAAAAAGATTGGGAGCGCGGAAAATTTTGTTAAAAACGACGAAAATTTTACGGACGACTTACACATTTCTTATCTTGAGAGGTGAGCGGCTTTGGGAAAAAAATCGTACCTCACCAGCACGAACTTTTATTCATTGAATCTAGGAATACGTTTGGAAACGCTATGCAACGTAGAACGCTGCCAAGGAGGTGGTTCAAAAATTCAACTCAATATTTTGAGCATTTTAAGGTCCTCCTTACGTGTGAGAAAACATTTTCAAAAAATAATTTTTAGGGGTTCAAAAATTTTAAGCATTGAATTTGGGTGAGTTATGCTATCAAAAAGTAGGAATCTAAAAATTTCGTAAAAAATCGTAAAGATGGATGCGAAAAAATTAGATACAGATGTTGAGAAATAACAGGTGCTGGTGGAATTTGTTTTATGTATCTGCATTTTTATAGGCTATTCGTGTGCGTAAATATCTAATAGGTATGATTACTTCGAGTAGATGTCATTGCCTCGGGCACTCGGGCTCAGATAGGTAGCTTATTAGCTATATGTAATGAAAACCGGATTTATGATGTTTTTAGTCTCTGTTGTCTATACATAGGTATTACATTTCGTTACTGGTTTGCGAAAAAGAAACACACAGTATAAAAACGAAGACACGAAGAGATAAGAATATGAAATTGTGTGATTACATCAGAATACATTTTTGGGAGAGACAAACTTTGATGATGTGTATCGAGTATTTGGTTAAATTTTTTTTAAATTAATGGATATTGGAGGTGAAATATTGAAAAGGAAATCTTAACGTTTGACAGTTATTCTTAGAAGTCAGTTTTGAAAAATTATCTTTTAAAAATACGTTCGTTTTTGTGGTATCTTTCCCTCCTCGATATGAATAAAAAAATGACTTACCGAATATTTCTTGTTGAGTGATGTTCCAGTTTCATTTCTTTGCCTTTTTTTTTTTCCATCAACATACGATATGCAATGTCATGAAGTACTCTTGTTTGCTTGAAAAATTTCTTGCGTTTTCAATATTATCGGAAGTTATACTGATTAATTATTTTCTTTCTGTATTATAATCATTTAGTCACAACTTACAACGCCTTATGCAAAATAACATGCAAGTATAATTTTAATCGATTTTTTCTTATCGTACCTAAACGTCACGAATAGATGTACGTACAGAGACAGACTACAGTTGAATCAATGAACCACGTGGATCAGATTACCACGAATCGCATGTGTATTTGCTACGAATTCAGTGAAATGTTGTCTAACAGGTGGTTTGGGAAATTTAAACACAACGAGATAGTTGATTGTTCTCTGTTATGTTTTGTTGTACAGCAAATCTTGAAAATGCTGTACTTTTTTAAAACAAATTTTCGCTTTAGTTTGAAAAATTCGGTATTTTTTGGTGGGAAAAATTCTTTTATTTGAATTGAGAAATTTGTAATGGAACCAAAATGTTTTATTTGGCCCTTTAAGTATTGATGAATAATATGACAACAAGTTCTCTTTTTTTCACTGAAATTTACTATCTCCATTTTTTTTTTCTAGAATAATTAATAAGTAATAAGTACCTTTTTTTCATGAGATAAAAAAATTGTTACAAACACTTGATTTTTTGAGATTCGTTAGACTTTTTGGTTTACATTTGTGATACAGCTAGAGACCTACGTCGAATGTGAATTTCATAGATCCATAGTTTCTGCAGTCGTCTCTTTATCAGAAAAGGGCACAATTCGAATCATTGGTGATTCAAATCATTTCCTACATTGTCATTGTCATGATTCGTGATTCGAAAAAATGATCCGACAAATCATTTTTCAAGCATGAGTCATGATTGTGATTCGAATCACTCTCCAAATTTGAATCAGTTGAAATTGACTGATTAAAAAGTCAAAAGTTCATTTTTGAATCAGTAATCTTTTTTTAATTACTGAAATGAATCAGTAAAAATTTCAATTTACTAATTCAATCAGTGATTACATAATCACTGGTTGATTTGGTAAATTGAAATTTTTACTGATTCAAAAATGAAAATTCATTAATTGAATCAGTAACTTTTGACTGATTCAGATCTAGAGAGCACTTTGTTCATGACTCGAAGTATTTCAAATCAAGAAAGAATGCAAGAAATGATGTACCAAAAGCAAAAATCTCCACAAAAATGTCGTTTCTCATTTTTTTATTCAATTTGTCAAGTTCACTTTTCCGTATGGTTTATTAATGCGAGGTACCTTGCTCATAAAGAAGAATATTATCCCACTAAACATGCACTAATCTAATGTTTTATAGTGTAAAAGACAAGTAGTTCGAATCATTTCCCACGTCATGTCATGATTCTTGATTGTGATTCATTTCAATTATTTCGTGAGTTTGCCTATTTCTGTCCTCATCCATCATTTCAGATACCGTTGTTGATTTGCATTTAAGCGAAGCTAAAGAAGCTTTGAATGTAGATCGAAACTGGCCATTCATGGTGTAATAAATAACGAACGTTATGGAAGAATAGATTAACGTCAGCAAATCAAAGATCTCTACCAGCTGCAGATAACAATCTTCATAAAATCGAATACCGTAAATCATACTGAAGAATCCAAATATTCCAGCTGGAACTTCGGTTATCAGGAACAATATCAATACAGTCAATAACATTTTGGTAGTCCGATTCATCTGCGTTTCTTTTTCCATGTTTCTGGCTTGATCTGAAGAAATCAATTTTTGTCGCCGTTTTTTGAATTCAATTAGTGCCCAGATCAGCCTATAAACATTGTTGAAACAACCGTTGTCGTGAAAGTAAAAAATTATATTCTACGTGTTCCTAGATATAGAAACAATACTTGAGGGTTAAAAATTGGTTTTTGAATTGTTGAGATTCCTCCTCGATTCTACTCCTTCTGACGAAAGAGCCAAAATCAGTGCTGACTCAAAAATCATTTTCGTAGCCCAAGGGTATGGTTACTACATCCAGGCTCGCATATATTAACTAGACTTACCTAAAACTGAACACAGCCAACGCCACAGACGGCGTAAGTCTGAACAAAATACTATAAAGCAGGAAATTAACCCCTTTTAAAAATCCTGTTTCCGCCACATTTCTGATTCTGATTTTATAAACCGTTGTATTCTTACAACCGTAACTGCAATCGTCAGTTTCAAAGCCATTCTCGTCAAGTAACTCGACAAGTGCTTTGACATGAAAAGTAAAGAAAAGTGGTATATGAAGAAGAGGCCAAACCACATATCCGGCCAATACCGCCCAATAAGTCATCTTCATACTGCACCAGGTACGTTGCTTCAAAGGATATGCAACCGCTATGTATCGCCATATGGCCAGCATCACGGTGTGCCACGTCGATATACCATGGAATACTCGTAGTAAGTTTATGCTGCAAAGCGAGTATAAAGTCCATTCATAGGTGTAGAGATCTTTATAAGGGAATGTCTCTGGTCGAAGGTATTGATGCAGGGTGTAGGGTATGGCCACCAGAAGTACGACGAGGTCTGCAGTTGTCAAACCGATGAATAATACGTTTGTGGGCGAGAGCATATTTCTTCTTGTGAATATCCATATGTTCAAAATGTTGCCAACTGTCCCGAATAAGCATATTGTTAAGCTCACATAACCGTATATGTACTCAAAATCTTCTTGGAATTTGTAAAATCCGGCCCCGCAAAGTGGATCCGAAGTGACCATCTTGATATTCAATTCATCTGTTGAAGTTTTATTTTGATTAATAACAGACAGATGTGTGGTGATGCTTTGAATAAATTAAAAGGAGAAGGGAAAATTCGCCCGATTAAATAGGATGAGAACGTATATAAATATTATGCCCAATCCTTGTACGTAAATTGTCAAACATATGAAACAGAACTTTTTTCATCACTCCTCAGTCCTCACGAAACGATTCAATAGTTTTTCAGCGTGAAGGGTAAAATTGGTCTCTAAGCGATCTCCTCCACTTTTTTCTTCCCAAAAAATTTGACTCAATAATTTAAGCTCCTCCTTCCCTATAAAGAATTTTGGACGAAATTTTCAAAAAAATTTGTTTGGTACCTACTGTAATAATCGTAGAATAATATCATTTTTTTCAAAATTTTCCCTCTCTGGTAGACTTTTTTCACTGAAAATTGTTTATTGTTTTTACTTTATTTGCAGTATTCCCTCTTCCCACCACTTTTTACCAGTGGTTTATAAAAGAGGTAGACTATGGTCAAAGTTGACTTAAATTGCTGTTGAAAATAAAGGGAGAGAATGAAGGAGAACTCAAATTTATTTCCCAAGTTTCGGAAAATCTTGATGATTGAAGGAAAATCGATGAATTTCCAACTTTTGAAGTTTTTTCCCCAAACATTTTCACGTTCTCTTTGATAAAAACTCAAACACATTGATACATCTCAACAAAATGTGATATTTTTCTTCCTAGTCGTTTTTCTATTTTACAGGGACGATCGAGAAGATTGCTACGGGTTGTCTGGAATTCAATTCGAGATGGCGTTTTTTGGGGTGAGAGAGGGAAGGAGACGCAATAAATTGTGAAAAATTTTTTCAGTCCCTAGATATTCGAATTATCATTAGCACAATTGGATAAACGTGGCTACAAAAAGGAAAAATAAGCGAGAATTCGAAAATTTTTCAAAAATTCAATACATATGTACATTTTGTCAGGTACAAAATCTAACGAACCGATAGTCCAAAAGTGGGTTTTTGGGATTTTCATGGTTGCTGAACTTCATTTTCATCATAATTAAATTCCTGTATCTGAATTGGGCCCCAAAAAAGAGGATTCAAAATTCATGAAAAAGCTTTGAACGCGCTCCTAAAAGTCGACCAACTCGATTTTCGATGATTTTTTTGTGCTACTCGTAATGGAAATTTCTCAAAATTGATTTTTTTCGGGAGACCTCAGCGCCCTTTTGTTTGTTTTTTAAATGTTTTACAACTTTTACCATGTTTTTTTTTTCATTAATGCTAAATTTAGAAAGTTTTAGCCGAAAAGCCCAAATTTGAACACCTTTGTCCCCAAAATAAGGACAAAATATGCACCAATTTTAGGGAAGTTCGGGATATTGAAATACGTGCTCTAATGTGCATATATACGAAACTTTCCCATCCTGCTAATTTGTTTGGAGTTAGGGCTTTTTTTTTTACCTAAAATGACTGTACTAATTGTGGATGAAAAAAATATTGAAACGAAATCTTATGGTTTGACAGTTCTTCTTAGAAGTCAGCGTTGAAAAATTATCTTTTAGTTCGTTTTTGTGCTATTTTCAGTATCATCTTTCCCTTCTCAAATCAATACATATTATAAATAAAAAATTGACTTACCGAATATTTCTTCTTTAGTGATGTTCCAGTTTCATTTCTCTACGTTTTTTCATAAACATTTCTCATCATACTTAGTACATCTAACTGACCTAAAATTCTTTGCTACATAACATGTATAATTTTAATCGATTTTTCATCGTAAAAAACGTCACGAATAGATGTACAGAGTACAGACTACAGATAAATCAGTGAATCACGTTGACCAGATTACCACGAATTGCATGAATCGGCAACGAATTCATGTGAAATGTAAACTAACAGATGGTTCGGGAAATTCAAACACAACGAGAAAGTTTATTGTTTTCTGTTATGTTTTGTTGTACAGCAAATCTTGAAAATGCTGTACTTTTTTAAAACAAATTTTCGCTTTAGTTTGAAAAATTTGGTATTTTGCGGTGGGAAAGAATTCTTTTATTTGAATTTAGGAATTTGTAATAAAATTCAAATGTTTTATCAGATCCTTCAAGCTACAAATGTGAAAAAATAGTGCTGGAAATGAGAAATGTGTTCGAAAAGTTCTGAATTCAGCTCTAAAGTCCTGCTGTTTTTTTTTTTTCACTAAAATTTGTTTTCTCCATTTCTTTTCTTGAATTATTAATATACCTTTATTTTTTTTTTACATAATGAGATTTATGAATTGTTTGAATGAATTGGATCAGGTCTGAAAACCAGTAGAATCGTTTCAATTTTTGTAAAGGTAAACTTTGTTGGAAAGGAAGAGACATTGTTGAAATATTTTACTGGAAACCATGCAACAATTCAAAAAAAAATCCAATAAAGTCCTGGATTTAAATTTGAAAATTGTTGTCAAAGGTGAGTCAGATATTTTTTTAGGTTCATTGTAAAAACTTGATTTTTTGAGATTCATTATATTTTTTGGTTTGCATTTGTGACATCGTCAAAGAGGGCAGGTATAGACAATATTTATGTCGGAAATGTAGATTTTGCACGAAACGCAGAAATTAACAAAATTATTGATTTTTCAGCCGATTAGTAAATTGCAAACCTTGCATTTCAAATGATAATGAGTTAAAGTCTTAAAAATGTTGCCTGTTTGCGTGAAAATGAGAAATAAACAAAATGGTTCATCAAAATTTTACCAATAAAAGTGAAGAAATCGGACTTGAAGTGGAATTTTATTATGCAGAGAACTCAATTTCAGAGTGGTTCCAAAAGTTTATAATAGTGTAGAAAGAGAAAAAAATCTCAGACATATTTCTATTAAAATTCAGTTTATTAAGTGAAAAAAGTACTAAATTTTCATCTGAGTTTTTCTTGAAATTTTGATTCTCTAAAATCATCATTTTGGAAACATCAAAAATTCACTACCGTCTCATTTTTCGGAAATTTTTTTATTCGAAAGGGAATTGGTTTGGTATCGCTGTCTATGTCTGTGTCACATTTTTTAAAATTTTTTGACAAAAATCTGTAAAAAAAATATATCTCGAGTGTTTAACTCATCTTTTGTAAATGACTGCTTAAGTACTTATTGTTCAAGAATTGAAGAAACGAAGACGACCTGAAATGGGACGGATTAAAAAATTGAAAATTTTCCGTTCATTATTTACCTATTTTATATCTATTGATGCCAATGAACTCTCGATTTGTGGATATTCCTGAAAGGAATCCCCATTCAAGATATGTCAACATATGGTATTAACATTGACGGCTTATTCTTGATTCATTTTGTGGACAAACCCCACAATCATGCAGATAGCGCTGTCATTGCCTAACAAAATGAAATATAATTGATGTAATGGAAGGTGCCAAAGTACAACCGCAAAATTTTCATTCAGTTGCCAGTATTATTTTTGTTTTACTAGACGTATCTATTACTCTCGTTCGTTCTGCTGTGTCTATAATTTATACAAGGTCGATGAATAAAGTTAAGTACCAATTAGATGGTTTGAAAATGGCATATACCTAATAAACTAGTAGGAGGCCGAGGTACGTAATACATTAATATCTTATCTAGAATAAAAATGAAAAGCACTTGCATCTAGGTAGTTGTATCAAGTTATGTTGAATCCGTGTAATTGCCGAATGCGTGAAGTAGGCAAAATTCCTGCCTAATCTATGAAATTTTCAATTCCATAGCTTTCTACCAATTTTCTCTTATTCCATCAACATTTTTTATACATACCTATTTTGACTTTGGCTGCATTTTTAAAAATATAATTTGTCTATTTTAATCGGGAAATTTTTTATGTCAAAGAATATTCTTCTTTCTTTAAATTTTTTTTTTTCATAAAAATGTTCATAATTATCGAGGTACGAAGAATTTCTTTTATTAATGTTCTCCGAAGTTTGCTCTTTATGCGGAAGTATCTAATTTTTTCTGTGAAACAAGAAAAATGATGGAAAATGAATTAGGCCACCCATGCATTAGAAAGGAATCATGTTCATTTCATGCATTCAGTATTTACACATGATTTTTGGGGTTGGGGGTGGGGGAGTAGGAATTACGCTTTTCTAAGGATTAGAAACTGTGGTATTATGTTGTTGGATTTCTCAACTTAATCAACCTGTTTTAGGGTATTTCTTCCTACAATTTTTTTCAACAATTGGCATGAATCAATCAGCACCATTTTGCGGTACAACATGGAATTCATTTCAATACTTCGTAACAGATCATTCGGTGCGACTGTACTCATTATTGTTACTACTCGTAATGGGATCAGTTTTAAACACGTTGATCGTCTTAATATTCGCAAAAAATATCATTTTATCGTCAAACTTATTATTCACAAGTTTGGCTATTTCCGACTCGATCTTTCTGTTTTTAGGATATCCTCGATTATGGATAGCAATTTCTCATCACGTACACGATTCCTTAAACCAAGGCTTACCTTATTCGAAAACAGAAAGGGTTATAGATTACTATCTGTCCACATGTCAGAAAATTTTCTACCATATTTCTGTATATCAAACAATGACGTTGGCAGTTTGGAGATACATCGCTATCACATATCCTTTAAAAGAAAAAATTTTGTGTAATTGGAAGACGACGTTTATAAGTATCGTCATGATTTATATATTATGCACTTTATGCTATTTACCAGAATTATTTGGTATGAACATACCTTCGGTACAAGAAACATTGTGTGGAAAAGCTGCGAAGATCAGAAATACAACTCATAAGGTCCAAAAAACGGTGGGAAATTGAGAATAAATCATCAAAATGATTCAATTCTGGAATTAATAATTCGAGAATATAATTTTTTCAGGAGAACGTACCCTTTTTCCAACCATTCAACGATTTAATTTACATTGTAATATTGAAAATGATACCATGTTCTATTATTGCCATTTGCACCGTGAAGTAAGCACTTTTAATCAGACCGAATCAGATCTATAAAAATTCAATGCAGTCAGTTTATTTTTAAATTTCATTCGCAGATTCATCCAAGTGTTGAAAAAATCAAAAACACGCCGAAAACAAATCGTAGCAAAGTCTAATGCAGATTTAGCCGAAACTGAGAAACAAATGAATCGAACGACAAAAATGGTTCTTGGAATAACGATATTTTACTTATTTATGAATGCCCTTATGACCATCGGTCGGATTTTGGTCATCATCTACGGCTCCGAATTCAAAAAAGATTGTTTTCCAGGAATCAAATGTGCGAATAACTTTCTAGCTATAATTTATGCAACTATTCCTTTGATAGTTTACTATATTACCAGTCGACAATTTCGCGATAATTTTAAATCTTTGATCTATTCCGGAAGACTCGCACGGCTTCGTTTTTCGATCAAAAATTCGCGTAGTTTTGATGTCAAGACGAGCTCGAGTACACTGCCAAGTATGACGGATAGCTCTGCGTGTATTTGCAGAGTGACATATTTAAATAATGATGTTATGCATTGATCCCATATCATTATGTCGTTCTGTCGTTCAATAAATGAACTCAGGCACGAATATATAAATGTTTTTATTCATTTTCCTCCCTTATAAAATTACTCAATATCTACCAATTACCGTAACATTAGAAATTTTTGACATAGTTTTTAGAAACAAATCAACTTTGATCGATTTTTCGATTAAAATCACGCCGAATTTGTTTTCAAGAGTTCAAAAAATCGGTTAGGGGTGGTGAACCTACCTTTTTTGCCGATTTTGACTGCTCCAATCCCAACAGTGTTGCCTGCTTTGGCAAATGGTTTTGGTAATTTTTACCCCTCCCCCCCAGTTCAAAAATTTTTTGGCAAGGGAGAGAGGTACCAATATTTGTATTTCCTCTCTTCATTTTTTACCAAATGCAGATGAGAATTTTGTATTTTTTTTTTCAAGTAATTTTACCGGATCAGGTGCAGGAACTCTGAAAATAGTTTTGCAAAATTTCTGGACAGTTTTCACTGAATTAAACTTGTTTAAAAATTTTGAACATCCCTTTCATAATGACCGAAGGTGCAATGGAATTTTTTTCCTCGAATAAAGTATCCTTCATCCGTAAAAATACTACAAATTGGAAACTTTGAGATGGTGGAAATTTTTCAAGAGAATTGAGAGCATCGAAAAATTCATTTCCGAATCCGTTTTCTCGAATGAAATTTTCCTGAATGGACAAGAAATTAAAAATGAATATTATTTGGTATTTACAGAACGATGTGGGGACATCGTTGGGGTGGTATTCGCCACTCAATGGTTTGAAATGGATTTGATAATTAATTTCATCATTTTTAATGTATAAAATTTTTCTGATGGCTGAAATCGTTTGACACTCAGTTTTGAAAAAAATTGTTGAGATAATCGCATATTTTTTCCATCCAGATAAAAAGAGATAAATATTACTGTTGAAGAAGAAAAATGTTTGTCTTCAAAGGTTACAGCCGAAATCAGCATTATGGCAGTGAGAGGAGAGGGGAATAAAAATTCAAATCAAAGGAAATTTTGTTGATTGATTTTCCATCAAAAATCATTTTTTTGTTTCGAATCCCATTGCTCTAATTAGATATTACAAACTTGCTTTGATTTTTTCTCAAGTTTTTGAAAATTTGCGTAACTGAAAAAAGCACGTGAAAATTATGTAAGTTGCAATTTTTTCAAAACCATCTTTTCAGATCTGTAAGGACTGTTTTCAACTTTTCCAGATTTTCTCTCTAAAATTTAGACCAAATATTTTGTAAAAGAGCTCAATTCGGCGAAAAATTGCCCAAAGATTTTGCAAAACAATTTCTAGGGTTCCTGCGATCCTTTGGAGATTATCTGAAAAATACGAAATTTTCATCATTCTGTATTGGCCAGAAATGAGAAAATTATGAAAATAAATTATTGACACATTTTACCTGTCTAAAAAAATTTAAGTCAAGACGCCCAGAGGCCAAATTGTTGTCAAAATCATTTGCCGAAATAGCTAGTAATTTTTTCACTTCTTTCGTTAAAATTTTGACCACAATCCTCATTTTTTCATGTACCTTCATCATCTATTTTCAAAATTACAACTTTTCGTTTATTTTCACTATACTTATTGGAAATTTTGGAAATGGTTCAAAACACAAAAATTTTCTAAATACCTACAGTAATTTTGGAAGAGATCACTCAAATTTCAACAGAATAAAAAGAGGATTTACGTAAAATATTGATTTTTGATTATCTCAAATTTGTTTCCAAAATCGTCGTATCCAAAAAATGCGCCATTGACTTGTATAAGAAGATGGAGTGGAAAATTGACACTTTTTGAATTTGCGATTTGTATGCGATCAAGGATTATTATTTGAACAAATAATTCTAATTGAAATAATTTCATCTTATTTTCGCACGTATTGCTACCTATTAATTATTTTCCAGATTGGTAATTTTTTTATTGTGCGGAGTTCTTTTCTTCATTGGCTGGAAAATTTACGACGAAAAAATATAATGTCACTTGAACATTTTAATATCAAAAAATTATAGAAATGCATAGCAAGATACGAGTCAATAGCGACAAATAATATCAAATCTTAGTCTTCTAAGTACATATACCAATCTCTTATTTTTTAAATGTGTATTCGTCTTGTTCTCGGAATTAAGTTTCAAATTATCCGTTGACTAATTTGGTACCTCTATTTACTCTACCATCTGCCACTAAGTACCTATTCATTTACACGCATATGTACGTAATTCTTCAACCATGTGATCATCATTCTGTTGCGGGAAATTACTCGTCTCTTCTTTAGTTTTTCGACTGTATTTAAAATCGAAACTGGGAAACGTATGCCAACTTGTTCACCTTCGAGGTAATCCCAATGAATACCTCGCCTATCTCTTTAAAAATTTTTCTTCCAATTTGTTTAACACAATGAGCCTTGTGATTAGAAATTGTGATTATTATGATTCACGTTGAAGTAGCTGTAAAATACTGAAACGTGATCATAGTACCTATATTGTGACCAATGCCGTTAATGTACTTATAACTTTTTACCTGCAGTATTTGGTTATAAATTTACGCGGAATTTTTATGATTTTTTGAAGTGCCACGCGAAGTTTCCTTTTCGTGTGAAGAGTTGGGAATTTTTTAATATCTAATATTTCGAGTACCTAATTAGAAAATAATGGTGCGAAATTGTCGCGGAATTATTAATTAGATATGGTATGTAGAAAATATTCGACGTAAAAATTGGTGCTAAAAGGTTATCTAAAGATGTAATTCCGGGTGAACAATTTTTTTCAAATTCATCGCCGTAGATGACCATCTGTAGGTATCCCAGCAATGGTCAAAAGAATATAATTTAATCAGAAAAAAATGTCGTCATCACATTCCAAGCATCATTTTTATGGTTAGTTCTTCGGTGGAGAGTGGAAGGCATAAAACAATGAATTTCTGGGAAAAAATTAAAACATTTTTGTGATGAATACTCTGACATCAATAATATATTTCATTTTTCAATTTTTCTCATAATTAAATTTTAAAATAGGGCTAGAGGAAAGAGGAGGAGGGTAGAAATATGTATTTCTCTCTTTTGACATTACATGTCCACTATGACATAATGACATTATATTGAACGTGAAAAAATTTGGAAAAAAATTGAATGATCGATGACACGATAAATTTAAAATGCATGAAATTTTTCATAGAAATTATGGTTTCGCTCTTTTTAAAAAAAGGTTTTAAATTCATAATATTAGCAACACTCTCTCTCTAAATTGTAAGATAATAATAAAAACATACAAGATACGTTTAATTTTTTAAAAAATGGGTAAAGGTATTGAAAAAAAAATTAAAAAAGAAAGCAATTTTCAAGAAACAGAATTAGAAAATAATTGAAGCGAATTGACATTCTAATAAAAAATTATAAATAAAAATAAGTGTGTTTGAGCAATAAATAAATAAGAAAGAAATGAGAAAAGTATTTCTAAGTACCTAGATAAGTGTTTGAAAAAAAGACAAAAATCGAGAAAAAAAACTCTAGTGCATTGAAATATTAATAAAAAAAAGTCATAAAACAGTAAATAAATATTTAAAAAAGTAATATTTTAGTAAAATCAGAGAAAACTGGAAAAAATACCTTATATTAGTAGACGGTCTTTAAGATTATGTTTCAATAATTGTGAGTAAAGTTTCTAAAGAATTCTGTATAATTTTTATCAAAAAATCGATTAACCTATCTGTCTGTTTTTGAGAATCATATGAGAATTGAAGAATTACCGAAACGAATTGAAAATTTTCAATTCACGTACATATTTGTTCCTGAGTTCATTTATTAAACGACAAAACGACACAAAATTTGATTTGAGATCAATCTATAACATCACCATTAAAATATGAAACTCTGCAAATAGACGCAGAGCTGTCAGAACTGTTTGGTAGCGTACTCGTGCTCGCCTTGCAATCAAAACTACCCGAATTTTTTATTGAAAAACGATGCAGCGTGTGTCTTCCCGTAAAAATTAACGATTTTAAATTATGACGGAATTGTCGACTGGTAGTACAGTAAACTATCAAAGGAGTTGTTACATAGATTATCGCTAGGAAATTAATCGCACATTTGATTCCTGGAAAACAATCTTTTTCGAATTTAGCACCGTAGATGCAGACCAAAATCATACCGATGGCCATCAGAACATTAATGGATAGAAAAAATATCGTTACTCCGAGAACCATTTTTGTCGATCGATTCATTTGTTTTTCTCTTTCGGATAAATTTCCATTGGATTTTGCTACAATTTGTTTTTGGCATTTTTTTGATTTTTTCAACACTTGAATGAATCTGCGAATGAAATATATATCTACGTAAAGACTTGCGATTGTTTTAGTAACGGCTCACAAAAAAAGAGACCTGAGCAGTAAAAACAGAATTCTGAGAAAAACTCGTTGAGAATTTTAATGAACTTTTTTAAAGCTTTTTTTTTGGATAAGATTTTGAGAATTGCTTCTACCAAATCTCAATTTCTCAAAGTCTGGGGACCTTGAGGATGGTTTCAATCGATTTTTAAGGGTTATCTGAACCCGAATCCGAAAAAAATGACTTTCGATTAAAATGACTGCCAAGGTTCCTTTTTTCGTGAACCACCATTAGTGCATCAATTTTTTAGAAGCTTGATTTATTTCGATTAAATATGCTTACTTTACGGTGCAAATGGCAATGATGGAACACGGTATTATCTTCAATATTACGATGTGAATTACATCGGTGCATTTCGGGAAAGAAGGTACTTTCTCCTGAAAAAATTATATGTACTCTCGAATTATTTCAAACACATGAATCGTTTTGATGTTTTGCTCTAAACTTCTTACCGTATTTTGGACCACATCAGTTGTATTTTGAATCTTCGCAGCCTTTCCACACAAAGTAACTTGTACCTTAGGCATGTTCTTACCCATTAAATTTGGTATAAAGCATGAAATGCATAATATATAAATTATTATGATACTTATGAAAGTCGTCTTCCAATTACACAAGATTTTTTTTTTAAAAGGATACATGATAGCTATATATCTCCAGATTGCCAATGTCATCGTTTGATACACAGAAATGTGGTAGAAAATTTTCTGAAATGTGGACAGATAATGATCTATAACCCTCTCTGTATCCGAATAAAGTAAATCTTGGTCTAATGTGTCGTCTGTGTGATGAGAAATTGCTATCCATAATCGAGGATATCCTAAGAATAGGACGACCGAATCGGATATAGCCAAACATGTAAATAATAAGTTTGACGACGAAGTTATATTTTTTGCAAATATTATGGCGATCAATGTGTTCAGAACTGATCCCATTGCAACTAATAACAATAATGTGTACAGTCGCACTAAATTATCTGTCACGAAGTATTGAAATGAATTCCACGTCGAACCACAAAATGGTGTTGATTGATTCATGCCAATTTTTCGATCCTAAAACGAAAAAAAATTTGGTGTAAAGTTAGAATTTTAGCATCAGTTGTTGAAAACAATTTCAAGAAGAAATATAAAACTGGTTGTCTAAATTTGAGAAATTGAACAAAACAGTACAAAAATTGGTAATTCTTAGAGAAGTGTAATTTTTTTCCAAAAAAATTATCGTCCTTGATGACTAATCTGCATAAGTTGAGCCGAATTGGTGTGATTGTCGAATGTATGAAGTAAAAAAGTATTCTAGCTTCTGCACGTGGACGATGCTTTCCATAATTTATGAATTTTTTTAAATTCGAAGCTTTTATCATTTTATTGTGCCACAAAAAATTGAGGTACTTCGGCACGAAGAGTAAATTTTCAAGCACATTTCAAGATTGAAAATTTTCCTATGCTAATTCATGGTATCTATGGAGTTGACGGTGAAAAAAGCAACAGAAAATCGCAAGAATTTCATATTGGTCGCAAGAAAACCAGAAATTAGCATGAATATTTTTTATGATTGTACTGCTAAAGGGAAGAATGTTCAAAATTTTTTCTTTCCTTTTATTTTTCAATTGATGCATAAAAAAAGGGATCTTTTTTTGAGGAAATTTTAAAATCATAAAAAAATGGGGAAAATAAAAAAACACAGAAAATATTGTGAATTTTTTTTTTCGAATTTTATCATCAAGAATTATAAAAAAAATTCCCAAATTTAGATAGCCAGATGAAATTTAAAAAAAACTAAGGTTGAAAGTTTGTACTCTTTATGTCGAAAGATTTTGATATTTGGATTTTAAAAATTCATAAATTTAGTAACCAGCTTCCCAAATTTGTGCATTTGGACAAGAATTTTGCTTACTTCATTTATTCGGCAATTACATGGACTCAACGTAATTTACTCACTATATGCAAAAACTTATTTCTATCTGAAATTAGATAATGTATTACATACCTCGGCTTCTTATTAGTTTAATATAGGCCATTTTCAATTCATCTTACACTTAACTCTATTCATTGACGTTGTATAAATTATGAACACGGCGAAGCGAACGAGAACACGTCTGGTAAAACCAAAATATGACTGAAAACTGCAGGGGGAAATTTTTGCCAGTAATATTCTGTTCACACCTCGCATCAAACCAATTATCATTTGTTATGTAATTGCAGCATTGTCTGTTTGATGGTATAGATTGTTCATGAAATACCTATACCTAAGTCAAGAATGAACGATCAATATTGATACCTTATTGACAATTGACATAGCTTAAATTGGAACTTCTTGCGGGAATATATGCAAATCAAGAGTTCGTTGATATCATTAGACACTGAGTAATGAGTATTTTCATCAACTCAAAAAAAAACCGCCATTATAAAGGGGCGTGCAGATTTACGTCTGAAAGCAAGTAGGGAAAAAATTTGAGTGTAAAGAAATTGTCTTTGGGCCAGACCGAGTACCTAGTGTCTCAAAAACGACAAAATTTGATGTTTAGCTTCTAGAAATTTCATTAAAACTTGAAAATTTAAAAAAAATTATTTAAATTTTTTTTAAAAATTTATTTGACGGCGAATAAAATGGAAATTTGTAAAAATTCGAGTGAGTGGAAAAATCTTACTTTTTTCCAATTTCCCCCTTTAATTTAAGAATATATTTCCTTAATTTTCTGAAAAATTGAAACAATTCTTTGGGGTAAGTAAGTACATAAATCAAAATTGCTGCTGGTGTTAATTTTTATTCTGATAAATATCTTGATTTTTTTTTCATGGTTTTTAATTTTTTTTATTGGAAGTAAAAGAAATTATTTTTGTATGGTCTGAGGCAGATATATGGATAATTTTATTCATAAAATCATGCACTTCGATTTTTTTTTACCAATAGGTACTTCAATTTTTGAAGAAAATAATTTACAAATCATTTTTCATCGAAAATGTTTTCCAAAAAATTTAAAAAAATAATTTCTTGTGAATTTTTTTGTAGAAAATTTTCTGTAAACGTACCTAATTTTTCCCAGTATTTATGAATTTTGAGATAACATTAACTTTGGTCTAAATTCCAACTTGTTTTTACATTTTTGGACAGGATTACTGTAAGGGTCAAAAAAATGAAATTTTAACTAAAAAGAAGTTTGAAACTATAACTTTCCAACTCCATTTTTACCCTCTCCCCGTCCTACGGTCAAGTTACTTTTTATTTACAGACAAGAAGTACGTTGAGAACTGTGATGAATTTTGTTGAAAAAAATTGAAAATTCTAATGTTTATCGAGAAATTTTTGGGTTGAACGCAAAAGATTTCCAAACTCGATTCGCATATACCTCGGTATTTTTAAAAAAATGATTGCAAAAAGTAGTTCAGCTTGTTTATCTAAAATGGAAATGGCCCGTACTTTGAAAAATGAATCATTCTTGTTTCTTAAAATTGTAATTTTGCAGTTTAACAGTATTCGCATCGCAGAAGCATTCATAAAATAGCAACTTTTTTTTGGAAAGGTGCCAAAAAAAGTTGGAAAATTCGTGTTTTAAATTTTAAAAAGCAGTGAGGCGTTGCATCGTGAATATTCTTTCGTACAGTAAGGCTACGTATTAACGACCCAAATTTAACTTGAAAAAAGATTTTTTTGATTGATTTTCAAAGATTTGTTTTTTATTTTAAAACGCTGGTATAAAAGGATAGGTACAAAAAGATCGTTTGTTTTCTTACTTGGCTAATTTTTACTAATAATACTTATCGTGGAAGTAGCATTACTTATTTCTAGGCTATCAGTTACAGTAATCATATTACTTTTATCCTCCGGTGAAACGCAGGATGGAAGTAATGATTTAAAAGTATCGCGAAATTGTTGACTAGTACAATAATATACGACAAAAGGAATGACCGTATAAATCAACACCAACAGGTTATTTATACAAATGATTGCCGGAGAACACTGTTTTTCAAATTCTGAACCGAAAATGAGCATCAAAATCCGACCAATAGTCAGTCCGGTATTATTGGTGAGAAAAAATATCGTTATACCGAGTACCATTTTTGTCGTACGATTCATCAGCTTCTCTTTTTCTTCCAATTCCTTGTTGAAATTCGGTATCATTTCTTTTCGACGTATTTTCGATTCATGTAAAACTCGAATAAATCTGTAAAAATCGAACAGGTTATTTAAAAATATACCGATTTCAATTTCAGTTCCGGGAATTCGCCAATGCAATAAAATTAACTCACCTAATGGTGCAAATTGTCACAATAGCGCACGGTATCATCTTCAATACAATTATGTAAAATAAATGATACAATATATTCTGATGATCTGCGAAAGTCTCATCGTTGGCATCCGTCGTCGGAGGATCTTGCATTAGAATCGGTACAAAATATGAAAAGCATATCACATAAACGATGACTACGCAGATGAAAGTTATCCTCACACTGCAGAAGACTCGTTCCTTTAAAGGATGAGTGACAGCGATGTATCGCCATACCGCCAATATCATCGTTTGATAAAGCGATATATTGTAGAATATTTTCTGGCCTGTGCACAAAAAGTGATCTGCGTATTTCTCCACATCCGTGTAAGAGCCTCGATCCAATTGGTAATGGATGTGATTATGCGTTATACGGAACACTAATTGAGGAATGCCCAAAACTAATACCATCAAATCGGAGATGGTTAAACTTGTGAATAAAATATTTGACGATGTAAGCGGATTCCTCGTGAATATAATTATGGTCAGTATACTTAAAGGTGTCCCGATAGTCTCCAGTACTAATATCACCGAACCGTACAAATATTCTGTGATGAAACGTTGCGAGGAATTCCATATTTCGCCGCAGAAAGGCTCCGAATAATTACTCATTCCAACTTCTCGTAGCGGTTTTATTGATCTGAAAAAGAAAATGAACGAGTTTAGTTGTATGATCAAAAACATTAATTAGGTACACGTGTTTCAGATTGACAAAAAAATCTAAATCAAAAAAGATGGGAAATAATTTGTTGGCAAAATCGATAAAAGATTTTTTCGAAAGAGTATAATATGTCGAAAAATTTCTTCAATTCAAAGTAATTTTTAAATAGAATTATCAAATGATCAGTGTCGTTGAATTTTTACGAAAATGGTGAAGAATAATTCGCAAAGTATGGTAAATTCAGTTTGAAATATATCATTGAATTTCCACGAAAGCAATAAAAATAACGTCCAAGCTGATAAAATTTCAGTTTCCCAGAAGCAGGCTGCTAGAATAATGTGCGGAATCATCCATTATCGTTTGACTGATGATCGAATGAATCATGCATTTCACTATCATATCGTTGGTAATTTCGCTTTTTTTTTTTAAATTTAGTTTGGCTCGGGGGTTAATTTTTGAATAGTGTGACGTTTTTGCGTCACGTAAGGTTTTATAAAACAGGAGATGACATTTCATTAGATGAAAAAAATGGACGAATAAAATTATTTAAAGTTATACTTATTGACGATTTGAAAAAAAGTTGATAGCTGACCCTTTTTCATGTTGTTGATGATGATCCTTTTTAAAAAAGTGGTCTATTTGAACAATATATCAATGATCTAAAGTTTTTACCCTAAAGAAAGAAGTATGTCAATTTTTGCTGATACAGCAGTGTAAATTCATTGATTTAGTCTAATTTTACAGAGTGTTTAATGATCAAGCTAACGTAAATCAAGCTGGTCGAGGTAAATTGAACTTTTGAGCAAGCTTTTTTGATTCAAAAGAATCAAGCCATTTTCAAAAATTTAAAATGATTCATTCACTATTGATAAATAATTTTAATAAAAAAAAGAGCTGATTTTTTTTAGATAATATTTGTGGCTTTCCACAGGAAAAATCATACCGGGTGCTCGATTAATTCTGGCTTCCCCCGATACTTTTTGTGGTAAAAATTGTGCGTTGGCAATACTTTGTATTTGTTTATTTTGTTCATGATTGGGCCATTTTGAACGAAGTATTACCAACTTTCGATTTTCAACACCAAAAAGTACCGAGGGGAGGGGGAGGAGCCAGAATTGATCGAGCACCCGGTAGTTCCAAGAAAAATTCGTTTGAACTTTTTGAATGATTTTTTTTCGTGAAAAAACGTATTTATGGTGCAAAAATGGTAAAATTTTTTAAAAATTTGTAGGAAATTTTGTGTAAAATCCGAAAGAGTAGGTTTCGGAGCCGTGTGATTTTTTGACCCTAATTAACATTTTTGCATTTTTCTCGAAGTCAACTTTGCGACAATGTTACTCATTTTTTTATAGATGGCCACATATTTTGTTGGCATTTGCCCATTTAATTTAGAAGCTTATTGTGATTTTTTTCATCATTATTTTTTTGAAGTTTTTCATAACAATTTTAATTCAGGAGCTCATTGCGATGATTTTGAAACATATTTGTTTGAAGCTTTTTGTAAAAATTGATTGTGAGGGAGGGGTAGCGTTGACCCATAAAATGTTTAAAAAGTTATAAATGAAGGTCACGCTTTTTGCTCAATATATTTTGTTAAACCCTCCTGTTTTAGCTTTTTCATGTTCAGCTGAAAATTTATTCTTATCGTTTACAATAATTTTCCAGTGAAAAGAATTTTAATTAAAAATGAATATGAAACAGGAGCTGTTTTAATTCATTGTTTTCCAATTAAATTATATTTGTTCATTGTTCAATTGTGTTTGACAGTAAAAATAAACTACAGAATATTTTTATACCGGAAATTTTTTCTATTCCATTCCCTTTGGCTATAAAGACGAGAGAGCATTTTTTTCGAAAGCTGGGGAGGGAGAGATATGTTTTCAAGTGTGTTGATAGTAAAATTTAGATTCTACTAAAAATTTAGAAGAGACACCAGTTTTTTTGAAAAAATTCTTCATTGAGGGATAAAATTGAAATCGTAACATCTCTAAATTCATGGAAAGTACACAAAATTTAATATTTTTTTTAAAAAAAAGGAAATCATTCAAAACTTATGTATTAAAAAAATGACAGATACATACTTTTGAGTTTTGATATAGATAACCGGTAATATTTTTCTTCAAAATTAAAATTTTGACCTCTGTCGTCTCTCCTGCCACGATATTTATATCAAAATGATACAAAATAGCATCTTTTTCAAATTGGAATATTCTCCATTTCTATAGGAAATAATTCTACGTTTGGTTGGTCTTTGTATAAATGTAATCGCCGACAACTAGAACTAGTTTGAAATGTTGTTTTAGAATTCGTTGCAGAGTTGAAAAAATGAAGGTTGTAGTATTTCAACTGTTTTAAATAATTTGGACGCTGTCCAAGTAATTTATATCTCCGTTCGAATAATTTTCGAAGTAATTAAAATTTGTTAATCAGAGTTTCCAGTGATTTGAACAGTTTTTGCAATGTTTTAATAAATTCTCGAAGGTGTTTGAAGTAATTTGAGGTATTATTATAATTTCGTATCACGTTAAACTAGTTCCATGCTATTTCATTAATTAATTTTGAAAAAAAAAAACTTTTTACGCATGAATTTAACGCAATTGTTTACATTTTTACGCGTCTATTCTACGATATTTGAAACAATTTCAAGGTGTCTACTAGTCGTAAAAGTCTCAAACTTCATGGAAAAGTAATAAAATTTGGAAAATTCTAGGGGAAAAAAATTGAATTTTAAACAATTTTCTTTATTATTTCAGCACCACAGAGAGCTGTTTGTTATCTTCACGAAAAAAAAACACAAAAAAACAAAAAAAAACACAAAAGAGATAAAAATTTGAAAGTCTAAGTCAACAGATTTTGTGATTCCTATCAACAACGTTTTTCAATACAAAAATAGATGAAGACGATTTGGATGAATTCTTTAATCTGCATTGGGAATTATTTTTACTTTTTATTGAATTTGTGGCATTTTTTGCAGTAGCAAAACCATTTTTGAATTGAAGATTGAGAATGAAAGAAAAACGAGATTTTTTTTGATTAAATTCTCTCAAATTCTTATGTCATCTTGTCTTTTGTGAAGAGATACTTTGGATAGGGAGTAAAATAATTTAATAAATTTTAAAAATGCCTACCTTTGGTATGAATCTTATGGAAGTTTCCAATCAGTGACCAACATCCAAACCAAATAACACATTTGAAATAATTACGGATCCCATCAATATTTACCGCTGTATTTTTTCGATACATACTGATGAAAGTAAAACACACGACAATCAGAATTCCATAGCGGAAATTTCGAAATCGGAAAAAAATTTTATCACAGCAAGTATTTCCGATATACTTCCACGTAAATCACTTTTCAAAAAAATTACAATGATCGAATTTATCATTATCTAAAAGAATGTAAGCGATTTAACGATAAAAGCATTTCTAATACATATCGCGACGTATTCACACTGGAGCACTAATTTCGACATTCCGGTGTGCCATACGTGACACCATCTTCAGGACTATTAAGCATTTATGTATATGAAGCTAGCCAAGCTACGTAGTTGAAGGTAGCTAAGTCTAATACGAAAATAAATATTTATACGCCGGCAGGTATTTTCTTGCTGATCGTTAGCTACGTTATATGATTACGTAATGAAATGCGATTTTCCTCTTTTTCGTTCTTATGGTGTTTTTTTTATATATTTCCTTGCCGGCAGACGAGGCGTAAGTTTTTAATGGCACGAAGGCATGTTCTACCGGTGCAGTTTTGATTTAATCACTCGATTGCTGGTTTCATCGGTTGATTAATAGGATTCGAATTTTTATATCTATCTCTGGTCTTGGATCTTCCGTCTCACCTGTAGTTAGAAGATGGGTAAACGAGGCGATTGATTTTGCATACTGGTATATTGCATAGGTTCGTGTATTTCGTGTTCTGTGTTTTACTCCATATTTTACCTTGAAAAATAGATATTTTTACGTGTATTGCCTATTTGTGATTTTTATAGGCTGCTACGAAATTGTATACGCGATTTTATGACGAATTACTTTTAATGATTTTGAAAAATTAATTTTTCTGTGGTTTTGAAAAATAATAAAAGAACAATGGGAGAGGAATTCGTCTAGAATAGGTACTGGCTGGTAATTTGGTTTTTAGTGTGACAGTAATAGGTATAAAATAACTTCAAATCGATGTAGTTCTTGGAAGATATTTATTTTGGAAACTGGTTTTATCATCTTGAACGCAAGGTTACCGCAAGTTAATGACTTGAAAAAAATCGATCAGTAAAATGCATACTGTTATTAAGTCAATGAAAAAAAATTAAATGGCCTTTGTTTTTGTTGAAATTCTATGTGCTACTTTTCAATTGATAAAAACTCGATCATAAGGTAGCAAGAATGGATTTTCAATGAAAATGTTTGAATTATAAAAAAAATGAAAATTTAACATGTGTGTATGATAAGAGGGTGATGTTGTGATATGAATGTTTTGCCTAACTTGACATTTGAAGGGGCAATCGACTTTTAAAAATAAAGATTTTGGAGATTAATTTTTCATCATTTTTTTCAATTCTTGTCCATTCAAATGTCGAGTTAGGTATTATACCTCTCTACACCACCCCCATAATGGCACCTTTATTTCCTTTTCGATTTTTTTTTCAGTGTATTTTTTGTTTTTGACTTGGTTTAATTTTTAATTTTTCAATTGGATATAATGTGGAATAAAAATGCGTTGTTTCATTCATTCCTTCAAACATTTTCTGGTTTCCGAGTGCAAAAAAATGCCTTTTGAAGAGTTAAATTTTCAAAATGGGGAGGGGGAGTAATTATTGATTATAAATAATGGTTACTTTTTGGTTTGTATTTAGTTACTATTTTTTTTGCGGAATTTCGCTCTGATCCTTGGATGGTTGAAAATTTTTGAAATTTTTACAGTGACATGACATGTAGAAACCAGGATATCGTGTAAAAATTCGTTTTTTTTTTTGCGATTTTGGTACTAAAATACCTCCTCTATGGAATGGTGTAATTGAAAAAATTCAAAAAAAAGTTTTCTGAGTGAAAATCGTCTTCAAAAGTTTAGCCCATGTAATCATTGCAGTCATAGTAAATCTGAATTTTGAATTTTTTTCACATTTTCAAGATTTTTTTTCAGTTTGAAATTTTTTAAAATTTACCAAAGAAGGGAGGATAGAGCCATAATATTTTTCCCCTTCAATTTTTAGGGGTTTGAAAAGAAGTGCAACATGGTAAAAAAAATATGCGTTGTATCTAAGAGCGTAACAAAATTTTGAAGAGAAAAAAATCCTCTTTTTTGGTCAATTTTTAAAAATTTCAAACTGCAGAAATCCTTGAAAAATTGAAGAAATTTTCTTGAAAAAATTTCCAGATACGGATACATGGTTATTATAACCTGTGAAAATTTCAACATTTTCCAACCACCCTTTCAAAGATGGAAAATTTTGAATTTCGAGCATACGTGGTTCCGTGACTTGGGTGGGATAGATCGGAAATACACGAATGCAAAGTTCTGATTTTATTGTCGTAGATACGATCGTAATTTTGCCATAAATAAAAATATGACCAAAAAAATCATCATTATTACGACTAAATTACATCACTTTTATAAGGCTTAAAATAAATGTAAATTGATGTTTCGATGTCATAAATTCAGACGTAATTCTGCAGTATCAACCACAAAAATACGGCTATGATTTTTTTAAAATTGAAAAAAGGGTGGGGAAACATGAAATATTAAATCAGCATTAAGAGTGGTATTTTTTGTGTATTTTGAGCGTAATGACATTATCGCACATACTGCAACTTTACTTTTAAAAAATGCACATATTCAATGTTTTTTGAACAAAATCGAATCATCGTACATTTATACACCTTACTACAAAAATACCACTCGTAAAATTTGTACCCATCATGATCATTTATATCAATGATGGACGTATGAACTGCAAATGTAAGTCGAATTTACGGAGGTGATTTCAATGTATCTTTGATGTCAAAAACATTGACGTACTTATCGACGTACGTGCCCCACGGAATAAAATGTAAAAAAAAATTCGAAGGAGCAAGCTCACCTTGAAATAAGCAGAGCGAAAAACAGAGTAAAATTTATTTAAGGTGAAAACATTAATATTTATAATTTAAAAAGTGCATCATGAGCAATATTAACTGCACCTATGTATAATATTATATTATGCAATAAATAATGTGCTATTACTTATTTTTAGGCAAATCCTGTGTTTTATTGGAAAATTTTAACGGAATATCATCTGATTTTTTGAAAAAAAATTTCTCCTCGTATCTCTCCTATGACATGCGTGAGTTTCTGCTTTTTCTCGATGTAAGTAAATCATACTCAAGTGCTCATTTTTATCATTTTCCATTACGAAATAATTACATCAAATATTACAAAAAATTTTCTTTGAACTGTGAACTTTAGTGAATTATCGATATCATCACGCGTTGATCTCGAGGTGATTTTTTAGACATATCGAGACTCACATGATCATTATTCGCACGACAAAATAATTCTCTAAAAGTTCGCCTGAATTGATTGCTGAGTACGTAATAAACTACAAAATTTAAAGACATGGCGATAAGCATCAAAGTATTGAATATTTCTTTCACGTAAAAATGATACTTCCAAAAGAACTGAGTACCGTACACAACATTGAATAAGTCACCTATTCCATATGGTACTTGTCCTATTGCAAATAAGAAGAATATAAGTATCAATATGACTGTTGCTCTATTATTATGGCACGAAGTGTGGGTCATTTTTTCGCGATTTTTCTTCGCTTTAATTAAAGCTATAACCAATCTGAAAAATAATCGATTGTTATTATCGATTTATCCGCATTAACACTATCAAATTCAGTATGATATTTTACTTACTTGTAACTGATGACGGCAAATATCAACGATGGTGCTATTTTTATAATAGCGTAGCTGAGAAAAATTACTTTATACCGAAATTGAAAATTCTCCAATGGAATTTGAATTTCATAGATGGTTTCATTGTGAGCTGTGCTAAAATTGGTTGTCAGGCATCCATTTCGGTCCAACAGTTTGTAGGATTTTCCAACAGTTGCGGATAAATATGCAGGTGTGGTGATTATGACAGAAAATATGTATCCTGTGATTATAAGGATCCGAGTAATTTTCATATTGCACCAGATTCGCGCTTTTAACGGATGTATGATCGCAATGTAACGCCATACGGATAGCATGATAGTCAGCCAAACTGCTGCGGTACGAAACAGAAACGCAGCTGCGAAAAATTGAAATGAAATATTTTCCCATTCCTTTGTCCTGTGTTGAGGAATTGAGCACAGTGTGGCCCTAATGAATTGTTGTATTGCCCGAGGCACATGTGAGAGAGCAGCGAGTGATTCGGTTATGGCAATATGGATGAATATGATGTCTGTGGGAGTAGTACCCTTTTTTCTTGAAAATACCAAAATCACCAGCGTATTGGTAATTATTATAATTGCACTCAACGCCAAATCAATGTAACCTAATATTTTCATATCGTAGTAAGCGTGATATTCTGCTGCGTTGTTCATTGTAATGAATCTGTGTTGAAAACCCCCTGGAAATTAGTGAATTTTCATTTCCAACTTGTTACTGTGGTAGGAAAAAAAAACTTTCTACGTTATGAAAATTTACATTTTTCATATTATCGTTTGAAATGTTTATTATAATTATTAGTCTTACCTTTTGAAGAAATTTTGCCAAAATTGAAATTACCATCAATGCTTCATTGTAAACAAACTGGGTGTAACTGATATTTCTGATATTTCGCATTATTCGCGGCTGCAATTTGATTAAAAAGTGAGAAAGTTCTATTGCAGTATGAGTATTGTTGATGTTGTGGGGATGGTTGGTCATTTCCTTTCGCAATTTTGCATTTGTATCGTGTCATATGAAAACGGAATACTTGTAATTACCTTATCACGAAAAATTGAAGGAATAATCTCGTTTTAAAATGAAATTCGTCGAAAGTACCTTTTTTTTCTAAATTTAAAGTAGGTACTGGTACATATCATAAATGATGGAATATTATATTCCATGAAGTAATGTTAAAATGTATTCTTTGTTTTTTTTGGGGGGGGGGGGTGTCCTAACAATTGACTGTAAAAATTAGAGATTCTCATCGTATTTTCAAATTAATTTTTTTGTTCAAGTCTCCTGTTGGAAAAAATACCAATTTTTATATGTTGATAACTTTTTGAATTAGAAACTTCTCCAACTTCTATTTTTTTCAAATTTTTGGCCATTTTTTCATATTTTTATTCATTTTTTAAAAAAAATTTCCCTATTAATTATTGAGTTGAAAGAAATTTTTAAAAACTCGAAAGAAAGTTAGTATCAATAATTAGAAAAATTCAAGATTTGAAAAATTCGAACTTGAGATGAAATTTGAACTGTTGAAAAATTCATTGAGAAGTACAAAAATTAACGATTTTTATTTTCATGTCATCAGTGAATATAGTTACCTGATTCCAAAAATGATTCTAGGGCATTTACCCGAATTCTATTATCTACTCGAAATATATAAAATTCCAAATAACTGTTTTCCCAAATCTTTTATCGCCGAATACTAACTTCCCAAATCCAACAATCCTAATCAAAAGTTTTTTGGAAAACTATAGATGTGATTTTTCGAGATATTACGTCTAGATTGAAAATGTTCGCTCATTGGATATGGTCTAATGGGACGTCTAGATTGAAAGTTTTGGATATATAATGTGCAAATTGGAGGTCTTGGAACTTCATGCCCATTCCCAAATGTCCTAGAAAACATTTTTTGAGACATATTTCTAAATTGAGGCATTATAGGAACGTTCAAATTGGACATTTTTGGTCATTATGTCCAAATCTAGAGGATTTTGGGACACTGCATAGTGCATACGTATGTCCACGGCCCAATTAATTTTAAGACACTATGTCCCAGTTGAATTTTATGGAATGTGAAATCCAGATTTAGGTATTTGAGACGTTCAGATTGAAAATATTTGGACAGTATGTCCGTTCACGATTTTGTAAATCAGGAAACTGAATTCGATTATCTTCAAACTATATCACGTAACATTTTTTTGTAGTCGATAATTTTCGCTTCTTATTTTAATGAATATTTTATCCGATTGATTCAAGCGTTAATGCACTCGGGAAAAACCTATTCGGGTAAAAGTGTATTCGGATGTATTTTTAGATCAGTGAAAATTATCGAAAATCACTGAGAAACAGTCAGAATTGCAGTACAGGAGAAAATTCGTGAGAAAAGTTTCACTGAAAACAAATCAGTAAGAAAATTCACTGAAAAATAAACGAAAATTCATCGAAAAGGCAGTAAAATTTAGGAAATGAGCTGCAAAATCCGTGAATTTCGCTGGTTTTTCCTGCGCTGCAATTCTGACTGTTCATCAGTGACTTTTCATTGAGAGAGTATAGGACTAAAAATTGAAATATTTTCAGATTTTATAAACCGTGTACTTACCGAAGCCACGAAAATGAAAATTTGAGAAAAAATTAGAACTCACATTTTTTGTTGAAAACAATTTTTCATCATTTGGCATTTATTTTCTTTGATTTCTGCACATTTCTCTCTCATTCTCAATCAGTGAAAAGTCACTAATGAACAGTTAGAATTTCAGCACATGAAAAGCCAGAAAAATTCTGTGATACCAGCGCATTTTCGTTGAATTTTCAAAGATTTTCACTCGTAAATTTTACTCACCTCTCAGTAAATTTTCACCGATTTTTCAGACATTTTTCTCACTGATTTATTTTTGGTGAAAATTTTTCTTTGATTTCCTCCTGTGCTGCATTTTTTATACAGTTTCTCAGTGATTTTCGAAAATCCTCACTGATTTATAAATAAGAAAGTTGGTTTGACTAAAAATCTTTTTCTACAGATTTTCCCTCTCGGTGTACTATTGAATATTGAAAAATGACGTACACACTTCGTAGGTACGTGCATTGCTTCCGAAATAACAACAAGTATAATCAATTCTAACTTGTATTATGAAAATAATACTCAAACACAGCGAGCAAAAGTATGTACTGAGCCTAGATCATTCCCTATTGACAAAATCAGAGCAGCGTTTACGCCGGCGTAAATATGAGACTACCAAAAAACGCGTTTACGCCGGCGTAAATGGGGGCGGAGTCGCGTATACGCCTCCAGCATAGCGTTTTTCTAGACCGCGTATTTCGTAGACCGCGTTTTTCAGACCGCGTATTGGTGTGAAACAAGTTGCATATTCGCACCTGCAAGGAACTGTTTGGAATCTACCTCGTACAAAAAAAAAAGTATAGGAAAACCGGTTTAACAACTGTCACCGCCGCAAGCATCTGAACGACCAAGTTTATAGGAGTACGCCACCACATCAGGTTGAGTAATTGGTGTAAAAAGCAGTACTTTGACGACCTAAACAAGAAGCCCAAAAATTTTTTTTTGTCAATTCTGATTAAATTTTATTTTTTAAATTTTTTACTAAATATTATGAATTTTTTAAATATTAAGAAGACCCTGCATGCGGAGGTGCGAACTCCTAAAGAAGATTTTTTTAATTACAAAAATGTGGAACGTGCATATTTTCTTTGGTCTTTCAGCAGTATTTTTTTGAAAAATTTTCGCCTTCGCTTCGTTTGAGCAGTATTTTAATAATTTTATTTCAAAAATTGTTGATTTTTCACTGATCTTTCCATCACAAATTATCAATTTTCAATTCATTCCCAATTTTTCAAAAAAAAATCAGTAATTTTGACTAAAAGATCTATGAAAAATCACTGCTTTGAAATGTCATGAAAAATAAGCAGAAAATTCACATAGGTATTGAAGCCACAATTTCAGGTTTTTAAAAAACGTGTATCAGAAATTTTCGCCCTCTCTTCGCTCGAGCTATAATGAATTACATATCTATTATAAAAATTTTCATTCAATTCTAACTCGAGGACGATTTTTTCGGAGCCGGAGGGACTTTTCAAAATATTCTGGAGCCGGAGTCGGAGGGACCACGTACCAGCTCCGGCTCCTCGCTCCGGAAGTCCCTCTTCGGAGGTCCCTCCTTTGCATTTTCAAATTCAAAACGTGTTCATAAAAATAAAATTCGTATTTATCATCATTATTTATCCTATCAATCCAATTTGGATTGTCGATTTTTTCAGATTCAGTGGTCTATGTTAGGGGGTCATTCTAAAATTTTCAAGACGCTATTTTGCGTGACGGTATGGCAAAAATTGATAAATTTTTATATTTTCAAAAATAATTAACTTAATGTCAGAAAGTCATAGATCGATATGTTTTTATTCAAGGCTATTTTAGAAATTTAATTCAATATTAGAAAATCAGAATGACAGGAAAAATATCAGAAATTCAGTAGATGACTTTAAAAAACAAAAATTATCATATTATGTATTTTCGAAGTTGACTTGGTATCAGAAAGTCAACATTTTTCTTTTAAAAACATGAATTGTTTTATTTTCTGAATTAACTAAATACAGAAAGTCAGAAGCTGACTTTTGAAAACTTACATATTTTTATACTTTCGAAATCAACTCACTAAATATCAGAAAGTCAGAAGCTGAAAATCGACTTAGGTAATATTACAAAGTCAGAGGGACAGGAAAAATATCAGACAACTAAAAGCTGATTTTTTTGAGGAAAAATACATATCCAGTTACCAACATTTCCTCCCAGAGGAAATTTTACTTCCATTTTTGATTTTACAGATTTTACTACTAGGAATTTTTCAATTTTTCTCCCCTAAAAACTACCAAAATTGTCCGTAATTTTTTTGGTTACGACATAGTTGAAAATGACTTTTTTATTGTTTTTCAAAAAGTAATGGTGGTGTCATCTTCATGATAATTCCATAAAATTTTCGATTTTTCATCGTCGGAGGGTCCCTCCGGAGTCTTTTTAACCTTGCCGGAGTCAGAGCCGGAGGCACTTGAAAAAAATTTCGGAGCCGGAATTTTCTCTTCTCACCCCCTTCACCCCAAAAAATTATGTTGAAACCGTTCCTGCAAATTACCACAATTAATGAACTGGTATAGGGAGCTGACCCAGTCAGTCAGGGAACCAGAAGCTACACCTACAATAGGCAACAACTTCAACATATTTCTAACGTTGAGTAGCGAGTTTCCTTTTACGCACTTCAAATACGCGCATGTTGGTCTCATTCTTTCTTCCATACAGCGCATAGCGTTTTTCAATGCGTATACGCTAGAGAAGACCGCGTATACGCCTTTACGCAGTGCATGTCGCCAGTCGACGTCCACAAAACCGGTTCAACAGTGCGTATACACATTCAAGGGTCTTGGCGGGAAGGCGTTTTGTTAAAAAACGCTGGTAAAAACGCCGTTTAAACCGCGTAAAAGTGAGACTTTCTGCTAAAACGCGGGCGTTTACGCCCGCGTTTTAGCGAGTTTCCTTGTCAATAGGGTTACCGAAGAGGTAACGTAGAATCGAGTAAAACGCTGATTAGTTGGCTACCTCTGAGTGAAAGACTTTTTTCAAATGTTTTGAGGCGAATGCACTACTCATGAGATGGGCTTGAGTATTTGAAGAGTCATTTAGAATTCTTTCGACTCGCGCCTACGCTGAGATTCCATCATGTGGATATTTCTACTTGGATACTGGTGATTTTCCTTCTTTTTGGTTTCGAAGTCTTGGAAAAGCTTCAAATTCTACATATTTATGCACACATCTATGGGCGAACTGTGGACGTAGAATTACTGCTTGACATCATCAGATACGATTTAATTGATCTTGTATTCGATGTCATTGCAGCCAGAGTTCGATGGTTGATTTTTGTTCGAGTGAATAGTTCCTTGAAAGTTTTCCTGAAATCATCACTAATTGTGTAATAAATGACCAAATTGAATGATTCGCAAATATACGTTAAACAGTCGAAAATCTCCAAGCTGTAATAATAAGTATTCCAGAAATATGTCGGACCTTCCAATATATTGAATAGGACACCTATTCCATTCGGAACTTCTCCTATTACGAACAGCAATAAGATGAATAATAGAATTATTGTCGTTCTATTATTCTGATACGAATCATTAGTCATATTTTCGTGAACTTTATTCGCTTCAACTATCGCTTTAATCAACCTAGAAAATTTTGATTTTTAATATCGGTTCGTTAGCATTGCTATTAGTATGAAATTGTAACTTACTTGTAACTGATGACAGCAAATACCAACGATGGCACTATCTTTAGGATGGTGAAACTCAGGAAAAAGACATTATACCAGAATGGATACTTTTCTAGTGGAAATTGAAGTTCATATATGGTTGTATTATGGCCGACAGTGACGTTGGTTGTAGAGCAACCATCTTTATCCAATAGTATGTGGGCTTCTCGAATAGCCAAAGAAAAATATAGCGGTAGTGCGGAAATAACACCAAATATGTATCCCCAAACTATAAACTTGCGAGTTATTTCTATATGGCACCAGATGCGCGCTTTTAATGGATGTAAAACAGCTATATAACGCCATACTCCTAACATGAATGTCAACCATACTGTTACCGTACGAAACAGGTGGGATAATTCGAGAGAGTGAAGGGTAATGTGCTCCCATTCGTATGTCCTGCGTTCAGAAATTGAACATAATGTTGCTCCAATAAGTTCCCGATATGCCCTAGGTGCGTATGCAATAGCACTAAGCAATTCAGATACGGACATATGAATGAATATTGCTACTATTGCGGATTTGGTTTTTCTTTTTGTGAATACCAAGATCACCAACAAGTTGGAAATTACTATAATCACACAGCAGGTCAAGTCCACGTAACCTAATATTCTCAAATTGTAATAAGATCGATATTCTGTCCACAGCGTGTTGTTCATTTTTAGGTGATCTGCAATTGAAATAAAATGAATAAGCTCAAATCGATACAATACAATCAGCAATTAAGTATGAAATTTGGAATAATTATGAAGAATGTTACTCTGGTAAAAATTTCAGGGTATCTAACAGGTAGTGAAAGTAGTGAAAAAGTAGTGTTTTGAAGAACCGGTCATGCCGGTAGTGGAAAAGTAGTGAATTCAGACGAAAATTTGAAAAAAAGTAGTGAAAAAATGAAAAAATTCCAAAGACGCGAAATTTATTTTTTTTAAATTTCAAAAATCGTTCATTTTTAATAAATATGAATTAAAACGAACGATAAGTTTTTGACTGTTCATTTTTCATTTATTACATTTAAAATAAAGATTTTTTTCTAATTTCATTTTTTTTTCTCTAAAAAATTTTGATCGTTTTTTTTGTATGTTGGAAAGAGAGTCGATGGGGAGGGGGGGTGGGGTGGGTACAAATTCAATTTTTTTTTAAAAAAAAGTAGTGATCTTACAACAAAAAAAAATCAGTTAGATACCCTGAATTTGTTTCAATAATTGGCTAAAATTCGGAATGCATTTTCGTCTTCAATTTTTTTATTTTTATTTTTATTTTTTTGGACAAGACCGTCTGTTTTTCTTTTGCCGACTTTTCCACAGTGGAAAAGTGGAGTATTTTTTAAAATTCCATGTATGTATTTTGAATTATCCATTTCTATCTTATACTGTGACCAGATGGTGATTGGAATGCCAAACAATGCGAATGTCTCCGACGTTATTAGAAATCCTTATTTTGGGCATAATATAAATATATTTGTGTTTGAAATTTCTCCCTCTCACTTTTGAACAATAATTTTTTCCTTTGAAAGGGTACCGGCTGTTAAAATATATAGACTATTGATAGATAATAATAATGTAGATATCTTACCTTTGGAAGAAATTTGGCCATGGTCAAAATCATGAATTCACTGCGATCGATAATTAAAATGCGTCGTATTGAACACAAATTTTAAATGAGTTATTGGGTTTTCACTTCATTTGCTTTCGTGATCGCGGGAAAATGAATAGTTGTAGGTTTTTGAAGCGCCTAATCTGACGTATCTACCTAATCATGTACTGATATTTGCTCATTTCCTGTCATCCATATACGGATGAAAATGTACCGGTAATAATGATTTCCTTGTTTCAAGGTTAAAATGAAGTGATATCGCGTATCACTAAAAACGGCATAAGTTCATTTGAAAATACATAGGTATGTAAGTAGATTTATGATGAAAATGAATTTTCAAGGACTTTTGTTTTTTTATCCCTATTTTTTTATCAAAAAATCTCGTTGGTCCCTTTTTGAAATGTTTTAGTTAAGAAATAAGTAGTTATAAAATTTTTTTAAATTTGAAATTATATTTTTCGTGTCCTCTTTGTTGTTTTATTTTGATTTTTGAGTAATTTTTTTCAGTAGATAAAATATGAAGCCTTTGATGCTCATTTTTGTAGATTCATGTCAAGAAAGGGAATGGGAATGATGAAAAATACTGTATGAATTTGATATTTTTTCCGAGATAAATTGGGAGAACACCATAGTCCATTTTGAAATTCTCACTTCAGGAAGTTATTGGAAAAGAAAGCCATGAGAAAAATTATAGCACTGATGATTATTCTCAAGTGTTTGAAGATTTCATAGAACTACGAGTAGTTATGTACCTATTTTTTTTTTCGGTGCACAACACTTCTCGCAATTACTCTTGAAAGTCGAAAGTTCACTACTGTACCTATTATTTGTAGATGCGCATACTTAGTTTCTCGAAATATATACCTACTTTTTTCCATTGGAGTGATCGATGAAGATGGAGAATAAGTACAAACTTGTAGAAGAATCATTTTCAAAAATTTTTATTCAAAGACATCAGAAAATTATATTTGCAATTTATTCATTCTTTGATTAACCTGATTCATAAAAAAAGTTGTATCAATTGAATTCAAATAATGTTGAGGTGGGGTGTACCCGAGTTGAACTGTGATACTTGAAAATTTGTGGATTCAAGATTATTGAACTCTAAAAATCACTTTATACAATGTAGGCATTTGATTAGGTAAAATTTTTAAAAATTCGTTTCAATATTTAATTTTTTCGAAATTGTCATGCAGTGCTTTAAAAATTACTCTAAAATGTGTGGTTATTTTCATTGTTCCAGATTTGCGCTTTTAATGGATGTATCACTGCTATGTCATGCCATAATATCAACAAAACTGCCAACCATCATACTGCCATGGTCCGAAAAATTGATGCAGGTACGTAAAATACAAAAAAAATCATATATTTCCATATTTTTGTGCTCTATACTTGGAAATTGAACACAGTATTGCTCGAAAGAATTATTGTAATGCATGAGGTACAATGTACGAGAAAGCAGCAGACGATTCAGATTTAGTCATATACATGAATATGACGTCTATGGGTGAAGTTTTCTTTTTCTTTTCGAGTTTTAATACCATTAACTCATTGGAAAATGAATTCGATCACACAGCATGCCAAGTCTTGACTAATATTTTCCAATTATGAAAAAAAAGACAATGCTCTGCGTAGACTTAGTCATGAATTTTATTGTTCAGTTCAGTTAATTTGCGATTTGTTCTGTTCTAATGTATGATTGTATTTTGGGTACTTCGAAGCGAACGATCCGACTTTTCAAAACTTACTTGATAAGTATGTAATATATATTTGGTAAAAAAACTAGAAAAAATTGTACAAAATCGTCATATAAACCAAGTTTCTTAAAAATTAATAAATTTTCTGGAGAGTTGGCTAATTTTCATCCCTCATTTTTTACTTACGCTTCGATAATAATATTTTGCTTGGGTATTGAATTATAGTACCTGTCCCTCGAATTAGATGAAAAATTTACAGTATATGGTGATTTGTTGACAATATCAGACGTGGTGGAAGTAAATTTTGAGGTGGATGTCGTATTAAGAGGTGGGTAATTGATTTTTGTCCGAGTAAACAGTTCCTTGAATGTTCTCCTGAATTCATTACTAATTATGTAATAAATGGCCAAATTAAAAGACGCGGAAATATGCGTTAAACAGTTGAAGATTTCAAAACTGTAATAATAGGTATCCCAAAAATATGTAGGACCTTTCAATACATTGAATAAGACGCCTATTCCATTTGGAACTTCACCTATCACGAAAAATAATAATATAAATAATAGAATTATTGTCGTTCTGTTATTCTGATACGAATCACGAGTTAAATTTTCGTGAATTCTGTTCGCTTCAATTATCGCTTTAATCAACCTAGAAAATTTTCATATGCAATATTTAATATCGATTCGTTAGCATTGGTATTAGCTAAATTGAAATTAAAACGTACTTGTAACTGATGGCAGCAAATATCAACGATGGCACAATTTTTAAAATAGCGTAACTGAGGAACATGGTATTATACCAAAATGGATGATTTTGTAGTGGAAGTTGAAATTCATAGATAGTTGTATTCTGACCGCTAGTCACGTTGGTTGTAGAGCAACCATTTTCGTCTAGAAGTATGTTGGCTTCTCGAACATCCATTGAAAAATATGGCGGTAGTGCGAAAACAATACCAAATATGTATCCCCAAACTATAAACTTGCGAGTGATTTTCATAGTGCACCAGATGCGTGCTTGTAAAGGATGTATAACCGCTATATAACGCCATACTCCCAACATGAATGCCATCCACACTGTCACAGTACGAAACAGATGGGCTAATTCGAAAGAATAAAGGGTAATGTGTTCCCATACGTTTGTTCTGTGTTCGGCAATTGAACATAATGTTGCTCCAATGAGTTCCCGAAATGCTCGAGGTGCGTATGCAACAGCACCAAGTAATTCATTTATGGCAATATGAATGAATATAGTGACTATTGCAGACTTGGTTTTTCTTCTTGTGAACACCAAGATCACCAACAAGTTGGAAATTACTACTATCACACAACATGTCAAGTCCACGTAACCTAATATTCTCAAATTGTAGTATGAACGGTATTCTGTCCATAATTTGTCGCTCATTTTATGGTCATCTGCAAAAAAAAAAGAGATTGATATAGTCTAAATTTAGTTTAAAATTGGTCACTGTGAGGTTAGACACCAAGGTAATGAAGGGCACTTTCATTGGAATTTATTTAGAATTTATGGGTATTGACCTATCAATTAAAAAATGTGAGCATTTTCAGCAATAATAGTTATAAAAAGTATTGATTAAATCTCCGAATCAATTTTTTTTGAAATGCAATGTTGCCAATAATCAAAAACAAAATGTAAGTGTGGCAGCGTTACATTATTTTATTTTTTTCCTCTGAATCTGAGATTTGTATTCTGAATCTACAGAAGCAAAAATTTGGAATAATTCAATCTATTTCAGTTGAATTTTCCAAGATTGCGATGTTGCCAATAATCAATAACAGAATGAAAAGCGGCAACGTTGCATTATTTAGTTTTTGCTTCTGAGATTTGTATTTCGAATCGACGGAAGCACAAATTTTCAATAATTTAATCGATTTGAGTCGATCTTTTTCAAGATTGCGACGTTGCCAATAATCAAAACCAGTATAAAAATTTGACTATACTGTAATTTTTCCTTTTATACGTAGGTTGTTTGTTATTGAAGTCAACAAAAGCAAATCTTGAATATTTGAATCGAACTAAGTTGAGGTTTTCAAAATTTTGATGTTGCCAATAATTAGGTATTGAACATGAATTCGAAATTGTCACAATATTGTATTTGTTCCTCCTGAAAATTGTATTTCGAGTCAACAAAAACGAATCTTCAGTTGAGTCAATCGTTCCTTGTGGATTTTCTCACAAGTTCGATGTTGCCAAGAATCAATACATATGATTTTGACAATGTAATGAAATTCAAATTCAGATATCTGCAATTTTTTCAATAGAACAGCAACCAGTATTGAATTGAATCTTTCAATCGAGCTGTATGGAATTTTCCTTAATCGCGACGTTGCCAATAGTTCAACATTAAACTTGAATTTGACAACATCGAAGAATGTTATACGCCTTAAACATGTATTTTCAAATCTGCAGAAACAAGTTTTGCAAACTTTAATCGATCATAATTCGATTTTTCAAGATTGCGATGTTGCCAATAATCGATTTTTCGCGCAAATTCGGCAACGTTGCGATATTCAATTTTATGGAACCGAAATAAATGCATTTAAAGTAAACAAAGACAAATTTTGCCAGTTTCAGTTGATCTAAGTTTGGCTTTTAGAATTGCGGTGTTGCCAATAATCAGATGACGGGTTTTATTCCTCCTCCCATTTTTCAATTTTGGTTCGTCTTGGAGAATGTTTCCTTTTGTTTCGATTTCGAAAGGTGGCAAAACGTTGAAACGATTGTAAGTTTCCGAATAGAAGGAGGGGGGATAACTGATGTAGCACAGTCAAAGTAGATTCGGGAAAATGAACGGATACCGAAAATTACGATAGAAACTACTCCAGACGAAAATTTTTAATTTTTCTCTCTTTTTCCCATAAGTAGTTACTTACCTACATAAGCTGAATACTATTTTCCCCTAAGAATGCATATTGAAAAGTTTTTTATTTGTTTTGAAGCAAAGGGTCGAAAAAAGAGCTTATTTGAAATTTTGAGTATGGTACCTCTACCTATGTAATTTAATGATACTTGAAAAATGAGGTTTTGAAAATTTTATTTTTTTTCAATTATTGTTCAAGCTTTTGATAAAATATTTATCGCCAACTTGAGCAATGGAGGTGCTAAGGATGTAGCTGGCCTCTTCACGTAAAAAATCATAATTTTGCTCATTTTTTTCCGATTTTGTTAACGTACTTGGACCAGATTAAACGGATGGAAGGTGAAGCCACTTGGCTCTCTTCAATGATGGTAAAACCTTAATTCAAGTCGAAAAATTAGGCTCAACTTTGAATTTTTCGCAAACAAAACCTTAATTTTTGTAAAAAGGGGTAAAGAAGTGAGAAAGGTTGAATTTCAGGTCAAAAAAGGGGAAAAATTTCAGTTTGGTTGACAATTTTCAATTTTTTAGTCTCGGGAGAATACTAATCTTTGTATTGAAGAATAAATATTGAGTGTAACTCGTAAAATTGAAATACAGCGGACAATTTTATTGTTCTTGGGAATTTTTTTGTGCAAGTGAATGATTGGAATTTTTTAAAAAATGACTCTCATCTACATGAAACGCTCGCTGGCTCACCCTATTACCGAATCAAGTTTTCACATTAGGATACATTTTTGTTCTTTTTTCCTTCGATAATTTGAAAAGTAGGTAATATTTGACTGTATCTTACCTTTTGAAGTGATTTACTGGTGATTAGAAATTCACCATAATACATCGCATTAAAAAGTTATTAAATGAGGTTTTACAAATTTTCACTTTACTGTTTACCCGCATTGATATAATACGAAAATGAATAGTTGGGATGTGTGATGCGCTTCATTTGATATATCCGCTGATATGCGCAGTTTCCTGTACATATATGAATAATAATCATCACAATGTATGTATAGGTCATATCAGAATTGATTTCAACTTGTGATACTGCATATCACAAAAAAAAAATGCAGGTATAAATTTATTTGAAATTTTATAAAAGATTGCAACAAAAATCAATTTATTTCAAATTTTAATATGTAGGTAATCGAGGAATACATACGAAGAATCCCTACAGCCCCTTTAAAAAAAATATTTTCTGTGTTTCGAAAAAAAAATATATATATACAATGGAATTAACAATACTTCTTTACTAAATTTACATTAGGAGCATCCTGCCTTTCAATTTGAATTGAAACAAAGCCAGCGATATTGGCGTTATCATCAGTAATCAGCGTTCTGAAGACAATTTTAATCTTATTTAGATTAGAGAATTATAAATAGCCCATTTCTACCCTTTGAAAATACTGATTTTCCAAAGAAATTTTACAACGCGAAAAAGTTATATACCTATGTAATTCATGCATAAATTACTTTTGTATGTACAATTCTTAATGAAACTATTAGTTCTATGTACTAATTGTACTATCCTATTGGGAAACGAATTTGCCGTGGGACCCAACAAATTTTTCTACTTCGTGATTTTTCTCTTTTCGTCTTTGTGTTTATGGAACTTGCTAACTCAATTCTGTAGGAGATACATTAGTATTTGGTTCATTCTTGACCTGTGAATTTGATGACTGATTTTCAACACTGAATGTTCTATCAGCACAAGATGAAATGTAAACGCTTTTTTGAGTAGGTGCCGCAATATCACTCGTCTGATTATTTCTGAGTTTAAATAGCTCCTTGAAAGTTTCCCTGAATTGATCGCTAACTGTGTAATAAATTATGAAATTGAAAGACTCGGAAATATGTGTTGCAGTGTTACATATTTCCATTCCATAATAATAGTGATTCCAAAAAAATTCGGGGCCCAGAATTCCAGTCAGTAGAGCCCATATTCCATGAGGTACCTCCGCTATTATAAATAAGATCATTATCGTTATCAAAATAATTGTTGTTCTGTAAAAATTTGAATTCAGGGACATCTCTTCGTTACACTTTTTCACTTCTGTTATTCTACGAATTAACCTGAAAAATAACGATTTTTTAGTGGCAAATGATTCATCAATATAGAAATCGATAACTTTTTCATGTTGTTTACTGGCTAAAAAACCCCTGATGAATAGCAATTAATTTCTCTCAAGAAAATAGTTGAAATGAATTTTTCAATCGAAGAGTAAAATGATTATTTTATGGTCAAATTTAAAGCTAGTAATTACGTAGCTGAAAATTTTATTTTTCTAGCCCAGTAGACATCATGTTAGTGATATTTTACTCACCTGAAACTGATGAACATGAAAATGATCGATGGCACAATTTTCAAAAAAATGGCGTAGCTGGAAAGAGCCACAGAGTACAAAAGTTTATATTTTTCAAGGGGAACTTGAAATTCATAGATTGTTGTGTTCTTGCCGATACTAGAATTAGTGGTGAAACATCCGTTTTCATCCAGTAGTTTATCTATCTTTCCAACTGCTATAGAGAGATATGGCGGTATGGTGATTACGAAAGAAATTATGTACCCTGTGATTATCAAAATATGGGTAATTTTCATATTGCACCAGATTCGCACTTTCATTGGATGTATGACTGCTATGTAACGCCATATTGCCAACAAAACTGTCAGCCAAACTGATACGGTTCGAAAAAAGAATGCAAATACGTAAGAGTGAAGAGAAATTAGTTCCCATAGGTATGTTTTATGCTCAGGAATTGAACATAACGTCGCCCGAATGAGTTGTTGAAATGCATGAGGTGCATAGGAAAAGGTTGTGAGCGATTGAACTGTGATCATGTGAATAAATATGATATCCATGGGTGACGTTTTCTTTTTCTTTGTGAGTATCAAGGCTACTAAAGCATTGGAAATGAATGTGATTACGCAGCATATCAGATCTATGTAACCTAATATTTTCCAATCATGAAAAAATGAACAATATTCATCGTATACGTACAAGTCATCTGTTTCATCTTTCATTTCTGTTGATTTGCGAATCTAAAAAAAAAAATCCAAAATGTTTCTGACTTGTCATTTATTACTGTTTTACTTTTTATTTTATGATAGAATGATTGTATCTCAGCAGATGGAGTTGATTGAAAACTTTTTTCGTGCTAAATGTAACTCAGACTCAATTTATTCATAACTGAACAAATCGAGTAATAGAAATCATTGTCTCAGTAATGTTTTTGATGCAAGTTACAAATTATGAAATGAAAATCATTTTAAAATGATTGGAAATTTGGATTTCAAACTTCAGTCTGGTTTACTCTTATGAAGTGAGCCATATTAAAAAAAAAAAGTCAATACACTCGCAATAAAAGAAGAAAGTTAGGTAGGTGCCATCAAATTCTTACCTTGGAATAAAATCTAGCCGAAATTGTGCACAAACCTCCAAGAATTGAAGCAAACTATAAATTTGAAATTACTTTCAGTACAACCAAATCGTTTTTCAATGTGTGTATAAGCAGTGATTCTGATTGAAAAATTTTAAATTATATTTGAAATACATAGGTATGTGCTATGTACCTACGATCTATCTGTTATTTAATTAGTCATCTAATAATGATAAAATGATGAAATTATTTCTTGCTAGCGATGTACGTACTTCGTAATTTCAGATGATGTAGGTAGTAGGTACGTAATGTACTTACCTTGCATTTTTTATTCTTGAAAAATTACAGGAAAATCCCTTTATTCAATACCTACGAACTGGAAGATGACAAAATAATTTTTCTTAATTCCTTTATTTTTTTCTGACCAATTTATTGAAAACTTAGGAAAAAACGTTAAAAATCATCGTAATAAGTTCTACGTACTTACATATTTAATTTTCAACGTACTTATGACGGAAACTAAATAAAATATACATTATACATGGCAGATATTTTAAAAATTACAATACCTAGGTACGTGATATAGTTTTTCCAGCTACTTGTGAACGATTAAAATTAATTGCTGGGGCTGACGTAGTCAATCGATTTGATAGAAGGTGAAATAATTTTTAATTTAGTATACGCACTCATGGCAGCAGAGCTTTATATGGTACCTATTTTCAGAGAGAAGATTTAATTTTGAAAAAAATGTGACAAGAGGCGTAATAAACCACTTGTTTTTAGTAAAAAGTATGAATTTCCCTTTTTTTTTTCCAAATGCAAATAAATTTCACTTGTATTTTTCAATTGAAGGAAACTTCCTGAAAATTTTTGCCCACGTGAATTTTTCATTTTGACGTATCATTATTCAAGTTTTTCAGTCAAAATTTCACATGTATGATTTTGCTGTGTGGAATTATCAAATCTAATATCTACCACTGCAGTTATGCCTTCATGTTTGGCTCTCTTCTTCAGAAAATCCTAACTAGCCCGTAGGCTTCACTTGTAGAAACATCGCTGTTATGATGGAGCGAGGTCCACTGGTCCAGTTTTGCAAATTTGTGTAGAATCGATCAATTTTGTGCCTGCCTGAAGCTTTTTCAGATTATTTTCGGGTAGTAAATCATGCCTAATTTTTTCTTGTTTGTATTTGCTATTTTGATATTCCAATATCTGAGATTCATTTTAAATAATTAGGTAAGTCACCTTACCTAAATTTTGTAAGTATTTAAATTCTTTCTCTTGAAAATTTCAGTTCCTCTTAATTCGTGTTGAATAATTTTTTCTCCTAAAATTTATTACTGGTGAAAAATTCATAATATTCGTTCCAAGAGTTTTTTTTTTTTTTTTGATACCTACTGAATATAAAATCACATGGTACCTTTTTCCATGCAGCTATGACAACAAGTTGTATGTTTGAGATAATCAACGAATGAATTTAAATTGATGAGAAAATATTGCAGATCTGTATAATTATCAAACGGAACAGTGAAATATTCAATTTTTTTTTTCCAGATATGAGCAGGTCTGACAGATCTCTTCATGAATGAAATTTGGACGCTCATGAGCAAGCTTGGCTTTCAAGTTTGAAACCCTTATTTTTATTCACCTGTTTCCTTCAAAATCATCAATACACGTGTTGAATTTCCTACTCTCTTATACTAGCTCCTAAATCATTTTCGCGCACCAATGATTTTTACCGTATTTTCCGTAAATTACCGATAATTTGGAAAGATGATGTTTCCGTTTCATAGTCGGGACTTGGGACTTATGAAGTTTTAATATTTTATACTTAAGGGCGATGGGTACTTTTACCCTTTCACGGGAGGAGAGTTGATTTTTAATTTTCAATTTTCATTGAGAAAATAATTATGAAAATAAAATAAAATACATGATACAAATTTTAATTTTGTATTTATGAATTTTTCAAGCCATTTTCTCGATTTTTGTTGTGCGAAAGTGTTTTTGCTTTTAATAGTTACTTGCTCAGATTAAGTAAATCATAATTTTACATACTTTTTTTCTGTTTGATATACGTTATGATTCAAAACATCCAAAATGAGTTTAAAACAAAATTAAAACACAATTTTTTTTACTGATGTAATTCTGATTTTCTGACCAATCTTTAAGTGAGGTTGAATTTTTTCATTTTTTTTCTCCATCTCTTTAATGTTTTTCATAATTTAAATTTTTCGTCAAAATTGTTTTAGGTTTTATTAGGTATCTACATTTTTTGATAATTTTCGATAACCAAAGTCTATTTATAGAACGTAATTATAACGTAAAATTTTTTTTCCATAAAGTTTGATTGTTTGATTTGTTTTTCTCTCGACTTTTTCCAAGAAGTCCTGAGTTAAACTGTTGGGAAAACTAAGAAACCTGAAAGAAAATGAATTGAAATAACTACATAAAATAAATGGGCTCCAGAAAATTCAACGAACTAAATTTCATGTTCTATCTTCTGTCCATTTTTTTTCTTCAGGAATTCGATTTTTTATAATGAGCCCTATTTTTCAATATTCCTCATTTGTAACAATCCTTAAAATCAATTTTATAAGAACAGGAACATAAATTAGGAATGCGAAATTCCATATCAGTAAAGTCATACCACTGAAAAATTGACTTCGAGGGCCAGAAGTTATCAAAAAAAAAATTAAATTTAAATAAAAAATTTAGATGGTGAAAAATCCTAACAAAAAATGGAAGTACTTCAAAACAATATTATTATTCTCAACACCTCATCATAAATTTCCTTACCTTAGTTGCACCACATCACAAAATACTACCGAAAAAAAATGGTGAAACTTAGCAATTAGACAAAAAATCATTGGTGCGCGAAAATGATTTAGGAGCTAGTCTCTCTTATTTATAAATCAGTGAAAATCATCAAAAATTATTGGGAAACAAACAGAATTACAGCTCTGGAGAAAATTACTGAAAACAGATCAGTGAGAAAAATCACTGAAAAATCAGTGAAAATTCATAGAAAAGTCAGTAAAATTTATGAATTTAGCTGAAAAATCCGTGAAAAGCTTTGAAAAATCGGTGAATTTTGCTGATTTCTCCTGTGCTGCAATTCTGACTATTCATCAGTGACTTTTCACTGATTTGGAATGAGAGAGCAAGGCAAATTCTAATTCTTTAGGAAAAAGTTTGCAATGCAAGATAAATTATCTTTTATTTGTAAATTAATTAAAATTATAATCTAATCTTACAATTTTTTACATTTTTTTTTAATGGACTGATTCATGCACTTTATCGTTTATACCTACTACCTAGTGCCTATATCGAAAGTCAATTAACATCCCTTGAATCCGGCGATTGATTTCCAATAGTACCTAATAATCTATCAACACCAGAAGAAGGAATAACGTATCTCTGAGCCGTCTTAATTTTCAATGCTATCTCATTATTATCCGTTTTTGTGCGACTGAATAATCCTTTAAATGTTTGCCGAAACTGATCACTTATCGAGTAATAAATGATGAAATTGAAAGATTCAGAAATGAAAATTACAGTATTACATATCTCAATTGCGTAATAGTAGCACGTCCAAAAAAAATGAGGTCCGCGAATCATGCAGAGTAGAGCAAAAATCCCATTAGGAATTTCGGCTATTGCAAACAAGAAGACGATAAGTATCAAAATGATTGTTGTTCTGTCGTAGTGATACGAATTGAGGGACATTTCTTCGTTGCTCTTTTTTGCTTCATAAAGAGCTACGATTAACCTGAAACATGATCATTTTTATTGCCTTCATCTGTATGAATTTCGGTGTAAAATTTCAGCTTTATTTTACTCACTTGCCAATGATGATAGCTAATATCAACGATGGTATGATTTGAAATACGGCGTAACTGAAAAAGGTGACTTTATACCAAAAAGGATGATTTACAATTTGAAGTTGAAATGCGTAGATGGTTACATTGTTGGCTGCAGTACTATTGTTTGTTAGATATCCGATGTCATTTACAAGGACATATATTTCTCCAACATCCACGAAGGTATATATTGGTAACGTTATCATTATTGAAAATATGTATCCAACGGCTATGAAAATACGAGTATTTCTCATATCGCACCAAGTACGCGCTTTTAATGGATATATAACAGCAATGTAACGCCATACGCCTAACAAGATTGCCAGCCAAACTGCCATGGCACGAAAAAGAAAGGCAGCTAAGAAAGAATAAAGAGAAATTCGTTCCCATAGGTATGTCCTATGCTCAGAAATTGAATATAATGTCGTTCGAATAAATATATGTATTATTCGAGGTACATAAACGAGAACAACGAGTGATTCGGTTGAGGCAATCTGAATGAATATCTCGTCAACGGGTGAAGTTTTTTTTTTCTGTTTTAATACCAAGATCACCAGTACATTGGAAATGAATGTAATTACGCAGCATATCAAATCTATGTAACCCAATATTCTCCAATCGTAGTAAGGTATGTAATTTGCTGGGTTTGTCCAGTCGTTTCCACCAGTACCATCGTCCATTTGGATTATTTTTTAAATCTGCAAAAAAATTAAATGATTGAAAAACGAGCTTTTTGGATGGAATTGGAAGCGAAAGCTCAGTTCATAATTTTTCCATATTTTCATTTCGTAATGATTGAAAGCTGAAACCAAACAGATTCTGGTAGCATTTTTTCCGTTAAATTTAGAGATACCTAGGTAGGTCAATTTTCCGACTATAAGACAACGTCAAAGAAATGCCAGATTGGATTTTAACAATTTAAGAAAAATCACGAAATATTCTGCGTTTTTGGTTTTTCATTTTGCTCCTTGAAAAGTTGGATTGGTCGGTCGTAGGTCGTAGCATTCTTCTGACGTCATCCACGTCTACAGGACTGTTGTCCAGATTATTCGGATTCAGCGTGACCAATTCCATCAATATTTGTGGCATTCTATAAGAAAAGGGGCAATATTGTCGTAAAGTCGATTTCAAGAAAACGCAAGTTTTTCCAAAACTATACCTACGTTTTTACATCTTTAAGTTTCAAATTGTTGTAAAACTGGAAATGTTGCATGAGAAAAGGTCACCATTAGCTCATTTGAAAGGTAATTTTATGTAGTCTTAGAATATGATAATAGTTATCTCTCTGATTATGTTGACCTTTATTTAAACGCGTTTTCCTCGAAACTATGTTTTTTCAACTTCAATTTTGAAACTTTCATGTCGCGAATTTTGCACGATAAAAGGTCACTAATGGCTCATTCGAAAGGTAATTTTATCTAGTTTCAAAATATGGTAGAAATAAAATTTTTGACCCCCCTCCCGACAATGTTGCCCCTTTTCTTGTAGAATGCCACATTTTCAGTCATTGGGGTATCTTTTTTCATTTAAATATGAGCGAGGTACAAAAAAAAAATTTTATTGTGAATAATTCATCCTTTTTCTTCCTGCATAATCCCTCTGACATTTGTTTGCTATCGACTGATCCACATAATTTAGATTCAATATAAAAAACGCTACAGGTATAAGTATCTGCTGGTTTCAACTGTTAAGCCCTTGAAAGTAGTACAGATTTTGAACGAGAAAAAGACAGAGGATTATAAATGCTCTTGCTTTGATGTAATTGTACCCATTAGAAGAGGATTTTTCAACTTTTTCACGGAAATGTATTCTTCGCGGGCTTGTGCAGTAAGGAATAAAGTGGTTTCATTTGACCCAAGATTTTTTTGCGAGTAATAGGGGCCTGCGAGGGCCTTCAAGAACTAAAAAAATGTTCTTCATTCATTTTTAAGTTATCAAAAATTCAATATTTTCAAAAAATTCAAAAGTTATTAAAATCAAGTTTAGAGATTATGTTGTGGAATTTGTAAATTCTCGCACCTTCCCTAATTCGACTTATACTCGGCTATGTTTATTCATTTAAGAATATATCGCAACTTAGGTAGATATCGTTGGCTACGGCCGAAAATTTGTTTATATTTGCGAAATCTCAAGATACTTTCTTGATATTTTCATTACGTTTCGGAACTTCGTTGAAATAGGTCAACGGACCATTATTTTAAATTCTAGAGTTATTAAACTCATTATTTTACGATTGCGTTTTATTATGCTCTTGTATGAGCATTTTCCAACAATTTCGCCTTTTTTAATTCGACTAACGCTGAAAAGTAAATCAAACGACTTCGTGTCGTAATTTTACGATTAAAAATCTCCGCGAATTCAAAAACCAAATTTCGATTTTCCAACAGATTATTTAGCGACTGTTTAGACCAAAAAATACAATTCTTCGAGAAAATCGCCATTTTATAACGTTTTTTAATCCAGATGAATTGAAGTGTAATAGGAGAAAGTACTCTTTTAATTTGAATCAGTCAAAAATGCCTAATTTGACTGATGAAATAGAGAAAATCAAGTCACTGATAATCAGTCAAATTCCACTGATTCCCCGGTTAATCAGCGTCATTTTACTGCCAATCAGTGAAAAATTACCGATTCAAATAGTGGATTTTGATTGTTGAATCAGTAAAAATTAATTGACTGATTGAAATCAGTAAAAATTTACTGATTCAAATCAGTGATATTTTCATTATTGAAACAGTGAAAAAATTTCACTAATTGAATCAGTAATTAATTAACGATTGAATCAGTGAAATTTCATTTTTACTGATCCAGTAGTGAAAATTCACTGATTGAATCGTACTTTTTTTTTTACTAATTCCTACAGTGACTTGATTTTGTCGATTTTAATCAGTCATTTTTGACTGATTCAAATTAAGAGAGTAAAAAACTATAAAATATTGATTTTTCTAAATAAGTAATCGTATTTTTTGGTCCATATAGTCACAAAATAATATCTAAAATTGTGTTGATCAATTTTGAATTTTTGGAAAATTCTCAAATAAAAAATCGAAAACATATACCTACTTTCTGAATTGTTGACAATTTTTAAAGAATTGAAGGCCCTTACGCTATTAGAAGATATCAATCACATGATTTTCATATTTTTTTTCGAATGTTTTAGGCTTCACCAGTAATTGGAACTCAAAAACAACTGCTATCAGCTATACACTGATGGTTTTTTGTGAAAATACAATCGATATAACATTGATTATCAATAACACAGGTCGACAAAAAAAGAAATGTTATGTTTCTGGGTTTTCATGCCAAAATTCTGTTTCTAGACATCAAAATACATCTCCTTGCGGAATCCTGGCTTCCAAAGTTTGCTTTGGGGGGTGGGGGGCTCAAAAAACTGATTTTTCGAGGGCAATAAGCCCGAGCATTACAAAAAAATTTGAAAATTTTTTTTGACCAATCTTATGGAAAATTTTACGGCGAATCCAATGCCGCAAACCGCAGACCTCCATCTCTTTTAGAAAAAAAGTTACAGCTCATTCTTTCCAAAATTTTGTGAAAAAATCGTATTTTTGGGGTGTTTTTCGCAAAAAAGTGAAATTTGAGAGAAAAGTAAGGGCTTTAAGGCCATAATGACCATAATGAGAGTTGTAGAAAATTTCACGGCGAATCGAATGCCGCAAACCGCGGACCTCTATCTCTTTTAGAAAACAAGTTACAGCTCATTCTTTCCAAAATTCTGTGAAAAAATCGCATTTCCTTTTTTCATGAGAAAAGCACGCAAAAGTGTGATTTTTTTCACATAATTTTGGAAAGATTGAGCTATAACTTTTTTTCTAAAAGAGATGAAGGTCTGCGGTTTGCGGCATTGGATTCGCCGTAAAATTTTCTATAAGATTGGTCCAAAAAAAATTTTTTTTATTTTTTTGTAATGCTCAGGCTTATTGCCCTCGAAAAATCAGTTTTTTGGCCCCCCACCCCCCAAAGCAAACTTTGGTCAAAAAAAATTTTTTCGTTCATTAGTTACATAAAAGTGACCCAAATTTCACAAGTAGGACCCAGAAACAAAAATCGTGTCGACCGGTGTAATTATTCCATCTCTGCGGGCCTACCTGAAGATGGAATAGGCAAAAAATTTCATCTTGAAGTAACAAATCTTGAATAATCTCAAAATTTAATTGCTCAGTGATATCAATTATCGTTGAATAGATAATTTCGCATTCCCCCATTGGCTATCTAGAAATACGAGTCGCTGATTGGCTATTAATTGATGTTAACAAACGAGTGAAGCGCTGATTGGCTATGTGTTGATGAAACAAAACGCATTATTCAATAAGGATTTTCGCGCTTAGCGCAAAAGTAATGAATTTTTGACCCTTCCCCCATTATGTGAAATCTCTTTTTGTTCTTCAAATTTTCCCCCCGGGCGCCCGGGTCCAGAACTAATCAAATGAATAATTCATAATATGGCTTTTTTCGGAAAACAGTTCAGAAGATCAATATCTGAAAACTTTTTTACTCCAAATCTTTTTTTAGTTTTTATGTACTTACTTTATTGTGATATTTGAGCTATACAAATTAGGTAGCCAGGTAAATTCTACGTGGAAAATATTTAAAAATAATTTTTTGTATATTATTATCATCGGTAAAGTCTAATCAAGCAATAAGTTCATAAATGAGCAATTAAAATTAGGATTTGAAAAATTCTTTCGTTGACTTTCGGTTATGTGTTCAGTATATTTATTATCTTACCTTTGATGAAAATCCGATAGATTTCAAAATCAATGCCCAAGAATCGAGATGAACCACAAACTTGAAATGATTTATAGGTAACCTACTTGTATAATGTTTCATTTCCACTCCTGGTACTATATGATTTTAAATGGGGAAGCAAATTTCACTTCTCCGACATTTCTAATAATGATAAATGAGGCGGAATACTGCTAGCTTAGTCATAGACCATTTGTGATGACAAAATTAAAACGTACCTATATTTCTCTTTATCATGTTTTGTCAACATTTTAAAACGAAATGCACTGATTGTACCTTAAATTTTTACCAGGGAAAGTTTAATGGAAAATCCTTGTTTCCAGTACTGATAAAAAAGAAACAAAAACAATTTTTTTTTCGTTCGGTGATTTTTCCTATTGATTTACACAATATCGATTATTCGATTTCCACATTCTGTACCTCACGATTGAAAATGGTATATTACAGTGTAGGAGGTGAAAGTGAATCATTTCTTGTCGAGTCCGATTATTGGCGAAACGAGCCGAAGCCGAGTGAAGCCATCGCACGAGACATACTCTACTCTACAATGGTATACTTTCATACGCTGCAGAACGGGAGCAATTTTCAACTTTCACAGCGTGTATAAAAAAAATCTCAATCTCGTCGTCATTACTTATTCAATTGCCAACTTTGCTATGACAAATTATCTGTATCATTTCTATTAATCACAGCGGGGTATGAATAATTGAAATTGAATGTTGGAGTGATGATTCTACAATTGATTTGATGTCTCATGCCCATTATTTTTAGTGATTTCTTTGCATAAAAGTTCGACGCTCAAGTGAATTTTTTTTCGTGCGTAGTACGAAATTTTGCTTTTAGAATGAACTCACGAATGCAAAGGTTCAAATAAAAAGTTTATTTTTCCTAGTCCAATTACTTGCAGCTTCGAGTAGACGTAGGTATGTACTTCAAAAGTCAAAATTTTGGTCTACTTCAAGAAGTGCAAAACTTCGTACTGCTACGCATGAAAAAAAATGCAACCTTTATTTTGGTGTTGGCACAGGAGGGCTGTACAGAGTGTCAGCATTGTCCGAACAAAACGCGGAGGGTGATTTGATAGCTCCGGAGCTGTCCGGACACTTCGCGGTTGGTACAAAATCTCCTATGCCAATCGCGATAGGTACTATTTCGAACTTGGTACCTAACATATATATATCTGCCTGTAACCCTACTATGTCAGCCAAATTTCATATACATATATTCGAGAATTTGCAATTTGTTTCAAATTCTTCTTATTTCTTTTCTAATTGACTAATCAAAATTCTGAGAGTAAACCATGAAATTATTGGAAAAAAAATAGTTCTTGGAATTTCATGCAAAGAGTAGGTATGTACTCGCGAGAGGAGATTCTTTTTCCTAAAATCAGGGGCCATCGGCCAGAAAAATTGTCTACAAATGGCAAAAAACACAAAATTTTACGAATTTTCATTTTTCATACATACATATTTAGTAAACAGCCTACTATACCCTGAAAAAGTAAAATGTTTAGTCTGAGAAAGTGTGGCATGAATTTGAATATGCAATTTTTGGGGAAAAGAATTATGAAACGTGTAGGTATTTTTTTCACAACTTCCAAAACTGACAGACTGAACCAAGAAATAAATCAGAAAAAAGATTTCTAAAAATATTTTTAAAATGGTAGGTAATTTTGTATATGTTTTTAGGGGCATCATTTTTGTATTCTCAACTTGAAAAAAAAAATGTAAAGCTCGAAATGAGATTGCGAGAATTTGATTTTCGACTATTCGACAATTTCTTTAGGTTTGAAGTTTAATTTTTTCCTTTCTATCCAGTTATTGTTTTTTTTTTCAAAAAATTTCATATTTTTAAGGCTATTATTTTCATTGATGCAGAATATTTCTTAGAGGTGAAGTTATTCGAACTTGATTTATCATTACTCATTAAGTTTACAAAATTTCGAGTAGAAGGCTGTGGATTTTAATCTTCTGTCCAGCTTTTGCCCGGGCTATCCTCAGATAGTTTGTAATATTTACTTTTGAATATAAAATCAACATGGTTCCTTTTTCCATGCAGCTATGACAACAAGTTTTATGTTTGAAGTAATCAACGAATGAATTTAAATTGATGAGAAAATATCGCAGATCTGTATAATAATCAAACGGAACGGTGAAATATTCAGAAAAATTTTTATCTCTTCTTGAATGAAATTTGGACGCACATGAGCAAGCTTGGCTTTCTATTCACCTGCTTCCTTCAAAATCATCAATACACGTGTTGAATTTCCCACTCTCTTATTTATAAGTCAGTGAAAATCATCAAAAATTGTTGGGAAACAGACAGAATTGCAGCCCTGGAGAAAATTACTGAAAAATCAGTGAAAATTCGTGGAAAAGTCAGTAAAATTTATGAATTTAGCTGAAAAATCCGTGAAAAGCGTTGAAAAATCGGTGAATTTTGCTGATTTTTCCTGTGCTGCAATTCTGACTATTCATCAGTAACTTTTCACTGATTTAGAATTAGAGAGCAAGTCAAATTCTAATTCTTTAGGAAAAATTTTTCAATCCAAGATGAATTATTTTTTATTTGTGAATTATTTAAAATTATAATCTAGTTTTACAATTTTTTTCATTTTTATTTAAAATGAACTGATTTATGTACTTTATCGTTTATACCTACCTACTACCGATAGTACCCATATCGAAAGTCAATTAATTTCCCTTGAATCCGAAGATTGATTTCCAATACCTAATGATCTATCAACGCCGGAAGAAGGATTAACGTATCTCTGCGCCGCCATAATTTTCAATGCTATCTCATTATTATCCGTTTTTGTGCGACTGAATAATCTTTTAAAAGTTTGCCGAAACTGATCACTCATCGAGTAATAAATGATGAAATTGAAAGATTCAGAAATGAAAATTACAGTGTTACATATCTCAACTGCGTAGTAGTAGCACGTCCAAAAAAAATGAGGTCCGCGAATCACGCAGAGTAGAGCAAAAATCCCATGAGGAATTTCGGCTATGGCAAACAAGAAGACGATAAATATCAAAATGATGGTTGTTCTGTCGTAGTGATACGAATTGAGGGACATTTCTTCATTGCTCTTTTTTGCTTCATAAAGAGCTACGATTAACCTGAAAAATGATCATTTTTATTGCCTTCATCTGCATGAATTTCGGTGTAAAATTTTAGTAATATTTTACTCACTTGCCAATGATGATAGCAAATATCAACGATGGTATGATTTGAAATACGGCGTAACTGAGAAAGGTGACATTATACCAAAAAGGATGATTTACAATTTGAAGTTGAAATATGTAGATGGTTACATTGTTGGCTGCAGTATTATTGTTTGTCAGATATCCGATGTCATTCACTAGAACATATGTTTCTCCAACATCCACGGAGGTATATATTGGTATGGTAATTATTATTGAAAATATGTATCCAACGGCTATGAAAATACGAGTATTTCTCATATTGCACCAAGTACGCGCTTTTAAAGGATATATAACAGTAATGTAACGCCATACTCCTAACAAGATTGCCAGCCAAACTGCCATGGCACGAAAAAGAAAGGAAGCTAAGAAAGAATAGAGAGCAATTCTTTCCCATAGGTATGTCCTATGCTCAGGAATTGAACATAATGTCGCTCGAATAAATTCGTGTATCACTCGAGGTACATAAACCATAGCAGCAAGTGATTCGGTTGAGGCAATCTGAATGAATATGACGTCCATGGGTGAAGTTTTCTTTTTCTTTTTTAATACCAAGATCACCAGTACATTGGAAATGAATATAATTACGCAGCATATCAAATCTATGTAACCCAATATTCTCCAATCGTAGTAAGATATGTAATTTGCTGGTTTTGTCCAGTCGTTTCCACCAGTTCCATCGTCCATTTGGATTATTTTTTAAATCTGTAAAAAAATTAAATGATTGAAAAACGAGCTTTTTGGATGGAATTGGTAGCGAAAGCTCAGTTTATAATTTTTTTAAATTTTTATTTCGAAATAATTGATTCTGGTAGTATTTTTTTGGTTAAATTTAGAGATATCTAAGTGGATTTTTCGACTTCGAGACAACGTCAAAGAAACGCCAGAGTAGATTAAAAAAGTTGGGGAAAATTACAAAATATTCTGCGTTCTTGGTTTTTCATTTTGTCCCTTGAAAAGTTGGATTGGTCGGTCGTAGGTCGTAGCATTCTTCTGACGTCATTCACGTCTACAGGACTGTTATCCAAATTATTCGGATTCAGCCTGACCAATTCCATCAATATTTATGGCATTGTACAAAACAAGGGGCAATTCATTTTCACAAAGCTGATTTCAAGAAAACGCAAGTTTTTCCAAAACATACGTTTTTACGTCTTCAAGTTTCAAATTTTGTATGAAAAAAGGTCACCAGCAGGTCAAAGATAATTTTATGTACTTAGTTTCAGAATATGGTAAAAACGTCGCCAGAGAGATATATCTCTTTGACAATGTTGACATTTTTTAAACGCGTTTTTTTCGAAGCTACATATGTTTTTTCAATAAATGTCACTAATAGCTCATTCGAAAGGTAATTTTATCTGCTTTCAAAATATGGTAAAAAAATTTTTTGCCTCCCCCCCCCCGAAAATGTTGCCCCTTTTCTTTTAGAATGCCACATTTTCAGTCATTGGGTATTTTTTTTTTTTCATGTAAACGTGAGCGAGGTGCAAAAAAGTCACTATTATTGTGAATATTTCATCCTTTTTCTTCATGCATAATCGGAGAAAATTTTACCTTTTCAACTTTTTCACAGAAATGTATTCTTCGCAGGCCTGCGCAGAGAGGGGGAGTGGGGTGGTTCCACTTGACCCAAGATTTTTGGGGGAATATGGGCCTGCGAGGGCCCTTGAAGTTCTTCAATCATTTTAAAGTTATCAAAAATCCAATATTTTCAAAAAATTAAAAAGTTATTAAAATCAATTTTAGAGATTATTTAGCGACTGTGTAGACCAAAAAATACAATTCTTCGAGAAATTCGCCATTTTATAACGTTTTTTAATTCAGATGAATTGAAGTGTAATTGGAGAAAGTAAAAAATCTATTAAAAAATGAAGCAAGGTTTCCTCTGAAAGGAAATGTTGAAAATATGGATATGTTTTATCCTCTCATCCTGACTTCTGATATTAAGTTGATTTTAAAAATATAAAAATTTGTTTTTTAAACTTTGAAAATCGGCTTTCAGCTCTCTGATATTTTTTTTGCCATTCTGACTTTCTGATATCAAGTCAATTTTCAGCTTCTGACTTTCTGATAGGTATATAATGCGTTGATTTTGAAAATATAATAATTTGTAAATTTTCAAAAGTCAGCTTCAGACTTTCTGTCATTATGTTAATTTCAAAAATATAAAAATTAATGTTTTTAACTTTAGGTGACGCAAAACAGTGCCACGAAAAATAGCGTCATACGAGATAGCGTGACGCAACAAGAGAAAAAAATTGAAAAATTAGCTTTTAGCTCTCTGATATGTTCCTGTTCATTCTAACTTTCTGATATTAACTCAATTTTCACCTTTCCACTTTGTGATATTTATATTTTGAAGAAATAAAAATTTGTAAGTTTTCAAAAGTCAGCTTCTGACTTTTTGACATTAAGTTTTGAAAATACCAAAAGTTAAAAGTTTGTACGCAAAACAGCGTGACACAAAATAGCGTCTTAAAAATTTTGGAATGACCCTCCCCCCACCCAAGAGGAAAAATCACACGCAATTAAGGGATAGATATCTATCATGCGATTTTCATTTTTTTTCAAATGTTTTAAGCTCCACCAATAATTGGAATTTAAAAATAAAAATGTTGAATTTTTGACCCTTCCCCCATTATGTGAAACCTCTTTTTGTTCTTCAAATTTTCCCCTCGGGCGCCCGGGTCCAGAACTAATCGAATGAATAAGTCAAAATATGGCTTTTTTCGGAAAACAGTTCAGAGAATCAGTATCTGAAAACTTTGTTACTCCAAACCTTTTTCTAGTTTTCATGTACTTAATTGTATGATATTCAAGCTATACAAATTAGCCATGTAAATTCTACGTGGAAAACAGTTAAAAAATAATTTTATATTATCATCATCGGTAAAGTCTAATCAAGCTTGTTTCATTTCTTTCAAATCTTTAAAAGTAGATATATATTTATCTAAAATCATTTTCTGCGATTCAAATGATCCAATGAGCGATTAAAATTAGGATTTGGAAAATTCTTTTATTGACTTTCGGTTACGTGTTCAGTATATTTTCAAGCTTACCTTTGATGAAAATCCGATAGTTTTCAAAATCAGTGCCCAAGAATTGAGATGAATCACAAACTTGAAATGATTTACAACCTACTTGTACAATGCTTCATTTCCACTCTGGGTACTATATGATTTTAAATGGAAAAATAAATTTCATTTTTCATTTCTCCGACATGTGTAATCTCTCTGGTTGAGGAAATACTAGTGGCTTAATCATCGACCATTTGTGATGACGAAATTAAAACGTATACCTATCTCTCTTTATCATGTTTTGTTAATATATTTCAAAACGATATGCACTAATTGTACCTTGCATTTTTACCAGGAAAAGTTTCATGGAAAACCACTGTTTCCAATACTGATGAAAAAAAAACAAAAATTTTTTCCGTTCGGTAATTTTTCCTGTTGATTTCATACTTCACGATTGATTAAAAAAATCCAATCATCATCATTGTAAAGCATGTATACCTTATTCATTTCTTGGTATCTGTTCTTGTCAACTTACCGAGTCATTTTGAAATGATTTTTATGGTTTTTCAGAATGTGGAAAATGTTTAATTTTTATCACGAAATTGTACTGTTTTGTTGGATCGAATTTACTTTGAAATTGATAAAAGAGAAAATCAATCTGTGAACAGAAAATAAAAATTCGGTTTAGGATACGACAATTAAAAATAAATAAAGGTTCGAACTTCGAAGTCGTTTAAAAATTATCAATAATTAGAGATAGATTTTTCTCCAAAATTTATTCAATTGAACACAATTTCAAAAAAAAAAAAAACATAAATATTTGAACAAAAATTATTCAATGAAATGAAATGAGAAAGTAATTTAATGTATCTCTGATGCTGTCGATTACGATGTTGAAATGAAGGGCGAGAGAATGGAAGAGAATTCGAAATTATTGATCACTATTTGAAAACTCTGAAAGTAAATTGATAAATTTTCAATTTTTCGAAGCATTTTTTGCAAAAATTTTCGCTCTTGCTTATTTCACAAAAATAATTGATATTGAATCTCTCATCAATTTTTAATTTACCTACCTTCTAGGACGACCTGATAAGATTTCAGGAGCTTTCGTGGTATTTTATAAATTTGAGATACATAATACGTGTTTTTAAGGGAGGAGAGGTGGCGAGTAACGAATTGCGAAGAAATTATTAAAAAATTTGAACTTTTACTCATGCATACGATATAATTTGTTTTATTTTCAAAGCTTTATGTGTAATGTTGCTTTGAAATCATTAGGTGTAGATATACCTAATATGCATGTAATCATATCTCTAACCCCATGCCAGTGTTGCCAGACTTTTCGACGATCAAATCGCCAATTTGAGAATTTCAAGTCGCCCATTAGTCGCCCAACACGATTTTGTTCAAAATGTCTCAATATTTAATCAGTTTGACCCATGATTTTTTTCAGCACATCATATTAATGGTAACTATGCTTATGCCCGAGCGAAGCGAGGGCAAAGCTTTGAAAAAATTTGATTTTTAATGTCCAAAAAAGGCATTTCCCTCCCTATTTTAATCAAAAACACGCCAAAATCCTCCAAAATCTGTAATCGGCCAATCTGGATGCACTGCCCCATGCCATTGATTCGCGTTTGTAACAACGCTTTGACGTGCCACGTGATGGTAATGAATCGAATTTTGCCAGGCAATAATCTTTATTTTTTGATTTGGAAAAATTTGAAATTGAGATTTTTTGTGCTTTATTTCCCTCAACTGAAATTTTAATGCTACTCAAGTTTGAAAAAATTATGAATCAGTAACGGCAAATTTGATTAAAACTCATAAAATTTGAAATGATTTTTTACTCGTGTTATGAGGACTTGAAATGAATGTACAATAGTCCCTCTGATGCTAAGGTCGTAACTCTAGAACTTTACTTTTTACAGGAGAGTCAAAAAACTGTATTACTTGAGATTTTGAATTTCGTGGAAGTGGGGGTTGATTTTACTATACTTCTTTAGTGTTGAGAATGAATTGTCAACTAAATTATTTTTTCTAAATACCGATTTTTAAGTTTTAAAATGGATTCACGACTTTTTTATACTTGAATACAGAAAATTTTTAGAGGTACGCTAAATTAAAATTTTATATTTTGAAACATAATAACTGAAGATTTATTCCGAACACCACAAAAGCATATCGTGGATTTAAACATGAAAAAATTATTGTTAAATAAAGATCACATTGAAAAAACCAGAGAACAAAATAAAATGTGAAATCTTATATTTTTATTTGCTGTGATTTCTTAATATTTACTTAATTACGTTAGATTTATCTAATTGAATCCTTAACTTTGATTTAAATTTAAATGACGCAGTATTTCATTAATATTATTACTTCAAGGGAGAATAAGGTTTCGGCCAAATACATCGAATACGAATCAGCGCTTTAAAAGTTTCTCTAAATTGTTGACTTATGCCGTAATAAATGAAGAAATTGAAAGACATGCTGATATGAGTCAACGAATTGCATATTTCCATTCTATAATAATAGTACCTCCAATAAAATGATGGACCGTAGAATGCTGTCAGAAGGCAGAATATTCCATGGGGAACTTCTCCTACCAGAAATAGTATCAATACAAGCACTAAAATGATTGTTGTCCGGTCTCTTTGTTGACACTGCGGTTCGCTAATCTTTGATATACATTGTTTTTTCATTTCAAGTAATCGATTCACCAATCTGAAAAAGTTACAGTAATGAAAAATAGCTAGTGCAGGATCTATAGGTACGTTTACAAAAATGGCCGCCGCGGTTCTTATCAAGTTTGTAGTCGTTTTTTCATTTCTTGAAATAAGATTTACAACAAGATTTTAATTCAAACATCAATTTTTGTGTCTTTATTTTCTAATTGTTGGAAAATAATGACATAAAAATTGACGTTTGAATTAAAATCTTGACGTAAATCTTATTTTAAGAAATGAAAAAACGACTACAAACTTGATAAGAACCGTGGCGGCCATTTTTGTAAACGTACCTATAAGTATTTGCCACATTTTCAAGTCACGCATGTTTTACAACTGATGCTTCAGACAGGAATATGGAAGGGGGTATGAAACTGATGTAAGGTACTTAGGTAGTGCATTTCAAAAAGAGAAAAAAAATTGTCGTTTTTTTGGATGCAGTAATTAGTGAAATGATTTTCACTGAAGATCAGTGATTTTTCTACGGATTCTTCAATCAAAAATCTGTGATTTCTTAAACGATAATTTTTGCCTGACAATTCAATAAAGTACAATTGTAGATATTTTTTTTTGTTAATTTCTGATCATTTTTTTGTTCGATCTCTCAAGTCCTTTTTTTACAAAAATAAAATACGAGCCCTTCCTATTTATGGTGTGTGGTACGTATGAAAAAATTGATTTGACTTACTTATAGCTAATGAACGCAAAAGCAGCAGATGGCAAAAGCTTTACAAAAATGCTGTAGAAAAATGTGGTAATAGCAAACAGATACGGGTAATCTTCAATCGGCAATTGAAATTCATAGATTTCTGTTGAATTTCCAGTCGCGTTATTTGATGTGAAACATCCGTTTCGATCAAGATATTTTGAAGCTTCTCCTGCGTTTAATGCAAAATAAAGTGGTATCACGAGTACAGCACCTAATATGTACCCTAAAGCTATAAACTTTTTTGTGATTTCTGGATTGCACCGGCGACGCTCTTCGAGTGGATGTAGAATTGCTATGTAACGCCATATGCCCAGCATCACCGCCAACCAAACTCCAATGAAACGAAACGCGAATGCAGTTATGTAAGAAAGAATGGAAATAGTCTCCCAAAAGTGTGTCCTATATTGCGGAATTCTACACTCTTGCACATGAAAGTATTCGTGCCATGTGCGGGGTACGTAGCTGAGAAAAGCGATCGATTCGGTGATGGCGATATTAATGAAAATTGTGTTTATAGGTGAAATTATATTTCTTCTGCTGAGTACCAATAGCACAAACGCGTTGGAAATTAAAGCAATTAAACAACATGTCAAGTCGACGTAACCTAATATTTTCATATTGTGAAATGAATGATATGCCGTTTCTTTTTTCCAGAAAAAATCCTCCATGTCGTACATTTTGATTTTTCTGTTGAAAAAAAATATCAGTTTTGACAATGTATTTTTATCTATACTCTTAGGGCACTGAGGGGGTCAGGCTAAAAGTTGTGTTTTTTGGGTGGACGCACAGTAAGGTTATTGAATGAAGATTGTAAACCTCGGATCGAACGATCTATCGAGGTAAATGTAAAAAAAAAAAGTTTTCCAATCAACCCAAAACAAATAATATTTATGGTTTTGGACTGATTGGGAAACTTTTTATTTTAATTTTTTTTTTCGGATCGCAGGTCGGTTTCTTTATGGAAGGTCACATATGTATGTTTAGTTTACTGAGTAATTTATGAATAAAACAATAAAAATATGATCAGAGAGTGGTCTAAATTGATTGGACTCAGCAGTGTTTTTAAAGAAATCAAAGTAAGTACTAAGTACATAGATATCCTTCAAAAGATGAATTCAATATTAACATGGATATGTTTTTTCATCTGAGGGTAATTGTGAAATTCGGCACAGGCTGATTTAAGGGAGCGCCCCCAAGAGTGAAATTAACCCTCAAAAATTTTTTATGTTTAATTGTCAAACTGTTTGACAATCAAACTTGAATGTACCTAACCATGAAAAAAATCTATTTTCAGGGCATGAAATACACAATTTTTTCAAAGCTTCGCTCGGGCATGAACAAAATCACAATTCCCAAATCAATTTTAGGCAACGTTGAAAAAGAAGGCTCCTTTTCCCAAAAATTCCTTCCGGTACTTCAAGTCTTCTTCCTTACTTAATTTGTATTCTCCCAAAAAAAGCTTCCAACGCCACTGACTGCGAATAAATGTTCTCCTTCCCCCTCCCTCTAAAATAACCTCAAATAAGAATTTTGAAATCATTAATATACGAAAAAATCACTTTTATGGCCATTAAAAATTCAATTTTTCAAAGCTTCACTCTCGCTTCGCTTGGGTATAAATTAAATCACAATTATTTAAACTATTTGAGGCGACAGTGTCAAAGAAGGCTCCCTCCTACTTCTTCATAAGATTTTTATGGTATTTCCAGTCCTTGTATCTATTTCGCAGTTTGCACATTTCCAAAGAATCTTCTTATACCATTGACCTAGGGCTTAGCCCCCTGATCCATTTTCCTAAATCCGCCTATGAAATTTGGGGGACGTTTTTTGCGTCGCGGTGACTTTTGAAAACAAATATAGTTTTGAAAGTATAACTTAATAATTAATGTCATAAAGTCAGAAATATTGCACAAGGCTGATTTTTTAAATAAGTTTTTAGTTTCAAAATTAACTTAATAATTTTGTAAGTAACCCAGAAATATATTGGTGGGGGTAATTTCAAATATGCATAGCTGTATAATGATTTGACAAAAAAAAGGGGGAAAGGCAAAATCCTATAAATTTTTAAATTATACGTAGTTTCGAAAGTAACTCAGAAATTAACCAAAAATGAATGGAAAATGGGACTAAATTTTTACTAACTATAGATTGAAACTTGAAAATTTATGTAAATATTGAGACATCTTACCTTTTGTTGAAATCTGGCAATAACGATGTGGATTGAAAATGAAGAGTTGAGTCAAAATGAACACATTTCAAATTAATTTCATCACAAATTTACTAATTTTATTTCTATTACGTTGTATGTAGGATAAGAGCTGTTCGTACACGTTGATTATTCATCCAGATACTGAAATAATGATGATATGCAGATGTCTGCATATTATACTCGTGGTTATAAATGTACTTTGCCCATTTCCAGGTATCCTGTCAACTTTATCGAATCATTTTGAGATGATTTATACCCATGATTTTTCAGAATATGGAAAATGTTGAATTTTTTTTGCAAAATACCTATAGGTACCATTGGACCGAATTTATTTTGAAATTGATAAAAGAGAAAATAGATGTGCAATTTTTTGTAACGCTAGACGATTGATTTAAATTATCGTCCATTTTATTAGTACCTATTCTGCGAGCGAGAATTTTTCCCACGAATAAGTTTCTATGAATTATTGGTTGATGATGTAAAAATTTTTTTTTGAAATTGAAAGAATCGCTGAAATGCGTTATCGTTTGATTATTTTGAAATCATAATAGAGGTAATGATTCCACCAGGAAAACAATTTTCCATGGACGAAAGCGTAAAACTGATGTAGGTATTATTAATGTTCGTTCTGCCTGCTTAAAAAGTTTTCAGTAAAAAAAAAAGGATAAAATTTTTCGTTTCTTGAAAGTTACCCCAATTACGCTGCATGTCTGGTCCACATAGCCCAATGCTCTCATTAATGGTAGTGTGTTTCATTCATCCAGAACAGTTATTTTTCGGCGATCAATTTTGTCTACATAATACATATACTTTACCTGCGTGCAAAAAAAAATAATCAAATAGTTGATGAACGTATGTGTTTTAAATGAGGTGATATTTTTTTGAGTGATGAGCAGCAAATGTGAATATATTTTCAATTTTCTATGTAAAAATTTTTCGAAAGTTTCTATCGAAAACAAATCAGAACTTTACGATACGTTTCTATAACTTTCACAATTGCTTCCTCACGCGAATCAGTTTAATTTCCATTGATGAAATAGGTGTTTTACCCATTTAACAAGAATATTTCTTGATATTTGATTGGCAATATTGTCAAAATATCGATTTGTATTTCTATCCCGAAAATTCGAATTTTTTTTTTCTATGTATTATGAAAAATTGTTGAACTAAGCTAAATGTTCAAAATGATGGATAGAAAATAAGATATAAAACAAATATATTATATTTATTCACAGCGATCTCACAATAATCACTTATAATACAATAGGTTTGTTTGATTGGATCCATTACTTTGATATGAATTTAATGGACTAAGTGGGTTATTGATCTTATTTAAATGAAAATTGCGGTTTTGGCCAAATATATTAATCCTGCCTGATTCATTGCTGTTACAACAGATCAATGCTTTAAATGTTTCTCTAAATTGCTGACTCATCGCGTAATAAATGATGAAATTGAAAGATGCACTGATATGTGTCAACGTATTGCTTATTTCCATTCCATAATAATAGTATCTCCAAAAGAATGGTGGGCCATAATATGCGGCCAGCACGCAGAGTACTCCATGGGGAACTTCTCCTAATAGAAATAGTATCATTATAAGCACTAAAATTACTGTTGTCCGATCTCGTTGTCGACACTGCTTTTCGCTGATGTGTGATATACGCTGTTTTTTCACTTCAAGTAGCCGATTCACTAACCTGAAAGTTACATTATCAGAAAATACCTAATTCTGGATTGATATTTTTCGTTTCTTAAGGTATGTACTCTCTAAATTTTAATCAGTTGAAATTGACTGATTAAAAAGCTACATGTGTAGAAATCAGTGAAAATTTTACCGATTTAATCAGTAATCTTTCATTTTTACTGATTCGTTTGAGTAAGTACCTAGGTGATTAAAAAAATATTACTGATTCAAAAATGAAAATTCACTAATTGAATCAGTAATTGTTCACTGATTGACAGTTGCCATTTTCACTGTTTAATCATTCAATTATAAGTTTTTTGACTGATTCAGATTTAGAGAGTACGTAACAAAATCGTTTAAATAATCGGAGTGTTGATGCAGGCATTTAAAAAAAAGTGTATAAATTTAGAACCGCGGTTTTTTGCAGGAATGTGTTCAAAAGACCCCCCCCCCCCCCAAAAAAAAAAACCAAGAGCCATAAAAGTTAATTGACAGTATTTGGACATAATCGCAACATTTAGTGCAACTTCAGTTATAATGTTGTTTTTTGCTCGGACTATGAGTTTTGCTCACGTTTTTCAAAAATTTAATCACTTGGGTCCTATGTGATGAATTTCATGTTCAAGAAAATTTTTGCAAGTGTTCCTTGAATACTAAATTTCTTGTGCTTTCTGAATTTGAATTTTTAATTTTTTTTTTAATTTTTGAATTATTTTAATCAAAAATCAGTAATTTCTTGGCCAGATCTCAATTTGTCAGAAAAAAATTAAAAAATCAATAATTTTCTACTGAAAGATCAGTAAAGATTGTTTCACTGATTCAGATTTTTTATTCTAGCAAGGTTTTCCTTGATTAGTATGATTATTGAGTCCCCTCTTCTTAAAAAAAAAAATTTAAAAATAGAAAACGATCTCTGCTGTAATTTCGTACATACCGATACCTATCGTGCGAAAAAATTTGCTCGACTTACTTGTAGCTTATGAACGCAAACGCAGCAGATGGCAAAAGTTTTACGAAAACGCTATAGGAGCTTGCGGCAATAACAAACAAAAAAGGATGATCCTCAAGTGGCAGTTGAAATTCATAGATTTCTGTTAAATTTCCAGTCGCGTTATTCGATGTGAAACATCCGTTTCGATCAAGTAATTTGAAAGATGATCCTGCATTTAACGAAAAATAAGGCGGTATTGCGAATATAGCACCGAATACGTACCCCAGAGCTATAAACTTTTTCGTGATTTCTGGATTGCACCGGCGACGCTCTTCGAGTGGATGTAGAATTGCTATGTAGCGCCATATGCCCAGCATCACCGCTAACCAAACTCCAATGAAACGAAACGTGAATGCAGTTATGTAAGAAAGAATGGAAATATTCTCCCAAAAGTGCGTCCTATATTGCGGAATTTCACACTCTTGCACGTGAAAGTATTCGTGCCATGTGCGAGGTACATAGCTGAGGAAAGCGATCGATTCGGTGATGGCGATATGAATGAAAATTGTGTTTATAGGTGAAATTATATTTTTTCTAGTGAGTACCAATAGCACAAACGCGTTGGAAATTAAAGCAATTGAACAACATGTCAAGTCGACGTAACCTAATATTTTCATATTGTGAAATGAACGATATGAGGTACTCTTTCTCCAGAAAAAATCATCCATGTCATACATTTTGATTCGTCTGTAAGAACAGATAGGTATTGAAGAATTTCAGTATTGGAAATCGACATTATATGTATATGCCTGACATCTAGGTATTAATTTAATAGTTTACGCATGCAAGATTAGTTTACGTCGAATTCCCGTGCAAATTTGTTTCATTTGTGCTGAATTGAACTTGCTATATTAATTATGTTAGACCATCTCTTTCCGAAAATTATATGCTTTTATGGTATCCTCCTTGAAAGTGCATATTGAGTAAAGGGTCTGGCCGGATAAGCGGTGAATTTGGCCTTGCGTTGGATTTTCGTTTTTTCCTCCCCAAATGTTACTCCTTGAAGTGCAAAAATCTAGAAAAAATTTTGACCCCGATCCCCGATCCCCTTCATTTCGGAGTTATTGCCATTTTATTGCCTGATTTTCAAGAATGTTTTTCATTTCAACGGTTGTGAAAGAAATCTTATACGTATTCCTTGCGACAAAGTTACATCACATAGAGATGTAAATTTTTTCAAAAATTTTAGTTCACATCTTCATGTTTTTTTGGTTATTTAAAGTTTTTAATCGCAAAAGACCAATTTTTTGAAATATTCCAAAAACGTGTTTTTCAACTTAGATTTACGTCACATATTCAGTTTTGGCGATTTCGATGCTGCAAGGGCCAAAAATCACGAAAACTCGTACAAAACGCCTAAAATTTGAAAGATCCTGCTATACAACATTTCTGTATAGATTTTCGCGATTTTTGGACTTCGGTTTAGAGAAACATCCAAAACGAAATACACAGGGAGAATTTTCATTAAAAAAATATGAAAAATTGCAATGCGTTGTACCAAAATATCAAGAAAAACAACATTTACTCTCCTCCCCACTCCTCACAAATTTTTACCCGTTACTCAACAACTATCTACCTACCTACATACGTAAATTAGGAATACCTATTTGATCGTTTGGAAATTACATAATAACATTTCGGCAGTTTCATGCATTGTAGTTTTTCGATTTGAATTCTCTTTGTCAGGGACTGGGGTGCTCAAAAATTTAAACTTTATACCTATAGGTACTATAGACCAAAATTTCAATTCTGAGTAGTGGAAAAATTTGAAAAGTGGAAGGTATTGCTAAAGCTTGGAGTGCAGACAAGGGACGTTTCGTCCACTAAAAATCATTTTTTAAATAATCTACGGATTTTAAAAATGCGAAAATGAGCATGTGTGGAACACTCCAAATAATTTACATTTGATATCTACTTCACATCGAGGACTGTCGCGTCCTTTTCTAAAAATATGCTCATCTTTTCTTAAGAAAAGGACCAAACATCGGGTGGTTTTAGGTAGGTATTTTGATCAGGCTAAAATAGGAGCTTAAAAATGTAAATGAGGCATCTTACCTTTAGTTGAAATACCACAAAAACAATGTGAATCAAAAATGCGAGAGTTGACTCAAAATGAACACATTTTGAATGATTTCCGCATTGAATTTACCAATTTTTTCACCGATTTCAGCACTTTGTACAAGTTGGCTTTTCAAAAGTAGTACATATAAACAAAGCACTGCAACAGTGATGAATCCATTACAAATGTGTACTTTTGCTCATATACCTTACACATTTCCTGGTATTTATTTATATCAACTCTATCGATTCGGATTTTTATCGGGTCTACTTATATTGCCGGGTTATACAGGATGTGAAAAGCGTTTCTTGTTTATCTATTATAAAAAAAAACCGTTATATCAAACTCATTTTGAAATTGATAAAAGATTTTTAAAAGCCATTTTTTACATTATGATTAAATACCTATCTATTTTTTTAATACACACGCAATACCTACTCGACGACTGATTTTAAAAATAGGTAGTAAGAATTTGTATGAAAAGATCAAACTAACGAAACAAGCTGAAATTTGGTACACCCTGTTTTTGGCCTCTCGAATCTATTGAAAGCGGTTTCAAGACGTTTTGAACGCTCCAAAAATTTTTGAAATTTTCCAGTGCTGGAAGAAAGCTTATAAAAGATTCGGTCATTCAAAAACCCCTTCAAGTCCGAATACCTAAATTTTTCAGGAACAACAAAAAACACTTTCAAGCAAAATCTCTTACGCTATGGTTCAAAATCAATAATTTTAGAAATGGCTAGAGTATGCAAAAATACCTCTTCTAAGTCAAATTTCGATTTACAAGGTGCCGAAATATTTGATTTACAACGCGTTGGAGGTCATGGGCGATGGGCCTATGGGGTTTTAGAAATGACCGTTATTTACGATAATTTACCGTAATTACTGAAATATTTACGGTAATTTACCGTAATTATTAAAGTATTTACGGTAATTTACCGTAATTATTGAAGTATTTACGATAATTTACCTACTGTAATTATTTGAATGTTTACAGTAATTTACCATAATTAATGAAATATTTACAGTAATTTACCATAATTACTGAAATATTTACAGTGATTTACTGTAATTATTTGAATGTTTACAGTAATTTACTGTAATTATTTGAATGTTTACGTAATTTACCATAATTACCTAAATATTTACCGTAATTATCAAAATATTTACTACGATGTGCAGTAATTTACCGTAATATATTGAAATATTTTCGATAAATTACTGTATTGATCAGAATATTTACGATAATTTACCTTAATTATTCGAATATACCAGATAATTTACGATAATTACCAAAATTTTTACTGTAAAATGGTGTCTACCTGGCATGAAAATCATCAAAAACATGAAAATCGCGTGAATTTTCATTTTCTAAATCCTGTAGACACCATGAAATTCTTCTTCGATCAATGGTAATAAGTTACCAATATTGTTTATTGGTAATTTTTGTGCGACTTTCTCCAGCTGGATTTCAAAAAAATTTGAAGGTTCAAAACCTTGCAGGTTGTTTAGCTGATGCAACGTCTTCAAATGCTGTTTATTAAGCTTTGTCTGAATTATTCGAACTCTCATGCCTCGTGTGACCACAATCAGCAAACCACCATCTCGTAAACTCTTGGTATCAATTGTACTTTTATGAAAATAATATCTCGAAGACAAATCCAATATCAATAATCCAATCGCGTTACTCACATGTGACTCATTCTTCTCTCTGCTCCATAAAATTATGAATTTTCAAGGAAAAATTTACTATGCTAAGTTTAGTACATATTTTTTGTTTATTACGAGTTTATTTAAAGTTATTGTTTAATCAATTTAGAGCAGTAAGTTTTTATGAAATAAATATGTACCTAGTAAATACCTATGTAAAAAGTCAAATAATATCCCTCGAAATTACCGAAGATTGATTTCCAATACCTAATGATCTATCAACGCCAGAAGAAGGACTAACGTATCTCTGAGCCGCCATAATTTTCAAAGCTATCTCATCATTATCCGTTTTTGTGCGACTGAGAAATTCTTTAAAAGTTTGTCGAAATTGGGTACTCATCGAGTAATAAACGACGAAATTGAAGGATTCGGAAATATGAATTACACAATTACATATCTCCATTGCATAAAAATAGCAATCCCAGAAAAAAGGAGGACCATAGATTGCCGTAAGTAGGGCGAAAATTCCATGAGGAATTTCCGCCATTGCAAATAGGACGAATATCACCACCAAAATGATTGTCGTTCTAAAATAATGATGCGAATGGAGGGACACTTCTTCGTTATTCTTCTTCGTTTCATAGAGAGCCATGATCAGTCTAGAAAACAATAATTTTTTTTGGTAGTTGAATAATTGAAATACCTAGAAAATTTGGTATCAGATTTAGAGTGATATTTTACTCACTTTACACTAATGACGGCGAACACCAACGATGGTATTATCTGAATCAAAGAGTAGGTAAAAAACACGGAAGTATATCGAAACGGTTGATTTTCAATTGTGATCCTAAAGTCGTAGATGGTTGTATTACTGCCTATAGTGGAACTGTTTGTAAAACATCCATTTTTATCCACTAATATATTTGATTTTTCAACACCTATGGAGAAATATGGTGGTATGGTGATTAATATGGAAAATATGTATCCTACGGTTATCCAGACATGAGTTATTTTCATATTGCACCAGGTGCGCGCTTTCATGGGATGCAAAATAGTTATATAACGCCAGATTGCCAACATAATACCCAGCCAAACTGCTATGGCACGAAATAGGAATGCAGCCGCGTAAGAATGAAGAGAAATGTGTTCCCTTAGGTATGTCTTATGCTCAGGGATTGAGCATAATGTCGCTTGAATGAGTTCATGTATGACACGAGGTACATAAAAAATAGTGGCCAGCGATTCGGTTGCCGCAATGTGAATGAATATGACGTCCATGGGTGAAGTTTTCTTCTTCTTTGTAAATACCAAAATCACCAGTGCATTGGAAATTAATATGATTGCACAGCATACTGAATCTATGTAACCTAATACTTTGAAATCATAATAAGAGTAGTATTGATTTGCTGATTTTGACGAGACTCCACTATAGACTTCATCGTCCATTTTAGTTGTTCTGCAAATCTGTGGGCAAAAGTTGAAAAAGAGGATTTTTGAGTGAAAGAATCTCATCAACTCAGCTAGAATGTGTTAGTATTCGCATTTGAACACCGCATGATGAACAAAATGAACCAGTCATTTGCAAAATCATCTATTGAAAAAAAATGATTTTGTCAAGGATTGTCTGTGAAGAGAAAATGTTTATGAAGTAAAAGAGCAACCTTTTCTCAAGGATGAAGATTTTATTAAATGTGTATGTAAAAATTATATCATATTTTGATGATTTTTTTCTAAACTTCTTACCCTTAGGTATCTGGTAAAAAAAATCGATTGTATCAACTAATGAAATTATTTTATGTTTTTGTTTCAGGTGAGTCACGAATTTTTTATCGTTCGAGTAAGAAGCCTAGATGAGTAAGTCAGTTTTCATTATTCTCTGAAATTGTTATTTCAGTTCTCTTGAAAAAGTCTTTCTGAAATCTTTCGATGTTTTGGTTTATTCAGTTTCAAGTTTCCTTGTAAAACCCAGTTTTTTTTTTGGATCTTGCGATGTTACCTCCGTAGTCGCCGATCTCTAAAATTATCCTGTTTTGTTTCATGGGCTGATGGCTGATGGACCTAGTAGTCCAACACTCCCAAAAAGTTTTACTCCTTCATTAAAAAATTCCCACAAAACATTTTTCTTCAATATTAATTTTCATATGATTTATTTTTGACTTGAAAATATCAGTCACTTTTTCATTTTTGAAATTTAAGGTCAAAGTACAGCTCGTTGAATTTTAAAGGAAATATCATCGCATTTTTTTTTTGGTAAAACTACACGAGAACTTTCATCCAAAGATGATGTTTTTGTCTGTTGAGTAAACTTCGACTAGAACCTTTTGTTTATTATAAACTTTCCCCAAGCAACGAATATTTAAAACTGAAAATTTAACGTTCTGTAATTCTTTCTTGAAATGAAAATTGATTGGGGAAAAAAAATTATACGAATATTTCGTTCTGCTCGAACTCAGTAGATGTGGATTGCTTTGCTGGTTAGAAAGAGAGCTGTACCTATGTGCCGATTTTCAGACTGGATTTGAAACGAGTAGTCCTGGTTTTTAGACTAAAATAAAACGGCGGGGGGGGCAATACCCTTGATATAGTATAAAATCAAAATAAATTCTAGATGAAAAACACATTGTAGACATTTAAATTTGAGAGTTACGGTCAGTAGGTGTAGAAGCTTACCTTTGATGGAAATCTAATGGATTTTGTGAATCAACACCCAAGGATCGAGATGAACCACTAACTTCGGTTGACTTTTGGTGTAATTTGATGAGTTTCTCTTTACACTGTGTACATACGAGTTTGGCATAGAAAAATCAACTGTATTTCGGATGTGTTATGTACGCAGTACCTACGTGGAAATGGATGAGTCGTTGACTATTTACGATAATGAGATGGGTACTCATTTTCGTTATCAGTGTTTTGTCATCATTTCTGTTGGATGATGTTGTGTGCAAATCCAAATTTTTCATAGGAAGTTTCGTAGAAAAAATCTACATTCAAAACTGATGAGAAAGAAATTAAAATATAGTAATTTTTCCATCTAATTTCTCATCACATCCTAAACTACCTTCGAAGAAATTGGAAAAAATTAGTTAGTCGGAAAGATAGTTGGAAATTGAAAAGTTGGTTGGAAAGTGCCGGAAAGATAGTCAGAATGATAGTCGGGTAGAGAGCGGATGGGTGGACGGACAGACAGACTAGATCGATGGACTCGACAGACAACTCAATAGATGCAGACTAGATAGACAAGACAGGCGTATTTGGAATCCTTACTTGGAAAGTGGTCATGGTAGAAAATACGGCGCTCTGATTGGTTGTTTTTATATGCGCTCGCGTTATCACCCTTATCAAAACATCGGAACTGAACAGTTGAACTTGAAATAAAAATAACAAATTTTGAATTCTTAATATTATTCATCCTTTTTCGAGTACCATTCAATTAGTTTTTGTATTACTAAATACTTAATGAATTATAAAATGTCTACACCTCAAACATTGAATAATGAATATCGTTTCTATAGTTTGAGAATGATGAACAAAAATCTGCTGCGCAATTTTCATTGAAGAATTACACTCTTCACAGAGGCAATTATTAAAATGAGTAAATCAATGTTTGGTCAAGTGAGTTGCATTTTGAAAACTGAATCGAATAATGTAAAAAATTTGGTGATAGATCAAATATAAGAAAGTTATTCTCAAAAAACGCTTGTATTTCTACTTCATTAATATCTATGAGGCATATAATTTTATTGACTGAACCCTAACCAAAGATCAATTTCACTAATTTGAATGCAATTATAAAAATGTCCAAATCTTTTCCCTTCTTTTGATAAATTTTCAGTTTCCAAATTCTTCAATGAAAACTATGCGGCAAATGTTTGTTGATTGTTTTTAAATTTTATGTGGTAATGATCTCTAAATTCTCTAATGTTTGAAGTAGACAGTTTAATAATTATTAATTTGTAATTTCATGAAATGAAATTCGAATTTTTCGTTTCAACTTCTAAATTCTAAATCTGAAGGTTCCGATGTTTTGATGAGTGATAACGCGAGCGCGTTTTAAAACAGCCAATCAGAGCGCCGTATTTTCTACCATGACCACTTTCCAAGTAAGGATTCCAAATACGCACAAGGCAGACTAGACTGACCAATAGACCGACATTCTATTTTCATAATTCAATAGTAGGTATATAATGCAATAGTAATCCAGTAAAAAAAAAACAAACCAGAAAGATTGAAAAAAGAAAAAAAAATGAGAAAAATTTCTGTAGATTTTGAGGAGTTATCAAAATGTCAAACACGATGAGAATCCACAAAACAGTAGGAAAAAAAATGAAGTAAAGTCGGTAAAGTATCCTTTGAAAGGAAATGTTGGTAACATGGATAAGTATGATTATTTCTGTCATTCTGACTTTCTGATATCAAGTCAATTTTCAGCCTCTGACTTTCTGATATTTAGTAAGTTGATTTCGAAAATGTAATTTGTGAGTTTTCAAAAGTCAGCTTTTGACTTTCTGATATTAAGTAGATTTTGAAATGTTTCCGACATTGAGTGAATAAAAAATATTCATCATTTTATTTTCTGACTTTCTGACATTAGGTTAAATTTGAAAAACTATAATTTTTTGTTTGTTCTTCTACGTTGTAGAGGAAGGTTCGTAGAACAAAAAAAAATTTCGCGATAACCTCCTTTCTGGGATCATTATCTCATATCCCTGTGAAATGTTGACATTTCCATGTTAGATCATATCCACGTTAAAAAGCGTGGATTTTTTTCTGAATTTTTATATTTCACGTCAAAAACAGGAAAAAGTTGTAAAAATTCAAAAGACTTATTCAAACGCCTTTTTTTTTTTTTAAAAAAAAAGAATCGCGTTCTTTCAAGCGATTTTTTTAGGGGTACCACACTCAAGTGTTTTAGAATATTCTAATTCGTTATGGCCATTAGCCTAAAATTAACCTTTATAAACTCTTTATTGTGCTATTTTAACAGTCAAAGCACAAAACTGAGTTAGGTATGAATAATATACATTCCTGTGTTTTTATATCAAGTTCCTTTGGAAAGGTTGCGTCGCTTAGCAGATAATTTTATTAGGAACCTACATATTTAAATTTTTTTAAATGAACTCGTATTAGAAAAATGAAAAAAAAGTGAAAAGTTATATTTTTATGTACAAGTAATTTTTCAATAATTATTACATGTGATAAGATGTTTCTACACGGAGCTCATCTGTTGTAATACCCGACGCCTTATTCGAATCTTTGTTTGATTTATTGATGAATTTTGAACAGGAGGTATGATCTTGACTAATTCCTCTGATCCTACGAGATTTAATGGTTTTGCAAAGAAACAGTTCTTTGAATGCGTTTCTAAATTGCTGGCTCATGGCGTAATAAATTATGAAATTAAAAGACTCGCTGATAAGTGTTAATGAACTATTTATCTCGGCCCAGTAAAAATAATACCTCCAAGAAAAACTCGGACCATGATATGCAGCCAGTACACAGAATATTCCGTGAGGGATCTCTCCTATCGCAAACAGTACCAATATAACCACTAATACTATTGTTGTTCGGTCTCTTTGTCGATCAGGGTGTTGACAAATCATTGATTTACGTTGTTTTTTCACTTGAATCAGACGATTTATCATCCTGCAAAGTTTTCAGTTCTCACATATCTTTGAGATTTACGTTACCTAAATTATTTATGAAAAATCCTGCGAGCCTACCTGTAACTGATGAAAGTAAATGCAACGGATGGAAGTAGTTTGAGGGTGGCGTAAAAGGATGCAACAATGAAATAGAGGACTGGGTAATTTTCTAACGGAAGTTGAAGTTCATAGATTAGTGTGCGGTTGCCAATCGCGTAATTTAGTGTCAAGCATCCATTTTTGTCGAACAGTTTGTATGCTGATCCAACTTGCACAGCAAAACATACCGGAATGGTCACTATTACTCCGAAGACATATCCCAACTTTATAAACTTGCTTGTCAATTCTGGATTGCACCAACGGCGTTCCATCAAGGGATGTATAACCGCTATGTAACGCCATACTGCCAACATCACTGCTAGCCAGACTCCTATGCTACGAAATATGAGTGCAAATTTATAAAAACCTAGAGAAACTGTCTCCCAAAAAAATGTCCTGTGCTCCGGAATGGCACATTCTTCTGCGCGAAAGAATTCGTGCCATGCACGTGGGGCGTAACTAATTGTGGCGATTGATTCTGTGATGGCTATGTGCGTGAATATGGTGTTCACGGACGAAGTCATAGATTTTTTTAGAAGTACCAGGATGATGAATGCATTTGATATTATGATAATTAAACAACATGCCAAATTCAAATATCCCAGTATCTTCATATTATGAAAAGTTCGATATTCTGTTTCGTTCCTCCAGAAGCAATTCTCCATGTTGTAGAAGTTTCCAATTTGTTTACATTCTATGTCATCCATCATTTGAAATTTCTGTATTGAAAAAATATTTCAGAAATGATTCTAAACAAGCACATTTTGTTGAATTCATGTTGGTACAAAGGTTGTTCATTAAATGGTGCCTGTTCGTCCATAACTCGCTTGATATGCGAGCTACGGAAATCATGGACCATTTTTTGGAAAGAGGATTCTATTCGCTATCCAATGATATATTTACGATCGCGGTAGCTACACGTATGTCAAAATGACAGACAAAAACATAGAGCATGTTTTGTGGTGCGGTCACAACAGCAAGAAAAAGTCATATTCATCGTTTTTTGGGATTCTTAGGAAATTTCCTGCCAAGAATTACTTCCAAAAGGGTTGAAGAATAATTCAGAACGTCGCATCTAGGCTATAAAGCTGATTACAACGCGTACGCGCACATTGTCTGATTTTTTCCTTAAACAAAACAAAAAACTCTGATTTTCGCAGTTTTCACCCATTTTTGTCTTGTTCAGTAGAAAAATCATACAATTTGCACACATGCGTTGTTATCAGATTCATAGCCTTGATGTAACGTTCTGAATGATTCTTCAACCCTTTTGGAAGAAATTCTTGTTAGAGAATTCCCTCAGAATCCCAAAAAACGATGAATATGACTTTTTCTTGCTGTTGTGACCGCATCACAAAACACGCTCTATGTTTTTGTCTGTCATTTTGACATACGTGTAGCTTCCGCGATCGTAAATATATCATTGGATAGCGAATAGAATCCTCTTTCCAAAAAATGGTCCATGATTTCCGTAGCTTGCATATCAAGCGAGTTATGAACGAACAGGCACCATTTAATGAACAACCTTTGTATGAGCTATCCAAGTTAGGTATTTCTTTGCAATTTTCTTTTTAAACAGTGCTCAAAGATTCTAAAGGTCCTGAAATATCTTAACCTTTATGAAAATTTTAACATCGATAAGTTTTTCCCTCTGTGGAGAGCGGGGGAAGGGGGATCACTCCAAAATTTTGAAGACGCTATTTTCAAGATCATTGACTTTCATAAACTTAGTGGTACCGCGGGGCAAGACGACGCAGGGGCAAGAGTTCGATCTTTGATATCTCTGATTTCTGTAATGTAGGGTTAGGGTTGGTGAATTTTCTATTTTTTTATGTTCACCTTGCACTGACAAAACTTTGAAAAAATCATCCGAATTGGTCCAGTAGTTTTTTTTATCTGTGAGCTATTAATAATTTTGTGCCGAAAAATTGTGATTTTTTCACTAAAGATTTTTTTCATGTTGGGATGGTAAAAAATATCGTTAATCGGAGGAATATATAGCATTATGAGGAAGATGGTGAGGTAAGCTATCAGAATATACATAAGAAATCTTTTCAATGTAGGTATTCAATTATTTGAGAAAAACCAATTTTGAAAAAATTCCCGGGGTGGGGGCAAGAGTACTGCACGTTTTTAATTTTGCACAAACTTGTTGTTATAATATATTTTCTTTGCCAAAGTGAAGTTTTGATCAATTTTTTTTGCATAAAAACTTTGAAACGAAATTAAATTAGATGATGAGTAACATGAGATGTTATGGTAGTATACTCTCTAAATCTGAATCAGTCAGAAAAAGAAAACTGAAAATTGACTGATTAAACAACGAAAAGTGTGCAACTGTTAATCAGTGAAAAATTACTGATTCAAAAATGAAAATTCACTAATTAAATCAGTAAAATTTTCACTGATTTCTACAGTTGCACAGTTTTGGCTTATTAACCAGCCAATTTTAACTAATTCAAATTTAAAGAGTACTCTGGCCCCACATCTAGGTATCAAATTTAATATGAAGTTGAATGGCGGCACTCTTGTCAGTCTTGTCCCACACTTCGTACTCTTACCCCCTTCTATGAGGCCAGAGTACTAATCAATGTCTCTGAGGGAGAACTGATTTTTAATTAACTTTTTATGATCAAAGATTTTTTTTCTTATTGAATTATTGAAGGCAAAGGATCAAAGTAGTGCCTAAAACGAAAACCTCCCCGCAATGTTGAAAATTCGATTTTTGACAGATTCTTGAAGTTAGTGCATCGCGTCGTCTTCCCCCGCGGTACTCTACAAATTTTAATATTTTCGATATTGACTTGATATGTATCAGAAAGTCATTGATCGATGTGTTTTTATTCAACTCTATTTTAGAAATTTGAATTAATATCAGATTTTCCAAATTTAAAATTACGAGTAACTCAGTATCAGAAAGTCAACATCTCACTTCCAAAGAAGCTAACTTTCAAAACTTACTAATTTTTGTATTTTCTAAATTAATTTACTAAATCTCAGACGGCCAGAAGCTGGAAATTGACTTGAGGAAAAAACATATCCATGTTACCACCATTTCCTTTCAGAGGAAACTTTACCTCATTTTTTTTTGAAAACGCGACACAAGTTTTATGCTTTTTAGTAGGTTGAATTACCTACTCTTCTAGTGATGTGGGCTGAGTTACCATTTTGATATTAAATTTCTTTAATTGAAAAAAAATCGATGTACGATTTTTAAAATAAAATTTGAGGAAGTACGAAATTCAGCTCACCAAATTGTTTAAAATCGCGAATTTTTATCCAAAACAGAAAATGAACGGTCTTCATGGTGGAATTAGGGAGCCATAGGGTGTATTCACTTTGGGTTTGAAATTATATATACACAAACTGAAATTATTTATGAACATTTGTTGCTGACTGATTTTGTTCGATAATTTTTCCACTTTACTGAAATTAAATGGCTATTTCGTAAAGAATCAAATCGCAAAGAATATGCTAACGAGTAATTTCTGAATTTGAATGAACGAATCTGCACATGCTGATGATTTAAAATTAGGTAATACATAATTTCAATTTGTGTTATACATAATTTCAAACCCATAGTGAAAACACCCATACCCATATACACTCACTTTGAGCCAAGAACTACCATGACTGACAATATTGACAAATTTTAATCAAGTCCCTATTGACAAAATATCGTTTTTTGAATGGCGTTTTTTTGACACTTTGGCGAGCGCCTTTCGCTGTGCAGAATGTATGCACAATGGGAACGGCGTGTTTTAAGCGCTCAACGCTAACAAAAAGTGTTGCTCATTTTTAAAAAATTGAATTGTTAGAGTGCAACCAATAATTTGTGAATAAATTGAATGATTCTGTATCCAATTGATGCGATCAGGCAACCATTTATTTATTATAATTTTGGTGGGTAAGTAGGTACCTAAACCTATCTATCAAAACTATTGGTGCATTTTCATCAGTGTTACCACTTCAAAGAAGAAAAAAGTATCTCATAACCCATTCTTCAGGTAGATATTTAATTTTTGTGTTGTACTTTTTAAGTAGTGCTCAAAAAAAAAAACATAATTAATGTATAAGCATACTAAGGTTATATTTATTTTTGGTTTCCGCGAAATTTATTTCACCAACATAATTTGTACACTAAACAAACCATTGAACTTGCAAAACAAATCTACGAATGAAGATAATTACATTTTTAGTTTAGTACACAAAAATGCAAAGTGAAAAAAAGAGAAATATTTGAATAGATTTTACTGTATAAATCAGTGACACTGAACGAATTGAGGAAATAATTTGTATGTAAAGAAATAAAAGATCACAACTAAAGTTAGTTGAAAATTAATGAACTGAAAAAAATTGTGGATTTTGATTTTACACAACATAAGCAAAACAAAAATTAGAGGCCAAATATTTTTGAAACTTACAAAAAACTAATTTAGGTATAAACAGCGCCTTTTTTTTTTTTAGTGTTTAGAGCAAAATAAACGCAGTTTATAAGATAAGAATCATATGGCGAACGGCGCTCGCCAAAGTGTCAAAAAAAAGCCAAACAAAGCGCTTTTTTTTTTACGGCGAATGGCGCTTTTCTTATTGTCAATAGGTTAATTATTATCACGAGTTAATCTACTTATGTGTAATTTCAGTTTGAGGAGTATTTCATGGTATGAGTAGTAGGTACCATATCTTACCTTTTACAAAATGCCAACAACAGTTGCGAATGAACAACTACGAGTGTAATCGAACTAATTCTAATTCCAAATGATTTTTAATTTATTGAGTTTCCACATCGTGTAACCTTATTTGAGGTGAGTAATGCACCTACATTAGGTAATAGGTTTGGGTACCTTGCATGTTGAAGTTGATATTGTATCAGTTATCAAAACTGCAGCACCGATCTGTCAAATTCCTGGCATATGCGTCATTTACTTTCGTCTATTCTGTCATTGTGACTCTTTATCATGAAAAATGGCTGCAAAAAAATGTTCTGTGAATAAATTTTATCCCGTTAGTTTCGCAAATTTTTAGACTGATGCAACACATTTTGTCGATTTCATGTTGATATGAGGTATTCAAGTTATTTTCTTACTATGTTTTTCTTGGACGTTGTTCAAAGATTCCTAAAATTACTGACATAAAATTTCATCTGTTTTGATAAAATTGTACCCGAACCATGTCCGAACAAAATTGCATCTGGTTTTTTCTATGCGTAATTTCATTACATTAAACTGTATCCGAACTTTCATCATTTTCTCATGTGTATAAGTATCTATCTACCAGTCTACCTATTTGTAGGTACTCTGCTAACTGGAATCAGTCAAAATCTGAATATTGGCTGATTGAAAGACACGGAATCATGTCACTGATTGGCAGTGAAATTTGACCGCCAATCAGTGAAAAATTACTGATTCAATTAGTAAATTTTTATTTTTAAATCCGTTAATTTTTGCTCAACTTCTGAAATAAATCAGTAAAAATTACAGCGTTTATAGACATGAATTTTTAATGAAATTTCATCAGTCAGTACCCGAATCAATGTTAGGTACATATGAATAATACGAATACTTACCCATTTATATTCGTTTCCTATGTATTATTTGAGGGTTGGTATCGCTTTGCATTTTTTATCATCGTAATTATCATAAATATTGGGAAAAATCACACTCATACGTGATGTAAAAATGAAAAATAAACTATAAAAACCATGATAAAGTTATATATTTCTATATTAGTAGGTACTATACATATTAACTTACTTACAACATTTTTCCAATAATTGCTCGCCATGCGATGTTGCTACTCGAAGCTACGTGTTGTTGTACTTGACGTCTGATTCGAATCCATTTCCATGCTTAATTTATTCATGATTTTTGAACAAGATGAGTGGTTTTGGCGAAATCCCCCGATCCTGCGAGACTTAATGGTTTTGCCAGGAATCAGTTCTTTGAAGGCGTCTCTAAATTGCTGGCTCATGGCGTAATAAATTATGAAATTGAAAGACTCGCTGATATGTGTCAACAAATTGTTGATCTCCGCTGCATAGAAGTAATACCTCCAGCAAAATGGCGGACCATAGAAAATAGCCAGTGTGCAGAAAATTCCGTGAGGGACTTCGCCTATCACAAACAGTGCCAATATAAGCACTAAAATTTTCGTTGTTCTCTCTGTATTTCGATCAATATGTTGATAAATCATCGATTTTCGTTGTTTTTTCATTTGAAATAAACGATGTATCATCCTAGAAAGTTTCCAGTTTGAGTATTAGGCCTATGTATGTATGGAATTAATTTTTTCCGAATTATTAGCCTACCTGCAACTGATGAACGTAAACACAACTGATGGTAGTAATTTGAACAAGCCGTAAAAGGATGCAACAATGATATAGAGGACAGGATAATTTTCTAGTGGAAATTGAAACTCGTAGATTAGTGTGCGGTTGCCAATCGCGTAATTTAGTGTCAAGCATCCATTTTTGTCGAGCAGTTTGTATGCTGATCCAACTTGTAAAATAAAACATATCGGAATGGTCACTATTACTCCGAAGACATATCCCAACATTATGAAATTGCTTGTAATTTTTGAATTGCACCAGCTGCGTTCCTTGAACGGATATATAACCGCTATGTAACGCCATACGGCTAGCATCACTGCCATCCAAACCCCTATATGACGAAACATGAATGCAACTTTATAAAAACCTAGAGAAACTGCCTCCCAAAATAATGTCCTGTGTTGAGGAATAGAACACTCAGTCACTGAAAGAAATTCGTGCCATACACGTGGAGCGTAACTAATTGCGGCGAGTGATTCTGTAATGGCTATGTGCGTGAATATGGTGTTCATGGATGAATTCATGGATTTTTTTGAAATTACCATGATGACGAATGCGTTGGAAATTATTATGATTATGCAAAATGTCCAGTCCAAATATCCTACGAATTTCATTTTATAAAACGTTCTGTATTCTGTTTCGTTCCACCAAAAGTAATCCTCCATGTCATAAAAATGTCCAACTTGTTTGCGGAATGCCATATTTTCATGTGAAATTTCGGTACCTATGTGCTTTGTATGATCTGTGAATTGAGTAAATTTCTAGAAAATAATTGCAAATTTATTTCATGTGTTGATATAAGCTATGGTATTCAAGTTATTTGCTGACAATTTTTTTAAAAAAATTTCAAAACCTCCCAAGTTTCTGAAATAGGTACATATGTACTTACGCTCGTATGAGAAAAAAATCACATCAAATCACACCTGATTTTTTTTCCCCATCAGATTAAATTTTATCTGTTTGGATAATATTATAGACTAGGTAAGTAGGTATACGAGAAACGATCTAATAAACTTATCTACGTACAATTACATTTGGTTTTTTGGAGGTGTAATTTGATTTCATTACATCCAATTTGAATTTGAAATTTCATCTCTTTCTCAAGTTAATATATCAATCATTATAATTAGATGATGATTTGATATTATTGCTCATCAGATATCTTAATAAAAAGAAACACCAAAACGGCGCGGCGTATCAATTCAGTTACACGGTTTGAAACTTTTTTCTTTTAACGTTCAAGTTCTCCGAACATGGAGATGGGGCAGTAGTTCCTTGAAATATTTCTGTGTGATATTTCTGTAATAGTCTTGGAAAAAAATTTCCTAAACCGTCCACATCAGAGTGAAAAAAAACAACACAAAAATTCTTTAATTTTGCCAAATTTTCGATAGGTGAATTCGAATTGAAATTTTTTGACGATCATTTGAGGAGCTTGGTGTCGAAGAAACCAGTGACACTCTACGACAAAATGGACCTTATGTGTCTGAAAAAGGTTTTCAATTTTTTTCACGAATTTTATTCTCCAACAGTTGAAGAACAAGAAATTAAAAAAATTTCTGACACATGTCGTGGAGTGTCACAGGCTTATGTTTCACTTTGATACCAAGCTCTTCATTTTTAGCCTCTCTCGATTCCAGTGGAGTGATGTATATATATATTTTTTGAAAACATGGGCGTTGTTTCGCAAAAATTATGATGCAATTTAATATTTGAATCTCACTTGATGCTTGGGTTCTGAATTGAACATCATTTCACCGCCTAATATTATCTTTTGAAAACCGCAGATTGACATTTTTTCTCAGGTGAAAAAATGAATTTTCATACTTTTGGGAAATAGGACGCTCAAATTATTTATTATGAGGTAATTTAGCTCACTGAACATAAACCTGATCATTTCTTATCTTGAAATTGACCGTTTGAAATTTTCAATCAAAGAAATTGACAAGAATCAAAATCAGGTTTTTGTTTAGCAGGTTAAATTACTCTTCTACTTAAGGGTTAAGTTACCATTTTACTCAAAGCCTTGATATTGAATCTCTTTACTTGAAAACAATCAATCCTCGATTTTTAAAATGAAATTTGAGGAAATCAAATGACCTTCAACTTGAATATCAAGCATACCAGTTTACGACATTCAGCTTAACTGACTGAACTGGTTAGGATTTAAAAAACATGGTCTGTCCAAATTCTCATCCATAATAGAAAATCAAAAGTGTCATTGTGGAGTGCTTAAGCAACACTATCTACATAATTCGAGTCAAGAACTACCATGAATAAGAATAATGGCATATTTTAATTCATTATCATAAAATAATCTAATTATGTGTAATTTTAGATTGAAGCGTATTTCATAGTACGAGTATCTTACCTTTTATGAAAAGTTAACAAAAGTTATACGAATGAACAACTGTGAGGGTCAGTGTAGTCAAACTGATTCCAATTCCAAATGATATATAATTAACTTTTCGAACTTTCATGCCGTATAATCATATTTCATGCAGGCACGCTGTACGTTGACTGTATCAGTTATCGCAAAAAAACAGTACAGATTTATTCATTTCCTGGTACATGCGTCATTTGCTTTTGCCAATTCCATCACTGTCTCTCTTATCATGAAAAATTTCTGGAAAAAATGTTTCGAGGAATATATTTTATCCAGTTGAAATTTTCGAAATTTTGAGACCGAATTGGCGAATTTTGGTCGAACGGTCACCCGTGAGTATCTTGAAATTGCGCGGAGATTCAATAGACTTATGCAAACGCCCTTTTTTAAAACAACATTATTGCTTTCTTTCAAGCGATTTTTACTTTTTACTATTTTGTCATATCGACTCGTTCGATAAGTATGTTCTTATCAAATCCATTTGGAAAGGTTTGTATCGCATAAAAGTTGTTTCATTATCAGAAATTATTAGATGACATAATGTAAAAATGAAAAAGAAGGGAGTGAAATGTTATATTTTTATGTACAGCAATTTTCCAAGAATTATTCCACGTGATGTGATATTCCTACATGGAGCTACCTGTTGTGATATTCGACGGCTGATTCGAATCTGTGCTTGATTTATTGATGATTTTTGAACAAGATGCGTGATTTTGACCAATTCCTCTGATCCCGCAAAATTCAATGGTTCTACAACGGATTAGTTCTTTGAAAGCTTTTCTAAATTGCTGACTCATGGCGTAATAAATTATGAAATTGAAAGACTCGCTCATATGTGTTAACGAATTAAATATTTCCATCCCGTAGTAATAGTGCCTCCAAATAAAAACCGGACCATGATATGCTGCCAGCACGCAGAATATTCCGTGAGGGGTTTCTCCTACCACAAACAATACCAATATCACCACTAATCCTTTTGTTGTTCGGTCTCTTTGTCGGTCAATGTATTGACAAACCATTGATTTGCGTTGCTTTTTCACTTGAATTAGACGATTTATCATCCTGCAAAGGTTTCAGTTTTTACACATTTATGAGATTTTCTGTTTTCCAAATTATTTATGATAAATCCTGCGAGCCTACCTGTAACTGATGAAGGTAAATGCAACGGATGGAAGTAGTTTGATTGCGGCATAAAACCATGCAGCTATGACATAGAGGACGTGGTAATTTTCCAGCGGAAATTGGAACTCGTAGATTTCTGTGTAGTTGCCAATCGTGTAATTTAATGTTAAGCATCCATTTTTATCCAGCAATTTCTTTGCTGATCCAACTTGCACAATGAAACATAATGGAATTGTTATTATCACTGCGAATACGTATCCCAATGTTATAAAATTTCGTGTAATCTTTGGATTGCACCAGCGGCGTTCCTTGAGCGGATGTATAACTGCTATGTAACGCCATACTGCCAACATCACTGCTAACCAGACTCCCATGTGACGAAACATAGATGCCACTTTGTAACAATCTAGGGAAACTGTTTCCCAAAATAACGTCCCGTGCTGCGGAATTGCGCATTTTTCTGCGCGGAAGAATTCGTGCCATGCACGTGGAACGTAGCTAAGTCCGGCGAGTGATTCTGTGATGGCTATGTGCGTGAATATGGTGTTTATGGATGAAGTCATAGATTTTTTTGGGAGTATCATGATGATAAATGTATTGGAAATTATTGCAATTACACAAAATGTCAAGTCTAAGTACCCCAGTATCTTCATATTGTAAAAAGTTCGGTATTCAGTCTCGTTCCTCCAGAAGTAATTTTCCATGTCGTAAAAATGACCATCTGGTTTGCGTAATGTCATCTTTTCGTGTAAAATTTCGGCGTGTGCTGTATTTACGATCGATGAATTATGTACTTCGATGAAATATTTGAGAAATAATTCCAAATTAAGTACATTTTTGTTGATTTCTTGTTGACATGAGCTATTCAATGCATTTCCTTACAATTTTTTTCTTAGACGTTGTTCAAAGATTCTGAAGGTCCTGAAATATGTAGACCTCGATGAATTTTTTTTACGACAAATAGTATCTAATCTATCAATTAATATCCGATTGACTGAAGGGAAAGCTTTGAAAAAATTGTATATTAATGCCCGCGAAGACATCTTTTCATTGTTTTAAGACTTCGGAAATCTTTCTCAAAGTGATTGAAAGGGGGGATAGGTGCTTTTTCAAATAATTAAGACATTAAAAAAATGAATTTTTTGAGCATAGGTGAAGGACTGTTTTTTTAAAAATATTGTGCAATGTGCATTTGCTTCGTTTGAGCGTGAACAAAATTACAAAAATTACAAGGGTTTTCGCCACGATTCTTTTAAAACCTAACATATATATTTTGAAGTATTTGAGGCAACCATGTGAAACAGGACTCGTTTTTGCCTTCCTCCACCGAAAAGAAAGCTTTTTGACAGGGTACTACGTTGTTAATGTTATAGAGACTTGGAATACCAAAAGAGAAGAAGGGAGACTTCTTTGCAGTTACAGGAAATAGCTTGATATAATTATATGATTCCATAAATACACGAGCGAAGCGAGGACGAAGTTTTGAGAAAATTGGATTTTTTAAAAGACCGTTTCACATGAAATATTGCTGACCTCAGTGGGGGGGGGGGGGTGGTGGTGTGTTCCAGACTCCAAAACCACCCCCTTGGCTACGCTCCTAATTCTGAAAGTTGACAAAGTGAAAGGGACGGACAGAATCATGTAACTGATTGGCAGTGAAATTGGACTACCAATCAGTGAAAAATTACTGATTCAATTATTGAATCTTCATTCCTAAATCCGTAATTTTTGCTTAGCTACTGTAATGAATAAGTGAAAAATTTTTATTTACGGGATGAATCAGTAATTTTCACTGGTTTATTTCAGTAGCTAAACAAAAATATTGATTTCAAAATGAAAATTTATCGATAAAATTAATGAATTTTTCACCGATTTCTTCAGTGACATATTTCTGTCGATTTCATCGGTCAATTTTGACTGATTTTGATTAAGAGAGTATATGAATGTTTGAATGTGATGTAATTCGATCATTGAAAAGGCGTTGGAAAAATTAAAAAATGCAACATTGGAAAAGCCAGCAAAATTCTTCCATTTTTAGTTGATTTTCTTTTTGGTCAATTTTTCAACTAATTTCGCTGATTTTTTTTAGCGAATTCTAAATATTTTATAATTTACTCCGAATAAACGCTACAAAATCCTGATATCAATTTTTTTTCTCTAAAACATATTTTGTTCACTGCTGAAATAAAAATTCACAAGGAAGCTGTGTCTTGATATTAAATCTCTTTGCTTGAAAAAAATCCATTTGCTATTTGTTTTTAAAATCAAATTTGAGGAAGTCAAATGACCCTCAATTTGAAAATCAAGCATACCAATTTACGAAATTCAACTCACCAAATTAATAATAATAATAATGATAATAATAATAAAAGTTTCTACTAACTTAATTGAGTCATGAACTACCATGAATGCTAAAATTGACAAATTTTAATTTATTATCATAAAATAATCTACTTCAGTGTAATTTTAGATTGAAAAGTATTTCATGGTACGAGTATCTTACCTTTTTTGAAAAGCTAACAAAATTTACGAATGAACAACTACGAACGTAGTCAAACAGATTCTAATTTCAAATGATTTATAATTTAATTTTCAAATTTCCATGTCGTATAATCGTATTTCGGATATGCTATACTTTGGCTGTATCAGTTATAAAAATTGCAGCACAGATTAATTCATTTCCTGGCACGTGCTGTCAATTCCATCATTGTCACTCTTATCATAAAAAATTGCTGCAAAAGAATAATCTTCTGTGGAATAAATGTAATCTAGTTCAATTTTTAGGCTGAAGTTTGATCGAAAGGTCGATTGTAGCTTGAAATTAGTAAATTTTGATCGAGTTAACCCGATTATTACCTAATATTTTTTATTTGAGTGATACTTAAACCATTTAAAAGTTTGAAGAATATGTTCAATATTACCTAAAATCAAAATACGTATTGAAATCAATCACTGCATCACACGTTTGAAATACTCGTACTTTTCGCTGTTTCACCCAGTTTATGAATATTGCCTGGAGTTGTATTTCGAGTAGCCAATTTTAGGAACTCGTGAATATATTTCAGGATTTCTTCTTTTGAAATTTAAAAGTTGAAAATAATGTTAAATATGTATTGTATAGTTTTCGCATTTAAAGTATCAAAGAATCGATAAGGAAAGAATTTTCTTAAAAATGTGATTTATTTTCACTAATTCCGTTCCATTCTTAAAAATTAGGATAACAATGAAATAATTGAAAAAACTTTGTTTCCTTAAATCTAGCTCAAAATTATAATTATTTTCAAAAAAATGTAAACCACAAATATAATGGTAATATTTTTCCATATACAACAATTCACAAAAGATAATATTTTTATACTTATGCACAACAATTATTTTCCAATGTTTTAATAATTATAATTTTGTCTCGCAATAATAGGTATCGTTTTGACCGGATACTCTTTCACTTCGAGAATCAATGGTTTTGCAACGGATCAGTTCTTTGAAGGTTTTTCTAAATTGTTGACTCATAACATAATAAATAATAAAATTAAAAGACTCACTCACATGCGTTACCGCATTATTTATTTCCATTGCATAATGATAATTCCTCCAGTAAAATGGCGGACCATAATAAACAGTCAGCATGCAGAATATTCCGTGGGGAACTTCCCCAATAGCAAACAGCGCCAATATTATCAGAAGGCCGATGGTCGTCCTATGATTTGAGTGTTGCCTTACGCTTAGCATTGATTCTCGCTTGTTCTTGGCCTTCAGAAGACAAACTATCAATCTGTAAAATTATGAAAAGTTGTTAATAGCAGATTACTTGTAATTTATCTTTATACTTATTGAATTGGTCTCGAAAATCCGATTGAGCCTACCTGTAACTGATGAAGGTTAAACCAATTGATGGCAGTAATTTTAGTATCCCGCCATAAAATATTATGGCGAGGATGAACAATTCTGGATGGTTTTCGAGCGGAACTTGAAACTCGTAGATCAGTGTCTTATTACCAGTCGAGGTATTTGTAGTTGGACATCCATTTCTATCAAGTAATTTCTCGACATTTCCCACTTTGACAGCAAAACATAACGGAATGGTTACTATAACTGCGAGTACATATCCCAATGTTATAAACTTGCTTGTCAGTTCAGGATTGCACCAGCGACGTTCCTTGAGCGGATGTATTACAGCTATGTAACGCCATATTGCTAGCATCATTGCTAACCAAACTCCTACAGTACGAAATAAATATGCAGTTATGTACGAAATAATGGACAATTCTTCCCAGAAGTACGTCCTGTACAATTGAATTGCGCATTCTTCCACGCGAAAGAATTCATGCCATGCTCGTGGCGCGTAGCTAAGTCCGGCCAAGGATTCTGTGATAGAGATATGCGTGAATATCCTGTTTATGGCTGATGAAGTCTCCGATTTTCTTGAAAATACCATGATAATGATTGCATTGGAAATTAGCATACTTAAACAGCATATCAAATCCACATATCCCAGAGTCTTCATATGAATGAAAGTTCGATGTTCTGTTTCATTCCTCCAGAAGCAATCTTCCATGTTGTAGAAATGATCATCTGGCTGACAATCGTCCATCTTTCTGAATTTCGTCGTGTGCTGTCTATAATCTGTGATCTATATTGAAATAATCTGTAAAAAGTAATTCCAAAATTAGCATCTTGCATTTTTTTTGTGTGTTATGAATTAAGTATGTAACTATGTTAATCATCTAAGTGCCGTCGTTTCTTGAAATATTTATTAAAGCTTCTGATGTTTCTGAAGTATATAGTTAGGCATGAAAAGTTTGTAAATGAAGGCCGAGGAGTCTCTAATTGTTCAATTCTGATTTCGTTCTTTGATTTCTCGATCATCTCAACAATTGCGAAGTGAAAAGTTGTTATCAGACATTGTTTGGGCGACTTTTTGTAGTCAACAGCGTTGGTGCATTTACGTCATTCTCGCCTTATACCTACCTACCTACTGCAGATTTTTTTCGCTAAAATAAGCATTAATAACTCACTTGAAAAAGGTGTAAGTAGGTACTCAAACGATATTTAAGAACAATTTTTCATATCATACTTAATACATTAATAATACATGAAACACAATGAAAGGGTAATTTCGAAGTTGAATATGAAGTTACCTACCCAGCGGTCAAAGGTCAGACAGAGAGTGATTAATGAATTGTATGTTTTTAAACAATATCTGGATAGTTAATAACAAATTCATTTTATGTGTTCTGTAACTGAAACCAATACTCTTATCATTTTACTGTGATCTAAAAAGAAATATTGTTATTATTTTCATATAATTTTTTTTAGCAGAATGTCTTACTGCATGTTAATTTGAATTGGGCCAGTCTATGAAATTTTTGCACGAAAAACTTAGCACCAGCATGTTGAAAATTTGAGCACACTTGCCCGTACAAAATATTGAAATTACCTGCTCAGTTGTGCCCAATTTCGCCAGTTTCTTATTGTGTGATGTAGTCCGAATATTCAAACTGTTTGAGAATAATTTTTTTCTTCCTGCGATTCCTGTAGAGTGAGTTGAGGTGCTTCGAAACTGAACCATTTTTGAACTTTCTTTCGGAAATCCTTGTCCCATTAGTAATGAAATGCTGCGATGCGAGATTTGAATCCGATGGAATGTTTGAGTTTGGATTTGAGGTTTTAAAACTTCTTTTTTTTCTTTCATCTCAAATCAATAGTTCAGTTATAAAAACATCGGCCAAAAATGTTGACGTTTTCTATTCTCACCATTACGTCATTTTTACTTGAACTTTTATAAATATGAAAAATCGATGGAAAGAAAGAAGGTTCATACCATCATATTTCGAATAGATTGTGAAAATTTTGAGATAGAATGTGAAAATTTCGAGCCTGAACAAAGCGAACGAGAAAATTATTGAAAAAAAAAAAAAAGGATCTAAAAGCTAAACTTCGTCATTTTTTGAAATCAATATTTCAGTATCAATTGAAATGGAGGGGAAATCCTCAACTCTTCACATTTATATATGTACATTCGAATTTTCATATGCTCGAGAGAAGCGAGCAGGGCTAAGATTTGAAAAGTCGATGATTTTCTGGAAGAAAATGATTCGTTTTTTGATAGTTTGTTGTTAGAAAAAAATTCCAGCTCTGTGAAACCTATAAAAACTTTGCGATTTTTTGAAGTTTTTTAGTCGCTTGAAAAGAGGAAATTCGTCCCATATTGAGAGGTAATTCATCTCTTTAAAGTAAGATAATTGCAAGTTTTTCTGAGTGAAACATGGTCACAGAAAGTGATTTGGAGGGGCTAATTTAAAATTTAGGGGGCTTGAAGCCACCTTATTTTGGTCTGTTCCACGTACAGAGTTACCATGAACAATAGTTTGGCAAAACTTGCAGTGTCTAGCTCATAGGATTTCATTTTCTCTTTCAAGTGACGAATTGCATTCTTCGAGTTCGCTGTAGTCAGTAATTTTGTGATGGCTATGTGCGTGAATATGGTGTTCATGGATGAAGTCATTGATTGTTTTAGAAGTACCATGATGACGAATCTGACAAAATTTTGTTGAAAAAGATCAAAATAATGAAGATGATGGAGTGAGTAACTTTTATGTACTTGAGTTGAGGGGAAAAAATAGAATTCTAGGTACCGTTGAAATTTATCAGGAAAAATTGGGATATGTTGTGAAACGAGCAAAACATTTCAAGGAAATGAAAGAAAAATTTAGTAACATGATTTTAAAATTTTAAAATAATCCACAAAAAATTATTATATTATTTCAATAAAAAGTTGAGTACAAAGTTTTAGAAACATTGCCCATCTCTAAAGCGTGAAAATGGCCGCACCACGGTCTTAGGGTTTTACCTACCTATAAAGAAAAAATTGTGTTGGTTTTTTCGAAAAAAAAAAACATTAACGACTGAAAAAAAAATGATTTAAGCAACATTTTGCTAATTCTTTTGGGCATAAATGAGTATTTTCAAGCATCAAGTTCGAAAAAAAAAAAATGAGTAATTGAAGATTTCACTTTTCTATCTTCTCATAATCTTTTGTTTCATAATGAAAACTTTTATATACCATAATAACAAGGTACAGTAGTTATGAAAAAACTTGCTTGGAAATATCAACCCTCCTCGAGAATTATTTTCTGTGCTCATTGCTCATGGTAATTGATGCTATCGGTTTACGTCGGCTATCTCGATTTGTGCTCTTATCGAACTGCTTTAAAAAGTTGCTTTGCAATTATTGGTCTTATTATACCTTTTAAGGTATAAATGAAACGTGAAAAAAAGCCACAGAACGTGAATAATATTTTTAATTTGTAGAACAATTTTCAAATAATTATACGTATTTTCGATGTTGCTACTCACCCATTAGGTACTTACTTATTGGTTATACGCTAAAATTTATGTACTTGACGTCTAGTTTGAACTGATTATTATATTTTCATTTCTATTTTGTGTGAGAGAAATTTGACTTTGACCAAAATTACCGATTCTGCAAAATTCACTGATTTTTCCACGAATTAATGCTTTGAAGATTTCCTTGAATTGCTGGCTATTTGCGTAATTAATGATGAAATTGAAAGACCCGCTGAAATATGTTAACGCATTGAACACCTCGAAACCATAATAATAATATCTCCAGAAAAATGGTGGACCATGGTAAGCAGCCAGTATCCAGAATATTCCTTGGGGAACTTCTCCTATCAGAAAAAGTGCCAATATCAGCACTACAATTCCTGTTGTCTTTTCTGTGCGTTTACCCTGATCTTGGCTTGGTTCGAGTTCGTTTTGAATATACAATCTGAAAAGTTTTTTGAAATTTTCATCAGATTGGTGTATACCTATTAAACTCGTCACAAAAAATGGATTGAGCCTAGCAGCTTACTTGTAAATGATGAATGTGAATACAACTGATGGCAATAATTTCAATAAGACGCCGTAGAATGATGTCGCGATAAGAAAAAGTACCGCATAATTTTCAAGCGGAACTTGAATTTCGTAGATTAGCGTATAATTTGCAATCGAATGATTTGACGTTGGACAACCATTTTGGTCGAACAATTTGATTGTTGACCCTACTTGTAAAATACCATTAACTGAAATCGCCATTATAACTCCGAATACATATCCTAATTTTATGATTATGCTTGTAATTTCCATATCGCGCCGATGGAATTTGGTGAGCGGATGTATAATCTCCTCATAACGCCATACGGCTAGCATCACTGCCAGCCAGACAGCTATGGTATGATACATGAACGCAATGTTATGAAAAATAATAGAAATTTCCTCCCAGTAGAATGTCCTGTGCTGCGGAACTGCGCATTCTTCTACGCGAAAGAATTCATGCCATGCATGCGGGGCGTAATGTAATGCTGCGAGTGATTCTGCAATGGCCAAGTGTGTTAATATGACGTCCAGGGATGAAATCACGAATTTTCTTGAAAATACCATTATGACGAATGCGTTGGAAATTATTAAGATTGTACAAAATGTCAAAATAAAGTAACCTAATAACTTCATTTTATAAAAATTTTGGTATTCTGTTTCATTCCTCCAGAAGTAATTTTCCATGTCGTAGAAAGCTCCATTGTCATCCATCATGTGAAATTTCGGTATGTTATGTATGATCTATGAATTATCTTGAGGAAATCTTTAAAAAATAACACAAATCAGAAATATTAGATATGAGTTAGCCTATGGTGACGTCAGAAACTTGAATGGTTTTGATTATAAAAAAAAATTACGTCACGCGTGTATAATTTAACCATTCAGAAAAATTGAAAATTTATATTCATTTATCTTCGATTAATCGATGCTCGTCGGATTATTACAATCGCGGGGAATGAAAATCGATTAAAATCGTAATATTTGCATCTTTGGCCATGATGTCCTTCAGTGGTCTTCATGATAATTTAAAAGGTAAAAAAATCGCAAAAATTAAAGTGCGAGTTATGATAACCTACAAAACAGTTTGTGTTTTTAAGAGATCAAAGCATCTATTTTCACCTGAACCGACATTTTTTTTTCACAGATGTCTTTGCCGCATGCGTTTGGTGGGAGGATTTTTTTTCGCCCATATGTATTTTTTTTTTGAATAAGTGCTGTTTTGTTATTTTTCTGTTTATAATTTTGAAGTGTGTCTTCTTACTAGGTGTTTTTTTCACAAAGATCACTTCGTATTTGTTTTTCAGTATTGTTCTTTCTCCTCCAGTTTTCAAGTAAATGGCTGTCGGATTTGATGTGAGTTTTGCCTCTGTCCCCCACCTCTCCTGCGTTTTTGGATCAAATGTACAAAAAAACCGATTCGGCACCATCAGAAACCACTATAATTAGTTCTCTACTATAATACATATCAAAGTTGTAGAATTTTGGCCTCCAATTTTTTTTTAGACCGCTGCAGCCGTGACGTAATAATTCAATTACGTCGTGTGCATCAATCGACGTTCATAGCAAGCAGATAGAGGTATCTTACCTTTTATGAAAAGTTGGCTAAAGTTGCACATGAACAACACCGAGTGTAGTCAAACAGATTTAAATCAAGAATTATTTCTAATTCAACTTCTGAAATTTCACGTCGTATAAATGTATTCGGGATATGTCACTGCATGCAATGTATAGGTAGAGGTGCCTTTTATGTACTTTGGTTTAATAGTTATGGTATCAAAGCAGTGGCATAGGGTTACTCATTTCCTGGTACATGCGTCAATGTTTTGGCCGATTCTGCCATATCTATTCCCCGTTATCAAGAAAAACTGCTGCAAAAAAAATGTACTGTGGAATCAGTTTTGTTCAGTTAAACTCTCCCCCTTCTCCCATGCTAGTTGACAAATTTTGGGAAAAATCTGAAAAAAAAAGAATAAAGTCGATAAATTCATTGAGGAATAATGCTGCTTTTTTTTTGAAAATCAAAAAGTAACACGAAAAAAAATTATTTTATTTTTAATACGTCTATTCGGTAAAGTTCTCTGTGTTTTTTTTTTTTGAGAGAGAGAGATAGAGAGATATTGGTTGCCAAACTTTTCCTATTCACCCCGAGGTTTTTATCCATGTTTTAAGGAGAACTTTGAATCAGCAAATTCGGCAAAATAGGTTTTGAGCCGGTGAATTTGTGGATTCCATCCCCCTCCCTCAATCAAAATTTATGTTTTGTCTCTGCATTTCTTAATTGTTGAATGGAGTTGTTTTTTAAGCGACCACTGTTGGGAACTCTTGGAAATATTTCAAAAACTATTTTATCAAAAATAGTCAAATTAAGAACCGTAAAAATGTCACCATTTCCATTCGATTCTAAAAATTAGTGCCTTTGAAATGATTATAAAACTTTTATTTTGTTGAATTAAACTCACAAATATAATACATATAATTTTTTTTTTTTTTAATAAACAAAATGTGATATCTTTGCTGTCTGTCGGTTATATCATGACACTTTTTGCAGGGTTACCAATAAACAAAAAGTTCTAAATTCTAGGGATTCTCAAATTTCAGAAAAAAATTTATTCGGAAAATAAACAATCAAAACATTGATTTTTTTGAAAAATTGAAACAAAATTCATTTTTGGTAGCCACTTATTTGTTAATTTTTTGTTGATTTGAGAAACCCTTCAGTAATTTTCGCCTGCTGGTATCACTGTAAAAAGTGTCATGATATAACCGACAGACAGTATGCCCAATATTTTTTTAATGATCACCTACACATTTGTCTCCTGATTTGAATCAATGCTTAATTTATTGGCCATGTCGGAACGAGACGTCTGGTTTTGGCCAGATACTGTTATACTGCGAAACTCATTTGTTTTACAACGTATCATCGCTTCAAAGTCTTTTCTAAATTGATCGCTCATCGCATAGTAAATTATGAAATTGAAAGATTCACTAATAAGTGTTAATGCGTTACTTATTTCCATTCCGTAATGATAATACTTCCAGTAAAATGGCGGACCATAATAAACAGTCAGCACGCAGAATAATCCATGGGGGACTTCTCCTGCCACAAACAGAGTTAAAATAACCACCAAACTTATTGTTGTTCGGTCTGTGTGTTTATCCAGACGTTGACGAATCATTGATTCGCGTTGTTTTTTAACTTCTATCAGTCGAACTATCAGCCTGAAAAGTTATTTTTGAAATTTTTATGAGATTACTTTATATTAAATTTGCCGCGAAAAATCGATTCTGCCTACCTGTAATTGATGAACGTGAATGCAATTGAGGGCAATAATTTTAGAAACACGCCGTAGAAAAATACTGCGGTAACAAAAAGTATCGGATAATTCTCAAGTGGAACTTGAAATTCGTAGATTATCGTATAATTTCCAATCGAATGATTTGACGTTGGACATCCATTTTTGTCGAGCAACTTCTTTGCTGGTCCAACTTGTAAAGCAAAATACGGCGGTATTGTCATTATAACTCCAAATACATATCCCAACTTTATGAAATGGCTTGTTATTTCGGGATTGCACAAACGGCGTTCCTTGAGCGGATGTATGACCGCTATGTAACGCCATACGGCTAGCATCATTGCCATCCAAACCCCTATATGACGAAACATAAATGCGCCTTTGTAAGAAAAAATTGAAATTTCCTCCCAGAAGTATGTTCTGTGCTGTGGAATTGCGCATAATTCGACATGAAAGAATTCGTGCCATGCACGTGGCGTGTAGCTAAGTCCGGCCAGTGATTCTGTAATGGCTATGTGTGTGAATATTCTGTTCATGGGCGAAGTCACCGATTTTCTTGAAAATACCATGATGATGATTGCATTGGAAATTAGCATAATTAAACAAAATGCCAAATCTAAGTAACCCAACGCCTTCATTTTATAGTATGATCGGTTTTGAGTTTCATTCCTCCAGAAGCAATCCTCCATGTTGTAAAAATGTCCAGCTCGCTTACATATGTTATCCGTCATGCTAAATTTCGTCTTCTTGAGATGATCTGTGAAAAATAATTCTTAATGAGGCACCTTTCTTGATTTTTTTTGTTATGTATTAGGTAACCGTGTTATTCATTTTTATAGTTGTTTTTTTGAAAACTTTTCAAAGCTGGGCTTCTTCCAGTACTAAAACAGACCGAAAATGAAGTCGGTTCTTCCGATTTTTCTCAAATTTTTTTCGAATTTGTCGCACATATATTTCGGTTACAACAGAGAGAAAGAGGTTAAAATCAAAAAGTAAGTGGCTATTCGAATTCTTACGATCTACGACCCCAAATTATTGATAATTGATAAGTATGTCACATTGTCACATGTCATTCAAACGTCTTTTAAACCTACTTTTTCCCGAAATTAGAGGCTAGGGGGACATTAAAGAGTTAGATCCAAAAAATAAGTAAATATTCGAACTCAGTGCCCTCAAATACCTTGCAAACGATACGTCGCGCGTCGTACGTTATTTTTCAATTTTTCAGATGTTGACCACTTCCAAGGAGCTTGTTGGAAGGTTCAGAGGCGTCGGATGAAAAAACCAAGTACACATTTGAAATCAGCGCCTTCGAATCAAAGGAAATTGATGTGCTACTTTACTTTTTCGATTTTTTTTTTGAGTTTTGGTCGAAAATTGTGAACCCTTGTACCCCCAGAGGTCTGGAGATGACATCTTGAAAATTTACTGGTTGAAAAACATCGAAAATGGACTACTTACTGTAATTTTTTCAGATTTTGAAATGGTTGCTTTCATATATTGTGACCATCATGAAAATTGAGCTTTCATCATCAAAGTTCAACTTTGAGCTTTTCAAAATGTGAACATCGATTTTGAATCCTCAATTCTCTTTGGAGTCCAGCAAACAGTTTTCCTTCAAGTATAACCTATTTGGAGATATGAGCCTTCAAAGTTAGGTAATCTGGCAAAAAATCGCAATTGCCCAAAAATTCCGAGGTTCACCTTCCTGCCCTCTTGAAAGTTAGAAAAGAAATAATGGTGGATTCATGAATAGACTATCAAGAGGAATTGGTAAAAAAAAAAATGAGTGAAATCGAAAGATTCGACATCATTTTTGGTCCGTTTTAGTATGGAATAGCCCAGATTCTGATGTTTCTGAAGTACATAGTTATAGGCATGAGATGGTTTCAGAAGAAGTGTTGGGGTAATAGTTCGGTTAAAAGTTTGGAAGTGGTGATCTAAAAGTGTTTGTGCGACATTTTTAAAAAAGTGGAGGTGAAAATTTCACATAGACATAGTGATACCTATTGCTTTTTAGTTTCCGCTTGAATCAGGAGTGAATTCGAAAGGTTGGGGAAAAATGATGCTTTACAATTTTCTTGAAAATCAAATAATTATGTGAAAAAACAAAATTTTTCAAGCTCGATCAAAACGCGGGGAAAAAAATTCAGAGAATTTTTCAAACCCAAAATTTCATCATTCAGTTGTCAGCTAGAAATTGGGGTTTGGGAAACGATTTCATTCAAAGTTTCGATATTAGTTGTTTTGCTTGAGATGAAATATCGATCTGAGATTTTTCCAACCAAACAGTGAGCCTAATGACTTCCAATTCGAAATTCAATAATACTAGTTCACAAAATTTGGCATATAAAATTGTTCTATTTCAATGTTGACGAGTTTTTTTTAAAAAATCGAAATTTGGGTTGTTTAAAATGATAAGAAAAATGCCGTACCTTCTCATAAATCATCCTACTTTCAGGGCTTCCTAATATTGTATTTTCGTGAATTTTCCAATGAAAATTGAGAATCAAACATTTTGATGGTGGAGTGAAGAGTACATGAGCTACCTAAAACGACAATTTAGAAAAATTTCCAGCTATCTCATGTGAGTAATTTTTGTTCTAAAATGACAAATTACATTCTTCGAGTTCATTGCCAAGTTCTATTTACTTAATTACTCGTAATGTACTTACATTTTTTTAATTTAAAGGAGTATTAAATAGCACATATCTTACCTTTTATGAAAAGCCGGCCAAAGTTACGAATAAACAACTGCGCGAGTGTAGTCCAACTAATTTCGGTACATTTGAAATGATAGATCTATCTTTCAAAATTTCAGGCTGCATAATCATATTTTGGATGTAGGTATACATGATTACATGGTACCATGCACGTTAGTTGATTATGATTAGTTATCAAAGTGGTGCGACATCGATTTATTCATTTCCTGCTCCATGCGTAATTTGCTTTTGCCTATTTTATCATCGCCACTTTTATCACCAAAAATTACTGAAAAAGTACTGTGAAATGAATTTTCTAATGTCCAACGATAAGTTATTTAGGTAGCACTGGATGCTGAAAATTGTTCATTAATATTTTCACCTATCCGGAGGATAAAAACGAAATCGTTGTGAAAATTCACAAGTTATCCCTTATCCAATAACGATTCGCTGTTTTGAAAGATTTCGTTGATTTTTAAAAGAATCAAAATAATTTTATTCGCTTTCCTCTGAATTTTCACTAATTTACAGCATTTTTATGCTTTTAGTTTTTTTTCTGATTTACTTATTATTTTTTTGCAAATCTGACTGTTGATAAATGATAGAGTATGTTTGTGAATAAAATACTATCCGAATGTAAGGTTAGTGAGGATAATTTTTTTTTTTTTTTGAAAAATCATGTTTGAAAAGCAAAAAAAATGCACTTCTTTTGAATAATTTCCCATGGAAAATCTGCTTGCAAAGTTTAAGGTTACTCGGGTTAGTCAAAATTTAAACAGTTCGAAGTCGAGATATAATCGCTGCAGCAAAAAACCTATCATTTTCGACGTCAAAGGCCTGATCTTCTCCTATATAATCAATGTAATTTATGCCCCCTATTATGCATTTCTGCGCTATATTGCCAAATATTAGCATGACGGCTTGTAAAATGTAGTTGGTCATGGTTGATGTCATTGTCAACTTTCTCGATTTATGTTCTTACCCTCATCGGACCTCTCTAAAAAAAAATTGTATCAAGTACCTATTTTGTAGTCAGTTTTATCAACATAAAAATTGACGAATCAAAATCATTATGTAGAAAAGATGAATGAAAAAAAACTAAACAGTGTTGTTTTATGTATAATTTTTCAATAATTACAATGGCAGTCTAACTTGTTGCTAATTGCTGTAATACTGACAACTGATCTGAATCGACATTCATTTTACCCGTTGAATTCTGAACGAAAAATGTGGCTTTTGTCAACTTTCATTACCACCAAATTCATTAGTTTTGCAACGGATCATTGCTTTGAAGGTTTCTCTGAATTTTTGGCTCATGGCGTAGTAAATTATAAAATTGAAACACTCGCAGAGATGTAATAACGTGGTGCATATCTCAAAACCATGATGAACGTACCTCCAGAAAAATGGCGGTCCATAGAGAGCAGCCAGGATACAAAGTATTCCATGAGGTACTTCTCCCATCACAAAAAGTGCCAATATCAGCACCAAAATTTTTGTTGTCCTTTCTGTGTTCTTCCCAAGATGTTGACCAGTCATTGATTCGCGTTGCTTTTTCACTTCAACCAGTCGAGTAATCAATCTAGAAAGTTTTCATGACATTAATTTATATTGAACTGGAATGGAAAAATCGATTAAGCTTACCTATAACTGATGAATGCGAATCCAACTGCTGGCAAACATTTTACGAACACGCCGTAAAAAAATAGAGACACGAGATAGAGCCGGGGATAATTTTCTATCGGTAGTTGAAATTCATAGATTAGTGTGAGTTTTCCAATCGTTTTATTTTTCGCTGGACATCCATTTCTGTCGAGTAATTTGTACGCTGATCCGGCCTTTATAGCAAGATATGGCGAAATCATGATTATAGCTCCGAATACATATCCCAACGTTATGAATTTTCTTGTAATTTCTGCATTGCACCAGCTGCGTTCCTTGAGCGGATGTATAACGGCTATGTAACGCCATACAGCCAACATTACTGCCAGCCAAACTTCTGTGGTACGAAACAGAAATGCAGTTACATAAGAAAGAATTGAAATTTCCTCCCAAATGTGTGTTCTATGCTGAGGAATAGAACACTCAGTCACTGAAATAAATTCATGCCATACACGTGGTGTATAACAGAGTCCGGCTAGTGATTCTGTAATGGCCATATGCTTGAAAATGGTGTTCATCGATGAAGCCATGGAATTCCTTGAAAATATCTTGATAACCATGGCGTTGGAACTGATCTTAACTAAACATGATATCAAGTTTAAGTAACCCAGTATTTTCAATTTATAAAAACTTCGGTATTCTGTTTCCTTCCTCCAGAAGCAATTCTCCATGTTGTAAATATTGCCATCCTGTTCACATATTTCGCCCATCATTATGCGGAATTTCGGTATGTGCTGTTGAAATATAATTATTCATACTTAATAATTGTGATATTTAGGTATGGGAAGTTTGAAGAGAAAACGCTGAGGCGTAATGATTCGTAAAAGCAGTTCTTTAGGTTTTAAATTTGACATCATTTGACTCCATAAATATTTTTTTTTTATTAATCGTCGATCGACATTTTTTTTTCAAAAAAAAAAGATGATTTTCACTACCTTGGGTAAATTGGTCGCTCAAATCGTTTGTTATGAGGTAACCTGACTTGCTGAAGACGAAGTTTCAGTGGAGGTTGAATACGAAACATTGCATATGTTTGGGTGAATTTTACTAATGACTAGGGTGAAGTAAAAAAAAAAAACATTTTGGATTTTGACTGAATTTGGTGGAGTAGTTTACTTTGAGTGGGAGACTTCCCAAAAAAATCTGAGCCCTCCAAGTGCAAGGGAAGGGTAGCAGGAGGTGCTCAAAGTGCATCACCTTTTGAAAAAACGCTGTTTTTTGTGCTTGTTAGAAAATAAAAATTTTGCGAGAAGCCGTCACAGCACTTGAAAGATGCGATCTGAGTTTCTACATCTCCCTAAACCGACGCCATCCTCTTCTCCGATCAAAATTCAGACTGCTGCCAGGGGGTCCAAATGTTGCAGATCGCAATTTTCCGATGATAGATATGAAATTTTCACTAAGCTGGAATGATTTTTTTTTTCATCGAGTAATTGAACAAAAATTTTTTTTCACTCACTGAGAGTGAATTTTGAAAAAAAAAATTGAAATTTTATGCACCAGTCCTGCCAACAGCGAATCGTAAAATTTAAAAATACATAAATATCAAAATTCATTCTCAGTGAGTGAAAAAATTTTTTGTTCAGTTATACCCAATGAAAAAAAAAATTATCTTAGTGAAAATTTCATATCATCGGAGTATTGCGATCTACAACATTTGGACTCCCTGGTAGCAGTCTGAATTTTGATCGGAGGAGGATGTTAATTTTTTTTTCAAAATTCACTCTCAGTGAGTGAAAAAAAATTTTTGTTCAATTACTCGATGAAAAAAAAAATCATTCCAGCTTAGTGAAAATTTCATATCTATCATCGGAAAATTGCGATCTGCAACATTTGGACCCCCTGGCAGCAGTCTGAATTTTGATCGGAGAAGAGGATGGCGTCGGTTTAGGGAGATGTAGAAACTCAGATCGCATCTTTCAAGTGCTGTGACGGCTTCTCGCAAAATTTTTATTTTCTAAAAAAGCTCAAAAAACAGCGTTTTTTTCAAAAGGTGGTGAACTTTGAGCACTCTCTGCTACCCTTCCCTTGCACCTGGAGGGTTCAGATTTTTTTGGGAGGTCTCCCGTTCGAAGTGAACCACTCCACCAAATTTGGTCAAAATTCAAGATTTTTTTTTCACTTCACCCTACTGATTACCTGCGTATTATTCGAAAATTAAAAGTTACAACAGTTCATTAAAAAAAGATTTTGAATTATTTACACCGTCAGCAAAATTATAATATTGGAATAATCATGGCGAAAAAATTAAATGGCCCTACTTTGGAGCACCGTAACTCATTTTAAATGCATATAAAAGTAAAAAAAATCAATCACAAAAAAGAAATAATCGTTAATTGCAGTTACGCGAATTTTTATCCAAAATTGAAAATGAAAAGTTTTGCTGGTAAAGTAAGGGAATGGATATCTACCTATTCACAGAGCTACCGCGAACGGTCCTCTCAAATTATATGAATTTCATTTTTCGAGTTCTTAAACTGGGAGAATGAAATTAATGAACTCAAGAATTCGTTATCAAATTTCTAATCTAAAATGTAAGTAATTGAATTATAGGTAGGAGTATTCCATAGTATCTTACCTCGTATAAAATGTCCACAAAAGTTGCAAAAAACAAACGCGAGTGTATGTTAAAAACGATCTCTACTTTAAATTCTAAGTTTTCACGATGCAACACCGTACTTGAGATGTGTAACTGCAAGCATCGTTTGATCAATTATCAAATCAGTGGCACTGATTCATTAGTTTCCTGTTACAAATCCATCATTTTCACTCACATTGTAAAAAAATTATTGGAAAAATCTACTACTACATTTATGTAGAAATATGTATCATGCACGAGAATAAACCAATGAGCGAACATCTGAATCTCTCTTGTATGCCTAATTCAAATCTGCAGTTACCGCGAAACTCCAATTTTTACTGGTCTGTATAGTTTTCAAAAACTTTTAACTCCAATAATTTTTTTATCATTTTTCAGACTGAAATATACATAGATTTGTTTATGGTCAAAGTGGCATCTTTTTTTTTTCGTCTATAGGTAAACTGGCATCTTTTTTGGAAACTGGCATCATTTTTCGGATGCCAGTTTCCGTTTGCTGTTATTTGGCTAAGATAAGTGCTATAGATGCCAGAAAACCTATCAGAAACTTGATGCCACTTTACCACTTATATTCTACTCCTTAGAGCAAAAATTTTTTTTTCGTGCCTACGGTCGAGATGGCATCTTTTTGTGAAGTTTACAGGTAAAGTGGCATCATTTTTAAAATTCTTTTTTAAAAAAACCTACGAAGTTATAGATTCTGTACAATATCACAATGTCATTAATGTTGCATTTGATGAATTTGCAGGGGTTATGAAAAATGATGCCACTTTGACCATAGATGACTATTAATAGGTATTTTTCTCAAGATACATACTTACTTACTATTTTCAACTCTTTTTTTTTTTAAAAAAAAGTATGAGTACTATACATATTTTTCAACTCTAAAACTTTTTATAGCCTTTTTTTTTCCAATTTTTTAATTCCAATAAAATTTTTCTGCAATCATGTCAGGGGAGAGGGAGGAATTCTCGAGTCTGCCTGGTGGTAACACTGGGCTGGCTGCCTGAAATCTCGCCCATGTTATGTAGTATAATCTGTTCAGTGAGATGTATTACGTGTAGTTCTCCTCATGTTTAGATGTGACTTTCTGTAAAAAAATCTTATTTTATGTTCTTCGCGAGTTCATGTGTTGTGATGTTACCATACCTTTGAGTTGATGAATTCGTTCAATGTGGATGCTACTCTTTCAGAATTAGCCGAACGCCTAATCTGGCCGAAAAGGAATTAATTATTTGTAGGTATACTTACTGTCTTTTAGGGAGTAGTATCAACTAACCTTATATTCTCAGCTGCAAAATTTCTTCCACGACAGTTTTTTTCAGTTCCAAGATTTTTTCAACATTTTTCAGCTTCGAACTCTGTACATGTCTTGACTTTTTTCTTGATCTTACAATTTTCAAAAACTTTGTCATTGGATTTTCTTACCCTAAAAATTTAAAAGTAGTAAAATATTTCGAGTTGGAATTGAAAAAAATTGATAAATTTTTAATAAAGGAATTTTCAGAGTTGATTTTAAATTTTTACGGTCGAAAAAATCATGAAAATTGATTTTAATAGCTGAGAAATATCTTGAGAAAAAATATCAGCCTTGAAAATTCACTAGATTAATGTTCTTATCAGGCCATTCTGAAAAGAATTGTATCAAATACTTTGCAGTTACTTTCATCTAAAAAATTGTCGAATCAATACGAAAACTATGACAGAAGAGAACTGTGTTTGAAAAAAAAAATCGAATCGCAAATCCAATTCTGAATTGGGTTTAGATTCACAATCAAACTCATAAAGTGGAAATGTTAAATGAAAAACAAACAAAACCGAAATTATTCATTTTTATACGCATAAAGATTTTTCAATAATTACATATGGTATTCCTGATCGGAGCCAATTGCTGTAATTCTTGACGACTGATATGAATCGATACCTAATTTATAGATTACTTCTGAACGAAAAATGTGGCGTTGGTGAACTTTCATAATCTTGCGAAATTTTCTAGTTTTGCAACTAATCATTGCTTTGAAGTTTTTTCTAAATTTCTGGCTCATGGCGTAATAAATTATGAAATTGAAACACTCGCTGAGATGTGTTACCGCCGTACATATTTCGAAACCAAGATGAACGTACTTCCAGAAAAATGACGGACCATAGAAAGCAGTCAGTACACACAGTATTCCATGGGGAACTTCCCCTATCATAAAAAGTACCAATATCAGTACTAAAATTTTTGTTGTCCTTTCTGTGTTCTTATCAAGATGTTGGCCAATCAATAATTCGCGTTGTTTTTTCACTTCCAGTAGTCGAATAATTAACCTAGAAAATATGACATTACGACATTAGTTTATACGTATGGAATTGAAAAATTTATTGAGCCTACCTATAACTGATGAATGTGAATGCAACTGATGGCAGTAATTTCAAGAACACCCCGTAAAAAGTAAAAGCAAAGAGATGCAGAGCAGGATAATTTTGAAGCGGAATTTGGAATTCGTAGATTGGTGTATAATTGCCAGTTATGTTATTTGTCGCTGGACATCCATTTTTGTCCAGTAATTTGTATGTTGGTCCAGTTTGTGTAGCTAAATATGGTGGAATTGTCGTTATAACTCCAATTAAATATCCCAACGGTATGATATTCCGTGTAATTTCTTGATTGCACCAACGGCGTTCCTTGAGCGGATGTATAACGGCTATGTAACGCCTTACAGCCAACATCACTGCTAGCGAAACTCCCATGGAACGGAACATGAATGCAGTTATGTAAGAAAGAACTGAAATTTCTTCCCAAATAAGTGTTCTGTGCTGAGGAATAGAACACTCAGTCACTGAAATAAATTCATGCCATACACGTGGAGCGTAACTAATTGCGGCGAGTGATTCTGTAATGGCTATATGCGTGAATATGGTGTTCATTGATGAAGTCATGGATTTCCTCGAAAATACAATGATAACCAAGGCGTTGGAAATTATCATCGCTACACAAAATGTTATAATAAAGTAACCCAATATCTTCATTTCATAAAAACTTTGGTATTCTGTTCGCTTCTTCCAGAAACAATCCTCCATGTCATAAAAATTTCCATCTTGATTGCATACTATGTCATCCATCATCCAAAATTTCAATGTGTGGCGTACAAATCTGTGAATTACTTTTTTTTTTTTTTGAAAATTTTTAAAACATTATTCTAGTTTGAATATTTAGGTGGGCAGGAGAGATTCGAAGAAGAAATGTCAAAAAAAAAAAGAATCTGTGACATATTTTGATTTTTCTTTCAGCGTTCGAGAGATTAGGAGCAGTTTTCAAAATTGCTCTGGTTCATTACTAACTATTGAGCGATCACTTTTAAATGAATTTCATTATTCGAGTTTTGAACTCGAAAAATGAAATGAATGAATTCGTGGGTTTATTGCCAAATATCTAGATATTAGATAATTATTATAATTTAAATTAGAGGAGTATTTCATAGCATCTTACCTGATATGAAAAGCCAACAAAGATTGTGAATACGTGAACAAATTCGAGTGTTGTCAAACTAATTTTAGTGTACCTATTTAAAATGATCACTAATCTAACTTTGGCGTGATCGCGCTGCATCACCGTATTTGGGATGCATTACTGCAAACATATCGGTTGATAAATTATCAAAACAGTGGCATAGATTCATTGGTTTCCTGTTACAAGTTTATCATTTCCATTCTTATCGCGAAAAATTATTGGAAAAAGCTCACTAATAAATTTTCATAGAAAATGGATCAGACATGAAAATAAGCAGGTGGGCAAACGACCTAATCTTTCTGGTATGCCTAAAATTCTGTTGAAATTTTGCTACGAATTGATAAAAAATATATTCATTTATTTTACCAGAAAGGTATTTTTTTTACATTATTTTTGTTCAAAACCAATTTTTTTTTTCTTTTTCCTCGAAAATGTCACCAAAATTTTATTAACGTTGTGAAATGTTTAGTACATTTCTTGTTACTGTTTTAGACATTGATTGTGGACAAAAATTGCTTTTACTTCATCATTGACCTATAAATTATAGATTTTTAACCATAATCTCTTGATAATAAAAAAAAAAATTTCAAGTGCAACTTCGTGAATTCACTCAAAACTGGGAATCAGCATTTTGATGGTGTAGTACTTACTTTGGAGCAAAAAAGCAGTCTCACCAATATTCAGTGGTGAATACTTTTGGTAGGTATAAGTCAATTTTAAGGCATCTAACGCATATAAAACATCAACTTCTTGGGCTATTCCTTATTGAAACCGGACAAAAATGAAGTCAGGTCTTCCGATTTCGATCAATTTTTTTTACGAGTTTTTCTTGGTGGTCTATTCGCAAAACCACGATCATTTTTTTCATTTCCAACCTTCAAGAGGGCGAGGGGGCGGGTCTCGAAGTCAGTGGCATCGTTCTGGGGTGCCAGGGAGGCCTGACCCTCTAAAAAATCCTGTCTTATAAAATTTTTGTTTTTATTCATGTCTGAAAAAATTAATATTATATTTTATTGAAAGTGTGCGATTTTTTCACAGAAAAAAAATAGTAGATACCTCTCCCCCATAGGTATACATAATTGTCTCGCGAAGAACCAGAAAAGCCCTGAATATTTGTACCTTTGTTGCTCCCCTCTCAATTTTGATCCTATAGTCTGTTCGCGTTGAGAATGAAGTGATTGTGTTCCCTCACCCAACCAAAAAATCTCGTTTAAAGCATGACATTTTTCCCGTTAGACTCCGGCAGGATTGTCGACCCATTGAAATATCAGGGTTCAACAGTATTGCCACAGTGAAATGAGGGAAGAAACCGGTTTTTAACGAGAATTTTTGGTTGCGAGATGGAACATAATCACTTCATTCTCAACACGAACGGACTATAGCGACGATGCCACAGCTCAAAATTTTTATGCAATCACGATTTTTAGTAAAATTACCCAACTTTGAAGGCTCATATTTCGAGATAGATTGTATGTACTTGGAGGAAAACTTTGTATGGGGTCTGAAGAAAATTGATAGGAGATTATTCAAAATCGATAATCACGATTTAAAAATCTCGAAGTTGAACTTTGGTAGTGAAAGCTCAACATTCATGATGAGAACAAAAGATGAAAGCTTTACCATAAACAACTTTTTTTACGCTCTTTTCAGTCAACAAATTTTCAAGATGAAATTTCCATACCTCGGGGGAAGGAGGTTCAGGGGTCCACAGTTTTGACCGAAATCCAAGAAGTGAAGTAGCACATTGATTGCTACTAATTCGAAGGCGCTGATTTCGAATATGTACTTGGTTTTTTCATCTGACCACTCCGAACCTCCCTGTTAAATCCCTTGAAGGGGTCAAAACCCGAAAAAATGAAAAATAACGTGCGACCTGTCTTTTGTTAGGTATTTTAGGGCGTTGAGTTCGAATATTTGCCTATTTTTTTGGATTTGGCCTTTCAGTACCCTCTAGTCCCCAATTTTGGGAAAGTACATATGTGACCCTGTCGGAAAAAGAAGAACCTTGTGTAAAAAAAAAATCGATGTCTTTATTTTTATGTGTTTGGTCCAGATTTTTTATCGTTTAGACCAAAAACGTAAAAAAAAGACATTGATTTTTTTTTTGCACACGGTCCTTTCTTTCCAGCAAGGTCACATATGTTGCAAAAATAAAATGGAGTGTGACATATCAATTGTCACTAATCTGAGGTCGTAGAATTCGAATACGGACTTACTATTTGATTTTACCTTCTTGCTTGGGCTCTAATAGACTCCCGCCTGTAAGTCCCGAATGAATTGTACATATCTTTCGACCAGGAGGCGGGGAAAAATAGTAAAATCAAAAAGTAAATCAAATGTCCAGTCAGCTAATTCAGCATTCTAAAAACTTTTTTTTGCTAGTACGCTTTTATACCCAGGCAAAGAATTTGAAAGATGTTTTCCAAATGCAGTAATATCTTCGCAAAATGGTGTTTTAATTGATGTAAAAAAAAGTTACAAGATCGGTTGTTTTGCTCTGGTTTTCATCGGCTTTACCTCCCAATCTTGAATTGAAACGAAAACGAACTAAAAAATCAAAAATCTATATTTTTATGTACAACCAAAATATTTTCGTATCAATTACAGCTACTCGATATAATACTGATGCTTTGATTGGTGCCACCATTTGATTCACCGTTGCGTTGTGAGCAGGAATTAAAGCTTCGGTTAAATATTCTAATCTTCAGCAAGGCTTTGGTATTTTGTCGTATCAGTGTTTGAAAAGTTTCTCTGAATTGATGGCTCATGGCGTAATAGATGATGAAATTGAAACAATGAGAAAAATGAGTTATGGTGTTGATAATTTCCATATTATAATAATAATATTCCCAGAAAAATTCGGGTCCGTAGTACGCAGTGAATAAGTCACATATTCCACGGGGGATTTCCCCCATCATGAATAATATTAATATTATCAGCAAAATTATTGTCGTTTGTTCAGTCCTTATTTCTATAAGATTACGATTCAGTGGTGAGGTGATCTCTTTGCGGCGTTTTTTCACCCTGATCAATGTGATAATTAACCTGAAAATTATTTTAATTGAGTTTTCGGTACTTATTCGTGATGAAAGCGAGTTTTATAATGTTTATACTCACTTGTAGCTGATGAATGAAAGTACCATTGACGGAAGAATTTTCAGAAATATTCCATAGACGAAAAAAATGATCCTATATAAAATGAGCCATTTTTCGATAATAAGGGTAAATTCGTATATCTGCTTGTTTCTACCGATGGAAAGATTTTTGGTTATACATCCATTCGGATCTAGTAGCTTTTCAGCAGGTTGTACGGACATAACGAGATATGGCGGAATTGTAACCAAGATTCCGAATACATATCCAGCGATTATTAATGCGCTTGTATTTTTCATAGTGCACCAGACACGTTCTCTGAACGGATGTACAATCGCTATGTAACGCCACAGAGCCAGAAGTATCGCTTGCCAAAGGCTTATGTGACGAAAGAGAAAAGCGATTATGTAAGAATGAAGAGAAATCTCCTCCCATACATACGTCCTGTGTTCCTCGATCGAACATTCCTTCACCCGAAAGTATTCGTGATATAAACGCAATAGGAAGCTGAGCAGAGTGAGTGATTCGGCTATGACCATGTGGGTAAAAATGGTGTTCACGGGTGAAATTAAATGTTTCCTGGTCAATACCCAGACCACAAGCACATTGGAAATTATTGCCGTTAAAGCGCAAATTATATCCGTGTATCCGCAGATTCTCATGTTATAATAGTAATGGTATTTTGTTCTCCATGACTGTCCATCTTCCCAATTCATTTTGGTTTTTCTGTGTCAAAAAATTGAAATAAATTATTTGTAGTTGTTTGCGCCGATTTTTTATCGCTGGAGATTGTGAAATCGAATACACAGAAAACTGCAATCAGAGGCTGTTGTTCAAAGAATTTTTGTGCCTTCGAGTACTTATGCATCTTACAATTAGTGTAAGTCGTGTTTCGCTTTTTTTTTTTTGTTTAGGAAATATCAATGATGAAAATTTCATTAACCACACCCGTAAAAAATTTAAAATTTGTCATTTTTCACTGATCTTCCAGCCAACAATTATCAATTTTTTGGATAAATTGGGAATTTATTGAGGAATTGGCGATTTTTAACTGGAAAATCAATGTGAAATTAGTCATTTCTCAACTAAAATGACTGAAATAGTGCCCGAGCCAAGCAAGGGCGAAATTGTTTGGAAAAAATACTGTTTGAAGAGCCAAAAAATGCATTTTAAGGTGGATAAGTTTTTTCCTCTTGGGTGGGTGATCATGCTAAAATTTTTAAGACGCTATTTTGCGACATCATATTTTGCGTCACGCCAAGTTAAAAACGTATAAATTTTTATATTTTTGAAATTATAGTCGGTACAACGAAAGATGGAACTTTTCCCCTACTCGACTCGAAACGCGGAAACCCAACGACGCGCGTTGATTTAAAATGTAGTCCAATCACAACTCAACGTTCTTAAATTTTGTGGTGGGAGAATGTATTAGGGGAAAAGTTCCTTCTTTCGTTGTACGGACTATAACTTGATGTCAGAAAGTCATAGATCGATATTAGAAATTTAATTCAATCTCAGAAAGTCAGAATGATGAGAAAAATAGAAAAATTCAAACTTTTGAAGACTTAAATATTTTTCTTTTTTGTGAATGAACTTACTAAGTATCAGAAAGTCGGAAACTGAAAATTCACTTGATATCAGAAATCATTATGACAGGAAAAAACATATTCACGTTACCAACATTTCCTTGCAGAAGAAACTATACTTACTTACTTCATTTTTTCACATTTTTTTGGTAAAAAAATCTTTTTTCCGGACTGAAGACGGAGGCTGAAGCCGTCTGAGCCTCCCTTGGGTTCGCCCCTGCCTATACCTCCAAAAAGCTTATGAATTTGGTCCATTTTATAATTTGGATTTGGAATTAAAGTATTTTTCGAAAGAAATTTAAAGTTAATACATATCTTAATTACATAGGTACTTACCTTTTTTGGGTGAAAAATCTGGTCGAATACTTGATCAGTAACTCATCATAATGTTTTTCAAATCAACTGACTACTTTTCATATTTTTTTCATACATCTAACTAAATTAATAATAATAAAAATATGTTGTAATCGCGTTTCGGATGTAGGTAGAGAGGTACTTGGCAGTTGGTACATTCTACATATCTAAATGCCTGTTCATATGGGTCATTCTCTCATTTCCTGCTTTCTGCGTACGCATACATTGTCCATAGATACATATTTTAATAACTTTCCTTTTTTGCGTGGAAAGCCTGATGAAAATTTGATCTTGATCAGCAACTGATCATGATGGGTTTCTCAATTCAACTTGTTTATTCTTTTATTTTATTTTCTATTATCTGCGTAACTAATGAAGGATTTTGTAATTTTTGGAATCAAATATGCATTTGATAGTGAAGACGTGGTCAGATGGATTTTTTTTCATTATTCATAATACCCTTCCCTCTCCTACGTATTAACAACATTTTTTACAATTTATCAAAATAGTTAACGTCGCGATGATTTAATGTAAAAATTCAATCTTCCATTTCAAAAATATTCCAGAGTATGAATTATTTATTCGAATTTTTTTTAACTCCACCTGTGGTAAAATATATGTAGATGAATTTAATGACTTACCTTTTTTTAAAAAATAAAAATTTGGTAAAATATTGAATCAGCAACTGGTCATGTCAGGGTTTTCAAATAAAGTACTCGTAATTGATTCATAATTATTATTTCAACTATATTAATAATAAAAAAATAGTCTGTAATCGCGTTTCGGATGTAAATCAAGGTTACTGGTTGGATAAGTGTTTGCAAATGAATAATGTACCTAGATCTTCATGTTTGGGGTATTTTTATCTCATCCACTATTTTCTTCAATCAGCGTACGGATGAATTGTTCTCTGGTTTGGTTATTGTGCCATGTCGTACTCATTAAAGTGAGACGAAAAAAAGTTTCTGCAATTTCGTTCATTTTTTAATGGATTATTTTAGTGGGGAATTCCTCCAGAATAATTCTAGACCTCCGCAAATTCTTCGAGGCAGAACTAAGAAATTTTTGTGAAATTTTCAGCCTGGAAAAATCCGAACTCGTAATCTCATGATTTGGTAGGTAGATCTGATGACATAATTTGTTCCATTTTTTCAAAACTTGATTGCAATGTTATTTTAAAACGGAAGTTTTTCCTTTTCATTTGAAATTCTTTCTGTTATAAATTCAAGTTTTCGAGTTTCTGTGCTTGGGGGAGGAGTTTAGTGGAAAATTTCAGTATTCAATTACATATCTAAATCGTTTTTATCCTCGAAAAAGGAGGAATCTAAAAATTTTGTAAGATGTAATGATTTTTGAAAAAAAAAAAATATATTGAAAAATTTTAAATAATTGGTTTGAAAACCCCGGAAAAGTCGGAAAAAATCACTTTTGTGGACACCCTGATTGGTGACGCAAATGAAAATGAAATTAAAACATTCATAGCTATATTTTTATAATATGTATTGTGTATGATTGAAACTACTTATTGTAATACTGGGTGCCCGATTTGAGATATCAGTTGATCTACTGTTTTCTTGTGAATAGGAGATGGAGCTTCGATCAAATATTCTGATGTTGCGTAACACTTGGGTATTTCTTTGCATTAGCGTTTTGAAAGTTTCTCTGAATTGATGACTCATGGCGTAATAGATGATGAAATTGAAACAATGAGAAAAATGAGTTAGGGAGTTGATTATCTCCAATATATAATAATAATATTCCCAGTAAAATCTGGGTCCGTAGTAGGCAATGAGAATGCAACATATCCCATGAGGGACTTCTCCTAACATAAATAATATCAATATTATCAGCAAAATACCAGTTGTTCTTTCAGTGCATTTTACCACAGAATTATTACGATTCGATGTTTCCATAATTTCCGCACGGTATCTCCTCACTCCGATCAATGCGATAATCAACCTGAAAAATAATAATTTTTATTTTCAATTTTATTTTTCAACTTTGATGAAAATAATTATGGTTTGTTGTTAATTTTGCTCACTTATAACTGATGACTGCAAATATCACAGATGGCAGAATCTTCAGGAATATTCCATAAACGAGAAAAATACTCGCATATGAAATGGGAAACTCTTCCAGCAAAATCGTCAATTCGAAGATCGTTTCATTTTTGTTACATCTTCCTTCGTGTAGTGATTTATTAGTTTTTTTGACGGACATGGCTAGGTATGGTGGTATTGTTACCAGCACTCCGAATACATATCCTGCGACTATTAATTTGCAAGTATTTTCCATGGTGCACCAGGAAATCTCCTTGAACGGATGCGCGATTGCGATGTAACGCCACAGGCCCAGAATCATTGCCAGCCAAAGGCTGGTATGACGAAAAACAAAAGCCATCAAGTACGAATGAAGAGAAATCTCTTCCCATTCATACGTTCTATGTTCCTTGATCGAACATTCATCCACACGAAAGAATTCATGCCACAAATGTGGCAGATAGCTGAGCAGTGTGAGTGATTCGGTAATGGCTATGTGGGTGAAAATTTTATTAATGGGTGACATTATATGCTTTGTAGACATTACTGAAATCACTAGCACGTTGAAAAATATTGCGGTTAAACTGCATATCAGCTGAGCATAACCACATATCCTCATGTGGTAGTAGTAACGGTATTTTGTTCTCCATGATTGCTCGGCTTCTAAATCCATTTTAGTTCTGTATGGAAAAATTGAGAAGAAAATCAGTTCAGTTTAGATCGAAGTACATGAATTTGTAATCTGCTTAGTAATATTTTCATCGGAAAATAGGCAATAAAAATGCGGTTGGAGATTGAAAAAGGAGTAATTTTTAGGTAATTTTGTGGAAAAATGTGAAAACGCGGATTGAAATAGTCCTAATTTAAGGAACTTCTCTCCTTCAATTCTTGAAATGTAATGATATTTTTGAACTCGGCAGAATTTAATCTTGGCGTATGGTGTCTACCGGACATGAAAATCATGGAAAACATGAAAATAGCATGAATGTCCGTGTAGTGGTATAAAAACATGAAAATAGCATGCATTTTGATCATTTTTAGCAAAAAAGCATGAATTTTGAACATTTTCCTCTCAATTTTCAAATTGAAGAATTGCTTTTAAATCATTTTTCAACTTAATTTTTTTATAAAAAAATTTCTGCCTGCGCTTCTCTTCTCTTGGTCAGAACATAAACATTGATTTGGATTGGAAGAAAAAATACCAAAATTTGATTGATTTTCTATTAAAGGAAAAACATGAAAGGCAGAACTGTTCACATTTTTCTTTAAAATGTGAATATGCCAACAAAGATAAATTTTCTTCTGGAAAATAATCATTCAATTCTGCTCTATCTACCACAAAAAAATTTAAAAAAAAGACAAAAATGAAAATCTTCAACAAAAATTTGTGCTTACCTAAATTGTACTTATTTCAATTTAAGAAAATATGAAAAAGGGTTAGGCTGGGTAAGAACTTTGAAAACATGAAAATAGCATGCATTTTGATCATTTTTAGCAAAAAAGCATGAATTTTTTGGTATTTTTTCTTCCAATCCAAATTAATGTTTATGTTCTGACCAAGAGAAGCGCAGGCAGAAATTTTTTTATAAAAAAATTAAGTTGAAAAATGATTTAAAGCAATTCTTCAATTTGAAAATTGAGAGGAAAATGTTAAAAATTCATGCTTTTTTGCTAAAAATGATCAAAATGCATGCTATTTTCATGTTTTTAACAAAAACAAAGTACTTATCTGTTGTTATCAATGAAAATTCAGTTTTTATTCTCATATTTAGAAAATATACATCATTTTATATACCCACCAGCCAACTATTTTCCATAAAATCCGAATTACTGACGTCATAGTGACCACGCCCCCTTTTTCAGAGCTACGAAAAAAACGCAACTTTCAAAAAATCATTACGCGGGTCCTAATGGACCAATTTTCGAATTTTTTTCTTCAATCTTCATCTTTTAACATCTACTTTCGATCTATCATATTTTTTTTGAAAAAAAAAAATTGTGCAACTTGTCTACTCGGATTCGTTATTGGTGTAATTTCAAAACGAAATATAATAGTACCTATTTGATATAGGTTAGGTATATATGAAGTATAAACTTTTATGACTTACCCCTTTCCATAAAAATCTGGTTAATAATAAATCAGCAACTGATCATGACGGGTTTTTCAAATCAACTAATTGATTTATAATTTCTCGTGGAACTACAGTGATAATGAAATAAAATTTTCCGTTATCGCGTTCCGGGTGAAGGTCTAGGTTACGGAGTATGATGTGTGTTAGGGTGTGAGTAATGTAGGTAATAGGTATAATGGTACATATATCTTCGTTATAGGTGCTTTTTTAGTTCATCTGTCATTTCCTGAAATCTGATGTACTTTTGTGATATTGTTCTCTAGTTTTATCGTTATGTCGATCTTTTTTTACCATCAAACCACTGACTAAATTACTAAAAAAAAAAAAAAGAAAGATAATTCGTTCGTGAATAATTATTTTTCTCTCGCGAATCATGATTTAAAGATGAAAAATGTTTTCTTTAGGTAGAGGTACCGCGGGGCAAGACGACGCAGGGGGGCAAGATTCCGATTTCTAATATCACAGATTCCCATAGAGTAGCGTTGGTGAATTTTTTTTTTTGTAAAGCATACCTTGCACTGACAAAAACCTTGAAAAAATCACGCAAATCGGTCCAGTAGTTTTTAATCTGTGAGCTATTGAAAATTTTGAGTCAAAAAAATTGTGTTTTCGGCTCACCAGTTTTTTTAATATTACTACGGTTAAAAATCAAAAAACGAACGAGTTCTTGGCATTTTCAGGAAGATGGTAAGGTGAGTTATTGAAATATATGTTGGAAATCGTTTCTATATATTAAATTATTTGAGATAATTCAATTTTACGAAAAAAAACAGGGTGGGGGCAAGAGTCCTACACATTTTCGTCTATAAACAAACCATTTGTTGAAATTGGTGAATACTGAATTATACCTATTCGTTTGTGATTATTGCGAATAAGTTATGATTACATATCCATATTTTTCTTTTTTTTGAAAATTTGAAAATAAAAAATATTTAACAGTCTTATAGATCGAATTCTATTGCAGATAACATGAAATATTATATGTAGTACTCTTGCCCCATACCTTAGTACTCTTGCCCCCTCCTATGGGGCAAGAGTCCTAATCAGAGGTGTTCCCGGAAAATTGATTTTTAATCAATTTTTCATGATAAATAATTTTTTTTTAAATTGAATTCATAAAGATAAAGGGTCAAAGTAGTGCTTAAAACAAAAATCTCTCCGAAATGTTGAAAATTCGATTTTTGACCGATTTTTAAACTTTTAGTGCGTCGTCTTGCCCCGCAGTACTCTATGCCGTTTTTTTTTTTGAAAAATTAGAATTTCCTGATTCCACGAGTAATTGAGAAGAAATCTCTGTCTTATGGTTTTGTACGCAACATATTTCCCATTGAACTCTTGAATGTGATTGAGTTGGAGAATTATAAAAAAAAATTATTCAATCGCAAATGTGAGAAAATTTTTAGCAACAATACGGGACGAAATATCGGAAAAATATGTTAGAAAAAATTTCAATAATCATCTCAAACCTCTTCCAGAAATATCCATAAATTGAAACGTTTGGTCATTTTTGATCCTTTGAATTATATCTTCGATTTTTGGTGGACAATGTGGATCAAAATTTCAATCAAATTTTCATCATACAACTCAGAACTACATCATAACTGCAAGGAAAATAGTTGAAACTATAGATATAAAATCTGTAAAATCGCGTTCTCAATATTTTTTCGAAATTATCTTAATTTGATGAAATTATCCACTTTTTGAATATTTGGCAGACATTTTCGAACTCACTAGGCGAGAGATCACCTTTCATTTTCTTGTCCTCTATCCGCTGTGTTGCTAAATAAATCGATAAAAAAAAAGTGAAAAATATATTTTTCTATCGATTACATCATTATGTGTTTTATTGAAGCTGTTTACTTGCTGCGGTGCTGTTGGTTGAATTTGAAACATCGCATGATTTATTGATTTTGTGTGAACAAGAAACAAATATTCGATTGCTTGTATTAATATTACTCGATATACTGTTATTTCGACTGACCAGTGTGTAAAAAGCTTTCCTGAATTGCTGATTCATGGCGTAATAAATCACAAAGTTGAAAGACTCGCTGAGATGTGTTATCGTGTTGCATATCTCGAAACCATGAAAATAATAGGATCTCCAAAAGAATGCCGGACCGTGATATGCAATCAGTATGCAGAATATTCCCTGAGGAACTTCTCCTATTACAAATAGTGTTAGTATAAGCACTAAACTTATTGTTGTTCGGATTGTGTTTCGATTCAGGCGATGGCCAATCATCGAGTTGCGTTGTTTTTTCACTTCAATGAGTCGAATTATCAACCTGAAAAATTGTTTGAAGTATTTATGAGATTGGTGCCTGTATTAAATTGGTCTCGAAAAATTGATTCAAGTTTACCTGTAGATGATAAACGTGAATGCAACTGATGGCAATAATTTTAATAGGCTGAAAAAAGATATAGCAGTGATATAGAGGACTGGGTAATTTTCCATCGGAACTTGGAGTTCATGGATTTCTGTATAACTGGCGTTCGTGTAATTTGACGTTGAACATCCATTTTTGTCGATCAGTTTTTTTGTTGATCCAACTTTTAATCCAAAAAATATCGGAAGCATTGTTATAGCTCCAAATAAATATCCTAGCTTTATGAATTTGCCCGTTATTTCTGGATTGCACCAGCTGCGTTCTTTGAGCGGATGTATAACCGCTATGTAACGCCATACAGCTAGCATCAATGCCTGCCAAACTCCTACATGACGAAGCGCGAATGCAATCCTGTAAAAATTTATAGAAATTACTTCCCAAAAGAATGTCCTGTGTTGCTGAATTGCGCATTCTTTAACGCGAATGAATTCCTGCCATGCACGTGGGCTAAAACTAAGTCCAGCGAGTGATTCAGTAATAGCCATATGTGTGAATATTCTGTTCATGGATGTAGTTCGAGAGTTTCTTGAAAATACCATTATGATGATTGCATTGGAAATTATCACAAATAAACAACATGCCAAATCCAAGTAACCCAACGCCTTCATTTCATAATAAGATTGGTATCGAGTTTCATTCCTCCAAAAGCAATTCTCCATATCGTAAAAATTGCCAGCTTGATTGCATGTCATATTTCATTCTTAATTTCGGTACCATGTATTATGCATGAACCATTCGTCCCTGGAAAATTCGTTATAAATATTTTAAATCAGTCACAAGTGCAGCGACGTATCGATAGGCAAGAGAGAATTACCCCTAAGTGGGAAAGACTGTGGTGTGGTAGGGAGTCATTTCGCCTCAGACGGGACTTTTTCAAAATTTGTGTGGCATTCGATTTGCCCTAGTGATGATTCTGGAACGCATGGGCGAATTTTTTTTCTCATACCTGCTGATAGGAGTCCCAAAATATGAGATTTCCGAGTTGAACATTCAAAAAAATTCCATCTCCATGTGTTTTCAGCCATTTTTAAAAAAATTTAGTATGAAGGTAGAGGTACTGGAGGGGAGTATCCTGAAATTTTTTCAAATTTCGACCACTGTGTTGCCTTGAATTTGATTTTGAAAATTTCCCTAAATTTTTTTTTGAGATGGGCAGAATTTTTTTTTATATTTCTGAATGTATTTCACACCTCTCAGAATTTTTTCAGATTTTTTCAAGTGGTGGAAGTTGATCAAATATGCGAAAACCCGGTTTAATAACTTCCTCTCGCTCACCTCCCGCTCCCAAGAAGAATTTTTGATTTCATTACGTTTAAAAAATTACCTTATGGGTTGTACTAAAATAATAACCTTATTTCAACTCGTGTTTGAAAAGTGCAGTATGCCTGAGTTGACTGCAGCTGCAGGGACTACATTGGACTATAGCTATGGTGTGAGCCAATCAATCAAAATAATTTGGATGGTCAGTATTGTACTTTTGTTCTTACTTACCTACTTCAGACCTAAAGAGATTTCACAAGATTTTTCAGTGTCCAGTTTGCTGAGATTTTCCATTCGAATGATGAATCACACGAGCGAGTGCTATCATTTCAGTAAGTTCATTGTGAAGCAGATATCTAATCTATGTAAAACAGTGAAGTTAGAAAAATATTTCATCTTACCTTTTATTAAAAAAAAAAAATCTGGCAAAAGTTACGAATAAACAACTGCGAATGTAGTCAAACTGATTCACATATCAAAGGATTTCTGATTTTTTTTTTAAATTTAGTTTTAAAAGTCGTACCTATAACTGTTTTTGGGATGTGTGATGTGTGTGTGCTTCATTAGTTCATCAGTTATCAACCGTCATATAAATTTATACATTTCCTGCAGTATCACGTAAAATTGTTGAAAAAAAGATAATAGTGTACCTGTTTTGCAATTTTTTGCGCTACTAAGACCCGAAAAAAAAAAACGAAATTTGGGCAACGTTTTGCTACTTTTTGATAAAAGTGATCATTTTTATGCATATTGCATATACCTACGACCAAACAAACCAGAACAGAAATCTCCATCCCCGGGGTGATTTGAGTGTAAAGAAAGCTGTAGTGTGCTGTGTAGGGTACAATGAATTTATAAAAAAGCGTTCACTTAAAATTCTAACTTAAGTTCTAGTCAGTTTCAGCGCCAAACAATTTTGAATCATTCTCATTGTATTAAAATGTACAAAAAAAACCAACACAATACTTGAGTTTTATTTTCATGTACAACCATTTCCCAATACCTAGCTACTAGGGATGGGATTTTCACGTTTTGCAAATCATGTTTTATGCGCACGATTTATGTTTTTCACGGTCTTAAATGTGTCAAAAATATTAATAAAAAATAAAAATTCGACAATATTCCAAAATATGTTTGTTAAAAAAATGGACAATTTGGATATCTACAAATACATACCTTTCAAAATTCAGAACTTCGATGGATAGAAAGTCAATTTTTAATTTTTTTTGGTCTTTCAAAAATGGTATTTTTGAGTATTTTGCGAAAAACATTGTGAAAAATGTAAAATTTGTTGAAGAACAGATCTCATACAAATTGAACTCATTTTACTCAGAAATTCATTACTCTCAAAGACTGTAAATATGTCTATCGGCGATCAGCCGCCCCTCCCCCCAAAAACTGAAACATATAAATCCTATCTCTATTAATTACACAAGATATTGCCACTTAGGAGCTATTAGCTGTAATACACTTGGCATCTGATTTGAGCTCATGCCTAATTTTTTGAAGATTTCCGAACTAGGAAAATGTTGCTTCGTTCAAGTATTCTGACTACCATATTCATAAGCTTCACAACGGATCATTGCTTTGAAAGTTTTTCTAAATTCTTTGCTCATGGCGTAATATATTATGAAATTGAAACACTCGCTGAGATGTGTTATCGTAGTGGAGATCTCGAAACCACGATAAACGAACCTCCAGAAAAAGGCCGGACCATGGTATGCAGCCAGTAAGCAGAATATTCCATGGGGAACTTCTGCCACCACAAAAAGTGCTAGTATAAGTACTAAAATTCTTGTCGTCCTGTCCGAGTTATTCCCTTGCTGTTGGCTAATCATCAATCCGCGTTGTTTTCTCATTTCGATTAATTGAACTATCAACCTGAAAAGTTTTTAAAAGATTTTCAGAAATCTGTTTTTTTAAACTGTTTACAAAAAATATATTGAGGCTACCTGTAGCTAGTAAATGAAAGTATTGTTGCTGGCAGTAATTTTAAGAATAATCCGTAGAAATAAAAACTAAACATATAGAAGGCAGGAACAGTTTCTATCCGAACTTGGAATTCATAGATCAGTATTTGATTTCCAATTGTATTATTGGACGTTGAACATCCATTTTTGTCCAGCATTTTGTATGCTGATCCAACTCGTGCCCCAATATTTATAGGAATCATCATTGCAGCTCCAAATGCATATCCTAGCTTTATGAACTTGCGTGTCATTTCTAGATTGCACCATTGGCGTTCCTTGAGCGGATGTATGACCGCGATGTAACGCCATACACCCAGCATCAGTGCCAGCCAAACTCCTATATGGCGAAACATAAACGCGGCCATGTAAGAACCTAGGGAAACTACTTCCCAAAAGAATGTCCTGTGCTGTGGAATCGCACAGTCTGCTACGTGGAAGAATTCGTGCCATGCACGCGGGGCGTAACAAAGTCCAGCCAGTGATTCTGAAATGGCTACATGTGTGAATATTGTGCTCATAGATGAAGCCACCGATTTTCTCGAAAATACCATGATGACTATTGCATTGGAAATTGTCGCGATTACAGTGCATGTCAAGTCCACATAGCCCAATGCTCTCATATTATGAAATGAGTCGTAGTATGTTTCATTCTTCCAGAAGCAGTCCTCCATGTCGTAAAGTTGTCCAACTTGCTTACATATGTCGTCAGTCATGTCTTATTTGGGTATGTTTTACACATGATCCATTATCTTGAGAAAATGTCTGAAAAATAATTTCAAATCAAGCACAATTGGTCTGTTTCTTGATTTTTTCTTGAGCTAGAACAAAGAAAATTACAATTATTTCAAGTTTTTTTGGCCATCAATTGTGCAAAAGTTGAGAGCGATTATGTATGTTTTATGTTGCGAAACTCTTTTAAATGGTTTTTTTTGTGTGTGTAAAAATTCCTGATGTGCAAAAATCTAATTTAAATTTTTGTTGAAAATTATGCCAGTCAAACACGTTTTTGTACCTATGTCTACAGATATGTTCTATGAATAAAAAGAGAAGTTGCCTCTCATGTACAAAAAGCTTTTAGATTGAACATTTTCTTCAATCTAAAGCTGGTTTGATTTCGTCCTTACTACCATACTTCTCGCCTTCTAAAGGTCCTTTATTGTGACCATGATAGGTACTATGAAGAAATGCCCAGATTATATGGAGAATATTATCTGGAGTAAATAAACTTCGTGAATTTTCGTCAAAATTCAAGGTATTTTTTTCGAACCAACCCATTCGAATGATTCCAGAAATTCTTTAGTATTTTTGTCATGTGAGAAGCTGCTCAGTTGAAAAAGCACGCAACAAGCACATAACTGTCAAAAATTGAGAAAATTACTCATTATTTGTTTCAAGTTTCCAAAGGAAAGGTCCATAGATTCCTAAATTTTCCTCAGTTTGATCCCACGACTCCTTAAAATGTGATTTTCTCAACAACTTCAATGTGTTTACCGCAAATGACAATTTTGGGTCTTTAGGGTCTGTGGCAATTTTTCCATTCATTTCTTCCCCACATCTTTTCGGCACTGATAAACAAAAGTCATGGATTGTGAAATCACTTTGTCATGCTTTGAGATCACCTCAACATACATTATCGATGGTTTAAAACCTTTATGGTGGTTGAAACGAAAAAAAGCTGGACAGTGTGCCCATTATCTCACATTCTTAAGGTGTTCTAACTTTCGTTTGAACAAGTGTATGAAATCGCTCTGGCACATGTGGAGACGGAAATTCACAAAATACAAGTCATTGAACCATTTTAAATTTTGTTCATTTTTATGGAAGTTATGGCGTTTTTAGAGTTGCTCTTATTAATCAACCCTCATTAAACCGCAATTTTTTTTTGGAAGTTTGAATGGAATATTTTTCAATTTTATGCAGTTGTTTTTTTTTGAGGGAGAAGACAGTGAGTTGAAGCAATAATTGGTGAAAAAATTCAGAATTTTAAGCTATGAAAAAGACATAGAAAAACCGGAAAAAGTTTTAATTTTCATTCTCCCTGTTCTCGTGATTTGGTTGACATTCCAACATAATTTGTTTCATTTTTCAAATTTTGTTTGTAATTTTATTTTAAAACAGAGTTTAGAGTTTTTCATTTCGAGTTTTTTTTCTGGGGATGGAGAGGAGGATGGGAGGGAGGGAAGGTCTGAAAATCTTGTCAAAATTAGTGAAATGAGTCTGTGAAAAAATTGGGATTTTGGAACAGGAAATTCTTTTAGACATTATGTAGAAGTCTTGAAAACTTGAAAAATATAATCCAGAAAATTGGAATCGAAAAAAATATTCTCATAAAATTAATGGTTGGTAATCAAGTTGAATTTGTAGCTTATTCGGTTGAAAAAAAATGTGTGACTTACATAATTATCATCTTGAATAAAAAGTTGAATTCTTATTCAGATATTCAATTGATGTGCACTTCACCACACTCTAAATCATTTCTGCACAACATTCCAGTTTTTTATCTGGTGTAATCGTATTTCAAAAAGGGGATTTTAGGAGCGATGTACCCACATCCGCTGATTCAAAAAAGGATATGACTATTGACTAAGTACGATGCACATACCTTTGTCCCTTCTCATTTCCTCCTACCTGTATTTGTTGGATTATCAACCATTTTAATCACGATTTTCGCACTAGTTTTTTGCAACTGCTTGCAACCGTGAATTTTGATCTTACTACTCGATGTTTTGGTTTAATTTAAATTTTAGCTCTTCTCCACCTTTTTCTCATTTCCCAAAAAATTTTGTAGTTAGTTGTCAGATTTGTAATTCACGACCTCGAAAACCTAGATTTTGATATGTTACACGATATGTTGATATTTTGGTTAAAATTCAATTTTAGCACCTTCCCACGCCTCCTCTTGCATCCAAATTTTTTTGTTGTCAGATTCGTAATCTACAATCTCAAAAAGTAAACCAAAACTACATTTTACCACCCTTTATCGCTATTTTTTCATTGTAATGAATCTCGAGTGTTTTAAGAGGTCGCCTGGGTTTTGTTCATTTTAAAAGAGTAGTTAAGTATAGGTAGGTTCCTACTACCAACGTATAGATAAGTATGTAAACCTATTATAATATTGTAAATATCTTACCTTTGATGTAAATGTAATTCGAGTAAAGATTGTGAATCAACAAGTACCCATGTTGTCGAACTGAATCGCGTATTTTCAAAATTATATTTCAAAAACTGCAATTTTTAACGTAAGCTGGCCACACATATGTGAGAGACGTGATTCGTGGAAAAAATTGACAATTCATGAACCGAATCGTCCTCTAAACACTATTCCTGTTTCGTTAAAAATTAGAATAGCGAAGTGTTTGAACAATAAAATAGTTGAATACGAAATGCGCATCGCGATTTTCTCGCCATAAAACCGTCCAGTTGTGGATTAGGTGCGCATCAAGCATCGCGAAAAAACCGATTCGCGAATCAGTTTTTTTGATGCGAATCAGCGCGAATTTACTCGCGTCAAATTCGCTTTTTGCGGATGATTCGCGTATCAAAAATCACACATAGTTTGTAGCCGTTCTTATGTATACTTAATGGTATTTCAAATTCATTAATGCATAGATTGATAAAATCTTAAAAAGTGATATGAATACTCATTTCCCTGATGTCTGTGCAGAGGGATTAGGTACCTACGTGTAAATTTTTTTGAAAATTGTAAAAAAAATCAGTTTGAAGGTAGCATCAACCATTTTTAGTTGAAATTTCATTAATTTTTTCGAGCTGTCTCGTCACAACTGAAACGTTGACAATTTTTGACCTTTGAAATTGAATATCTTCGATGGTTAATTTGAGTAAAAATTTGAATCTGGTTCCAAAGAGTATTCAAAAATCCACTGGGAAGTAAATTAGAACTGAAAAATTTACTGAACTGCATACTCAAAATTTCTTTTGAAATTATCCGACTGATTAAATTGTGGAATTTAAAAACTTTGTACCAGACATTTTCAACCTCACGAAAAATGATCTTTCATCTTCATGTCCTCTCTCGATTATGTCATTAAATTAATCGATTGAAAAAAAAAATCAGAAAGCATTTTTTATTTTCCATTTATTTCGATGCGGCTATTACTTGCTATTATATTGGCCGATGGATTTGAAACATTGCACGATTTATTGATACCATTTGAACAGAGAACGAAAATTCCATTTATATTCCTCAATATGTTGCTATTACGACTGATCAAAGTGTAAAAAGCTTCCCTGAATTGCTGACTCATGGCGTAATAAATCACAAAATTGAAACAATGAGATACGTGAGTTATAGAGTTGAATATCTCCATGATATAATAATAATATTCCCAATAGAATTTCGGTCCGTAGAATGCAGTAAGAAAGCAAAAAATTCCGTGAGGAAATTCTCCTATTACGAAAAATACCAATATCATCAGCAGAATATTTGTCGTTCGCTCAGTTTGTTTTTCCAAACGATCGCTATTCGATTTGGTAACCCGTTTGCGGATTTTTTTCGCCTCCATCAAAGCTATAATTAACCTGAAAAAATGGTCTTTGTTATTTACTTATTTCATAATTTATTTTTGCTATGAAACAGTCTGCGTAGGATTTTACTTACTTACGACTGATGACAAAAAACACCAACGATGGCAGGGTTTTCAAGAATAGTCCATAAGTAAAAAAGGTGATTTTATAAACAGTAAGGTATTTCTCCAACAAAAGATCAAATTCGTAAATTGTTTCGTTCCGGCCATTCGATGAATTTGTGATCAAACATCCATCTCGATCAAGTAATCTAATTGTTGGTTGAACAGATACAGTCAGATACGGTGGCACTATAGCTAAGAACCCAAACAAATATCCTGCGACTATTAATTTTCGAGTGATTTCCATATTGCACCAGGAACGTTCTTTGAATGGATAGGTAACCGCTATATAACGCCATAAAGCCAGCATCACTGCCAACCAAAGGCTTACATTACGAAAAAGAAAAGCAGCCATGTACGAATGAAGAGAAATCTCTTCCCATATGAAAGTTCTGTGCTCCATAATCGAACACTTTTGCACGCGAAAGTATTCGTGCCATGAGCGAGGTAGGAAGCTAAGCAGGGTGAGAGATTCGGTGATGGCTATGTGGGTGAAAATGGTGTTCATGGGTGTAATGATATGTTTTCTGGTCAATACCCAGACTACCAGCACATTGGAAAATATCGCAATTGCGCAACATACCGTGTCCACGTAACCACATATCTTCATATTGTAGTAAGAATGGTATTCTTTTCTCCAAGTATATTCAGTTTCGAAGCCCATTGATTTTCCTAAGCCCAAAAAGAAATCGAAAAAAATTAATCAAGTTGAATGATCAATGCTTTGGTAGGTAGATCTGGCATCGCAGCCCACCTGTTTATCCTCTTCCCTTAAATCCAGAATCGAACACAAGGCAAAGGGAGCAGATTGTCCATTCGCAGTAGGTAATGGTAAAATTTTAGTCGTAAAATCTTCGAAAGTGGTGGTCTTTTTTGGGAAAATTCAAAAATGATGTCTCTTTTATGAAAAATTTCATTTTTGTAATGGAGAGAAATTAAAAAAATTGCCCCAAAACTCAAAAAAATCCATTTTAGTCAGTTTTTTTTCATTTTTTGCTTTTTCAATTTAAGTTTGGTATGCTCTTACACCCCCTCCCTCCAAATCCGTCCTGAGTACGGAAATTTATTATTTAACTATTGATTTTTCAAGTTTTTATTCTTATTTAAAAGCCTAGCGATCAAATTGAATGATATTAAGAACCTATCAATTTATTTTGTTTTTTTTTTGTTTCAGGTGAGTTACGATTTGAATTTTCATCGTTGGAATAAGAAATGTTTATCTAAAAAAGAGTGAGTAGCTGACTCATTTTTCTCGATTATTTGAAAACTATCCTTAATTTGATAATTATCATTGAATAAATCAATGATTCATAATATTGAAAAATTCGTTCTGGAGTCATCTCTCTGCGAGACAAATTCAGAGAATGATTATAATTGGCTGAGTTTCAGAAATTAAATTAAATACAGGGAAGGATTGCAACTGAGCCGTGGCTTGTTTTTCACAACCTTTTTAAAATTGGGATCAATCCCAGAAACAAACTGTTATGAAGAAATGGTCTTGAAACGACGTAAAAATTGAGATTTTGAGTGTGTGAAATTCATCTCCCTCTTTGTAGTTCAGTGAAAAATTTAATTTTTTTCAAAAATTTTGATGAAAAAAAATTATGTGGGAAAATTATTTTTAATCAGTAATTCGGAAGTATTTTTAAAATGGTTATTTATGGCCTCCCCTAAAAAAATTATTAAATTTTTTTTGGGTGAAATTGTGTTTGATTGAGGAGAGGGGTCACTTTGGCTAAAAAATATCAAGTTTATAGTAAGTTTCGTTAAGATAATTTCATAATTATTTTTTTCTCAAGTCTTGAAATAATTTTCAAAACGACCCACTTTGATAGAAATCTATGAAAATGAAAAAAAAATATATAATCTTAAATTTGAAAAATATTGCTCAGTCATTTAGGTGTAATATTTTGGAATCAAAATTAATCTTTTATTTTTTCTTATCGCCCATATTATTAGTAACTCCGTTAATGTTCTTAAAATTCAAATTATTTTGTTCTAAATCCCTCACGAATAGGTAAGGATTCTAAAAATTTATAATTTAAGGTAGATACTTGAATAAATATCATAACTTACCTTTGGTAAAAATCTGATAAAAAATTCGAATTTTCAATTGATTTTTCACTAAGCTTGTGTGCACCTACATAGATATCTAATAATGAAAAAAAAAGGTGCAATTTGTCAGCGTTTGCAATTCGTTTTTTATATGTTTACTCATTTCCTGAAACCATACACTCTTAATGCATTGATCATCGGTTTCGTTGGTAGTTGGTGGCTGTCTAAATGTCAAATCGATCTGAAATGTAATAAATATCATTTTTTTTACGAAAATTTGAACGATAAAAACGTAATACCTATTATTATAAATATTACGTGATAATCGAGTCGATTCTTTTGAAAATCATTTGATAAAATTATTTCTGGTTATTTTAAGTCATTTTTTTAGCTAAATTAGGTAAATTGATAACAATGGAATTGTAAAATACATGGGTACGTTCGAGATAACAGTTCAAAGCATTTATTAGAAAAATATGAATCATTACAATGACTGAATCATTTAGAAAAATTATCAAATATTAATTTTTTTATTTAATGTAATAATTTATTACGAAGTAACAAACTATTTTCATTATAAATAATTACGATACTGGCCTAGCTACGATTTCGAATTCCACAGGAATTAATGAATAATTCGATCTTAAAGATGAGTACTTTCAGTATTCATTTGCACACTGACATCTTTATCAGACGAAATAATGGTACATTTTTTGGAAGGAAACAATGATTTGAAACCATCGCGAAAATGTTGACTAGAAACGTAGTACACTACGAAAGGAGTAGATACATAAATCAACGACAGAATGCTAATTATTTGTACGACGGCTGGAAGGCAATCGAATATGAAATTAATATCGTAAAGTAAAATAATGATCTTGACGGCTGCACCGGCGATCTTATCCAATAGGAAGAGAATCATTATCCCCAGTAACATTCTTGTCGTCCGGTTCATTTGTTTTTCTTTTTCGATGTCTTTGGCAAGATCGTTTTGCACATTTGGCATCAATTCTTTTCGACGTTTTTTCGAGTGTCTTAAAACGTATATTAACCTGCGAATATTTCGAGATATTTTTAATTCGTCGGATTAGAATATTTATCGTAGATAATGCTCGCGAATGAAAAATTCTAAGTATTATACGTGCGTATGTAGATATTTACCTACAACTACAAATGATGACTATGAGAGATGGTAAAATTCGTATAAAAACAATGTAAATATATTCGGGAAATGTGCATAAAAATCCATCGGTGCCCTGGAATAAAAATTTCAGAAGTAAATTGGAAAAAAAACTTTGAAAAATTTGCATTTTTGATTTTGAAAACTTACGATTTGGGTTGACGAAGTCCTCTGATTTGTGGTATTGTTCATCGTTCCATTCGTATTTGTGGTATGGTTCGAGGTAGATGAGCTATCATTCTTCAATAAAATAATTTCTGGTACGTTGGTATAGCAAAGTAACGTCTTCCCCTCGTAAAGTAAACAAAACGTGTAAAGAAAGCCGATAGCAATAAATGTATTCTTCAAACTGCACCATTTTCGTTCCTTCAAAGGATAAGTGACTGCGATAAATCGCCATATAGCCAACGTCGTCGTATGTAGAACCGATATATTGAAAAATAATCTCAGCAGGATGATGTAATAGTGGCCAAAAGTCGAATTACTGTTGGTCAAAGAGCTGGCTCCGGGTCTGAGAAAATACCACCAAAATGGCACCCCCAGAATCGATACAGATAAATCAGAAATGGCCAAACTTGTGAATAAGACATTGGAAGATGAAATCTTATTCTTCTTCGTAAATATGATTATATTGAACGTGTTGAAAATAATACCCAGAGAGTATAAAATTATCATAATATGGCCAAATGTGGTATTACGAAAATCATCTTGAAATGTTTTCCAGGCGGTGCCACAACGAGGCTCTGTATGGTTCATTTCAGTACGCTGGGGTATTTGAAGGGTCCAAAAGTAAATTTCACTTTGACCTGAAGAAATACAACGAGAAAAAATCATTTTCCAAGCTGAAAAAAATATTCGATTGAATTGTAATTTTCGAAAAAAAAATAACGTCAAAAATTGAATGATCATGCACCACACGAAATGTGAAATTATAGATTGTGCGAAAATTGGAGACTAATTTTACTTACCCATTTTGATGAAAACAATCGACCCATATTAGCCGAATTTTTCTCCCATTTTTCCAAACAATCGTCATGTTAAAGTATTGAATTCGCGAGTAACACTACATTATTCAATGTATCATTAGCTTGAACGCTGATTAAACGCGAAGTATGATATCTTACTTTTTATAATAATCGTGATTAAGTGGGAAACGCGTGGCGTGCGATGTCGGTTCACTTCATTTCTTGGGTCGTTTCCAATTAATTTTTTTTCGCATACGTAGTATCGAACAAGTTATACGGATAGCTAGTTTACCCTGAAGTTGTGGCAGAAATCGGTTTTTTCATCGAATTGTTCGTCGTGCGAGAAGAATTTTTAGCTCACGATCTATCCAGTTTTTGAAAAGGAAACTGTGTTCGGTTTTTGAGATAATTTTACAATATTTTTCAATTGTTCGGTGGTTTCAGTGTAGTGAAGGAATTGATATCATGAATTGAATGAAAAATGTAAATGTGGTACTGTTATGTACAATTTTTATTCCAACGAGGTTTGTTAGTTGAAGAAAAAAAATAAGAGATTTGAAAATGATAAAAGTTGCTGAGAAAAAAATCAAGTATCTAGTTATTGTTTTAACCGAGGTGATTTTCGGTCAAAAATCCAACATGTTCCTTCCTCGGTCGTAAAAATTAACGCTTGAAAATTTTGAATTTTTTGGCTAGTTTGTACAAATTAGATGTATCTATCAGATAAATGAACGAAATTGACCTTCACTGCATTAAATTTAGATGTTTAGAACCAGTTTGAATTTTATGGGCTAGTATTTTTCCAAGTGAAGCGCAAAAAATATGAAAAACGTTAATCATTTTTTTATGCTGGAGATGATAAGAATTTTTCCTTTATCGCTGGGTGTTCTTAATTTTTACGTTGCAAAATAGAAAGTGCTCTTACTTGAAGAGCACTTTATCATCAAATTTACATTTTGATTTTGTTCTCCTTTTTCAGGTTCGTATTAAACTGTGTATTTTTCAATTTTTTCCCCTATATATATATATATAGATTTGTCTATGGTCAAAGTGGCATATTTTTTTTTCGTCTACAGGTAAACTGGCATCTTTTTTGGAAACTGGCATCATTTTTCGGATGCCAGTTTCCGTTTGCTGTTATTTGACTAAGATAAGTGCTATAGATGCCAGAAAACCTATCAGAAACTTGATGCCACTTTACCACTTATATTCTACTCCTTAAAGCAAAAAATTTTTTTTCGTGCCTACGGTCGAGATGGCATCTTTTTGTGAAGTTTACAGGTAAAGTGGCATCATTTTTAAAATTCGTTTTTAAAAAAACCTATGAAGTTATAGGTTCTGTACAATATCACAATGTCATTAATGTTGCATTTGATGAATTTGCAGGGGTTATGAAAAATGATGCCACTTTGACCATAGATGACTATTAATATATATATATATATATATATGTTGAAATAGTTTCTGAGTTTTCATCGAAAGTCCATTTTCCCACATTTTTTACTTTTTTTGAGAAACTTGAAAAATTTTAATAATTTTGAAATTTTTCACTCAAAAATCATGATAATTTTCCAAAATAAAAATCTACCTACATAGTTATTTTAAAAAAGGCGATCTTTCAATTCTATAATTAAATTTATCAAGCTCGAATGGAGTGAATGCAAAAATGTTTACGATTTTGTAGTGAAATTTTCTTGAAACTTACGAAAACAAAAATTTCTTTTCCAAAATAATTGTGTAAATTTTTTCTCTCCTACTTTGTGAAGCATTTTGAATAAGTAGTTACATATTTTGTAACGTAAAAAAATGTTACCTTCCTCGACGTATTTTTCCCAGACGCTTAATACCTATTCAAGTAGAAATATTTAGCTATGTAAAGAGCTGGAAATCTTGAAAAATATGGTCTCGAATGCCTGAAAAAGTCAGAAAAATAATTTTTCAAAATCAGTGAAAATCATTCTGTTATATACCTATATATTAATACTTTTTTTAAGAATAATTATTCAAAAGTTGGCTTAATTTAGTAATTTTAACAGGTTTGTAAAACATCAAGGTCATTTACATTTTTATCTTGCATTTAAATTCGGAATTTTGGACCTGCGGCCTCACTTTCAAGAAAAATGAAAAAAAAAAAACACGAGAAATTCTGGAATTTTCTCGCCAAAGCGGAGGATGAGTTTATATATTTTTGAAGGCAATGGAGCTTCAGCTACGTTGTGAGGATTTTTTCAAAACTGCAAACAATGAAAATACATATTTTATTTAATTTCGTTCTTACTAGGTAAAAAAAAATCGTTAAAATTCATGTTTTTTTCAAATTGACCAGAAAAATTATGAAAAAAATCTGACAAAAAAGTATTCGAAGCCTAAATTAATTTTGAAACTCACCAACCTTCTTCTCCTTGAATGTGACATTTGAAAAAGTTTGAAGAAAATCTGTTTAATCCATGTGAAAATCTTATCTTTTGATTTCAATATTTTAGGCAGAAAAATCGGCAAGGGCTTGTAAAAATTCATTTGAAAAGCCTCATTGAGCCAGCAAAAACCATCGTGAAAAAATGGTCATCTTGATTACGTATTCAGTAAGAATTTCAAAAGATTTTGAATTTACCTTTGTTTTTATCCATGAGCAGTGTGAAAAATCGAATCAAACGAGTATAAAATCATTCGCACTGGAATCCTGTTTACCTCGAAACTGATAGTTTTCAAATATAATCTCTATTCTGGTTTAAAAATTTGATAGATATCAGATGTTGATGCGATGATGCCACTTTGATCTAGACAGTGAGGAAGTATTTTTAGATTAATGAAATGCAAATGGGTTGAAATTAAGGCGGCAAAGCAGTGGTAAAATTTTATGGGAACTTTAAAAATTGCGTCTCATTAATTTTGGGCTAAACGAAAGGATTGATGAGAAATGTTGAAAAATTTAAAACGTTGCCAAGTCAACAAAAAATATATTTTCTTATTCGACAATATATTTTTTTTGCTAATTATTAGGTAATAAAGTTAACTTGTAGGCACCGAAATTTAAAAAATTAGTGACTTACTGAGTAACATCCAAATGATGTTGGCAAGAAAAACAAAAAACCCCAGAAAATAACACGAATTTTGATGATTTTGCTGCAAAAGGCAAGATTTTTCAATTATTCTATTTTCTCGAATTTTTAAAAGAAAAATAAAATGAGAATTTCTGATTGAGAAAATTTGAAAGAAGAAAAATTGCAAGGGAATTTTTAGAAAATCCAAAAAATGGCAAGAATTATTTTTAATTTTTCAGATCCAACTGAACCACTGTAAATTTTTAACTCTATACAATTCGTTCAATAATAAAAAATCTCACTCGAATTTTTCTATATATATATAATTATTTGTGATACTTAATTACTTATGTGGATTGCGTGGATCTTTGAGGAGTGATAGTGCTAGTGGAAGTATTGCTGAATAGCGTCTTGAAAGTGCTACGAAATTGATGACTCATCGAGTAATAAACTACAAAATTGAAAGCCTCCGAAACAAAAGTTAAAGAATTGAATATCTCCATTGCGTAGTAATAATATTTCCAAAAAAATTTCGGACCATAATAAACCGTTAAAATGCAAAATACACCATGAGGAACTTCTCCAGCTATAAATAGAGCTAATATGATCAATAAAATTTTCGTCGTTCGATCTGTTTGTTGTGTAATTTGCTGGTTCATTCTGCAAGTGTATGTATTTTTACGTTTTGAAAAGATGACCATTTCGTTGCGATGTTTCCTTACTTCGAGTAGGGTATTAATCAACCTGAAAATTTGAAATTTTAATAATTTTCTTGCTCAAGATTCTTTTAAATATTAAGCATTATTAATTTATTCCTACTCACCTAAAACTAATGATTCCTAATGCAACCGATGGCAATGTTTTTACGAAAACGAAAGCTGACACAGCAAGTTTATAAACAATGAGGTAATCTTCGAGAGGAACTTGAAGTTCGTAAATTGTGACATTTTTTCCAATGGTAAAATTTCTTGTTGAGCATCCATCTTGATCGAACAATTTGATCGCTGGTCCAATAGTTATAGCAAAATATGGTTCTATCGAAAGAAGCACAGTGAATATGTACCCGGCGTATATAAATTTACGTGTAATTTTCATATTGCAATATTGGCGCTCCTTTAGTGGATGTATGACTGCTATATAACGCCATACGCCTAACATTACCGCCATCCAGACTCCAGCGTGACGAAACATGAACCCAAATGCGTAAGAATGATATGAAATCTGTTCCCAGGCGTATGTATTATGTTCCGGTATTGAACATAATTTAACTCGAAAAAATTCATGATACGTGCGAGGTAAATAGCTCAGGCCAGCGATGCTTAGGGTACCGATATAGTGGGTGAATATCGTGTTTATCGGTGAAATCATATTTTTTCTTGTGAATACCAACATCATGAAGATATTCAGAATTAATCCAATTGAAAGGCACGTTACATTTATGTAACCTAATATTTTAAAATTGTAAAAAGTACGAATTTCTGTTGGTTTTCTCCAGAAATAATCTTCTACGTCGTCCATTTCAATATAAATGGCACCTATCTGTACAAAAAAGTTGAGCAAAGCGAAAATAATTCAATCAGATTGAATGCACTGATATCTAAATAAATGGTTTTTTCAGGTACCTATACTTACCTATGGAGTATAATCTGGGTGAGTTTTCGAAAATATTTTCACAATCTACCAATCAGAGCTTTCAACTCCTGATAAAGCTGTAATTTCCAATTGGCTTCAATTTTCGAACTTGATTTTTCTTCAAATGGTAGCTTCATATCCAGTTTGTTTTTGAAATCTTAAAGTTTTTTGAAAAAATGATTCATTATTTAGTGAATGGAAAAATATAAATAAATTCTTACACTAACGAGAATAAAATGACCTCGTAGACTAAATTTCAAAAATTTTAGTTTTAGAGAAAACAGAAGTTTTGAAAATCTAAAATCGAGCCAATTCGTACTTTTTGAATTTAATTTTCAAAAATTGCTTTACATTTCTAGGATTTTCAAAGAAATTTTTTTAGAATGGAAAAATGGCCGCGAATTTTTTTTCATTCCTGTTCTGATCAAATATGAAAAGGTGAAAATTTTTGTAAGATTTTTCAAATAAGGTCTCGGGAATTGAAAATGAATTATAGTACCTATGAAGCTACTTTAGGATTGGAATGATTAATTGAATGGCAGATTAAAATCTTTGCTGTTCACGTTTGGTTCTTGAATCTAGATTGAGCTGAATTTCAAAATTTTTTGCAGCAAAGAAAATGGAAAGTTATCAATTTTCTAATCGCGAAACATAATTATGTATATCCTTTGTGTATATCTATCGTCAGTTTGTAACTAACGTCGAAAAAATTGTCATCACAAAATTTTATCAGTGCTCTCCCTCCCCCCAAAAAAATACAAATTAAAGAAGATTTTTAAAAAATCAGAAAATCTGTCCATTAGAACACGCATAATTTTATTAAACTTTCGTTTTCTCATAGCATTGAAAAACGGACCCCCCTCCCTCCCGGAAAACTGCTCCAAAAAATCTCTGTCTTATGTGAATGTAAAAAACTTGGGATTTTGGCAATAACTAGTGAAGTAGTTTACTTCAAGCACATTTAGATTTAGAAAATTTCCCAGAAAAAGTTTGAAGGTTTAAGCTACTGAAATTTGATTTCAATGACTAAAAACGTTTAAAGGGTAAATTAGGGTTCAAAAAATATATATTAGATATTGTCACATTCAATTACTTACCCTTTGCTGGTAAAAATATAGTTGAAAATTTAGATCAGTGCTTGATTATGGTGCTACTTTCAAACGGTTCAACTTATTTTACATTTTTGCCAAATGAATAAATTGATAATGAACGATATGGTTGGTCGGTATAATCGCATTTCGGATGTACTCATGTGAGCTGTAGCACGTGTATTAGTTTTTTTTGCGCAATTTTAGTTTAGTCATCCTCTGCAATCTAATTAATTACGTGTAAATGTAGATGAGTTGTTCTTTGTATTCTCATTATCAAAATATTGTTAATATTTGTGTTTCAAAAACGGTAGTAGAATTTTTGAAACGCCTTTAAAAAAAATAATGCAATTATTATTGACGTTCGATTAGATTGAAAAGCTGTCGAAGTGTCGATTAGCTACAAAAACAAAAATATATCGATTTTTTCCCTAATTCAAATCGCTCATTGATACACATCAAAATTGAATCAATTTTTTGAGTCATAAAAAAAATCATTCTGTGCAATTGAAAATCATTTTGAATATTTGCCAAATTTCCAAGTGAATTCTGAATTGCGACTTCAAATCCTTAATGAAATTTTTTAGGAGTCGCATGCGTAAGAATTTCATTTTTTATACGATCAATTTATTCTCAAATAGGTATTGATGATTTGAAATATATTTTCGCTTACATGTGATTTTACCTAACTATAACTAAATACATAGGTAATACGAGTAGGTATACCTACAGATTTAAATTGAGTACTCACCTCTACTAAATGAAACAACATCGCCACATAAGAGTCCAATATGTTCCTTATCTGTGAAATAATCTTCATGGTGGAATACGTTTTGATTCACACTTCACAATTTTCATTCACTTATTTACTTAGTTCAAGCTCAACAAAGTTTAATATTTTTCAAAGTTCACAACCAAATCATTTTATTAACAATATCAACGCAGCAACCACCAATTGTACCTAGTTAGACATTCCTCCATTTATACGTCTTGGGTTCTGTCCAATTCACTTTTTTTCAGTTGTTCATCTGCATAAAATGCAGTCAGTAGGTAGCAAGCACACTACTAAGTACCTTCATCGGTACGAGAAGCCTGTTTACCCTGAGGCCATACCAGCTCCTAAATAATTCTGCCGTAAATGGGATTTTTACGAGTCAAGTCGATTTTTAAAAAAAATCTCTTCTTTATATTGTTATTATAATTTCAAATTTTTAAACTTCTTACATTTTTTTTTTTTAATTTCATAAATGTTGAAATAATTTTTCCGTTATCGAGTTGGAAAATATTTTATAAGAAGTATGTACCTAAGAGAAAAGTTCAGTATTAAAATGTTTTTCAGCTCAAAAATTGTTTTCAATGATTTAATTTTTTTAAATTGTAATTCCAAAATATTTTCAAATGAAAAATTTCCCATTTTTTTTGAATTTCAAATTTTCTTTATGCGTTTTAAAATTTCTTTTAACTCGAGTGTCATACCTAACTGGAATATAATAATTTTAAACAAAAGTAGGTTTATAGTAAATATAAAATAGTAAAAATATTTTAAAATTGGATTCAATTTGGAAAAGAATTTGGAATTTAATTAAACTTACAGATTTTAGAGTTCGAAAAAATTTCAATTTGAAATAAATTTGGATTGAATCGTCAAAATCCTGTTTTCCTGCAAAATTATTTAGGAGCTGGTAAGGCAGCAAAATCTTAATTTTATTTAGATCGAGAATATCATGCGAATTAAATTTTTTTATCTTGCCAGTTGATCCAGGTTTCAATTTTATGACCGCGTCTGGTCGAGTAAAATGTTTGCCAGAAGTTGTGTTAGGCGATTTCCACATAATTTCTACTATACCTACATAAATAATTATTTAAAAATGAAATTTCAAATTCCAAAATTGGATTTGATGGATTTAGCCGGTATAGATTTTCAATAATATTGATTCGAGTTCTTTGTTTGATAATTTTTTGATTCTATTTTTTTCATGATGTTATCCTTCTTGTTGGTGGAGTTCTTGTATTATTTTCTATCCTATTGATGCAGTATAAAGAGGAGCTAGACTTTTGCGACGTTATCATCGTACTGCTGAAATTACGATTTAGCAATGCTTTAGAAGTCTTTCGAAATTCTTGATTCATCGAATAATAAAGAAAAAAATGAATAGTCTCTGCGACCAAAGTTGAAGTGTTGATTATCTCCATTGCATTGTAATAATAATATTTCCAAAAAAATTTAGGACCGAAGAAAGCGGTGAGAAGTAGACATATTCCATGAGGTATTTCTCCAAGAGCAAACAATGCCAATATGACCAATATTATTGTTGTTGTTCGATCGGTTTGTTGTTTTATTTGTCGTTTCAGTCTGTTATTATACATATTTTCATGTCGTGAAGTAACAGCCATCTCAATACGACGTTTCCTCGCTTCGAGTATGGCCTTGATTAATCTGAAAATTGAAAAATGTATATTTATGTAATTGCTGGGGATCTAGGCTTTTGTATGTGTGAATATTTGATTTTACTCGCCTAAAACTGATGAAAGCCAATCCAACCGATGGTAGTATTTTTATGGATATTCCATAAATGGCCATGGTAAGCCTATATAAAAAAGGGTTATCTTCGAGAGGAACTTGAAATTCGCAAATCGTTACATTTTTACTATAGGTGATATTTTTTGTTGAGCACCCATTTCGATCGAGATATTTGTTCGTTGATGCTACAGAACTGGAGAGAACAAGAGGTAGCATTATAAGAAGAATGGACAAATACCCTGCCAGTATGAATTTTTTTGTGATTTCCATATTGCAATAGCGTCGCTCCTTCAGCGGATATATGACTGCTAAATAGCGCCATACGCCTAGCATGATTGCCATCCAAACTGCGACATGATGACATACGCCCATCAAGGCATAGGAATAGAACGAAATATTTTCCCATGTACATGTTTTATGCTGAGGTATCGAACAAAATTCCACTCGAAAAAATTCATGGTATGTGCGAAGCAAGTAAATGAAGCCGCCGATGGTTAAAATAGCCGTGTAGTGAGTAAATATTGTGTTTATGGGTGTCCTCATGTTTTTCCTTGTTAATACCAATATCATGAAGATATTCAGAATTGATTCAATTGCTATGAATGTTACGTTTACGTAGCCCAAAATTCTCAAATGGTAAAATCGATGGGTTTCTGTCGGCTTTTTCCAGAATTTATCTTCCAAATTGTCCATTTCGCGTTATTTTGCCTACAAAATGAATGAAAACAGTGGAATTGAAGTGAATTCTATTAATTTTACGTACAATAATCGTTTTAAATTTTCGAACAATTTATTCCCTTTTCAATCATGAAAATAGTATCCCTTTCTCATATAAAATTTTGAGCTTGGACAAAAATAAATGTTGAGTAGGTATGTACAGTTGCACACGATGAATTTTTTTTGAAAATTTTAGTTGCTGAAGTTCATTTCTCGAGTTCTGGCGAATTTTGTGAATTTTCTAAATCACCTCATCACTCCACAAAGTATGAAAATTGAATCTAATCATAACGAAAAAAGTTGAAATTAGATGATAGTCGTTAGAAAATGATGAAATTCTTCAGCCTCGGAGAATGGTTTGTAAAAATAGTTCTCATGAACTTTACCTATGATGGTGATCTATTTGATCAAGTTGAGCACAATTTTTCGAAATTTGTAATTGAGTTCGAACCTTTGAACCCATATTTTATCTTTGGAAAATAGTGCTTAAATCGATCAAATAGGTCACTGATGAAATTTCGAAGAATTTCTCTAATTTTTCCGCGAATTTCAGAAATTTTACTGGCATTTTTAGTTTATTTTTGCCGATTTATTGTTGTGTTGCAATTCTGACTCTTTCTAAAAATCGAGGATCTGTAAAGCAACGAACTCGAAAATTGGGTTACCACCTAAAATCGAATTCTGATTAGATTGGATTCATTTTGAAGCCATTCGACAGTCTCCGGCCAAAATCTAAGTCCACCGAAATAGATTTAGGAAGTGTTATAAGAAATCAACTTGGCCAGCTTAGAATTTAGTTCTGAAATGTTGAAGTTTTTTTTCAAAAGGTATATTGAAAGATTTGAAGTAAAAATGTGAATACGTTGAAAAATGAAATTGAGACCAATTTTAATATTTTTGATAAACGATAATTAATCATTTTATTTATGTACAAAAATACATGTGAATTTGGTCCATTTTATCAAAATTTGAACTTGCGGATGAACATTTGATTAATATTTAATAAGCTACTAAATACCCAAAAATACAAATTTAATAATTAGGTATCTTACCTTTTTTCTTCGGCAATAATTTGATCAGAAATTCAATTTTGTAACCGATTACAATGATATTTTTAAAATCTAACTGATTTTCAGTGTTGTTCGTATTATCACTTCGATAATAATGAAATGGTTTGTAATGTAGCTTTTCGGATGTAGCTTTGACACGTGCATTAGATATGATTCACGGTCATTTTCCCGATTCCGAAATCCTATTCGAGCGTATTTGCTACATTTCTGATATACCGGTAACTCATTTCCTGCGATCTGAGTAAATTACGTATGACCTGCTTATCGGATTCTTTCTTGGTACTATTATTACACTTAAATTGTCAGATATCTCGCTTCTAAATCAAAATCGTTTTTATCACAAAAATCGAAGTATAATTCGTTCATCTAATGAATAATTTTTAGTATTAACTTTATCTTTTTGCGATGAATTGGATTTAACCCCTTTGTATCACACTGTATTTCGTATACGTATGTCACATTTGGTGAAATTCACTAAATTTGAATTTTTTTTTGAAAAATAAGTGTCGTATCAACTTTGAATGGTCTCAAATTGGCTCAGCAAGTTGCTTGCGTTCCTTTCAAGTTGAAATAAACACTTTGCGGACATGGTTGCATATCTTGAAATTTAAGGGGCAGTTCAACAGTACTTTTGTATTCGATACTGATTTTGTTCATTTATTTAGGTCATTTTAATTATTGAAAATCGATATCTTCGATATAAAATAGAAAGAAAAGAAAATTTAGTACGGCGTCATTGAGAATTTTGTTTTGCATAGTAGGTAATTTCTCAACAAAAGAAAAAAAACATGATTTAAGTACTTGGAAAGAAAGAGTTATTCAAGTTTCAAACTTTAATAGCCCCTTCAATTATTGAGATAGGCAAAACGTGTATGCTATCACTTGTTTGGTTGCATTTTTCATTTCTCCTCCAAAAAATCCATTTTTTAATAAAAAATTGTACAGCGTACAAAAAAATTCTTCGAATGGTACTTGCCGGCAAATAATTCTCAAAGAGTTGAAATTTGAAGCGCCTCAGCGTTGAGCCCCCCGCTAATTTTTTTATTAAAACTTCAAACTTGGTGAATTTCATCTAAGTGTAACAAAGATGGGAAAATTCGACCCTGGAGAAGTGTCAAATTAATTTTCAACTAGATTGATTCATTCTCTTTCTGTACACCTAGTACAATTTTCAGCTCGCACGACACTGATATTACTACTTTTTTAGAAAATTCACTTCGAAAACGATTTGTACACACGTACGCGTTTCGGTGCATTAAATATATTCTTAGACAATTGAAAACAATTTTCAAGTGCAATGAATAATTTCAAGGTTATCTAAAATGTAATTTAATTACGAATTAAAATATGTGTCCTGTGTGAGCCGAATAATGTTTGAATTGAAATGTATGTACAGCTAAACTCGTCTCACTTCTGAAGACGGCGGGTGTGAGAATTTTTCTGGAATTTATTTATCATTGTAGGAAATAGTGTAGGATGAAACAAGCACTACAATGTACGCGTAGTAACTTAACAAAAGGCGGATTTTCAATGACTTCGCCTGTAATATAATTTATTTTATTACCTACATAGTTTCTTACTTTTATTATTTTTTATCACGTATGTGTTGAGCTAATTGTTATAACACTTCATGCGGTAGAGAAGTCGAATCAGTTTTTTATTTATTAATACTATGTACAGAGAGACTGCTGGTCATTGCCTAATAATAATAATACTTCCTCAAAATAAAAAAAAATGGCCGAAACAATCAATTAATAATGCAAATGTTCCATGTAGAATTTCCTCAAAAGTAAATAATTCTAATTTCCAACAGTATTTGTACGATTCTGGGTTCGATCTTTTTGTTGTCTTGCAATTTGCGATGGTAACCATTTCACTGCGAAGTTTCCTCAGACTTATTGATTAGCCCAAAAAATTGAAAATTTTTATATTTGGCGTACTTATAGTTTAGACTTTTTCCAAATTTGTGGCAATATCAATTTTTTTATCCAAAAACGTCGATGGCCCTCATTTTTCGGTGGAAATTAGTTTTTATTATTTTTTCTTGAAAAACTGAAAAAATTAGTCTTGATGGGGATACTAGGTACATATTTTACTTCAATACCTAGTTGACATCCATTTTACCTTCCTACCTTCATTTTGAAAAGAATATTATTATGTTTATGAAGATGTATTTAATTTTTTCATTTTTGATGTGACGAGTGGAGAATTTTTTCCCATTATCCTTTGAAAAATCAGATAGAAGAGAAAACTGAAAAGTGAGGTTGAATGGTATTCTGGATGGAGAATAATTTTTGAAAACATTTCTAAAATACTTTCTTTTTTTATTACATTGTGCAATTTTAAGTGAGATTGGATGAATTTTTAGACATTCCATTTTTCTGAAAAATTCATAATTACTCTAATTGACCTCAAATAGAATAAATCGAAATAGACAGTCATCTGAAATGGTAAAAAAAAAAGCATTTATGAAAAATTATTTACATATGATGACAAGAAAAAACGAAACAAAGAAGCGAGAAAAAAGTGTAGAGTAAGTGGGGGCAAGAGTACTAACACTTTCTTTGAAGCTAATTTTGAAGGTCTTAATCATGTTTTTTCACGATTTTTTTTTTAAATAATTAAATTTTGGTGTTTTTCCCATAAAATAACTTATGGTTGATCAAAAAATTTGAAATTAAATGAACAAAAAAACGATTTGAAAAAAAAAGTACCTTATAGTACTCTTGCCCCCACCTGTGGGGCAAGAGTACTATTTTTTGTGGGGCAAGAGTACTACGTTCTTATCAGTGTAAAAATGTAAACAAAACGAATAAATTGACATTTTTTAAAATCTTGATGCATTTTTACATTTATTAACTTTTAATCCATGCAAAAATTCATATATTTCGAGTAAATATTTCCGTTTATAATCTTCGAAAATGAAAAATCATAACAATTTATACAATTTGACATAATTTAATCAAAACAATTACTTTTTGAGCCGTAGTACTCTTGCCCCCACCCGGCATATTTTACATTTTATTAAAATTAAAAAAATGCTCAGCACAATAAAGATTGATGATACATTATTTTTATAGTATACCAAACCATTGTTCCATTTCAATCAAATCCGCATCCAAAAACTTGATATTGTGCTCTCAGCACATTTTCTAATTTTGTGAAAAAAAAAAACTCATTTTTTCATAAAAACTTTGCAACGCTATAAAAAAGAAATAAATGAAGTGATAAAGGTGAAACAAGGTTTTTTGAGGGTTTTCATAGGTAGAGATTATGAAAAAATTATCACTTTACCAATTACACTCACCTATCTATCAAAATCGCGAATAGTACTCTTGCCCCCATGCGTACTCTTGCCCCCGCTTACTCTACATTTAATTTTTCCTCATGTACAGGTAGAGCTAATTGTCGCAATACTTGACGATCGATTTGAATTTTCTTCTGATTTATTAGCACCCGGCAAAGATGAACTCGATCGTTGGGAATTTAAAGTGCTATTGTTGGCATTACCATTGAACAGTTCTTTGAATGTTTTTCTGAATTGATAATTCATCGAATAATAAATCACAAAATTGAATGACACGGAAACATGGGTCAAAGAATTGAATATCTCCATTGCATAATAATAATATTTCCAAAAAAATTTCGGACCGTAATATACACTAAACATGGCGTATATTCCATGCGGAACTTCGCCCATTATAAATAGCAGTAAAATCACCAATAATAATTTGGTTATTCGATCGGTTTGTTGGCTAATTCGCCGTTTCATTTTGTAGTTATAGGTATTGTGGCGTTTCGACGTGGTCACCATTTCTTTACGATGTTCTCCTACTTTATATAAAGATACGATCAACCTGGAAATGTATTTTGATTCATTTTCGATTTTCGAAATACAGACCCGATGAAATTTCTTTAGATCTAATCGTATCAAATCATATTTGATTTAGATCAAATTTTATCAAAACATATGTTTGATCTCAAAAATGTCCCAATAAAATTATTTCTGATTACATCTGATTTTTTTTTTTAGGTATGATTTGATCAAATTAGATGTCATTTGATTATGTACATCATATCAAACTGGATCTGAATCTTCATAATTTTATCTGATATGAATTGATACAATGAGATACGATTATTAGATCTGAAATTTTTTCATCGTGGAGTTGGAATAAAAAAATAACCAGCTTCTTTTTTACTTACTTGAAACTGATATAGGACATCACAACCGATGGCAGTAGCTTTATAAAAAATCCGTAAAGGAAAAACATGATCTTGAACAGAAGAATATTATTTTCGAGAGGAACTTGAAATTCGTAGATCGTAATATTTTGTCCAATGGTGAAATTCGTTGTCGAACATCCGTTTTGATCGAGTAATTTAACTGCCGGTCCGACGGTTATGCAAAAAGCAGGTGGTATCACTAATATACCGATCGTAATGTATCCGGCAACTAACCAGTTTCGTGTATTTCGCATATTGCACCAATCGCGCTCCTTTAGCGGATATATCACGGCTATGTAACGCCATACTGCCAGCATTACCCCCATCCAAACAGATATATGGCGGAATGTGGCTCCGGCTATGTAACAATTGAGGGAAAGCCTTTCCCAAAAGTACGTTCTGTGACGTGGAATCGCACATATTTCCACCCGAAAGTATTCGTGCCAAGCGCGAGGTGCGTAGCCAAGGATGGCCGCAGATTCGACGATGGCGATATGGGTGAATATCAAGTTTATGGGTGACTTTATACTTTTCTTCGTGAGTACCATGATGACGAATGTGTTGGAAACCAATGTGATTATGCAGCATGTCAAATCCACGTAACCATTGATTTTCATGTGGTGATAAGAATGGTATTCTGTTGGTTTTTTCCAGAAAAAGTCTTCCACATCCTCCATTTCAGTTAATCTGTGTAAAAAGTTACTCACGCATATGTGACCTTCCAAGAAAAAACCGACCTTCTGTCCGAAAAAAAATTGAAAAAAAAAGTGTCCCAATCAATCCAAAACCATGATTATCATTTGTTTTGGATTGATTGGGACACTTTTTTTTTTCATTTTTTTTTCGGACAGAAGGTCGGTTTTTTCCTGGAAGGTCACATATTAATCTGCTATATTATTCAAAATTAAAAGGATCAAAATATTAATGTCTGGACCTTATGGTGCGAATTTTTAGAGAAAAATTTTTTTCGAATCGAATTACATATTCCCTGTTATTTTAAAGCGTTATAATCGTGATTTTTTTTTTTTGAAAAATAACTTTCTGGTAATCAAGGCAAAGGAGGTATCTCAACCCAAAGTGGAATTTCGAGTCAAAGTTGAAAAAAATTGAGAGTTCAAAGATAAAAGTACCTACTCCAAATTCAAAATTTCAGATGCTAAACTTCATTCCTTGATTTTTGGTGAATTCGTGAAAAACACCCATAATTACCTCATCACCTGCAAAAAATAAAAATTTGATCTAATCCACGAAAAAGAAATTAAAAAAAAAAAAAATGAAAGACAACGGCAAGAACGCGTTGGCAACGTGCAAATCGAAATGAAAAGCAGATTTTAGAAAATTTGACTTTAATCGGTCGACGAGGTCACCTGTATGAGTTTTATTGCGATCACAGTTGGCAAAGCTCATGTAAGTACAGCTATTATGAGATTTTCTCCAGTAACGAAAACTTCTAAACTTTTCTGGAGGCTACCGATGCGTCTGGACGCCACTTTCAATCGATTTGGGCGGTTGAAAATAGGATGTATCCTGAATTTCAACTTTTTTCGTTGATCAGATCAAATCCATATCTTGCTAGGCGTTGAAGTACTGTCTCATTAGAAGTCTCTGATGAATAGTCAGAATTGAAACACTGAGAAAACCACGGAAATTTTCTGCTTTTCAGCAGACTTTTACTGATTTGTCAAAGAATTTTAAAGATTTCGCTGATTTTCCAGTGAATTTTTTCTAATTTTCCAATAATTTTTCTCTGTGTTCGCTTTCAGTGAAATTTCGCTAATTTACATATTATTACTGTGCTGCGATTCTGACCAGGTATTTTCCATTGGGTTTCGATAATGCTCAATGGTTTATGAATGAAAATTCGAGAAATTAATTTTATATTCTTTGAAATTTTGGGTAGGTGTAGGTACCTAATACCTAATTATGAGATTTTTCAATTATAATGCACTGAGTATATTTTTTTTCGGTTGAAAATTTTACTTCAAATTCGCACCCTCAGTGCAATAACACTACATCTCAAAAAAAGTAAAAACAACACATCTCAAAAAAATTGAAAATTTCTTGGTTCATAAAACGTTGAAGACAAATTTATATTTAATTTTTTTGTGAAGATCCATTGTAATTTTTCACGTACTTTCCAATGACGGCGACAGATTTTTACAATACATGTTATTTTTGATAGTTTTTTGAGATGTGTTGTTTTTGAATTCACGATTTTTAATTTTGAGATGTGTTGTTATTGCACTAGAGGTGCGAATTGGGATACTTTCTTTGTCAGTTCACATCAAAAATTGGAACGATATTTTTAAAAAAATGGTATACGTGAATATTTACTTACCTCTTTTTTTAAGATCTAAAATTTCTTCATAAAATGACATTCCAGCCTGAATGAAAGACTAAAACTTCAGCAAAAGCTGTGCTGCATTAGATGAGTGAAATTTGAGTAAAAATAATTGAATGTCAACACGTATCTTTGTCGAATTGAACATTTACGCAGTTGAAAATCACGATAAAATGCTTCATTATTTGACTTATTAGTGACGGATCATACAAGGTTTTGGCTCGTTACTCAAGACACTAAACATGAGTATGCGCTTGAAATTATAAGTCTTATCTACGCATGCATAATATGCAAATCAAGCCTTTCCACAACTTGCATGCCTATTATAGTCCGTACAACGAAAGATGGAACTTTTCCCCTACATTCTCCCACCACAAAATTTAAGAACGTCGCGTTGTGATTGGACGACATTTGAAATCAACGCGCGTCGTTGGTTTCCGCGTTTCGAGTCGAGTAGGGGAAAAGTTCCTTCTTTCGTTGTACGTACTTATAGTGGAATAGCCGGAGTAGGTATTCATTTATTAAAATCACAGACCAGGATAAATGTAAAACAAAAATCACTGTTGGAAGAATTTTCGAAATATTCGTTTTTAAAATTCTAAAAATTGTCTTCCTCCATTTCTACCTCGACGAAGTTAATTTGTTTTCTGTTATGTAGTTTGGGAATTAGAATAAGGTTGAACAAATTGAAAATTCTTATTTACTGCTATTTAAAATTTTTTATCTGGACGAAGAAATTATCTCAATCGGTTCGATTAGAAATGTTGAAATGTTTGGCGGATGGTCCTGAAATATGAATCAACTGTTGCAAACAGTCGTTTCCGAGCCAATGTTTTTTGCACTCTTCGTAAAAAAAAAAGTCCAATTTTGTTCGAACTCAAGAAAGTAATACTCAGGTACCTGATGAGTTGAAAATGCTCAAAAAACTCCAGGTAGCTGACAAGTGAGGTATCCCAACTCGAAGAAAAATGTTGAGCCCCAATAAAAATTAATCGACCATGAGAAGACCCCCGAAACCAATATTTCAGGTGCTGAAGTGCATTTTTCGAGTTTTGGCCCGAAACTTTTGGCGAGTTTTTTAAATTTCGAAATATCTTATAGGCTGAAAAATATCAAAAATTGATCTAATCAACAAACAGAGTTGAAATTTGGCATGTACTCTATTTTCGACCCGCTGAATCGATTGTAAGCAATTTCAATACTTTTGGAGCCACCAGAAAATTTTGGAATTTTCTAGCGTCGGAGAAATGCCTATAAATCTGTGATTATTGACGCTGAAGTGCGTATATACTTAGATCATTTATATGGGACATTTTTCCAGCCCTGGAAAATTTCAAAATTTTCTGGTGGCTACGAAACGTCTTGAAATCATTTTCCATCGATTTGGCAGGTTGAAAATAGGGTATCTACCAAATTTCAGCTTTTTAGTGCCTAACGTGTGCCTTGGGCATACTTTTGAATTTTTTCAAGGTAATATCCCGTTCAAAAATACGAATTTGAACTCGAAGTTACAAATTTTGGAAAATTATGCTCTAATCGATTAAATAGTTCGCCATTATATGTAATCCAGTGTACTAATTTGGCAAATGGCACCAAATTTACCCCGATCTCTTAATTATGTGAAGAAATATGGGTAAACCTCCCTTAAAATGCTCCCTCACCCCTTAAGAAAATTTTGATGGGTGCAATAGCCACATTTCAACTTGTATTTAAATGAAGCAATCCTGAGCTATCCGTGGGTCAACAGGAAAACAGTAAAAAATAGTTGAATGTATTCGAAATAAAAAATTATAAAATATACACATGAATTAGGTAGCGAAAAAAAATTGCGAAAAAAAATAAATACATTACAAACACGTGATCGTCACATGCAATATATGTACTTTATAATTATTGTACTTATCGAAATGGATACAATGTGCGATGAAAAAGTGCAACTTGACTTACCTATGTAGAAATGCATCTCTCTCATTCTGAACATGAGCGCACCCAGAAATCAATTAAGGGGGCTGAGAATTTGAAAAAAATAGGGGTGAGAGAGTCAAATTTCAAATTAGTCGTTTTCACTCATCTTTTGGTTATTAAAAATCATAGATTTTTGCTGACAAATTGGGAATTTTTTGAGAAATCGGTGATTTTTGACTGTAAAATTCGTCAAAAATTTTTAATTTTCAGGATTAAATGACTAAAATTCTGCTTCAGCGAAGTGAAAACGAATTATTTTTTGAAGAAATACAGTTTGAAGAGCAAAAAAATTCATCTTTTCACATTTTTGTAATAAAGAAATCCCTTTTCTGAGCTTTAGAGGTAGACTCGAGCCCCCTTGAGTCCTCCCAGGACAGGAAAAATCAGCAAAATTCACCGATTTTTCAAAGGTTTTCACTAATTTACCAATTCAATTCGTAAATTTTACTGATTTTCCCGTGATTTTTCTAACTGATTTGTTTTCAATGCAAATTTTTTCACTGGTTTTTTCCTGTGCTGCAGCTCTGACTGTTTTTCAGTGATTTTCGAGGATTTTCGCTTATTTATGAGTGAGAGAGTTATAAAATTTCATCAGACTTATGAAAACTTGTAATTTTTTTTTCTGAATTGATAAACTTTTCAACTTTATGACAGATTTATTCAATCGAGGTATAAAGTGTGAGACTTACTTTTTTGGAGTGTAAAATTAGGTACCTATCATAAAAAATCAAAAAGTTGCATTAAAAATTTAATTTTTTACTCGATTTTCTTAAAAAAATTTATTTTAAAAGTTACTTTTTCTATCATGTACAGGTAGAACTAATTGTTGTAATACTCAACGATCGATTGGGATTCTCCTGTGATTTATTGACTCCTGCCATAGATGAGCTGGATTGCTGAGACGTTAAAGTGCTATTGTTAGAATCAGCGTTGAATAAAGCGTTGAAAGTTTTTCTAAATTGATAATTCATCGAGTAGTAAATCACAAAATTGAAAGACTCAGAAACGTGCGTCAAAGTATTGAATGTCTCCATTGCATAATAATAATACTTCCAAAAAAATTTCGGACCGTAATATACATTAAACATGGCGTATATTCCGTGTGGAACTTCGCCCATTATAAATAATATTAATATCAGCAATAATAATTTGGTTGTTCGATTGGTTTGTTGGCTTATTCGCTGTTTCATTTTAAAGTTGTAAGTATTGTTGCGTTTCGACGTGGTGACCATTTCTTTACGATGCTCTCCAACTTTATTTAAGGATACGATCAATCTAAAAATGAACATTTATGTTGATTTACTATCTTATATTATGCACTTAGATATTTTCATTTACTAATATTATCGGTTTGTTTGTTTGTTTGTTTGTTTTTTTTTTTTACTTACTTGAAGCTGATGAAAATCATCACCATCGATGGAAACAGTTTTCCGAATAGTCCGTAAAAGAAAAGAAATATCCTATACAGAAGAATATCATTTTCGATAGGAACTTGAAATTCGTAGATCGTAATATTTTGTCCAATGGTGAAATTTGTTGTCGAACATCCATTTTGATCGAGTAATTTAACAGCCGGTCCGACGGTTATGCAAAAAAAAGGAGGTATTGTTAATACGATAACTAGGACGTATCCTGTCATAATTCCGATTCGCGTAACTCGCATGTTGCCCCAATCACGCTCTCTTAGCGGATGTATTACGGCTATGTAGCGCCACACAGCCAGCATTAGCCCCATCCAAGCAGCCATATGGCGGAATGTGGCCGCGGCTACGTAAGAATGAAGAGAAATCATTTCCCAAGTGTATGTCCTGTGTTGAGGAATTGCACATTTTTCTGCGCGAAAGTATTCGTGCCAAGCGCGAGGCACGTAGCTGACGGCGGCTAGTGATTCGTTGATGGCTAAATGAGTAAATATTGTGTTGATGGGCGAGTTTATACTTTTTTTCGTGAGTACCATAATGACGAACGTGTTGGAAACTAACGTGATTACGCAGCATGTCAAATCTACGTAACCATTGATTTTCATGTGGTAAAAAGAATGGTATTCGGTTGGTTTTTTCCAGAAAAAATCTTCCACGTCGTCCATTTCAGCGTATCTGTATAAAAAGAGTAAAGAAAAGATGAGCTTGGCTTGATAGAAATCAAATCTGTCTGTGAAATGCTTGAGATTTTAACTGATTAAGGAGCTCTTTTTCAAAGTAGACCAACTTGAAAAAAGTACTTTTTTCAGCGAATGTAAAAAACGTTAGTCACTGGTCAGAGACGAAACTTGACTTTAGTTGTGGGGAGGGGGGTATTTGAATCCACAAATTGTCGACTCGAAATTCTTTTCAAAACGGGGACAAAAATATCGGGTTGAATATGAAAAATTTGACGACTAATGTTATTAAAAAAGAGGGAACTCTCGACGCATTGAAAATAAAAAACAAAAATTTCTCAATTTTTCTTGCTACTTGCTACTTTTTTTACTTTCAAAAAAAAGGATGCATGTTCTTTGAAAAATTCATCTTTTTCCAAAAATACATATAAAAAAATTTGAAAGTTTTATTCAAGATTTGCAAGTCAAGGCTCGTGAGGTTCGCAAATGTCACTGCCTGAAAAGATGATGAAAATCCGCTAAAAATTTAAACGAGCCCAACCCCACAACTAAGAAGTTTGGAAGTAACCAAGAGCACCCGATGCTGTTCTCAAAATCCACCATGGATCCCTTTTTCAGCAGTTGCACGAAATTCCGCTGGATGTAGCCACATGTGCATTGATGACTTGCAAATTGCCACCAAATTCATTGATTTTCATTAATGAAAAAGTAAATTTTGTTGATCAGCTCCCAGCTCGTTAAATCATTTTTGGAGTTTTTAGGTATGCGTTTCTAAAATTCAAGTACTCACACAAAATCAATGCCGTCTTCATAAAATTTTTCTTCTTTAAAATTTTTGTCAAAAAATTTATCTTTTGCGTGCCTAGAGGCTAGAACAGATATGAATTAATTTCGAATTTTTTGTTCTATTTTGTGTAAATCCGATTAAAATCTTCATCATTGAAATCATATCATCTGTTAAAATTAAAATCATGCTCAGGAACTCGAAATTATGTACGTTATTCTTTCAACATTTCGTGTGGTATTTGTTTGCAAATTAAAAGAAACGTTTTACGATACTCGCTTTCAAAAAAGTGTAACACTTTGAAGAGAAAATTTCGATTTCGTTACCCCTCAATTCATTTTACAGAAGTGGATATTAAAATTTTGGATGATAACATTTCGCTAAATTTGTTGGTTTTTTTGACATGGAATTTGAAAATTTTATATTGCATCATGCAGACGCGATGCTACCAAGAGAACGAAATTACATTTATTAACGGAAAATGGAATTTCACACAGGAACTCAAATGCAGATAATTTTGATTCTGCTTCCCGTGTGTGAAATTTTCATATCCGCCGATAAATGAGATTGTGTGCACTTTGTTGTATCAAGTTTGTATGATGCTATTAAAATTTTCAAATTCCATTAATTTGATCTCCGCCTTTGTATGTGAATCACAGTTTTTAAAAGTGAACTCCAATTGCATAAAATGGTTCAGAAAGATGGAAAGGGGGGCTAAAAGTGTAATATTTGAATTTCTACACCTTACATTTTCCTAAACCACTGACAGCTTATTTTGATACCACTTTTAGGGTATAGCCTCAACTCATTCAAAAATTACAGACCGTTGAAAAAATCTTAATTTTTGATTTTTGTAAAAATGAAATGTCGCGTCGTACTTTTGGTCACCAAAACTTGACCAATATTCCAACTATATTGCTGCAAAACTAGTCTGATATAAAAAATTGAAAATTCTGCCTTTCAGTATTTACTGCCCTTGGTAAAAACAAATTTTTCTGCAGGTAAAAAATGAGAAAAGTTGAATAATGAAAAATATGTTTACAAAAATTGGAAGTTGGCTTGGCTTTTAATCAGTCAATCTCTACTGATGCAAATTTAGAGAGTACTTTTTGATTTTCAAAAAAAAACAAACAATATTCTTTAATGATTTCATCTTTCCTTTTAAGAAATTGAATATTTTCGAAAATTTCATTTGAGATGGTCACCAAGTTCATTGATGAAAATAATGAATTTTCTGGGCTGGAAAGGAAGAGTTTAAATTATTATTTGAAAAATAATTACATAAATTCTCTGAGCCTGCCCAAGCGAAGCGAGGGCGAAAAATTTTGGAAGAAAAAAGGCATTTTAAGCTAAAACTTCTTTATTTTAATTGATGTTTTGGTTTCTAAGGGGAGGTGTTCGTTTTGTAATAGTTTATTGTCTGAAAATTTTTTCGACTTTTTCGAAAAATTTTCCGATTTTATCCGAAATTGGTCGACTGGCATTGGGAGGAGAGGGTGTTCACCCTCCTTACACCCCAAACTTTTGCCTCTGATGACTGAACCAGTTTTTCAAATAATATAAGCGAAAAGCGTATAAAATAATTTTTTTTTTAAATTTCACTTACTTTATTTCAAATATCTTCTAAAGCTCTTCACCAAATAGCATTTTCATTTGAATGAGGCAAAAACGACCCCAAAAAAGATTCACCGAGTTAATCAACGAAGATACGTAATCGTTTGCAAATGTTAACACACAACTTCGTCGAATTGAGAATTTTTACTGTGAGAAAAATTGAAGTGTTTTATTTCGACTTGTAAAGTTTAATTTTAATATTACTGGCTCGTTACCCGAATCATTTTCTGGCGAACACTAAACATGCATACGTAAAAATGTATACCTACGCCGTATCATGATTTTTAGTTTATGCAAATCAAGCCCTTCTACGTTTGCATGTCTACTAATTTAAAGTTACTTATTTATATGTATTACAAATATATTCAGCCAAATTAAAAAAAAAAAGATCCAAGTGCTTAAAAAAATTCTTCAACGTGATGCTTTTGAATTTTGAAAAATTTCCCATCAACGAAGAGCTCTTTATTAGTTTTAAAAAAGAGGATAACCTGAGATGAAATTATTACAGTGAATGTTGATGGGAAATTTTCAGACCTATGAAATTTAATTCATCATTGAAAAGTTTGGTGATCGAAATCGTGTAAAGTTGAACTTCATACAATGACTAGCATTGCACAGTATAAAATAATTTTCATTTTATTAGGTAATTGTTTCCTGTAACTTATTGATACGATCACGTTCTAACATGGTGTCTCGAATGTCGGTGAGAATATCTGCATGGTTCAGAAAGCACCACGTTGAGTCCTTGAAATTTAAACAATTAGTTTTTTTTTTCAAGAATAGATGTCAAAAAAGGCGATAAATGTCTTCAAAATTATTCGTATTGCCCGAGCAAGTTCGGAATAACATTTGAGCGGAAATGTGCTTATTTTTTTTTTATGGAGACGCATAAATACAAAACTATTTATTTTTATTCCAGCATATTTTTGAATATTTACATTTCACAACGATCGTAATATACAAAAAAATAGTTCTAGAAATATAATTTACGTACATGTAGAGCTGATTGTTGTAATACTCGGCGATTGAGTCGAATTCTCGTGCAGTTTATTGATACCAGTCAGCGACGAGCTGGATCTTTGAGACATTGAATTCTTATTATCAGATTTACTATTGAATAAAGATTTAAAAGTTTTTCGAAATTGTTCACTCATCGAGTAATAAATAATAAAATTAAAAGACTCCGAAATATGGGTCAAACAATTGAATATTTCCATTGCATAAAAATAATATTTCCAAAAAAATTTCGGACCGTAGTAAACCGTAAGAATGCAACATATCCCATGGGGAACTTCCCCCATAATAAATAATATCAATACGACCAATAAAATCTTCGTCGTTCGATCAGTTTGTTGTCTTATGCGCTGTTTCATTTTGGATTGATATGTGTTTTGACTCTTCGAAGTTATAACCATTTCTTTTCGATGTTTTGCTACTTGAAATAGTGAAACGATCAATCTAAAAATTGATTCATGTAAAGTGAATAGAAATCACCGATCATATTATTGGATTCCGATCGTACTCACTTGTAACTGATGAAAGTTAGTACAACAGATGGCAATATTTTTAGTGACGTTCCATAAATAAAGACGGCAGTCCTGTACAGCAATGGATAATTTTCCAGTGGTACTTGAAATTCGTAGATTGTAATATTCCGGCCAATTGTGAAATTCGATGTCAAACATCCATTTTGATCGAGTAATTTAACTGCTGGGCGGGTAGCAACGATATAGTAGACTGGTATTGTTATTAAAGGAATAGTAATGTATCCTGCCACTATCCACATTCGTGTATTTTGCATATTGCACCAGTGGCGCTCCTTTAGCGGATACACCACGGCTATGTAACGCCACACAGCCAGCAGTACCCCCATCCAAACAGCGATTTGGCGAAACATGAATGCGGCTGCGTAAGAATGGAGAGAAACATTTTCCCAAATGTATGTCCTGTATTGGGGAATTGCGCATAATGTTGCTCGAAAATATTCGTGCCATGCGCGTGGTACATAGCTGACGATGGCCAGAGATTCGGTGATGGCTATGTGAGTGTAAATGGTATTCATGGGCGAATTTATACTTTTCCTCGTGAATACCATGATAACAAAAGCGTTGGAAACTAAGGTAATCACGCAGCATGTCAAATCTACGTATCCATTGATTTTCATGTGGTCAAGAGTATGGTATTCGGTGGGGCTTCTCCAAAAAAAGTCTTCTTCATCGTCCATTATAATTTGTCTGTATGAAAAAAAACCCTAAAAGTGTGAAAAAGAATTTTTGAAGTGAGTGTGATATTGTGGTCCAATCTTTTTTTGATACTATTTTGATTAAATCTTTGATCTGTGTTTCAGTTTTAATGCCTTAATGCCTATAAATTCTAATTCTGGGCATCAAAATACACCACTCTCTTAATCTGAATCAGTCAAAATTGAATGATGAAATCGACAGAATCATGTGACTGTAGAAATCAGTGAAAAATTTACTGATTCAATCAGTGATTTTCATTTTTGAATCTTTGAAAATAAATATTCACCGGTTCGATCACAGTAGTTAATTCCTGATTCAATCTTAGAAATTACTGATTCAACCATACCAGCAAATTAAAATTTTCATTGATTCATTTCAGTAATAAAAATTTACTAATTGAATCGGCCATTTTTCACTGATTGACAGTCAGATTTCACTGATTAACTGTGTAATCAGGGGAATTTCACTGCCAATCAGTGACATGATTCTGTCTCTTTCAATCAGTCAATCTTCAGATTATGACTGGTTCAAGTTTATAGAGCAATATACTCAATCATTCATTTGTGGCTTTGAAGTTTGCTCTGGGGTGGTGAGGGGGGGTGCGTGTTGCAAAAATGAGAGGTTTCGAGATGGTTTTGAAAAAAATTCAATGAATTTTTTTTGGTCTAATCTTAAAAAAAGTTTTTACGAGCGCTTACCTAGTATAGTGAAAATACGACAAAGGAATTAGGTAAATAGGTAACGTGAAAATGAAGTAAATGGCGTAGTATTGGCGTACTAATAAGAACTGTGACACCGTATACTAAAAGAAGGGGCATCCTAGTAAAGAGCGTTTAGAGAACAACTCGTTTCAAATTTTGAACGTTTTTTTCCCTCGAATTTGAAGGAACGACACGGCGTCGCGCCGTTGGGAATTTTTGCTAGTTCTATGTGACTTTGACATACTCTAGCGATATTTGCTCAAATTATTCGCGCATTTTTTGTCACTTTGAAAAAATATCGTTTCAGAATTTTTAGGTTTAATTCAGATATCATTTTTTCCCTAATTGAGCAGGCGATGGTTTTGCTGGATTCTGCATTGGATGAAAAAAAAATTGAGCATTTGTGATTTTTTGCCCTTATGTAAGAGCCATTTTTCATTACATTATAGTCAAGTTATAGGTAATCGAAATCGAACTGGCGATACTTCTATTGAATTCTGCGTTAAATTTTATTGAAGGATTAATCACTTACTCAAAATTCGTTTTTTTTGCAGGATGTCCCCTTTTCACGTCATAATTATTGTTTTCGGTGAACTTGAAAAAAAAATTCCGAACAAAAATTTTTTGCATTCTTCAAGGAGTTACGATTACTCTTGACAGTTTTTGATTGAGTAAATATTTCATTTTAGCGAAAAATGCCGAAAATTGATATGGAGAGGAACAAATCAGTTTCATTTTTTGTGGGAGTTGTCGTTCACTTGCGATGTGCAAGTTTCAGTACATTATTTAGGAGGTTAATTTGCACAAATGATATGAAATTCAGCCTTCTTCAATTTTTATGAAGTATAGACCAGATACGACTGCATTATTTTTCCAAATGAGAATGTAAGCGAAAAACGTATGCTTAAATTTAATTTTTTTCAATAATCCACTTACTTTATTTGAAATGTCTTCTAAAGCTTCTCACAAAATAGTAGATGCATAAGAACCCGAATAAGCTTCACCGGGATAATTAACGAAGGTATAACCGTCTGGAAGGAAGTTGAGTAAAAATAAGCGAATATTAACGCACAGCTTTATCAAATTGAAAATTTTCACGGTGCGGTGGGAAAATTTTTAATGTTTTATTATTTCGTCTTTCAAACTTTATTATTATTATTATAAGCTTGTTACGCGAATTATCCTTCGGCAAACACTGAACATGGATATGTAAAAATATACCTACTTCGCATCATTTCATAGTTTGGTTTATGCAAATCAAGCCCTTCCACGTTTGCAAGCCTAATGAAAAGTTGATTTTACAAATACACTGCGAAAAATTCGAATAAAAGACCCAAACAGAAAAATGCCTCAAGTTTCAAAATAGTGCTTTTAAAATTTGAAAAATTGGTTCATTGGTTCATAGAAGAAAATGATGGTCTAGGATGAAATTATTGCAGCAAATATTGATAAGCCAATTTCAAACTTGTGAAATTTATCTTTGAAAGATTTAGCGATCGAAACCGTGTAAAGTTGAATTACCTATAAACAATCAGTAGCACCGGGCGCACAATGAAATAATTTCCAGTTTATTGGTCGTTTCCTGTGACTTATTAATAAGATCACGTCACAACATAGAGAAAAGTCCCTGAAGTTTGAACAACTGATTTTTTTCTCAAGAATGCTCGTTCAAAAAAGCGATGAAACAAAACTTTGGCGGAAATGTGCTTACATGTTTTTAATCGAGGTGCATAGCTACGAAAATAGTTGTTTTTATTTGAGCATATTTTTGAATGTTGACATTTCACAATGTTCGTAATTTTATACAAGAAATTGTTTATATACTCGTATTTGTGCACCGCGCACCGCTAAAAATAAGAGAAACGGGCGATTTTTTTCAAACATTTTTTTTGTTTGCATTTTTAAGCAATTCAGACCTCTGCCTTTATAGTTTGACACGTGTTTTTTCGATTTTTTTTCGACATGATTTTCTAATTTTTTAAATGCCTCAATGTTACCGAAAAATTGACCTCGGATGCTCATCCAAGTCTTGAAATGTTCCTCATAGTCTCCCCTATCATTTAGGCTTAAAACCTAATTTTTGAAAAATCTGACTTTAGGTACCTTTTCCTTGCACTGGACACATTTTGAGCCTAAACAAAAATTAATTCAAAGTACACCGTATTTCAAGTACTGAAGTGCATTTTTCGAATTTTCGAAATTTTGAAAGTGCTGAACTGAATATGGGCCATTTTTATGGGCTTTTCCAAACATCTCGAAACCACTTTCAATCGATTCAAGGGATCAAAAATCGGTTTTATACCAAATTTCAGCTTTTTTTCGTTGATTAGATCAATTATGATATTTTGCAGACTATGAGATAATTTTGAAATTTCAAAAATTCGAAAAATGCACTTCAGCACCTGAAATTTTGGGTACGTGGTGAGGTCCTCTCTTTCGATTAATTTTTTGGGAGGCTCAAAATTTTATTTCGAGTTAAGATACCTCCGTTGTCAGCAAAATTTAAATAAAACTCGAATAGCATTGGACAATATAAAATAATTTCCAGTTTATTGGTTGTTCGTGGGAACTTAGTTATTGATAAGTAGGGGTACGATCATGTTTCAACATAGTGTCTCAGCTGACGGTGAGAATATCTACCATGGCTCAGATAAGTCCTTGAAGTTTGAACAATTGATTATGTTTTTCAAGAAAGAACATTTTAGAAAAGGCAATAAGTAAACGTCTTTAATATTATTCACATCGCACGAGTAAAAGTATAGAATGAAACTTTGGCGGAAGTACGCTTATTTTTTCAGGAGGTACTGAGGTACATTGAATTGTTATCAAGCATAGAATCGTAATATACAAAAAATGGGTTTTTAAGTATGATTTACATATTTAATTTACGTACAGGTGGAGCTGATTGTTGCAATACTCAGCGATTGATTCGAGTTCTCGTGCGTTTTATTGATACCAGTCAACGATGAACTAGATCTTTGAGAAATTGTAACCTTATTGTCAGATTTACCATTGAATAAAGAGTTAAATGTGCTCCGAAATTGTTGACTCATCGAGTAATAAATCATAAAATTAAAAGACTCTGAAATATGAGTCAAAGAATTGAATGTTTCCATCGCATAAAAATAATACTTCCAAAAAAATTTCGGACCGTAATATACACTAAACATGGCGTATATTCCATGCGGAACTTCCCCCATAATAAATAATATTAATATAATCAATAAAATCTTGGTCGTTCGATCTGTTTGCTGTCTTATGCGTTGTTTCATTCTCGAGTTATATGTGTTTTGACGGCCCGAAATGAATACCATATCTTTACGATGTTTTCCTACTTGAATTAGAGAAGCGATCAACCTAAAATTTGATTCATATAAAACGAATTTAAATTGACGGTCGGTCATATTAGATTCCAATCGTAATTGTACTCACTTGTAACTGATTGCAGTTAACGCAATCGGTGGCAATATTTTCAGTAACAGCCCATAAATGAAGAAGGCAGTCCTGTACAGCAATGGATAATTTTCTAGAGGTATTTGAAATTCGTAAATTGTAATATTCCGACCAATTGTGAAATTCGATGTCGAACATCCATTTTGATCGAGTAATTTAACTGCTGGACCGACAGCAATGCTCAAGTAGGCTGGTATTGTTATTAAAATAATAATAATGTATCCTGCCACTATCCACAATCGTGTGATTCGCATATTGCACCAGTGGCGCTCCTTTAGCGGATACACCACGGCTATGTATCGCCACACAGCCAGCAGTACCCCCATCCAAACAGCCATTTCGCGGAACATGAATGCGGCTGCGTAAGAATTGAGGGAAACTGTTTCCCAAATGTATGTCCTGTGTTGAGGAATGGCGCATTTTTCTACTCGAAAATATTCGTGCCATGCGCGTGGTGCATAGCTGAGAATGGCCAGAGATTCGGTGATTGCTATGTGATTGAGAATAGTGTTCAAGGGCGAATTCATACTTTTCCTCGTGAATACGATGATGACAAATACGTTGGAAACTAAGGTAATCACGCAGCATGTCAAATCCACGTATCCATTGATTTTCATGTGGTGATAAGAACGGTATTTGGTGGGGCTTTTCCAAAAGAAGTCTTCTTCATTGTCCATTATAATTTGCCTGTGTGACAAAAGAATAAAGTATGAAGATGAGAAAAAAATTATAATTTCATTTTTGTTCAGACTTTTTTTGATACTATTTTGGGGATGTGCCTGCGGTGTATGTAGATTTATTTTTCAGGAGCATTGAGCCGTTCCACCGTTGGTGATAATTTTTGAACTGGTTTGAGCAAAAGATCCGATTTTTTAAGTATACATTGAGAAGGTAGAGCACAAATCAAGAATGTAGTCCCGAAATTTCGGAAGTTTTATGGTGATCGAATAATGGAATTTGAAAGCTAGCTAAATATAGTTTCATTCTTGAACTCACAAGAATGTTTTTACCTTGCTTTTTCAATTCAAGAATGTGGAACGAAAATTTTCAAATAGTTTTATGATTATTATCTTTCCCATTTTTCATCGTGGTTTAAATGTCTTGATTGAGCAAAATTCTGTCCAACTGAAATTCAAAATCTCTCTGGTGGCTCTACAATCGCTATAAATTCTGAATTTGTGTCATACTATGGGCTCGAAAGTTCTATTTAGCATTTATTTTCCATTAGGTTGTCGGATTATCATTATTGGAAGATGAGATTTTTAAATTTTTAAAAATTCTTCGTCACAAATCGAAAATTTCAACCTGATAAGTATTTATAATCTATGTTTTATTAATTTATTTTTATTTTAGTTTCTTTTATCAATTTATTGAATTCATTATTAATGTTCATTTTTTTTCTTCAAAATTTATATTCATGATTCGCTAAATTTCATGACTTCGTTTTTTGATTTTTCAAATTCAATTCTTGTGATAATTAAACAGAATGCACGAATACGTTTTTTCTGAAAATTTTTAAAAATCATTGAACATAAAAAACAGCAAACGCTGCGCTGAGCTAAGTGAGAAGTGCAATGCCTTAAAAGAAATCGAACAAAATTAATTGATTGATTTTGAGCGAAGCATATGTAAATCGAAAACTATTAACAAATAACTTACCCAAGTTACTATCGACTGAAACGAGATCTCGATTTTTGCCTATAAAATTTGTGAAACTGCTATTCGACATGAAACAGAATTACATTCATACACGACGTTATTCAACATATTGCGATGAAATCCGATGTTACGTCGCGTCCATTAGTTAAAAATTCTATGAATTATCTATTTTTATTAATGAGTTGCCTAAAACTTACTGCAAATATGAGGTAACACACACTGCGTTCGATCTATGTTGGTTCATTTTTTTAATATCTTGGGTTTCATCCAACCATTTTTTATAAGCTGGTTTACCCTGAGACTGTAACTAAGTTCAGTCTTTGCGAATGGCTCCATTTTCCCTCCCTTTCAAGGAGTTGATATTCTCACCGATAACTTTCAACTAAAGTTGTTTGAACTGTGCGAAGCGTGCGATGTAGTTTATTTTTGTCCATCAGTCGATTGATTCGTTTTAGTGCTCCAAAATTTTGAAAAAATTTATGAAATTTAGAATTTTTCAAAATCATTGTGGCGATATGCAGATATTGTTGGCTACTTGACAACTAAAATTATGCATCCAATTTGTATAGGTATGCATAATGGAGAATTGAATATATTTAGTTGCCAAAAATAACTGAAAAATGCATAAATTATTTTTAAAAGTTGTTTTATTTTTTTCAAAAGCTTGAAGTGCTCGAATTAGAATTTTTAGATTGATGAAAATTTTATGAATTTGGATTCAAGGTTCAAGCAAAAGTTCATAAGGTTTTAATTTTTAATAATAAATACCTATTGCATTGTGATTTGTTCAAAATTACAATCTATTCATTTTTATTGAAATTAATTGTTCCAGAAGTTGAAAATTCCGAGGACACCGATTTTGAACATCCATCGATCAGAATAATGAAGAATGAACACTGGTAAGTTGCCTTCTGGCGATATTGGTATCATTTTTTATGTATATAAGTGTAAGCGTGACTTGTTCATGTATGTATTAGCGGTCTGTGCAAAGAAAAAGGGGAAAAAGAAGGGTTGCTCCCTGGGCTCAAGATTTTTTCTTTTTTTTTGGGGGGGGGGGGTCCGTGAGGTCCCTTAAGAACTGAAAAACATCCTTCAGTTCTTTAAAAATTATCAAAACTGCAATATTTTCAAAAAATTCAAAAATTATTAAAACCAAGTTTAGAGACTTATTTTACAAATGTGTAGACCGAAAAACACAATTTTTCGAGAGAATTGTCATTTTATGACTTTTTCAATTTAGATGAAGTCTAGTGTAACAGGAGAAAGTAATTAAGCTATAAAAATAGGTATATATTTTTGGTCTCTTCAATTATTGATTAATATTTGAAATTTAGTTAATCATCCTGAATTTTTTTAGAATTCAAAAAAAAAAATCGAAAATACCTACTTCCTGAATTTTTGGCAATTTTCAAAAATTGAAGGCTCTTGTGCGATCGAAAGATCGTAATAGACTTAATTTTTTTTTTCATTTTTTAGGATGCACAGCCTTTTCAAAAATTCAAAATATTTTGAATTTTTGATACCCCTCCCCAGTGTTGTTGAGACCTTTTTTTGATCTTCAAATTTTTCTCCGGGCATGGATTTTCTCTGCATGGCCCTATGTACACGGAAAAAACAGAAGTTACGAAAATTAATACATTTTACCCCAAAAATAATAAATTTTATCAAAAAAAAGATAGATTTTATCAAAAAAATTAATAAATTTTACCAAAATAATGAATTTTGATCAAAAAATAATAAAATGTATTCAAAAAAATAATAACGTGTTTCAATTCACAAAATAGGTGAAATTTGTTCTAAAAAATGATATTTATTATCAGAAAAAATAATAAAATTTGTCAAAAAAATGAATAAATTTTACCAAAAAGAATAAATTTTACCAAAAAGAATGAATTTTATTCAAAAAAATGATAAATTTTAGGTACCTATTTTGAGAATTGGGACACGTTATTATTTTTTTGGATAAATTTTATTATTATTTTTTGTTTTCAGTGTAGGCATTAGTCATTATTTTCTATCAACACGTTTTTCAATGATGGAAAAAATCAGATGTAGATATCTAGAAATTCATCAAAAAAATCTAAAAGTTTGAGTATAGAAAATGGTTCACTTTAATAATACAGTTACAAATTGGCAAGAAAATTTTAGAAATGATTTTTATAAAATGTCTCTGGGGTTAAATTGCTCATTTACAATAATTTATTTAAGTATAAGAGAGCTACCAAATAATCGTAATACCTGCTTGAATATCAAGTCGTGATCGTCGTTACACTTGATCGAGCCGAATCAAGTGTTGTCACACTTGGCCGAGATGATAAATCAAAAGGTCTATAAGTCTCTGGTAAAATCTCGATTTGTTTCCGAGCTTCGAAAATTTTACAGTGAAACAGCTCGTTAAAAGTGTTTCGAAATTGTTGGCTCATAAAATAGTAAATTATGAAATTAACGGATGTACAAATCAACGTCAAACTATTAAACGGTTCAGATAAAAATAAATAACATCCTAGGAAAAATTTTGAACCATAGATGGCAGTCAACAAGCAACATATTCCGTGGGGTATCTCCGATACAAAAAATGCGCCCAATACTACTAATAACATTTTGGTAGTCCGATCTGTCGATTGTTTGTGCTTCGAGGTTACTTTATTGCCATCGTACATGCTGGCAGACAACATTTCGCGACGTTTTCTCGCCCGGAGCAATGCCGCGAATAATCTGAAAATTTGTAATTTTTTCATTATTAGTCATCGCGATTAATCCAATGGTGTAATTTTTTATCGCTTCATTATCTGTATTTTACTCACTTGTAACTGAATACGGTCAGTACAACGGATGGTACGATTTTTAAAAAAATTCCATACAGAGTCATATGAAAAGAACGTAAAAGTTTGCTCAATTTGCTAATTTGTATCTTGCTGATTGTAGTAGGAATGCCTATAGTTTGATTCGACGTCAAATAGCCTTCGTTGTCGAGCAACGTATTCAGTGGTCCGACATGAAAATCAAAATATGCAGGTATCCAAATAACGGGTAAAATCACATATCCTGCGATGATCATATTCCTCGTTCGTTTCATATCGCACCATTGACGTTCCTTCAACGGATGCGCAATCGCGATGTATCGCCAAACCGCCAACATCACCGTCAGCCAAAGCGATATGCCATGGAAGATACTCGCGATATGCCAAGTCTGAAGAGATACCATTTCCCATTCGTAAGTTCTATGCTCTTTGACCGAGTGTGTCTGAAGTCTTATGCACTCGTGCCACGAGCGTGGCAGATAAGCCACCATCGTAGCCAGGTCGACGAAAGCTAAATTGGCAAAAAGCATATTATTTGGAGAAATCATATTTTTCCTGGTGAATACGATCACGTTGAATATGTTGAGCACTATTCCGATCGCGAACCAGGGAAAATTCAAGTAACCGCAGGCATATTCGGCGTAGTAAACGTGGAATTTTATCAGGCCAGTTCCGCAAAATGGATCAGCTCGTACTAGTACTTTTTTCCTTGAAAAAAAAAAAAAAATGAAAATGAGATTAAGATGTATGAAAAATTTACTTGCATGGTACTCGACTAGCTTAGAAAATATTTTTAATTTTGGAGGTCCGACCATTTTTCCTTTGTTATTGGATTTTTAAAGTTTAAACACTCTATTTCATTTGAGAAATGATCATTAATCTATTTTTTCTCATAGGAATTGACATGAGAATGAGATGGCATGCTACATGCTAAAAATGAAGAATAAAAAAATATTAATGATCGAACAATTAAAAATTTTCAAGTTTGATAGCATTAGGACTATGGGGGTCGATTTTGATGGATTTTTTTGTCGATTTTGATGATTTTTTGGTGTGGTGGGGGGGGGGACTACAAATCTACAAATTGGCAAAAAAAAATCAGTAAAATTCACTTTTTAATCAACTTATTTTTAAAAGTATGCTCATGAATCTCCACAATTGAATATTTACACGATGGGCTTGTTTAAATAAAGAATGTAAAATAGCCAAAAGGGGAAAATATAGGACTGGAGTCTCAAAATTTTGAGAATTCGCTAGTTGGGTAATTCTAGTATGGATTTTATACTTATTGCCAATTCATAAATCTCAGAGATCAAATTTGGACATTATTACCATTATAATATTTTGGTAGAATTGATAAAGATATCGTATGAAATACCAAAAGTTGTAGAAATGACAACTTTTCCTGTTGATCGATTTTTTAAAAATTATTTTCAAGGTGTCTACTAGGTGCAAATGGTTTCAAAATACCTACGAATTTCTCTGACTTAGCTAGAGATTAATAACGTCCCACTAATGTTAAAACCGTTCAAGTGCCAAATTGGTTTTTTTTTTTACGAGAAAATCAAAAAAGTACCTAAGAAAATTTTCATTGCGCTTGAATTTTTAACTCATCTAGAAGAGGTTCTAATCAATTATTTTGGATTTTTCTTAATTTTTATCGATACAGCTTGAATCACTGAAATCTGAATTCAAAAATTCAAAATCTCAATTTTCATAATGATGGCACTTTGACGGTTTTAACATTAGTGGGACGATAAAAGAAATTCCTATCGCAAAATTTTGTCAGAATTAGGAGGTTGAAAGATACTATTCCTGTGAAATTTCAGTTTTTGGTGGTCATTCTCCGTAAAAATTTTTGCATGCGTGTAACTGATACAATGGCGAACGTGTCCCTATTTTTTCAAAATTTTGTACGCCTCCAAACCTCAATTTCCAAATTTCACATCTTAAAGTATTTCTAGAAAAGCAAGCTAGAAAATTGAAGAAATAGATAAAAATTGAAATTTTCAGGCCAAAAAATTGTTCAAATTTTCATTTTTGTAATTTAGTAAACATCTTCTGACAAAAATTGAAAAGTTTCAGAAAAAAATATCAAATGTTCAAAAAATGTCGAATCGGAAAATTCTAAATTTCAAGGTCTCAGCCCCTGTTCCTGTTCCCAAGTTTTGTTCCCTTGAGCCTTGAATGAAACACTGCATATTATTTGAAATATCAATTTTTAAAACTTGAAAGTATCAATGCATGATTGATGTTTTATGCGAATTTTTATTTAAAGGGTAATTCTTCGAAAATCGGCAAATTTCTGTTACCAGTGTATAACTCAAAAAGTTACGCTTTTTTTTTGTTTTTTTGTTTTTCATGAGTAGGAGTACTATCTCCTACACCTATACCACTAAGAATTATGAGTGCCACCCCCACCAATTCGGGTACACGACCATTTTACCCCCGAAAATTCCATCGCCGTGGCTTGTATTCAATATGTTTTTCAAATTGAATGTTCTAAATGATGTAAATTAATGCGGTTTTTTGAAAAAAATGACCGTTACATATAATCAACGTATATGAAGGTGTGTGATGACCTGATTGAAGGTCAAAAAAAAGTGTCCCATAGTCCCATATTTGAAGCCCAAAGTGTGTTTACAATTTTCTTTCTTTCGCCGTGGATAATTTTCAATAATTTTTCCTGGCTTACTAATACAATATTTTGTGCTGTGAAGTGGCAGCACTGGTCAGTTATCGTCCCGAGAACAACACAATCTACGAAAATTTTGAATCTCAATGAAATTAACAGTTTTGTGAGTGATTGTTTATCGATATTGTGCTGTTTACAAAAAAACGTTCCATCGCCGTGGCTAATCAGTTCTCGCCTTCAAAACGGCCTATATTCCTGAAAATTGAAAAAAAGTATTTAGAATGGTGAATATATCCTCGTAGCATTTCAAAATTTTTTTCAAAACTCAGTTATGTGGCCTATTTTGCAAATAATTACTCAATTTTCCTACGTCGTGGATGGTGTAGTTTTTTCTTTCGTCGTGGCGAATCCGGAAAAAATTGAGTAATTATCTGCAGTATAGATCATATTATTGATCATTTTAAATTTTTTTATATGTTATCATGAGATATTCACCATTTTAAATACATTTTCTCAAATTGCAGGAATATCTGCCATTTTAAAGCGCAGAAATGATGATCCACGACGATGGAACATATTAAAAACCTATTGAAAATTAAGCATAATGACGGAAACGTTTAATCGTCCCACCCTACCCCCTTGAGGTATGAATTGACCCCGTTTTCATAAAAGTGTTCTGGGTAAGCTGATTAATGATATTCTTTCAAAAATTTCACAAAAAAAGAGTTTTTACTTTTCAAAATTTTGAATGCTGAAATTTGCCGATTTTCGAAGAATTACCCTAAAATAAAATAAATTCATTTTCTTTGCTCTTGATTTATTTTTTCTAAATTGATAAAAATGTCAAAAGTTTAAATTTTGGGTCATTTGAGAACCAGATATATCAAAATTTCAAACACACACCTACTTATTTATAAGAACTTTTTAAAAATAAATTTTAATTTGGAAAAAAGGCAAAAGGAAAGAAAATCTACATTTTGTTATCAAAATTGTTTTCTTCAAGGTCAAAAGGTCCTGGAAATCGCTATAAAACTCATTTTAGCAGTTTAGAAAATTACTAGGTAATTATTTATTTTTTAAATTTTCTGTTGGAAATTTCAAATTTCATGGGTGGAGATAAGAGGGGAGGGGGTAGTTTTGATCGCCGAAGTATTCCGAAATATATCTATACGACTCTGAAAATTTAAAATTTCATCTTCAGAAATTTTCTGAGAAATTTATTTGTTGCACACCACCACATACATAGGTTCATAACAATGCTGGAAAATCACAATTCAATGACTCTGTTGAATCAAATCCAATCGTACAAATTGATTAGGTATAGGAAGGAAACTGATTTTTTTTTTGTTGATTTATTATCAGCTCGAATGAATTTTTTTTTCTAATCAGGAAAATTTTCAGTTGAAATTATTTCATTGATTTTTTTATCTTTTTGGTGAATTGAATTTTTTTCAGGAAATTCTGGTTTGAGTGTTAAGATAATTAATGAAATTTGAAATGACTAAAAAATATTTAAATGCCCTCTCTACATTGCAGCTGGTCACTTTTTGTCAAAATTTTGTCAATAATACAGTATAGAATGGATCACGAGGCCATTGAAGGGTCCTGAAGACAGAAAGCACCTGCTGCTGCGGGGAAAATAAATCATTAAAAATTACATTAAATGTGTATCTTTCACTCGATGATACTTACGAATACATATTAAAACTGGATTTACACTTGATACCATAATGCACAACTGATCAATGGTTTTTTTCACACTTCTACTGTTATAAATTCTTCTTGTTAACGATAAAAACAAATTGGTACACGTATCTCGAATGAACATCCCAACACGAGAAATACTGTTTAATATCTGTTCGAGAAATTTAAACACCGCGTGTTAAAACGAATGTTTTTAAAAATTTAATATTCTGCTATTTTGGGTTTCCTTGTGTATATCTATGTATACTGTAGAAAACACAGTTAATAAGATTATGTATTCAATTATGGTAATTATGTGAGCGTTTTACTAAACCGCACTCGATTCTAACTCCCTCTTCTGATTCACAATTCCCTCGGAAGACTAAATATACATTCGCGGTTATAGGAATAGATTTAGATACAGCAACATTGAACTTGAAATATTTTTTATTTTCTACTTTTTTTCAAGAAGACCTTGTTAGAATCAAGATGAAGTATCTTTTTTTTTTAACTGCGCTGTGTACCTATACTGCTGTCAGGTATTTTTGGTGTAAAATGACGAATGATGAAGTCCTCAATGTGTATGAATTCGTCTACCATCGTTTGGTTCTCGTTCTTGTTTTTAGTTCAGATACAATCTTGTGACGCAGGCATCACGCGTGTTGTGTGTACTGTGAAAATACATTCAAAAAATTGGAAATAGGAGAATCGAGTTTTATTAAATTTAATTCACAAAAAAATTTAATAGTGGTCAACTTTGAAACTATTTGAAAATCATCGGAAATCATTGATATCTCATTGCATTAATGCTTAACAATTTGCATTGCGTTGTGATTCAGTTGTTTTTGATTTTTTTTTCTTTTACCTATCACTCGCACAGTATAATGACCTGCCATCTACGGTTGTTTTTTTTTCAAAGCTAGGATTCTACATAATCGGATTATGGATATTTTGTAAATATTATTTTATTTACCTACCTACAATTTCTTGAACCGGGTTTTTCAGAAAACCGAACGTTCGTTTTACCACATTTTGAACGAATTCAATCTGAATTGTCGATAAACTCAAAATCTATGAGGTGAACAACTTTTTAGAACACATTTTAAATTTTGTCATCAATTTCTAATTTTTAATGATCATTTTTAAAATTCAGAAAAAATACTGATACCTAAAATGTCACAAAAAATTATTTTCTGCTCGAACTTCTTAAAACTATAATGTTGTCGATTTGCAAATCCAAGATTCGAAATTTGTGCTGTTTTTTTTCATTATTAACATATTTTTCCAAATTTGATCGATCAATTTTTTATCCGTTTAAAAGTAGTATTCATTCAATTTCGGGTTGTCGATTCTCAGGTTATGGTTGTTGATTTTTATGTCCTATTATTTTTGACGAAATTCGCCATAATTTAGGTACTAAGTAAATTCGTGCATAATCGAAGACAAATAGCTGTAAAGTGAGTTTTTTACCTGGCTGGTTTGGTGAAGAAAGCTGTTTGCCATGAGACATGAGAGTGTGGATAATGTAATAATCTAGATCTTTCTTTCGGTTTGTGAAACACTCTCGTTATTTTTCAGAGCATTCCACTTTTTAAAAAGTTTGGGAAAATCCTTCCAATTATTCACAAATCTTGATATCAATCCGTCCCTATGTGTACAGTTGCTCACTGTAAAGTAAGATATTCATCTCGTAACTAAATGAGGCGTAACCAGAATTCTCTCAAGGATGAAGCCGAACATGTCTGTGATTGAAAAATGAAAAAAAAACAAAGTTCGAGAAAGGAAATCGAAATTGTCATGATTTTTAGACAAGTCTCGGGCGAAGTTTTTTTTTATAAATACCTAATCATGTAAGAAAAGCTGAATTTTGATGATCTATTCATTGATCATCCGCTTACTCAGACATTTTCAACTTTTTTCAAATATTTACATACTAGATTAAGCGATGAATGGTCTGTTATGAAATATTTGTGTGAAACATGAACCATAAGTTTGGAGTGTGAAAAGAAAGCATCTGTGTAGGGAGGATTATGGAAGAAATGAAGTAGTTCTAGCAAGAATTGCGGTGAAGAATGGAAAGTTTTGCTGGAAGATGTCAAAAACAGAACACAGAAATACATAGCGCACAAATAGAAATAATTTCAATGATTTTGATTGAAAAACTTTTGGGAGGTGTCTCACTCAGAGGAAAATACTTCATTAATTTTCATCCAAATTCAGAATATGTTTTGAATTGGCCTACATTAATGCTCGCTTTTCTCTTGATTTATCATGGAAAATCATAATTATTGAGATTTTTCTCATTGAATCCATTTTCCTGCAGTACAAAAAGAAAGTTAATCATACAGCACAAACCACAAACGCACATTTATTATTTCAAACAAATTAACATCACAAATTTTTCTATTAAAAAATAATCCAATGATCTCGCATTATTGAATTATTAAAAAATTCACGCTCTACTACCCGTATTGAAGAAACTTTGTGGGAAATAATTGACAGTCGGACTATTACAATGATAATTCAAATTATAATTACACGAGGCGAATGTATTCTGGTACAAAGCCGGAGACGGTTTTTTACATCTCACAAGTGCCTTGAAAGTATTCTTAAATTTATTACTCATTGTGTAATAAACTATAAAATAAGTACACGTACAAAAATAATTTATAGTGTTGAATATTTCTGATAAATAGTAGTAATGATTGTAGTAAAATTTGGTACCAAAGATCGCAGTCAACAAACAACATATTCCGTGTGGAAGTTCTCCGATCATGAATATTATCAACACGATTAATAACATTTTGGTTATTTTAGCTGTATGGCGAGTTCTCAAGCTATTTCTGGGACCGAGTGCGTTGGAAACATTGCTGAGGGTGCTCGTGTGCCTGGTCAGTATTTCATGGCGACATTCAGCTTTACGTAATGCCATAACTAGTCTAAAAAAAATTTTGAGATTATTTTCAAAAATAGAGTATATCGAGTTGAAAAAATTGCCCGAATGCTTTCAATTTAGAAAATTTCGGTATAAAATTGATTCGTAGAATTTACTCAGTCTATTGAAATTTTAGAAAAATGATATATAGGGACTTTTGGCAAATCAAATATTTATACGTTGTCAAATTTTCTACCAATTTTGCTCAAAATTTGATCTATTTGGTTGTCAACGAACCTAATTTCCTTGATTAAAGCAGCTTAAAATGGGTTCAAAAATAATACTCACTTGTAACTGATTATTGCTAACACAACAGATGGCAGAATTTTCACCAAGACGCCGTAAAATATGGAAGTAATTTGCAATTTGAAATCATTGTCCTCGAGTTCTATTCTGACTTCATAGATCTTAATTTTAGTGCAATTTCCAGTACCATCTTTTATTAATTTTTCTCTCTCTTCAACTCGTGAAACTAAAAATGCAGGTATTGAAATCATAACTCCCATGATGTAGCATGCGACCATGGAAAATCGTGTGGTTTTCGGATTGCACCAGCTGCGTTCCTTCAGTGGATGAATAATACCGATATAACGCCACACTGCTAGCATCATTGTTAGCCATATGGATATATTGGTAAACATGGATGTCAGATGCCAAGAATAATAGGAGCACCATTCCCAGGTTTTTGTTCTGTGCTGCTGGATTGGTTTCCAGGCTGCTCGAATCAATTCTTGCCAAGAATGTGGAGTATATGATATCATGGAGATGATATCGACAATTGCTAAATTCGCGATTATGGTGTGCATCGGCGACATCATGTATTTCTGGGTGTATACCATGTAAATGAAAAAATTGAAAAATGTCCCAACCGTGCATAGGATAATGTTGGTGAATCCGCAGGCATGTAAACTTATACGAGAGTAGTATATCGAATCTTGTGTGGAATTGCAAGTCATTTTTTAAACTTTCATCCTCAAATAGCAACTGGAAGAGTATCTAAAACCCAACGAAATGTTGTATTTTAACAAATTTTTTCCAATAATGAATGTGCTGAGGAGAAATTCAAGTTTACAAAATTGTGATATAACCACAGAGCGGGAAGTCCGCTAAAAGGTACTGAGAAAGTTCTGGATTTGAGTCTAAAATCCTGCATGATTCAACGTTGAACATATTATGTTTAATTGGTAAAAATTCACCCCTTTTTTTCGCCCAAGACTTTTACCAATACCTGCATATACTTATTAAAATTAACAAAAATCATTGAAAAACTGCAGAATTTTTGCCAAGATTTATTAAAAATCTCAATAATTTTTGAGATAATTGAAAAATGGGTATTTTTTGATAACTGAGGTGATAAATTGATAATCTAATTCAATATTTGAAATTGTCACCATTGAGTTTTGTTCAAGACAGATCTTAAATTTTTCATTTTTTGAATTGAAAAGTCACCAAGATTGAATATCGTCGGATAGAGCTAAGAAAAGAAGTCCTCTTTTTAGCGAGATTTGAAAAATGATATCACAAGTTGAAAAAACAATTTTGAATTTGTTTCTGTTTTACCTACGCATCCCCCCCCCCCAAAAAAAATCGACAGTAGGTAAAAGTTTGCTTTTTAGTTTTTTTCTGAACCAAGTTTCTGAATATGAATTGTATTTTAAACTGAAATCTAATCAACACACGCCCCTTCCTCAAATCATAAAAGTGTCTACTAAAAATAATTTCAATACAAGACTGGCAGAATTTTTCCAGCGGAAATATGTATTCACCTTCTTTCATTATTCAAAAATCTTCTTAATGTTTTGTGAACTCACTCAAATTCTTTTTGAAAAATGAACCCCCAAATAAAATCAGAAGAGTACCTAAAATAACTTTTTTTTTCGCTTCAAAATGCCTGAGGAAATTATGTGATTATTCGAGAACTGAATTCCTCGTTTTCACTCTTTGAAATAAATAATATGAATTTAATCAGCTTTAGCAGTGCGGAGATGAATATTTTTTCCAAAACTAAAAAAATTCAAATATTAGTCTTTTCTCTTTTGGAAAAAATTTTTTTAGCCCTACGTCTTTTCAATTTTTCTCAAGCTTCATTTTTTTTGAGTGAACGAAGGGCTAAGATTTGAATATTTGCTACTTCCAGTAAAAAAAAACAAAACAAAACAAAACAATAAATTTTTCAAAATCATTCTGGAGATTTTTAATGAAAATTCCACAGTCCCTGATTTCTTGATTATCCAGAAAATGCCGATTATATAGAAAAAAATGAAATTCCTTCATAAGCTATCGAAACTACGTAGGTGGTAGTAGGTGTACGTGTTTTTTATTTTGTAGGCACTATCATTCTTTTCTACTTTTCTGGTAAATGAAATTTTTCACTTCTCTCTCATTTTTAAATCAGTGAAAATTATTGAAAATCTTTGAGAAACAGTCAAAATTGCAGCACAGAAGAAAATCAGTTAGAAAAATCACTGGAAAATCGATTAAAATTCACTGAAACGTTGGTAAAATTTATGAATTTAGCTGAAAAATCAGTGAAAATTTGCTGATTTTTTTCTGTGCTGCAATTCTGATTGTTTATCAGTGACTTTTCACTGATTCGGAATGAAAGAGTAGGAGGCAAAGGCAAAACATTTTCTAACGAGTGTAGAATTATCAGAGAATCACGACAATATTACAAATATAATGAAAAAAAATGGAAGTACATTTACTTACGATATTGGTAACTTTTTTTTGGCAGAATAAGATTAAAATTCTGGTTTTCTAATTTCCGCGAATTATGTTCGATCATTTTGAGTTTCACCTTTTGAAAATAATTCATATACGTGTACTGAAAGCTTTCTCAAATTTTTGTTAGGTACTTACCTACTCGTATCATCACGAATCGCTGGTGAACAGGAAGAGGAAGATGACATAATTCGGCGTCATGAGGATATAGGTACCCCTTTTATCTAAAAAAATATAAATTCAACGATAACGTGCTGGAAAATTGAATACGTACTGAATTGTACGGTTGTAAAAATAGAATTTTTTGTAATACCAATTGAATTTCTGCTTTTTTTTACACGCCCAGAATATTTTTAATCAATGTAGAAATTGGTTTGACTGGCAGGTGTTGGAAACTAAATAGCTTATCTGCTCATTACGATAATAGTACATTATGATTTGTTCGTTTTGGGGGGAAAAAAAACTAAAATTGATTTCTGAAAAGTTGATATTTCTCGAATAAAAAAAGCTGGAAAATCATGAAAATGATTTATTGCAATATTGACAAATGTTTTACATTCAACATTGGAGTTGATATGTTTATCATAGACGTATTTGGTGATGAAAAAATGTACCTATTCTCTTATTATTAATAAGTAGATAATTGACTAAAAATAATTTTAATGTGTCTAATTTATTTTTATAAAATTGGGATAAAAAATATAGGTAAGTATTTGGATGCGATTAAATTGAATTTCATACCTGAAATTTTGGATAAATAAAAAATTATAATTACGATATTAATATTTTTGTTGGTTAGAGATAAATGAGATCATTGGTGAAGGGAGCCTTCATACTGATGACATGTTTTTTTTTTTCAATTTTAAAACTGAGATGTAATCGTACTCCCGCTGATCTTTCGCAAAAGGGTATCTTTTGCACCAGGAAATGATTTTTTTCGATTGAATAAAGATATAAAGGTGGTTCTGAATTGTTGGCTCATGGCGTAATAAACTAAAAATGTAATCGATGTATTGAATAGAGCTAATGTATCAAACATAACTCCTATCAAATTATAACATTCCTGATGGATCCCGCCACCGTATATTATATTTAATAAACTGAGGATTCCCATTGGAACTTCGACGATCAGAAATAATACCAGGACTGCCAATAATATTCTCGTTGATCGATCAACTTGCTGTTTCATTTTGATATTTCTGACCAAATTTTGCGATTTTGAAGATAGAGTCAGTTTATCGTGATCCTTCTTTGTTGCTAATAAAAAAACGACGAGTCTGAAAAAAATCAAGCATTTTCCATCATTTTTGTGGCACAATTGATTGAAAATGAAAGTCATGAAATCAGCTTGAAATCGATATTGAAATATTTAAAAGGCTTCAAAAATCTATTTTGTGCAATTTTCTCAACTTTTGACAATTTTTATTCTATAAATTTTTTTACTTTGTATTAAATTTTCTCTCATCATTTCCTATTCTTTAGGAATCCACAAAGAAGAGAATTTTGACGAGAGATGAGAAAATTATTGGAAAAAAATCACGAATCCACTTCGGAAAATTATTTCATTCTATGGAAATTTTTTTATGATCAAAATTGATTTCTATTTTTTTTTCAACTTTGAAAAATAGCTTTCTAATTTTGCTACAAACTTACCTGCAGCTGAACACCGTTAGTACCACCGACGGGATTAATTTCAACAGCACTCCGTTGTTTATGAAAATAAAATCGTAGAAATCTTTTTTAAATTTAGCTATGTATGCTGGTCTTTCACCAACGTATATAATATCAGTTTCATGGGAGAAAAATTGTGGCATAGACAGCGCAGCGCATAATATATACCCGAAGATCATCACGTATCGAGTAATTTTCATATTGCACCAGTTCGATTCTTTTAATGGGTGTACGACGGCTATGTATCTCCAAATGGTCAGCATTACTGTCAACCATACAGATATAGAATGCGAGGCAGCCATGAAATCGGCACTATATAGCAAAAACATCAACCATTCGTGAGACCATCTTTTGTCAACGAAAATATATTCTTCGCCGAAGTAAAAATTCCACGAATTTGGAATACTAGCCAATAAAACTGCTAAATCGATGAATGATAGATGTGTAAATATGAAGCTGGCCGGTGAAATCATATTTTTCCTTGTGAAAACCAACAGGTTGAATGTATTGAAAACCGAACCAATCAAAGCTATCGATATATTGGCATAACCAGCGAAATTAACTTCGTAATACTTGCTGAAATTTATGAATTCGTCTCCACAAAATGGCTTTTCTGTCATGATTAATTTTCAAAAAGAGAGTTTTAATGTAAATCGTTTCATTCAAAAGTTCGTTGATTTGAGAACCAAATTCTGAATTTTAAGTCATTTGAAAAAAAAAAAAAACTGTTTTTAGAATCAAGTTTTACAAAATTTTCGCACTCCCGCACATGATTTCACAATGTTTATTCAAAAAAGCACCGAATTCAACTGTTAAATTGCAACGTTTTCTTTGACGAGCTGATTTAATTTCGACGGTAATTATTTAACTTTTTCTCCTACTCTCCTGCCCCTGTTTAATTTCTTTTTTATCTTTAATATAATTTTAGTTTTGATTTCCTTGACTAATTTTATTCCATATCTGTGCTGATTCATGCTGGATTTATGGTGGTACACTTAGGTTTAATGATACAGAGAGTGACTTTTATTTAAGAGATTTTTTTCATGGCGAAATGATAAGCTCGAAATATTTTAATTCGTGGGAATAAAATTAGTTTTGTGAAAACTGAACAAATCTTGTGGTACTTTTATTTAAAGCGATCAAGCATTCAATTGATTAATTTATTTACAGAGTGGTGACGTAAATAGGAATCGGAGTTCAATAAATTTCATTTAAATACCTATACAATTATACATTATTTGAAACAGTCATTTAGGCTGTGGTATTTGAACACATTACAATAATACATAGCAGGTAATTCTACCTCGATTGTAGAGATCCGCTGATCTCCTACACCTACAAGAATTGGCCCCAATTTCTCCAAGAGTCTCATTTTGATGGATTATGCCAATTTTTGATTAAAGGGCCAGAGGGGCATTTCGATTTAGAACCATTTCATATGAGAAGCAGAAATCGTCTGAATTTTCAGAAGATAGCAAAAAATAAATGAGTATCAAAATCTAGTTTTGAAGACCTCATGGTATTTTTTTTCAGTTCGTGTGAATGAGTATCATAATAAAATGATACCTACCGTGTAAAAAACCTGAGTAATTTTGCAATTTCTCAAACGAAATTCACTCGACATAAAAAAGTTTTGAAAAATTGTCCAAATTTTCCAATAAAAAAAGTAGAGTTTGAAAATAGAAAATTGCAGAAAAACTGCAAAGAATAGGACTGGTTCGCCTCCTAGTTCCTGTCTAACTGTCCAGCGTAGTATCACTACTCCTTGTTACTTGATTTGCGACCTGATATTTATCGTGCTTGATCATGGTTTTAAAAGTATGTCGAAATTGTTGACTTAGATTATAATACACAAGGAATGAAATCGAAAAAGTAAAAAGCCTTATCGTAGTGAAAACGTGGATAGTTGGAGAAAAAATATTTTTACGAAATACTACACCTTCAATTAAACTACACAAACCAAGTATTCCGGAAGGAACTTCGGAAATTAAGAATAAAAACAGAATTCCTAAAAGCATTTTTGTTGTAAAATCTGTACGCTGTTTAATATTCGAAATTTTTTGGTCTGCTTCCACGCAATTTCGAGATATGTTCACGCGTTTACCTTCAATCTCCACTAGCGTCTTAATCAATCTGAAAAAAATTAATACATTTTTGAGCTAAAATTTATAAAATACTTTTCAGAGTTTATGGTTATAAAATAATTTATATCCGTGCTTATTTCTAATATTATATTCTTTGTGACTTTGTGGATGACTTTTTAAAAATTTTTGAGCTCTTCGCCTAGCCAGAAAAAGAGAACAGTTGGTAGGTCTCAAAGTTGGACCATTCTGGAATGAAAGAGTGTTTCGTTTACCTATTTCCAGTGTTGTAAAAACAAAAACGAAAAAATGAGAACCATAAAGAACCGAATTTCGAAAAAATTGGTTCCAAGAACATCAATTTTGAAAACCCGTTCAGAACGAAAATCAAAAAAAATCTTAACAAACTCGAGATCCGAGCAAAAATTGAGAATTAAGTATGTATTCAAAGAACCGAATTGAGAAGGAAAATCGACTTTTTTGGGGAGGTTTTGGCCTAGCGATTTAGCTTTAATTAGGTTTGGCACGATGAATGTTTTATTCGAATTTTATTGTTTTCAACTTTATAAAATATTCGACTGTTTTAGTTCTTAAATTGGTTACTGAATTTTGTTGTTTTCAATTTTATTGTACTAATATTAAAAAAAAAAAATCAGTTCAAATTTACATTTGAGTTGATAAAACTTCAACTTTTTGAGTACTTTCAATTTTCATATTTTTTCCCCCGTGTTTATTACTTAGTTGAACAATGTTTCTAGAAAATAACGTAAAATTTTGAAAAAGAACCAAAAATCAGAAATCGAATGAAACTTCAAATTTGTCTGAGAACCGGTACTAAAAAACCGAAAATCAAAAGAACAAAAACAGGAATTGAAACCAAAATTTTAATTTTCAGGTCCTTTGCCCAGAAAATCGACTTTAAAAGTCAATCAAAAGTTATTAAAAAATGCAAAATAAGAAATTAAAATTGTGGAAAGCTTGGGTGATGGAATTTTTTCACTATTTTTCTTGTGATCAGCATAAAAAATAACATCCATCTATCTTCAAACAGCATTTTCTACGTCGACCTGTGTTATCTGTGAAGATTTTAAAGTTTTCCCCTTCTCTTTTTAAAAGTATCGCCTACTGAATTTTCAGCTAAATGTATTGTGATGATTCTGAAAGGGGAAAGGAGTTGGGTGGGTAGGGGGTCAAAAATTTAGGCGAAATGTTTTCAGGTCCAAAGTACATTGGACCACACTTTCAAGCAATCAATTTCACCATCTTATCGTAAGAGACTCTCTCAAGAAAACTTTCGCAGAGCCCAACTCGACTCCTGCCGTTCAGAGGTTATGAAAATATGCATACTCGAACTCAGAATAAGTTGCCTACTTATCGGTTGGAGAGTGATTCATCAGCTATGAACCGCCCTGTACATTTTCATATAAAATTGGTATTTCGAAAAATAATGCGCGATTCAACTCTTTTGTGCCCAATAAAAAATCTGATGTTTGAAAATTGAAAAGCTTTCTTCGCATCATATCGATCATCCTCCAAATAATAAATCAGTGAAACTTTTTCCGATTTCCGGCTTTTAAAATTATTCATTTTTCACGGAAAGAATTAATTACAACCGTCCAATTTTCTCTTCTGATATCTATGTGAATAAAGTGTTCAATTTTTCCAATTCATCAGTGAAAATTCTTTCAAGGGGAAACTCCTCCCTCCCCTTATCCGTATGTCCTTTTTAATAATCTTCGAATACTATCTATAGTCGAATTTTCTATACTGTGTTCCTGCAGAAGTACCTACCTAATAGGGTGGACCGAAAAAACAATTTTTTCGATTTTCAAAAACATACCCCTGTATAAGTTGTTGGCTGATGAGACCTGAAGAATTAAAAAAAAATTCAAAATCAATTCATATCTTCCGATCGTGCATTGGCGTTGAAGTTTTCAAAAATTGGCAATAATTCAAATTTTTTAAAATTTTGAAAAAATTTAAAATTGAATATAAAATCAATTTTAGAGCTTATTTAGTGCCCACAAAGGCCAAAAAACACTTTTTTTTTTGAAAGAAACAACGTTTTGTAATTGTTTTTGATTTTTCTTCATGTGAAGAAATAGCAAAAATTTAAAAAAGGTGTGCAGCATGCATTTTTTTCAAAAAAATTCTGCTTTTTGGTTTGAATAGTCACTATAAATTTTAAACTTTTTCAAAATTTTCTAAAATTTTTGAAAATATTGAATATTTGCCAATTTTTGAAAACTTCAATGTCAATGCGCGATCGGAAGTTATGAATTGATTTTGAATTTTTTTTTTATTCTTCAGGTCTCATCAGCCAACAACTTTTGCGGGGGTATGATTTTGAAAATCGAAAAAATTGTTTTTTCGGCCCACCCTACTACCTAATTTGAAATATATTAACCAATTTTTTTTTTACTTTTTTAATCAGTCATTTTTTTTTTTAATAAAGGTGCGTGCATAAATCATGTATTTACTTATAATACCTAAATCTAAGAATAGATGTTGGGTAATTAGGTTGTCGGACTCACCTGTGACTAAGAATGGATAGTATAATTGATGGTATCAACTTCAACACAGTTCCATATAAAATGAAGTTGAGTTTAAATGAAAAACTATCTTCGTAATACTCTAACGTGTAGTTGACATCTTTTACGTGTTCTTTAACATACATTGAAGTGCACGCCGGTATACTCAGTAGCATACCAACAAAATATCCTGCGATCACTCCATTCCTCGTGGCTTTCACATTACACCAAGTACGCTCGCTGAAGGGATGCACGATTGCCAAATATCGCCAAATCGTCAGCATCACGGTCAACCAAACCGACACGTAGTAAAATACGGAAGTCGAACATCTACCAAGATAATGAAATATTTCCCAATTGTGTTGATGCTGATGTATGTCATTTTCTTTAACACAATTATGCCATGTTAATGGAATATTGATCAGTAAAGTAGCTAACTCGACAATACTCAAATGCAGGAATATGGTGCTCATCGGCGAAGCCATTGTTTTACGTGTGAATACCAAAATATTTAATATACTGAGAAATGAACCGATCAAGCATATAGGAAAATTCAAAAACGGACAAATACTTTTAAGGTAACAGGTTTTAAATCCGTCCAGAGGACCCGGGGTCTTACTGCCGTCCGTCATTCTGCTTTGAAACGTTCAAAAGTGAGTCGACACGACGAGACGTAAAATTTATCAATTTCAATAAAAATTTATCCAGATAAATTAAACCAGCTTATATTTATGTCACTTCTAAAAATGTTTATCACTTTTCACATTTATACACTCGAATTTTCGAATCGAGCTACTACAAATTTAACCACATCATGAAAATTTTTCTCCCGAGCAAAAAACTGGCACTGTACGATACACGTAAAAGCACAATACTCCAATCGATCTAGTTGAGTGTATCTGAACCAACGATGATTCATTTATTCGGTGTAGCACTTGCCAAGTAATTGCTGAGTTGATAATGTAATCAAATTTAAACGGAAATCATCTCTTTCAAGTTCATTGGTGTCGATGTCTATGTGTGTTTGTGTGAGCATGCATGAGAAAGTAAACTCGGCGTTTTTTGATGCTGCACAGTGCACCATGGGGCACTTAATGGAGTTTTTATCGTCCCCAAACGTGATAACCGTTTGCTAATTCGCGCTATTCTGTTCGTGGTTTTAATTACTTATTTTGTGCTACCTGGAAAATAGTTATCTGACACGTCACCTCGTTTATTTTTTTCACCGAGTTCGGTATCAGTCGATTTTATTTTATTATAGATTTACGTATCAATTTTATATTCGTATCGTGAAATTCGTTGGTACTTGATACCTAATATTATTTTTCTAGTTTTTATTTATTTATTGATTATTACATGTAGGAGACGTGAATCAAAATTAAATACTCGGTAATGTGATACCGTGCTGAAATATGTCGTTTTTTCCAATCACGAGAATTATTATACGAACGAATTTTTCGATATCAGATATTATGGGAAGTACAAATTTGGTCTGAATATAAATAGGTACATATTATGTACAAAAATATTACATTAGAAACTTTATTGAAATTAGTTGGAAAGTGTTCAAAATTATGATAAGATTTAATATCGCTGATTTTTATGGGGAAATTTATGAGCGAGTAGGAAAAACCAAGTTTGGTTTGGGAAATAAACAATTGTATGAATGCAACTGCATTATCATTAATTGAATCGAGATAATGAAATTCATCTTACTTGACCATTCAAAAATGTTTGTGAACAATGAATAAGGGTGGAACATTAGCTTTGTTCGTTTTGCTACACTTTCTACACGGTGTAAAAAGTGTGCACTTTTTCTGTTCGTTTTTTTTTGAGCCTACACTAGCTGCACCGATTCTGTTCGTTTTTTTCAGTGCATGCACCGTGTACGTTTGGTGTACACTTTTCCACACTTTTTAAAAGGAGGTGTGAAAAGTGCAGTGCAGGTTCGGTTAGTTTTTCTCCTACCCTAAACCGAGTTGCCCAAGACCTACACCACTTGCACGGTGCATTTTTTGAATTAACCCAGTGTAAAAAGTGTGAGGAAAACGAACAAAGCTATCTTTATTACTTCGAAAATTCGCTCACTGGGTGGAGGTTTTGAAAAAATATCTTGTGGGAGTTTCATATCTGAAGTTCAGACTTTTTAAAAATTTTGACGAATTTTTAAAAAATCGCCTCTTCACCAAAAATGTAATTTTTTTAAGACTTAAATTTGACTGTTTTTCATAATTCTGGAATCTCCATCGAATTTTTGATTTTTTTCAGATTTTTTTTAGAATTTCTCTACAAAGTAAGTACCCAAATCTTGGATTGACGAGAAATGGTTAAATATAGAATCGGGAAGTTGATGATGTTTTTGATATGATTTTTGGTGTTTTTGATGTGGGGTTTTTCATGTTTTCCATGTATTTTCTATGATTTTTGTGTGATTATTGACATTTTTACTGTGATAATTTTCATTATTTTTTTTAAAAAAATTATTTTTCGTTCGCATTAAAGCTGTACAACCTGAATTTGGTTTCCTGTATTTCTTTTCGCTAAACTTTTTTCCAATTTACTCTCAAAAGTATTTTTTCTATTTTTTTTTTTTTTTTTGGTAACTTCAAAACAAAATTTGTTAGATTTCAGCTTAATCGTATAAAATTGTGGATATTGATAAGTCTAGCCTCTAGATATCAATTGATGAAATATATTGTGCTTATATCTACTATTTTAAAGTTGTTACAGAGTAAGAATGCGTTGAAATCGGCATTTGGCAGGAAGGGAACAATATTTCAATATCTCATGTGAAAATTTGCCTGATTTGGTTTTCTCTCCCCATTCAGTCCAGTTCTGGAAAGGAGATCCACATTTTTGTTGCGAATTGTTTTTCTTTGCTAATTCAGCACCGTCTGTTGTTCTAGTTAGTTAGTATCAGATTGCTAAAAATTTCATCTACTTTCGTCGATTTTCAAGGCAGAAACTCACCTTAATGTGGATTAATATAATCAATTTAGCATCTTGATTGAGATTTTGTTTTCTGAAGATTGGAAATTATCTTTGACCTTGAAATTCGGTCCCACTTCTGACTGCCTCTTGAAAAGAGGCAGAAGAGTGCAGATCATAAAAATTGAAAATATTTTCAATTATAACTAAATTCCAATTATCACCTAATTTGAAATCGAACCAAAATCGTTCGACTTGATTTTTATAATACTCGTAGTTGGCCATTCAGACTCAGTCAACGTCTTTTTTGAGCTGTGGAAATGAAGAAATTTACTTTTTGAACCGATTTTTCATGGCAAAAAATAATGAATTTCGAGACTTCAAGTAAATGATCACGAAAAGGGTGTTTATTATTGTGATATTTTGCCCTATTGAACGAAAATATGAGATTATTTTTTAAATTTCTTTCTGTAACCTTATAAAACGCTCAAAATTTGAAAAATTTACTATAATTTCATCATTTTTGTTAGTTTTTTTTTCTGGAATTTTCAGTTCTTAATTCAAAAAAAATGACCAAAACAAAATACACAACAAAATTCGAAATTGAAAAAAAATCTTGTTTTGAATTTTTTCCAAAGTAGTCGCACTTCGTTTACGTGGTGTTTTTTTACGGTTGTCTAAAATTCAAATTTAGCCGAAAAAACGTGTAGGAATGCACCAAAATTGTTTAAAAAATTATTATGAATATTTCTCTACAAGAAGTTGGTGCCAAAGAACAGAAAATTTCCTTCACTTCCGTCAGAATAAATTTTTTTTGAAAATAATGCAATAAAATAGCCATATGAGTTTGAAAGGGAGGGACTAGGGATCCAAAATTTTGTGAATTTTTTTAAATACACCACTTGAGATCTTTAGGAGCCGAAATCGCTGGCGCTGGGACCAAATTTATTCCTTATCCAGTCATACCCTTTTTTTGAAAATGAAAAAAAAAAAAATGTGATGACCAAAAAAATCATTCTTTGATTTTAAAGCATTTCAGCGGATGTTGTGACTGATTTTTGGTAAAAATCAAAATATCTTTTATTTTGTGTTTACAATTTCAATCCCAAGAGCATATCAAGTGACACCCAATTTCAAGGCCTGTAGATGATGGGGAGGAAAATCAGGTGATCGAGGTACCACGTGGATATCGAATGTGTCCAAAGAATTATATCCTCTCTCCTCCCCCACCCGAAAATGACATCACTTCCTTTTTTGTGTTTATGGTTAGAGGGATCAATTTTTTTTTATTAGAAATTTACCTATGCTGCTAAAATTACTAATTTTGATAAAATTAACCGTATAATTTTTTTAATTCAATTTAGACGGTCATTAATGTTTTTTAAATATAATTTTCAATTCATAATAATCTGGTTGTAAAAAATTTACAAATTGAGTATCGAGTGACATTCAATTTCGAGGCTAGTGGATCATGGAGAGGAGGAGCAGGTGCTTGAGATACCACGTGAATATTACTTATGTGAACGTCCACGAAGAAAGGGGCCTTTTGGAGTCATTTTACCAAAAGTCACTTTTTTTTAGATTTGGGACTCCAAAGCCCTAAAAAAAATCAATTAAAATGTACTCGAGATTCTTTGGACGCGAAATGAGCTCTTGAATCTTTTGTACAAGAATTTCTTCAAGTTTATGCAAAAAAATTCATTCATTTCAAAAACCTATTTTCAACCCTAAGGTCCCTTTTTTAATGAATGGTTACATATGATGAAAAAATTTATTTTTTTCCATGGAAAGGGCTTCACTTCATTTGTTCTTCTAGTTCGACTGATGAAATTATCAATTTTCATAAAAATTCATCGTATGATTTTTTTTCACTGAATTTAGACCGTCATTGATGTTTTTAAATCTATTTTCCAATTAATAATAATCAGGTTGTAGAAAATTTTACAATTTTTTGCGATAAAATTAGAAAAAATTACTCATAATATGATGTACAGTTTGTTCGAAAATATGTATTTGCACATAAATACACATAAATACACGAATACACACGTAGATAAAATGGTACATATAAAAAAAAAATACGATAAGTAATCATATAATCGAGTAACGAAATACATAACATCGAAAATTTCTTACAAAACAAAAGAAAAAAAGTAACATTGAAGTACGAGACGATCATTCCACGTGCAATTTTTGTTTACGTCATGAGACACGGTACAACCGTATGTAATAAAATAGGTACAAAATTAAAATCCGAAATTAAACGGCAACCTCAGTTACAACACGATATTTTGGCTGGCAATGGAGTATCCACAAAAATACGGGAGGGGGTAGGGGAGGGGGGCGAAAATAATTCGCGAACCGTTGACCGAAAACAATACAATATAAGCGTATCGTTGATACTGGAACGTAATGAAAATACACTCGAAAAATTATACGTTTGGAGTTGTTTTTTTTTCTGGTTTTTATTTTTAGAGCGCACGAGAGAGATTCGCGATGACGCTATTACACGCGATCTCCATCATAGTTTCATCTCGAGCTGGTCATTAGCTCGGAGACGATGTAGCTTTCGCTAAACTTGAGTAATCTGCGTGGTCGTATGGTTATTGATATCATTAAAAGGGGTGTGCTTTCGGGGAGGAAATGTGTTGTAACTGAGCAGCGCTTTGAAAGTGGTCCGAAATTGTCGGCTCATAACGTAATATAAGGCGAAATTGATGGCCGAATTAATCAACGCCAGGATATCGGCCACTTCTCCTAATTTTTGGTAACAGTCTCGGAAAAATTTCTCGCCGAAGATGACAGTTAATAAGCCTAATATTCCTTGAGGTACTTCGGTTACTAGGAATAATATCAACACTGCTAATAACATTCTGGTCGTTCGGTCTGTTTGCTTTTCTTTCTCGGCGTTTTTCGCGTTTTTCCTGTTCAAACTCGAGGTTAACTTTTGACGTCGTTTTTTCGTTTCTAATAAAGCGCACACTAGCCTGCGAAAAAAGGGAGTGAAAATTTTTACAAGATTAATGGTTGCCGAACGAAAAATACCAAGCGCGTACATAAATTATCGCTAGGTACTGAGCTATGTATTATAGTTTTATCTTGATGCCGAATCGACCACATTTGAATTTTACCAAAATATCGCAACTAGTCGTGATTTGTACCCTTTCAACGCTCAAATACTCCATTAATTTCTCACCGCCAGGCTCTCGCGTCCTGCTGTGTAACGTTAAAGTGTCTCCGGTAATTCGGATGCTATCAAATTGGATACCGAAACCGAGACCACTTCGCTACTCTAAAATTCAACCAATAAATACCGCAAAACTCAATTAAGTGAACCTAAATTCACCGCAGTCGTGTACATTTTAAATGCCATCTGTTTCTCTATCTTCTTCGCGTCAATCTCGAATCAACCGAGTCTCGGTTTTTGGTACATTACCCGAAACAAAATGCCATAAATATTACTAGATTGGTTTCCGAATACGAAAAACAAGATGTTTACTGGGTCCGAAAATGGTATGAATTTTATTTAATAAGTTTTCCAAGTACAGGAAGGCAGGAATTTTGGGCTAAATTCAGAAAAGTTTTTGAAATCTCCTCATTTTTTTTTGGTTTGTATATACCTAATTTGGTGTCTGTTCAAAAAATCCCTCCGCGGAGGATTCCTGCTGAAATTGATTTTATGATTGATTCTTATTCTGGAAACTAAAACAAATTAATTTTGCTTCGCGTTTCGGGTGTCAATTTTTTCTCTCTCCGTTCGTTTTTGCCAAGGCTCAACCCCCCCCTTCCCATCAGGGTATCTAACGGGTAGTGAAAGTAGCGAAAAAGTAATGATTTGAAAACCCGGTCATGCCGGTTGTGGAAAAGTAGTGAATTCAGACGAAAATTTGAAAAAAAAGTAGTAAAAAAATGAAAAAATTCCAAAGACGCGAAATTTATTTTTTTAAATTTAAAATTCAAAAATTGTTCATTTTTCATTTATTACATTTAAAATAAAGATTTTTTTCTAATTTCATTTTTTTTTCTCTAAAAAATTTTGATCGTTTTTTTTGTACGTTGGAAAGAGAGTCGATTTGGGGGGGGGGGCGTACAAATTGAATTTTTTTTTTTTTAAAAAAAAGTAGTGGAAAAAGTAGTGATTTTACAAAAAAAAAAAAATCAGTTAGATACCCTGCCCATCGACGAGTCGTAATAGAAATATTTTCAAACAAGAGTGTTATTCCTCAACACTTGATATTCATTTTCATTCTGCATCAAAATCCATTTCATTTTTTTGCAAGCGTTTTCTCTTTTCTCAACATTGGGAAGGGGTATAAAGGGTCATTACTAAAAAAAATGAGCGAATATTTGGACTTAATGTCCTTTTGAAATCTAATAAACGACACGTAAATTTATGTGTTACTTCACTTTTCCCATTTTTTTGAATTTTTACCAAAATTGAGGACCCCTGAACCTCTTGGGTAACAGCATTTGAAGCAAACTGTACATTTCAAATTTTTCGAGGGCTCCAAAAATATCAAAATTGAAAGAAGTAAAAATTTGAATTTTTTATCCCAGCAAAAATATGGATTATTTGGTTATAATTTTGACGAGGTAGAAGTTCTCGTATTATGTGCAAATACCCTCAAATGTTTTTAAGAAAAAATATTAAATTTTGAACTCAAAATTGGTGAGTTTTCAAGGGTTAAGAAGCGTTTTGAACCCTTCCCGCTTCGTATCCATCCCACCTCACCCCTCAATCATATTGCCACTCTTGAATAAAAACAAATGGAGGAGGGAGGGGAGGTTAAGTGGTATGAATTGAATACCTATCACCAATTTACATAGGTAATATGACTATTTTTATGCACAGAACGCACGGTTTGGTTCAATTTTACTCCTAATATGACTTTTCCCCAAACATCCTTCCATCAGAACTTTCTATTCCTTTGCTAATCGTCGTACAAAAAATTTTTCATGCAAAAAATGTTGTAATTTGTAAATTGAGTAGGTATAGAACAAAAAAGTACCCAAATCCAAAGGAGATGGATGGAAAACCCCGTATTTTAAAAAGGGAGGGGGTGGATTTCTCATAAAAATTACTTAGGCGTCTGGGGGTGGTAGCACATGGGGCTTACTCAGGGGATCTCCCTCGACAGTTTTCCGCGATGAAAACTTTGCTGGACAAAAGTGTTATTTTTTTTAATATTGTGTCCACCGTTTTTCAAAAGTCTAGTTTTTTTTTTGTAATGAACCGATTTGCTTGTAAACAGGATTTATTTTTTTGCTCTTCTAAACATTATCGTACCTTAGGAGTCATATCCAACCGAAAATTGGTCATTCGAAGTCCCATAGAATACCATTTTTCAAGAAAGTAAAATTTAAATGTAATCTCCGATTCGTAAAATCAGTAAATGAACCGAACTACTCAAAAAAGTGGTTCTTGGAACTCAACTCTCTCCATTGCACCCGCTCAAATGTCGACCCAATTGATTTTTCCTTCCCCCGAAAAAAATACAATTTCAATTTCTAGAGCATTTTTTCGTATTTGAATTGTGACCTTTTCGTCGAGTTGACTCGTAAAATACAAATTATTTTGAAATTAGTCAATGAACGCTAGAGAGCACTCGCCTTAAAACATCCGATGCGGTCTAGGTACCGACGTCGGAAAAAAAATTATTTCGAAGCCATGAAACAGGGTCATTATAAAATTAAAAAACTGGAAGTACGCTTTCGAAATACACAATTGCCTTTGGATAAAATTAATATCCGTTTTATGCAAAATGAATATCGGGTTAACGGGTCGGGTCACTTGTACTATTCCTATTATGTCCTACAAGTATCCCAGCTCTTTTTTTTACCTTTTTCACAAGGACCACGTGAAAATGTTTTTTTTTTTTTTTTTTTTTAGAGAGAATAACTTTTTATTGGTATTTTTTTTCCTCGACTAGGGTTTTTCTCGGCGTTTTTGCCAGCAGAATAAAATTCTGAAATTTCTTCGCGTTTTTATTCGCAACTATTTGGAATATTTGCCAAGCTTTGTTACGTAAATGTGTCGAATTCGGGTGGACGATTTCGCAACGAAATTTTTTTCAAGATGTAGATACGCGTATCGAAATATTGAAAGTATTTAAGAAGAGAATTTATTGTGCTCGTCACGTATTGTCTGAAAGATCGTTGAGAATTTTACGCCAGACCGAAAATTCTACGATGAAATTTTTTCGCCGACCTTTTTTCGATTGTTGGCGATGACTAGAGATACTCGAAAGTGAAACGAAATGTTTATAAACAAGCGAGGATGAGCTTTAATGTTCGGAAGCACGAAGTGTTGACAGGTAGAATGAAATTTAAGTCTTGTATTCGAAAGAGTATTGTATTCTTTGTTTGTTCCCTTGCTTTGCTTTATTCTGACCGTGAGTTATTAATTTTCTCAGAATGGAAGTTTGAATTCCGACGAAAAAATTCGTGCGTATGCGAGATCGAAATATGCATGATATAATCGCTCAAAGTGAGCCAACTTTTTAGGCAAAATTTGTTTACATCATGTTGCCAAGCCAAGCGATTGTTTCAATAATGAAAAATTTATTCGATCTCATTAGTAGTGAATTTCGTAAAATAAACTGTTATCATTATTTTTAACTTGGAATTTTTTATCTCTTTCTTAAAAAATTGAATTTCATGATATACTTAATTTTAACAAGACGAAGGAAAGGGTGTGGGCTGCCGAAAAAATTTTCATTTTTTTCTGATGTTTATGAGGAAATTGGTTGAAAATTTTTTTAAAAAAACTGAATTGAAGGCCGGATCTCTGCTTCCAAGATGGAAAAAACTTGAAAAAAATGATTCGAGAACACCATATCTTGCTTTCAAGTGCTCTAAAAAAAGTTCTTCAGCCTAAAAAATTTTGAATTTCCGATTTTGGATTCAAATTTTTACCTAGTTACCTACTAAGGTTCGATGATATTTTTTATGTTGATAAAATATTTAGGGGAAAATGCTAATAAAATTTTCACATTCGTATCTAAAAGATGAATAATTGAATATAGTTTATCTCGTGTATCAGAATCAAATACTGAAATTTCGATAGTCTTCGTAGCATAAAACATGAAAAATTTGCATCTTGTAGTACGAAAATTGCAAAAAAGACGAAATTTGTATCCAGTTTTGATAACAGACCCGTGATAACAGAAACACGTCTGAAATTACTCCCACAGTTCCTCCAGATTCACTGTTAGAAGATAAAACCTTCATGTGAGCTCTTTCGCAGCAAACGATAACAACTACGTGTTACTTTAACGCTTGAGAATTTTCCTTGATGTTTTTGTGTCATAATAACGAGACATCTTACATCCTACTACAGCTTTCCAACTCATTCGATTTCAACTGAGTACTTACAGAATAGGTACCTATCGTAGCAAGTCAAAGCTCATTAAAATAATTTTGCTTGTTATTCGTAAAATTCCCTTCGTTTAATGATCTCACCCCGAGTTTGAGTTTTTTTTTTTTTTATTGCGAATTTGTATTCTTACTTCGAGTAAAGGTCTATTTTATGTGTCACGTTTGAAATTTAATTTGTTCGAATTTTTGTTGAATCATGTAATCAAAATTGATGACACGAAATAGTCTCGTGGAAAGATTTACTACGTTGGAAAGAAATGGAACAAGTAGAGAGGGCAGAGCTGTTGGATGTCACTTCAAAGTCCCTCTGAATATTTTTCTGTATCTTTTTCAGTTCAATTTCGAACTTATAACTTTTTTCAAGTCATTGTTTCATTTGAAAAAAAAAAAGATACACAAACACGTCTCTTACTCATTTCATGATATTTTTTCCCTTTAAAATTTTACGATGACTTTTTTAAAAAAATGTAGAATTTTATACGCAAACTTTTCTAAAAATTGAAGAATTTTCTGAAAATTAGTCGATGTTTCAAAACTGTATATTTGTTTAAAACATGAACGATTTTTTTGAGGGTAGGATAATTTTGAAGAATTAGAATGAAGTTGTCTCCAATCTGAGTTTAATTTTCTAAGAATAGATGATTCTCTAACCTTGGCACAAATTTTTCTGCGCCAAAAATTGAATGATTTTTCAAAACTTGGACAATTTTAGAAAAATTTGATGCAAGGAGGTACCTATGCATGCATCCAAAAATAAACGAATTGTTCCTCAATTGAACGATTTTCAACTTTCAAGAAATTTGAGACATTCCTAAAACTTGAAACAATTTCTAAAAATTAGGACAGATTTTTCCATTTTTACGGTGATTTTCAAAAGTTGATTGTTTTTCAAAAAATTGAACATTTCTCAAACTTTATTTGATGTTTTTCTTTAACCAGACGAATTTTTCTACAAATTGGACGGGTTTCCAAAATTCAGAATGATTTTTCCCATACCCTGTAAGTGTAATTTTTCAAAATTGGGTCAATTTCTTTTTCGAATACCTTGGACATTTCTCTAAAAATTTTGGGTCTCCCATAATTTGAACAGTTTTCTAAAAATTTGAAGTTTTTCAATATCAAGCATGTGGAATTGTGGAATAACTCCTGAAGAGGTGAGAGGTAGAAGCCTAGAAGGTCAGGAATTTTTATGGGCTGTTTTAGAGTCCCGAGTAACATTTTGAACTGTTTTATACAAAGTTTGATTATCAATTGCTGAGTTTCTCTTCTTAATGGGGGGAGGCTCTTTTATCTTATTTTGAACAATTTCCCCTAAATTTAATTTTTTTTTCAAAAATTGAAGGATGTTCCAAAAATTGAACGATTTTTTTTTAGCATTGACGACAATTTTTCCAGGATTCTTTTTTGAAAATTTTCCGTTAGTTGACAAAATGATTTTTTAAAAAATCGAAAGTACGTCTTTCCAAAACTTCAGATATTGCTTTCAATATAGAATATTCGGCTTTTCAGTGAGTTTTCACTTTGCTTAGCCCTCCCTGATCCATTCTTTCAAATCCTTCTATGCAGTAGTCCTACAATTTTCTTTCACAATTTGAAAATTAGGTATTCTAAAAATAATATTGATTTTTATGAGAATTTGCTCACCTGAGGCTCAGCACCGTCAACGCCACCGATGGCGTCAGCTTGAACAGCACGCTGTATATCAAGAAATTCAAATCCTTGATGAAATTCTGTTTGACGATTTCACTCATGGTGACCACATAAACGGTGGTATTGGTACCAATGGTGTGATTCTTCGTTTGGAATCCGTTATCGTCCAGCAGTTCGATAACAGGCATCACATTAAAGGACAAGAAAACCGGTATGCACAGCAAAGGGCACAGTATGTATCCGGCGACCACGGCCACATACGTCGTATCCATATTACACCAGTCTCGATTCTTTTGCGGATAAGCGACCGCTATATATCGCCAAACGGCCAACACCACCGTAAGCCATATCGAAATCGTATGGAATACTTGCGAGAAATTTGAATGCCATAGCACCAGCATCGCCCATCCGTAGGTATATCGGTCTTTGACCGAATGAGTGGTCGGTCTAAGGTACGTATGCATCGTATACGGAATATATTCCAGCAATACGGCCAAATCAGCGATGGCCAATCCGGTCAGTACAACGTTGGTCGGAGATATCATGTCTTTTCGCGTCAGTACGACTATATTTATTAAATTAGCTATCGATCCCATTACACATATAATTAAACTTGCGTAACCGTGTATATTTTGAGCGTAAATTTTCTGAAAGGTCACCAATTCGGTACCGCATAGCGGCGGAGTCGAATCGTTGTTCATTTCGACTCTGGACGTTCTGCGTTCAAAATCGAGAAAAAATCATCCTGCGTGTTCTGTAACAGAAGAAGAAAAATAAAACGTAAGAGACCGGAATAAGGATTACGTTGGTACTTTTGCCGAGAGGGACTCAATTAACAAGATATATCGCGTCGGAGCCAACAATAGCTTTGAAAGTTCGGCCAACAGGGTACCAAGGGAGAGGGTAACGTTTGAGCCAAACGTATTGCGAGCTCAAATCCGATCAATTTGTGCGGCCAATTGGAATACTATCAATTAAGCAGATGTCATTTTTAACCGGCTATCGTGCTACGCTTTTATCACGCGACGTAGTAATTCAATTTGTTCATTTGCTCGGCCACCGCACAACGCCAGTTGGCTTATTTACAAGGAAAACGCGGACGCTGCGACGGTTGATTTTAAACGATTCTTCGACGATTTGCCATTCGTTTATTGTCAAGTTGCGAATTAGCTGTGTGATTGTGAATTTTTACAAATTGGTCTTAAGATTGATTTTTACGACGACGAGAAATTTTTTGGCTGGAATTTGCTCCTAGGCTGACCAACGAGTCATAAGAGTCATGCAAAAGTCATACTTTAGGCCAAAACTTTATACTTGTTCTTCATTTTCTTTCTGTTTATAAGGTCAAAAATATATCCGCTGATAAAATGTTTTTTAAATACTCATTTTTTGCTTTTCAAACTTACGTTTTCAAAAAAATATTGCCCGAGCGAAGCAAGAGCAATATTTTTGTCAAACAGTAACTCAAAATGTTTTTAAAAAATTGAAATAAAGTATTTATTCCGTCTCATAAAATCACATTTTTTTCAAGCCTGAGTCCTCTTCGTTCGGACTTCGGACTTGAGGTTCTATGGCAATTGTGGGTCTGGACGAGAACAAAAAAATACATTTTTTGCTTTTACAAAATTTTTTGAAGAAATTTCGCCCTTGCTATGGAGCCTAAAAAACTGAATATGTATTTGAAAATCTTGATGATGATACAGGTCAGCAAAAAATTTTTTGCTCTGTCTGGGTTTTAATGCTAAAATTCTGATTCTGGACCTCAAAATACATCACCTTGCTCAATTCTGGTTTCCAAAGTTTGCTTTGGAGCGGGGTGGGGGGGGAGAACTGATTTTTCAAGAGCAATAAATCTGAATAATGAAAAAAATTGAAATATTTTTGACCAATCTTATAGAAAATTTCACGGCGAATCGAATGGCGCAAACCGCAGACCTCTATCTCTTTTTTTAAAAAAGTTACAGCTCATTCTTTTTAAAGTTCTGTGAAAAAATCGCTTTTTTTGTACCTTGCTCGCGAAAAAGTGAAATTTCTGAGAAAACTAAGGGTTCTAAGGCCATAATGACCATAATGAAAGTTGTAGAGAATTAAATTTCCTATCGGTTAGAACTAGTGAGATTTTTTCAGGAGGCATAGTTTTGAACATATTTTCGAGTAAAGTTAAACATTGATGGAGAAAATTGAGAAATGAAACGAATTTTTTTTTCTTTTTCGTGATTTTCTCTAAAAGTGGGAAATGGATTGAAAGTTTAAATATCGTAATTTCAGCCTGATTAATGTCTGAACCCATGTTTCTGAGTTTCTGAACCACAGAAATAAACTTTCAACTGATTTTGATCCCACGTCTCCGAAAAATTTTATTGCTCATATCACTGAAAAATAGTCAGAATTGCTGCACTGTAAGAAATTGGTGAAAAAATTCTAGAAAATCAGTGAAAATTGTTTGAAAAGTCGAAAAAATTATTCGAAATTCTTTGAAATGTCAGCAAAAATCCGCTGAAAATCATAGAATTTCAACGATTTTCTCTGCACCGCAATTCTGAAATTTTTTTGTTGTGATTTTTCATAATTTAAAATCAGAGAGTAGGCAAGAAGACGTAGACGTCATTAAGATCAGAATCAACTTACCTCGCCTTAATAAGATTGGAATCTTGAAAGAAAAAATCCAAAGAATAAAAGATTCATGTTAGATGTTACCCTTGAGAAAATGTAGGAATATGGGAGGGAATGGAGAGGGTAAAGGCTGCAGAACATGAATTTGGAAATATTTTTTCTTTTGAGGAGCAGAGATCAGTAGAGGGAGGAAATTCCGATTTTTAACCCCCTTCCCTCGCTTTTTTTCCCATGCAGATTCAGACATATTTCACATTGAATAAAAAATTTTCACTTATGACTCCTCGAAAAAATTACCTCTCATGTCCATCCCCTTACACCTTGAGCAAACATTTTTGCTAAATTAGAATTCAGACTTAGGATGATGAATTTTCACAAATATTCTAGATCGATGTTGAAATCATGTGGAATTTTAGTCATTTTTGGAGGTCTCTTGGCTCAGTATGTGCCCTGCTAAAAATATGAATATTTTTGACGATGAAAAAATCAACCCCTTCACTTGTTCTGATCACTACTTGAAAATTTGTGAGTGAAAAGTTTTGAAAATTTGATAAAAGTTGTTCAAAAAAAATCGAAAAATGAGTAGAAAATAATTTTTGTAAAATTTTTACCTTTGGTGGACAGACGAAGTAATCAAGAGATCATTAATTTCAAATGAGCGTGTCCAAATTGGATTTTTAATTTTTCCAAGAATGAATCGTGATTTGAGAAATTTTTACAAAAATTACATTAATTTTGACTTCTTATTATAATAAATTTCGTTTCAAAAAAACTAAAAAAAAGGCATAAAAAATTTAATCTCCTCTTTTGAATTTATCACTTGTATCCACAATGCAGAAATTGCTACCAAAAAGTCATACTTTTCAGTTTTTCAATTTAAATGTTATTTTTCAGTCCTTCCTCTCGCCTTAGTTTATAAAGTTATGCAACCAGAAACGCAGATTTTCTGATACGTGTGGTTTTTTTCCTCTCACTGACGAAGCCGTAGATATGCTATACAATAGAGGTTAAGGCTAAATGGCCCTATAGCTTTTGTACAATTTTCTCTTTTCAAAACACCATCATACCGTACAAAAAGTTCGCCGACGAGCTTTTGTATACACCGAACAATGAAAGAAAAAGCCAGTGCCTTGGAAATTTGTTGTTATCATTTTGCTCAACTTTTTAAACACGTTTCGCGGTTCATTTCGTTGGGTCTTCGGTGCCCTCTTCTACTCCTCCCATCTTTACCATTCGTTTCGCCGCGAAATAAAGACGTCGCGAGTATACCCAACGTTTTGTAAGACGCGAGTACATCAAGTCGTAATTTCCACTGAATATTCGAATCGTCTTTTATCCCCAACTAAAGTCTATGGGTACTTGAACGCGGCGTGGTGCGAATTCCAGCACAGCCCCTGGAACGAGTTAAATTTTCCTTCTTTTTTGAGTTTATAAAATTTCACGACTCTGTTCTTTGTAACTCTTTAGCGTATTTTTTATTTTATATACAAGTTGCGTCGTCGTAAAAATGTCTTTTATTACGTACTGTTGTGTGCATATAAAGAAAAATATGGCTACCAGAATGGTAAAATAATAATCCCGAAATTGTACCGTAATATGTACGGTTATACGTGTGTATAAAGTTTTATGGATATGATGAAATTGTTCTTTTTTAGTGTGTGATACGATTTCTGAAAGGAGTGTGAGTTTTTAGGTAGGTTTTCAACACTTTTTTTGTTTTTCTATGGCTGCTGTTATACAGAACGATTATTACTTTGTGCATGATCATTTTTTAGCAGCTGAACCTTCAATATGAAAGTTGGTGTGAAGCAATATGTAAAGGATATCCTCGAAATATTTTTAGTTTGGCTTCTATATAGAGCTCTTACCTCTTCCTAGAGGTTGATCATAAATTTTGAAAATTCAAATTTTTGGAGTCGATTTATCCAGATGAGTGAGGGATAGAATTTTAAAAAAGCCTTATTTTGAAAGTTCATTCAATAATACTGTTTTGTGTCTAATTGACTTTTTCCATCAGAAATATTCTTGGAACCTAACTATCATATTTTACGACTCTTTCTGTCTAACAAAATCACCTACGTACGATTTATTAAATTTATACTTCGAAGAGGGTGCAAATAAAGATGAGATCATATCTTAAAACTGAGTGGAAATTTGATATTTGCGTGAAGAATGCATCGCCAGGTATTGTTGAGAAATTTAAAAATATTGATTGAAATTTTAGGTTACGAGGGATGAGTGATCTAATCACAAAACTGAGATGAAATTCGAACTTTGCATTCTCAAAAAAATTACACACGATTTTCATTGAAAATTTTGAAATTTTGATTCAAATTTAGGTGTACGGAAGGGGCAGAGGATATTAATAAAAATGGAAGTTGAATTAAAATTCAAACTTCTAAAAATCTCTTCTTCAAGACAAATTTTTTTAACCATTTTCAGCAGATTCCTTTTTAAAGAGATTGAAAAAAATCGTTGCAGGTTTTTCATTTTTAGGACGAAAATGGTTTGTAAAAAATTATAAATTGACATTGAAAGATTTGGAGACAAATGCTGAATACAAATATGCTTCTCAAAAAAGTTCAAAGGGAAGAAAGACGTTTTGGACCAGAATAAATTTTCAAGGTCCTTCAAGTTCTATTCAATTTTGACAAGGGCAGGCGGGATTCTAACTTGAAGTAAAATTTTACAAAAATGAATAAAAAGTACATCATGAAAGATCTCCATATCGAAAATTTCCGGAGCTCACATTCATTTCTCGAATTTTGGCCGATTTTCAATTCTATTTTCAACCTCTCGAATCGATTGAAAGTGACTTCCAGACGTTTCGAAGCCTCCAAAAACTTTGAAATTTTCAGCATGGAAAAAACCATAAAGATGGTTCATTAGAATTTGAGAATCCAAAAATTCAGTTTACCCATATCGGTGTCTTGTTTAATCAATGAAAGCATAATTTTCTCAACTTCACCCACTTAGATTCCCAGAATTGATTAGAAGTGATTTCAAGACGTTTTGAAATTTCTAGGCGAATTTTAACATGGATATGTTTTTTCTTTTGGGGTGGAAGACCATTCCAAAATTTGTGAGACCTTATTTTGAGAGACCCTATTTTTTAATACGTTATTTTGCGTGACGCTGACTTTCAAAAACTCAAAAATTTTCAAAAACTTGATATCAGAAAATTAAAAATAAAATGTTGAAAAGAAAAAACATAGATAACTACATAAGTATATCATCAACATTTCCTATCAGAGGAAACTTTATTTTCATTTTATCTAATTTTTTCCGTCTTTTCGAAGAATTTTTTGGCCAATGAATTAAAATTTGATCCGTTTGTTTGAGAATTTTTGAAAATTGTGTTTTAATCGATCAAGTTCTTGGGTGAGGTACTTGTTTAAATCGTTCAGGTTTTCAGGTGCCCAAGTTCAGATGTGTCATTTTTAAAGGGGTTTTCAATGTTGGCGAATTCCAAAATTTTCTGGAGGCTTCAAAACGTCTTGAAACTATTTTCAAGCTGTTTGGCAGATCAAAAATAGGATATAATTCCAAATTTCTTCTTCTTTCGTTGATTAGATTGAATTTTCTTATTTTGAAGACGATGGGACAATTTTAAAATTTCGAAAGTTCGTCGAAATTCGAAAAAATTAATTTCAACGTTTGAAATTTTGAATGTGTGGTTCTTTCATGACATATCTACTTTCAAATTACTTTTGTTTCAGCCCGAAATTTCACCACTGAATGGAATTTTTCTTTGGTTAGTAGGCCTCTTGGTAATCATTATACTTCAATATTTTGTATGGCAACGAAATAATGCGGGATTCTGAAAATTTTTCCATTTTTTTGATATTTTTTTGTAGGGGGAGGAGGGGGAGGAGGAGGATTTTCTACTTTATACTCCAAAAAAAATTATTAGTTATGAGGTGAAATTTTCAAAGAAGAGATACCATTTTTGCTCTATGAAAAATTTATCTTCTTACCTAAAATATTTTTTTCCTCAAGAACCTCGCATAAGACTAATTGAAAATTTTCATTCATTTTTTAAAAAATTGAATGAACAGGTAAAATATTAAATTCTATTGTAAAAGTTTCCAATTTCCAGGTCCAAAAATTAATCTGCCGATTTAGAAAAAATAAATAAGTATAAGGCATATTGAAAATATGACGTACAGGACATTTCGCTACCTACTATTTAAATTTCTCCTCAATTCGGTGAAAGGATTCACTGCTGGATATAAACCCACGGTACCTACTTCGTGTCAGCGAAACAATACCACGACGCCACAGGTTTATCTTTTCATACGTCAAAAATGAACTCGTTTTCGCGATCCTACTCAAATTATTATAAGAAAGCTTGTGAAAAGCCACTTACCAGATGTGGCACTAAGTTGACACATGTCGTTGCAATTGCCAACTAATTCTTGGGGTCAGTGAAGAAGAAAAAAAAACATACCAAGGAAAGCAATAGAATTTCTCGAGGATACCGACCTTTATGAAAAAGGCGACTTGGCTATATCAAGTTTAAAATGATTTTAAAACTTTGTTGAATGGCATATGTCAACATGTCGACATCTGGTGTTGAAATTACATACGACGATGAATTGTTTGCTGCGGCTCAAAAACTGTCATCAGGTAAAGAGCGTGTTTAAAAGTTGCCTAACTCGGTTCCTGCCCTCGGGTGAGGTAATATTACATAATACATTCGTGAAAGGCAACTTTTTTTTGGTGGGAAAAATAATTTACAAAGAGTTTTAAGTGAATTAAAAATTGCACAAATCGTAATATAACGTTAATAAACTGTATCTTGGGAGTGAGCGAATTCGGCACAGTTTGCAACTTGGCTCGAATTAAATTCGAAAAACTTAGCGTTCCTGAGCTCGTGTCCCAATGAAGCGTTAAAATAAATGTATTAATTATCATAGCCTTTTTTTTTATTCGCCATTTTTCTGGATGTGAAAAAAATTCATAACTGGCAAGTACCTCGCGCGAATTTCATTAAAAGGCTTTATTATGTAGTCATCAAACAGGCGACGACGATAAAAAAAAAAGTACACCGCTTCTTCGGCTCCGTCTTCATACCAGCTCGACTTTTCATTACTGTACGCCGTATACATAAAATGCACATCTATCTTCACACACTCTCATACCCATTTATCCAAAACGACCCATATCAATTACCCTGGCCTCGCATAGTCGTTCGCTTTAACGGTTCATTTGAGAAAGAATGTATCGCGAATTTGTCAACAGTGTAAACATCGATCAACCCAGCCAACGCAAAGGGGCCGCGCTGGTCGAAGCTTATAAAAAATGAACCCCGAAATCGCAAACGAGTAATGACCGATTGTCTAGAAAACTCGTCATTTTAATTTTCTCGTCGACCGTAAAATGACTATTATAATTGAAAATCTCCGCCTCCGTCAAGGTGCGTCCCTCTCGCAGGATGTTCGCTGAAATCGAACTTTTCGACAGATTAAGATTAATGACCATCGTAAGGTCGATACGAGGAAGCAGGGTGGTTTCGCACCTAAAAAAACAACTTGCTGGAAAGATAAAAAGAGCTTCGGGCTATTTTCAGAGCTGACTGAAAGCTTTGAATATTAAAATGAAAGTTATAATGTTTGGAAAAAAAAAACGTGATTAATTTTCTCTCTTTCGCTCTTCATTAAAGTCGATTGATAGGAGTATTTCTGGATGATACTTTTCGCTGACGCTCGTTTATCGTTGTAGTTTTACTAATTTATGGTCGTTTTTCGAGGGGTTGATTCGAGCGAATCTTTTGCGAACGATGAAGGGTGCGTTTTTTGGGTATGCAAATTTTGGTCTTAATGAAGGGTAACGTGTTGTTTTTCCAAGAGTTGTATTTGGCATGAATCAAAGTTGTCATGGAAAAGAAAGTGGAAATGGAAAGTTTCCGTTTCCGATGGAAAATTTTCGACTCTTAGATGTAATTTTAGTCAATTTTTTCAAACATGAATGATAATTTGAAAAAAATACCTTTCGAATTGATATTTCGATAAAATGCATTCTGTGTATTAAAAAAAAAGTTTTTCTAGTAAAATTGATGAAAATGAATTTTTTACTTAATGTAGGCTTTCTGGCATTTCCTTACATCATTTTAAGCTATTTTGGAGCCTCTAGCAAAATTTAGATTTTCTTCAGTTCATTCGAGTTTTTTCAAAAATTTTTACCGAAATTTTACTCAGGCAGTTTGAGAAAAGTACCTAGTCATCTTTCCTCGAAAGGTTTGACCAAAAAATGACCTTTTGTTACCATTGTTGCTCTAAAATTGAAGATTCAGGAAAAAACTTGAACAACATTCTATGATCATAAAATTAAATCACCACATGGCAGATCCGTTTTTGAAACCGGTTCAATGGGTCGTCACCAGTTACATATTAACAACCCTTACAAAATTGAAGGCATACGTACAAAAAATGTGCCTATGGCCAAAATCCATAATTTCAAGTTTTTCGTGTAGATATTTTGAAGTTATGAAGTTTTTTGGAAATAATATAACCGGTTTCGAACCTCTGAACAGGTTTTAAAAACTGATCTGCTCTGCCAGTTGTTTCAAGTTTTTTTATTCATCTCGAATTTTGTAGAAACCAAGGAACTGGGGGCAATTTAACGAACCAGTTTCAAAAATACGTACCGTACCTCCTTTGAATCCCCTTGGAGTTTTGTATTAACTTCGTCAAAAAAAATTATAGATTTTTCTGTTAAAACCTTCCACAAAGTCGAAAATTTTCAAACACTATGGTGTGACTTTTTTGAAAAATTGTTCTAACTCAAATCGAAATTGTTTTCAAATACCAAATAAAAAGTCGTCTTTTTCGTAAATTTAGTCGTTAAAAAAAAAATGAAACCTTATAATTTGCCTTTCTTTGTTAAATCAGAGACGTAGCCGAGTGGTGAAAGAGAATTTTTTAAAAATTGAGGTTTTTTCCTTTTACGGAAAATTTTTTAAAAGGATGTGTTGAGGGGTGGTTGGGAGGGGGTCCGTAAAAATGGTGTCACAAAAATTAATTATTCTTGGCCTTTTGTCCTCATAGCAATGTAATACTTTTTGGAAATATCGCAAAAGTCCTCCAAAGACAGTGCATTAATAAAGCTTTTATCGAAAATTTCATAACAATTCGTTCGATATTGGATGAGAAATTGCGATTCTAAATTTTACTTATTGATAACAAACGAAAGCATACCCACCCTTAATTCAAATTGAAATTTTTTTCAAATACCAAATAAAAAGTCGTCGTTTTCGTAAAGTTAGTCGTTGAAAAAAAAAATGAAACCTTATAATTCCTTTCTTTGTTGAATCAGAGACGTAGCCGAGTGATGCAGGAGCATTTTTAAAAAATTGAGATAACTTGAGTAAGAAGTTTACAATTGGGGAAAAAATTAGAAACAGAACAATTTTTTCATTTTTTTTAAATTTCTTGTTGGAGATGAAATTTACAGCATCATGTAAATCACTCCTAACATTGGTCCTTCATTTTCAAACATTATGGAAAAAATTACATACTTTGTTTTCGTAAAAATTGAAAAAAAATATTTTAAACTCTTTCCTTAAATTTTTTGCTGCAGCTTTTATTCTTTTTCACTCAGAAAAATTATGAAATTGATCTGAGCTAAAATCATTTTAATGAATAAAAATCTCAAAAAATCACTCATATAGCTATTGAAAAAAAAACAGGCTGATCTGAGTTCTCATCAAAATGTTTCCGGTCAATTACAGAGTGGCTCACTTGAAAATGTGCTATTTTTTTCATTATTGCTTCGAACCTTATAATTTTACGTGTTGGGTAGAGGCGTTTCTTCTGTACCTACCTTACGATTGATTTTCCAAGTAAGGTTTCTGAACCCAAAGTGAAATTTTGAGGCCAAATAAAAATAAATCGAAAGTGCATCATCAAAGAAAATTTTGTAAAAAGCTGAATTCGAAGTGCTGAAAAATTCCAATTTTTTTTAGAGACTCTGAAACGTTTTGAAACTTCTTCCAATTGATTCAGAAGGTCGAAAATGAAGTTTATTTCAAATTTGAGCTGTTTTCATTTTTTAGATCAGATTTTCATCATTTTCAGAGTGATAAAGTAATCTTGGAATCTTGAAATTCTCCAAAATTCATGATATTATAAATTATATATTTTTACTTGAAATAAGTACACTCTTTGGTGGGTCATTCTTATGTACCTGAATCTTCGTGAATGTCGAAACTGAGTTATCACTGGAAAATTTTCTATAATATTTTTAAAAATTTTGGAGGAATGGAAATCGTATTCGAAATGTTTTGGTTTATAGGCTTAATTTTAAATCAAAAATACAAATCTGAAGTTACCTTTCTCCCCCCCCCCTTTCACACAAACCCTAATTTCCTGACTTTCAGCCTTATTCCCTACGAAATAGAAATTTTTGAACCATATTGAAGCACACACTACACAAATTCTTTTAAACCAGATGTTACAAAATGACCTAATACTGATCCTACGCACCGTTCTCCCCTTACTTCCGCCCACTCTAAACCTGCAACTCTGATGAATGTTGGTTTTCCACACTGGAAAGCAAACGCTTCAAAAACATTTAGACCTTAGACGCTGGCAACCACTGAATTATCCGTTCGAGTGATTTTCTTTCATACGAAAGCGGTAACAATTTAGCGTAAATATGATTCAAGGAACCGAACACGGTTTAAAAGTAAGATGTTAAGTTATACCGTCTTAATCCCGGTATTTGAAATTAATATTTTCCCGGGGTATAAAATCTCGAGATCAGTGATCTCGTTGCCTATGGTTGTAAAACGAAATTTACGAGATATGAATACCAAATATGTGTATAGGTTCGTACGATGCATATAAAAAGAGTCAAATCTGTATCTGCTTTTAAGTTCACTCGAGCATGATTTTTGCTCGTATGTAAGAAAAGTACAGAAACGCAACCGAAGAAAATATCTGCGAGGAAAAAAGGTCGCAATCCTACCCCCAAAGGGTACCCAAAATTACGTATGGTTTATTGGCTGAAATCTAGGTACTCGATAATTCATCCGTACGATAACCAATGTTGGAAATAACAAGTACTATACAGAATAGTTGATTTATTGAGTCTCCGTTTCGCAGCTAGGTTTTTCGTTTGGCCACACCATACCTATAGTTACGATACACGCGAAACGGGATTAATTAAAAATATGAGAAATAGAATTTCTCGTGGTCCGGATTATCGTCGGTCTGCTTCAATTATGATTGTAAATTACGACCAGCGTCGCCTTTTTCTTAAAGCTGCCATTATTTTTCGGTGCTTTTTTAAATGGCGCAGACCTGCTTCAATTTGATAATAAGCCAACAAAGGCACCATTCTTCGTATAATGCGCGGCCATTTCATTTTATTACTTAACTGATGTCTTCTGACGTATGTTTCACTTTGAGCTCGCATTTTTTTCCCGTCCATCTCTCTCTTACTTTGCTACCTTTTTTCTCTCGTTTTTGCCACAAAAGGCTAAAAATGGCTATCCATTGTGGTCTGCTTTATGGACCAAGCTAACGGATTAACAGATAAGCAAATTTTTTACGTACGCCTGCTACGGTATATAAATGCCTCTTTTTACCCTTCTTCGGCTTTTTATTTATTTTTCTAACGTATCGTAAATACCGACTAATTTTTTTTCCTGCGTCTTTCGAGATCGCTACCTCATCAAGTCGTTCAGTCAATTTGGTCCAAATGTGGAGAAAGCCCTTGGTGGAAGTTAACGCCCATAGATGCGCTCTGGCCCGAGTTGGTATTTCGAACTCGTTTAATGCCAAGTACTTTCAATAAAAATAACAATCAAGCTAATAATCGTTGAGGAAAAAATGCTCGTATAGAATTAGATCCCAAATTACGTGATTGTTTTATAATCCGCGAGTAAGAGTCATTTTTCGATTTGGTTTTTGTCTCTCGTCCATACTTAGGAGGGATTGCTTCTGTTGTTTCGAGCTTTTAATGACGGTTCGTTGATGTTTTTTTCCCTCGAATTATTCGACGTCGACACCATTTTACAGCATTTTCACTTTTTTCACGTTGCTTTTTATCGCTTATCGCAATTGAATCGGGGATTTATGGACGAAATATCGTAAAATATATTTGTACTGGTGGAATACAATTGATTCGATGTGATGGTCGAAGTGGGATTACTTCGGATCGTTTGCGAACAATCCAACCTTCAAAGTGGAATCAATCGATTTAAAAAAAAAACAACGTTTATTTATGAATTTGGATTTGATTCAGAGCCAGAATGAACGAGGGGGAGGGGCTTGCACTTGAATGATGAAAAAATTGCATTTTGAGGTGATAAAAAATAGGCTGTTGCGGTTAATTTTTCGAATTTTAATGAATTTTTGAAAATTTTCAGCCAAAATTTGATGTATAGTTTTTTTTGGGCGAGGGGAATTGAAATTGGCTCCCTGAAAATTTTAATTTTTCAACCTAATTTCGTTATTTTCGGTCCTTTTGAACCTCCAACAAGTTTTTTTCCACAGTGTTGAGATGTTGAAATTGTAGTTTTTCCCAAATCAGCACCTAAAAGTTCCCACACTTTCCCATAAAGAATATTGAATTTTTCATGTTTTCCCTTCACTTTTTTCCTCGGAAATTTCATGTTTTTGTCAAAAAAAAAAACAACATAATTTTACTGCTCTTTTCGCTCCCATCAAGCAAATTTCCCATTTTCCCCTCGTTTCAATCAAATTTCCTTCAATTTCCCTTTTTTATCCACTTTTTTTCACTTGAAATTTACCATTATTTCCCAACACTGATACCAATTTTTATATAAATACTGAAAAATTCATAGAAAGTATTTCCTTCATTGGACCATTTCTCTCATTCAATTTGGCAAATTTCCCAGTTTACCCTTTTTTACCCAATTTCGCCCATTTTCCCCTCGAAAATTTCCCATATTTCCCACGTTATCCTCCATTTTTCCTAATTCCCCAATTTTTCTATTTTTCTCATTTTACCCAATTTTTTCCGGTTGCCTAATTTTTTTACTTGAAAATTCACGCATTATCCTCCATTTTTCCCATTTTTTTTATTTTTCCCATTTGCCTCATTTTTTAACTCGTGGAATATCTCCCTTATCATCCTCCATTTTCCCCATATTTTTCTCAATCCGATTTTTCTTTTTTTTACTGGAAAATTCCGACGATATGGAAAATTTCTCACAATATTCCAACGTTGATTTTGTAATTTTTTCAAAACGTGAGAAAATCAACTTGGTTGGATGTTAATAATTCAGTCCCACAGATGTCACTTAAAATGAAAATAATGTCGACTAAGGTGTAAAAAAAAAATCACTTCTCAAGATGGAAAATGGATTCAGTCGTCATTTTTATTGGGCACTTGATCTAAGCATCAGAACCATTCTTTCATTTTCAAAATCATTTTTCCTGAATAAAGCAGACGAAATCGACGTTTTGTTCCACCAGCCAAATAGAAAACACGGCGAGAATGAAAAATGAGTCTATTTTGTTATAATTTTGGACTTGAAAACAGTTCTTGTGCCAACCCTATCAATTTTTTGAAAAAAAACTTGCACTTCTTGAATTTTAAGTTAGGTATCTAATATCTATGTGTTTTATAAGCCTCCTCAAAATATTCTAAAAATTATATAAATTCAATAACAGGGAGTGTGTCCAATTAATGAATTTGAACTTCGAATTTTTTTTAATGCCATTTTGTCAGATACGGTTTCTGTTTCTTATCAACCTTGCTCCAAAACACATTCATAAAATGATCCAATGGGGAAAAAAGCAACCAGTATTTACTTTAGGATTATTTTTGAATTAAATATGTATTAGGTATCATTTAAAATATTGATCAATTGTTTTTATTTTATTTTTTGTTTCAGGTGAGTTCTTTACAAATTTTCATCATTGAAATAAGAAGTATTTGAGTAAGTAATTTTTCATGATTATTAGAAAATCCTTATTTTAATTTTTGAGTGAAAAAAATGTACTCGATGATTTCATTATTCTGGAATATTCATTCAAATGTCGTGTTATTTTTCTGTATGTGCTTGAGATCTATTTAGGATCTGTTGACGTTGCTACTTGAATTTGCCATTTTGAAGTTTTAATCAAGCCTCTGAAGTTGAAAAAAAACATACCTAATAAGGCAAAAATCACTGACCAATTTTCCAAAAAAAAAAAAATTCTGAACAATTTTTCATGCTTGAAAAAGTATACCAAATGCCAAAAATTCTAAAACTTTCGAATTAAAGTTCGTACCTGTGAAAAAAATCGAAATTGAGCTCAAATAAAATAAACCTTGTGTATTTAGGTGTCCACATAATATCAAATTACAAAATTTCCTTTTTCTCAGCTCCCTCTCCTCCTATCAACGAATCAGCTATCAAATCAAAAACAAAATTTTTCAGTTTTTTTCATAAACATATTGCCTAATAATTTCAGCAAAATTCCAATGCAAATTGATACAAATACTCGAAACTTATTCGTGTAAAATTTGCATCGAGTATTGATACAGGAAAAATATTGCATTACTTTCACGTTTGAAGCTGCTTAGAAATTTTCATTGACGAGCAACAACGTCTCGAGTTCCATTTTTCGGAAACACATTACTTACCCTACAATAATCAGATTACTTCTTTATACATATATTTTTTTGACATTCGCAAATTCCATCTTATTTAATCGAAAAAATATTCACCGAATAAATTCGAAATTCGACGGAGAAAAATTCTCAGCATTATTTTTCGTCGAAGAAAAAAAAACACGCCGCCGTGCCGCGCTTAAAAATTGTATAAATATTCTTTATTCGAGTATTTTCTATAAAAATCATCGAATGGTATTGACTCGTTCACAAAAAAACCACATACACGTTTCCTAATCCTACAAATACCTTATAAATACTTTTTAAAAGTTAACTTTAAATCAAATTTCGAATATTTGAATAGCAATTTACCAATAGAAAAAAAGTCGTATAAAACGTTGAAAAAATTTGTCGGCTCGAAAACTTTTTTTTTTGGTGGAAAAAAAATATACACCACTCGGTGGTATTTTTCATCACATGTACTTGACAGCGATGTAGTGAGGTAATAGGTAAAGAGGGGTTTATACACGTTAAAAAAGATTAAAAAGCTTCTTATTCGCCACCAAGCAGGAGGCGATGCGGCGATACGCTTGTTTATCGAATTTAAGCTCCGGTGAAAAAGTTTATCTCTTAAACTTACACCAACTTTCATCTCGCTCGTTTCCGCATACGTAGAGTCGCGGCGAAGGATGAAAAAAAACCATATTCAGAATACTTTAATACGCGACGATGACGACGATAACGACGACGACAACGAAAAAACAAAGCTGACAATACGTTTTTTTTTTTCTTCTTCGTCCATAAGGCGGATGTAATAAATCGAAAAACCTATAGTTGGTTTCACGTCAGACTACGTCTCTGCTGCGTTGTGAAAGCGTCGTAACTAGCGGGCAATAGTTTTTTATGTATTTGGAATATTAAGTCGACGATGTGCCTCTCCTGCTTTCAACTCCATTCGATACTCCGTTCAACCGATAAAGCAGAAAAAATCGTTTTTTATCGCGAAAACAAATGATTTCTTTAACCATTTACAATGAGATGTTCGCTTGTTTTCGATTTACTTCGGCGTTCTTATTATTCGTCTTTTCGGGTTGACGACTTTACGGGTACAAGAGAAAACGAGCTACAGAAATACGGTAACGAGAAATCGCTGACGATGGTGTCTTTTCGAAGTGTATCGTAGGTGTAGGTGGTGCTGTTTTTTGGATACATTCGATTCGCGAATTCGGATCATCGTTCTGTTAATGACCTCGAAGCCAACTTGCGGATGTCGAGATTCTCCGAAATATTACAATTTCGCGTAAAATGGCACCGAACGTACGCAGCAGTCGAGTTTTAATCAACGTTCGGGGCTTTCATATGCCCAGCTCGAATTATCGTTTATGTCGAGCCAGCAACGATGGCAGGTTGGGAACTTTCCATCGACATTTCAACTTCGACAATTATTCCAATCACTCGCGTAATATGTATAAATTCCAACTTCGAAACATGACTAGCATTCGACTGTAATTTCACGAGTCAAGGTTTTCTCGAACGATTGGACCAATTTGAGACGAAAAGGCACGGTATGCCAAATGGGAAAAAGGTGAATCGTTGGAAAATTTTTGATTTGAAATAACCATCCCAAATTTTTATTGGATTTGGTATGCAGGGTTCGTGTTGGTATGAAAAAGCTCACCATAACAGAAAAAAGCACAAACTTTTACGATACAGTACAAAATCACGTAAAAGGCACGAAGTTTTGAAGGAATTCTAATGAATTTTTCGATTTTTTTTTGACCAATTATCAATTTAAATTTTTTCGTGAATCAAAAAAGTAGCACAAAAAAAATCAAAAGAAGCATGGAAAATTCGTGATTGTTCAAAAAAAAAAATGAAGCACTTTTTTGAACCAGATGTTCAAGTTGACTACTTTTTTTTTCGGTGCGAATGTTCGAACCGCATAATTTACCGCCGGAGATACTCCTTTCAACTTGTTCTGTACGTTGTAATGAGTAATTTGTTGAACTTGGGATTTTTTTAAAAAATTTTGGTCTGAAAAAATTGTTTTTTTGCTGAAATTTATATCAGTAATTTTTTTTTATTCGGACAAAACTGTTACAAATAATTTCAATAACTACGTTATTGATGATCAAAATTTTTTTCGAATCTCGATCCTTAAAACTCGTTTTCTTTTTTCTGTCAAATGTTCATTTCTTCACGATCTGAATTCTTTTCCTGCTCTGATAAAATGTTCCGTCGCATTTTTTTTCTCCATTAAAACTTTTGAGTATTTACTCTCGATTTAAAAAAAAAAAATAGAATTTGCACACAAAAAGTATGATTTTTTGAACTCGGATTTTTTCTTTATAAAATATTACTTTTTTAATGTCTATTTTTTCAAAGTTGAAATTTTTTCCTTTCCTATTTGAATAACATTTCAAATGCTGACTTTTTACATACAAAGTAGCACGTGAGATCGTTTCTATCTGCATTATTTTTTTCAAAGGAAGAAGTGTGAAAATTTCAACACAAAAACTACTTTTCAAACTAAAAAAATTTCAGGTGATGAATTCGAAAATCTTTTTACTTTACTGAGTGGATATTCAAAATCGTAAAAAAAAGCGAGTTGAAATTTCGACAGTGAAGTAGAAAAATTAATTTTCAACGTTGTAAAAATGAAAAATTTGACGAAAAAGACTTTTCAGATCAAATTTCAAAAACTTGAAATTTTAATGATGAAAATATGATACCTGGGTGAAAAAAATTCATGGTTATTTACTTGGAAAAGAAATTTTGTACATTGGAAAACAATGAAAAGCAAAGATTTTTTACATGGAAATTGTAATGTAAAGTTGTCGTTTACTGTCGTTTATTAAAAAGCGACGAAGAACTACTATTTTTCAATCCTGTATACGGTTGTCGTTCCTTGAAGAACAACGAAAAACGACAATTTTTCAATTTTTCGATTCAGTTGTTTTATAAAAACCCACAAAAAACACCCATTTTCTACTTTTGTAAAGTTTTGTTGTTTGCTGTCGTTTTTCAAGTTTGAAACTCATTTCATTATTATTTTTTTGGGGAGGGAGGAGGAAGACTGTTTTTTTTAAGTAAGGTTCTGAATTCTGAACGTTTTACTTTCCTATAGGCTTGTTCATTTTTCTGTAAAAATGAGCTAATAAATTTTCGCCACTTCGTCAAATCAATTTTTCAGGCTTTCCTGTGGACTGACGAACTTGAAGTAAATAAAATTCATACGATTACCTTTTTTGAAAATCTGAAAATATTAATTCAGTTTTGATTATTTAGGGTAAATTTTCAATCATCCTACGGGTTCAAGGGGCATTAAAATTGGAAAAAATTGCTAAAATTTACTATTTGAAGCTCCAATAATCCCCTAGGAAGATTTCTCGAATCAGAAGTTCATCTGTATTAATTACCATAAGAAAAAGGGGGCCTAGTACATGACTTTTAATTAATCTACCAGTTGAAATTTTATAAATCTCATACAGTAGTTAAAAGGAATTGAATAATTTCAAGGGATGATAGAACAGAAAATTCATCATGTGAACGTCCAAGGAGAATACCCTTCTGTCTCATTTTAAATCAGAAAATTTAGCAAAATTTTTTTAAAATTTTTACTGATTTTTTCATAAATTTTTTGTAGTGAATTTTTGTTGAAATGAATTCAACAAAAGATTGTTGTGTAAAATGTAAAAGATTAATGGCCGTGGCTACAGACCCAATCAATTAACGGGTTGAAATCCTATATGATGTTTTATGTCATATACGACTACGAATTAATGAAATAGTCATTTAAATAACAAACTGTATTTAAATGACACACAAATTACACGAAAAGAACGTACATAATTAATAAAACTATATCATTATGCACTGCAAATTGATAGAAATGTCACATTAACCGAAATAACCACTTTAACTTTGGGTACGAGCAATGCTCGTAGCCTGAGACTCTGAGTATCGTACTCTAGTATCACCAGATTACTACTACTGCATTCGCGGTACTCGGTAGATCCAAGTACCGGCTCGCGGCTTCATCATACTATGGACACACAGTGTTGCCATACAACTAGGTAACGGCGAAGTGCAGCCAAGTTTACCTATAACAAAAAGAGAAGATTTTTCGGTTTTTATTTTTTATTGCCCGAACCTTCTCTGTAACCAACTTTTTGCAGAGTAGTGGATCTAAATAAGATTCGTATCATACTTTGAATCGTGAAAAAAAATTAAACCAGTGTTCTCTGTATTCGCAAGGAAGATTAATTCAAACCAAATTTACAATGATTATTGATTCAAAAAGTTGAATGATTCGTGCTCGTTATTTCTCTTTTTTGAGTGTTTGTGCTGTTTTTTTTAAAATTTCGCATTATAATAGGTTGACATTTTTTTGAAAAATCCCAACTGATGAAAACATTTTAAATTTTTACCCCTCGATAATGGAAATTTTAGTTCTTTTTCGGATTTCTTCAAGGTATTCAAAAAATTGATAAATTTTTCGACTAGAATTCACGACGACAGTTGATAAAAGTTATAGTTATGAGATTACTCGTGATTTCAGATTCAATTCATTTTTTAGTCATATAAAATTTTATTCCTTCTGGCTTTTCCACACGCTTCCATTGAAAATCCAAACAATTCTACCGCAAATTGTACCCCAAAAACTTTCTCAAGAAAAAATCTCGGCAAAAATCGCCTAAAATGAGAACCCCATTCGGTAAAAGAAGGATGAAAATACGTCTCCGTATTCGATACGAAATACCTGACGCTACGTGTAAAACCCATGAGGCAGACTACGACAGCGTAGCGCACTGGGATGAACGTAAAATCCGTAGACGTTCCGTAGAACTTGTTGAAATGAAAATTAATATCGTCTATGCTTCGGTTCGATGGGAAATTAAATTTGTCAATGTAAGTGGCTGATCAGCGAATCCACGTGACGTGACTTTTCATTGCTCATTTCCGTCGACACCGTGCCAGGCGATAAATAATTTCTTATACTGCAAATGTAATTACGGACTTTTTTCCTGGATCGAGATTTCGGCAAATATTTTTCATTTCCTTTTTATTTGCAAGTGACAGCTTGGACGGCTCGGGCTGGGAGTGTAAACGTGCGCTCCAGCACAACGTAGCGGTTTAATAGTTCGAAAGAATATTGCCATTCTCGCAATTTATCCAGTCACGCGAACTGGATGTGATTTTTTGGCCGCAAAGGATGTGCTTTTCTCGGCGTTCCGCTTATTGCTCGATTCCGTGACGAACAATGAAGCTTTCTGAGAGATACCGACGAAAGCGAATGCTCGCACGGTGTGTCGATTTACGTACGTATGTCTTTTTCTGTCATTTTACGATAAGGTCGTTCTCGTTTTAATTTTATATATACGTTTTGACAAGCTAAGAAAAGCATTTCAAGTGTCGTGTATTAATTTAATCCTCTTAATGGCATCATGGCGCGTTTACAATTCAATACTATGACGTGAATGAATGTTGACAAATTCATACTGCTACCTAGAGCAACGTATATCGGTGACGTTTTTAAGAAAAGCTACCATATTGTACCTGTAAGTCCTCGACTCGTGTATCGAACATCCTATTGTTGTACCACTTCAACTTACATTCGCTGGTATTAATATTTTCTGTGCTCTTTGTTCGTCATATGTGCTCGAAATGATTACCTCTCTTGTGCCGAGTAGTTCTAATTATAACGAATAATCGACCCCTAAAAAGGTATCTAAAGCTGGAACTCTAGACGTAGACGTGTGTTCGCGATACAGCGAGAAGTTAATTTTTATCGTATGTCGAGTTGCGTGCGGAAAACTTCCTTATTTACACGAACACAGACACCGGAGGCCCGAATAAAGTTATGATGGGGCGCACGTGTACTTGGGAATATGCGACTGAGAGGTGTTTTGTGACAATAACACTCTATTTAAACAAAAGCGAATGTACTCGATGATTTATGAACGAATTTCGTATGAAAAATACATACCTGTCAAGAATACGAGTGCACATAAAACACACCAACGGCGAAATTCCTTCGCGTATTTTTACGGATTTTTCTTCGGCTCGACGTATTCGATATCGTCGGACCAATTTCGAAACGAATTTTTCATTTTTTTTCTCCTTTTTTTTTTGCGTTTACAAATATGTGTGTCGAGGAGGGTCGAAAAAAATATGGGTTTTGATGAAAATTGGTGAAGTAGTTTACTTCGAGTGAGAGATCTTTCGGAACTATTTTGAGTGTGGATTCGTAGAAGGATTGAAGTAGGGAACTTGAGAAGTCATTTTTTGAAATCCTAATCAAAAACCCAACTCGCCATAGTTACGCTTGATGGAATTTATTTTCCGGGTACGACTTAGTGTGGGTCCTCTTTTTGGGTGTTGAAAGGCGAAGGGCAGCTTTTTTTGAAAAAATAATGTCATACGATAATTTGAAAGAAAGGATTGGAATGATTTTTCATCCCAAGTTCATCCCAGGATTAAGAAATCGAAGAAATGTTTGGAATAAATCTGGGATGAAAATTACCCCATATTTATCCCGGGCTCATAAATTCGAAAATTAGCTTAGGATGAATGTGGGATGGAAATTCATCACAAATGTTTATCTCAGGCATAAAAAATTCACCCCAGGCTTAAAAACCTATGAAAAAATTGAGAAAAAATATGGGATGAATGGTGGGATGTAACGTCATCCCAGTCTTGAAAATTCAAAAATCTGCTTGGGATGAACCTTGCTATGAATATTCTGATGAAAATTGTTTCCAAAGTCGTGGCCTGATTTGAAAAATTATTGAGATGAATACGAATCTGAGATAAAAATTTATCCTAACTATATTTCGACCTTGTAAATTCAAAAGTCTGCTTGGGATAAATATTTTTATAAAAATTCATCCCAGAAAGTTCATCTCAGATCTGAAAATTTGAAATAATGAATCTGATAAATATTGGATGAATTTGGGATGACTTTTCAGCCCAAATTCATCCAAGGATTAAAAAATCAAAAAAAAAGATCTCAAGTTCACCCCACGCCCAAAAATTCGAAAATCAGTTTGGGATCATAGGCGCATCCAAGGGAGGCTCAGGGAGCTTGAGCCCCCCCTTAAGCCCGGAAAAGATAATTTTTTGCTTCAGAAATGAGAAAAAAGTCAATTTTATTGCTCTTCAAAGTATATTTTTGACATGGATATGTCTTAGGGCTGGGGGGTAAAATTTTGAAAGCGTTACGAAACGCTGGAGGTGTAACGTAATGTTTTTAGATCAAGACATAATGGCATTATGTTAGACTTGAAAAAACTTAGAAAAAATTCATTTTAGATGAAGATATAATGATATTATGTTAGGGTTTCACAATAAACACCGGTTTTGTAACATAACTCTTGTGGGTGGTAGTTGTGTGATGTTTTTATTAAAACTAGATATAATGATATGATGCTGTTAAGTCTAAACATAATGGGATTTTATTAGTAAGATAGAAAGATCGTTTTTAGATCGAGACATAATGACAATATGTTAAACTTGAAAAAACTTGGAAAAATTTCATTTTAGATAAAGACGACATAATGATATTATGTTAGACTTGAAGAAACTTAGAAAATTTTCATTTTAGATAATAACATGATATTATGTTGGAATGCCGATGGTTATGTTACATTTTCAGATTGAAACATAATGACGTTTTGTTAGACTTAAAAAAACTTAGAAAAAATTCATTTTAGATGAAGATAATAATGATACTATGTTAGAGTTTCACAATAAACACCGGTTTTGTAACATAACTCTTGTGGGTGGTAGTTATGTGATGTTGTTAAAACTAGACATACTTAATGATATGATGCTGTTGAGTCTAAACATAATGGGATTCTATTAGTAAGATAGTTAGAAAGATTTAGTTGGAAAATGTCAGAAAGATAGTCAGAGTAATAGACAGGTAGAGAGTGGATGGGTGAATGGATAGACTAGACAGACTTAGTAAGATGAATAGTGTTACCTGTAGTGGGTACCATATAAGAGTAATTGTTTTGAAAAGGAAAGAATTCATATTTGTGGTTGATGGCAACATTGTTTATTTTACTAAGCAATATGAAAAAATTTGTACATTTCAGATGGACTTGAGAAAAAGATCATTTATGTATTTGAAGTTCAAGGTGGTTAAATAATTGTTGGTGATGATATTACATCTAAAATTCTCAAAAAACATCTTATTAACATATCCATGTTCTAAGATTTTTGCTTTAAAGCAATAATCGCGTTCATTTTTCAAAAAATTTTCGCCCTCGCTTTGCTCGGGCAGTATTTTAGGGCTTTTATTTCAAAACTTAACAATTTTTAATTGATTTTTCAGTCAAAAAGTCACCAAATTCTCAATAAATTCTCCGTTTTGTCAGAAAAAATTGATGATTTTTAATTGAAATATCAGTGAAAAATGACTCAATTTGAAATTTGACCCCCTCCCTATTTTTTCTCAAATTCTCAACCCTTCCCTTAATTAATTTCTATGGGTGCGCCTATGTTTGGGATAAATGATGGGATGAATCTTTTGATGAAAATTCTTCCAAAGTTCTTCCCAAGCTTGAAAATTTAAAAATTAGTTTGAAAACAGTATTTGAGTGAAATTTAACCCAAAAGTTCATTCCAAGTTTACAAGATCAAAAAATACAGCGAAATGAATGTGGGATGAATATTTTGATGAAAATTCATCCCAATGCTCATCCCAGACTTGATAGTTTGAAAAAAGATTGGAGTCACTTTTGATGTTTGAGAAATTCTAGCGATTTTGGCCTTTTCAGTGGTATGGGATCTCTCCCTATTCGCCAACTTCGAAATTCGTGCTCAAAACTTCGAAAAAGGTCTGAATCCCAAAACTGATGGCACCATTGAATTGCTCTCGCCGAGACGAATATCTCTGTGTATTTACTTTCGATTTTTGGCCAATTCTAGAAATTTTGGATTTTTCAGCGGAAGGGGACTTCCTACCTCCAGGGTTCCAGGTTCTTTTTTGTATTCACTTTCCCATTTTTAATAATTCAAAAAAATGGGATGAATTTGGGATGAAATGTTATCCCAAGTTCATACCAGGCTTGAGAAATTGAAAAAGAAGCTTTTGAATGAATCTAGGATAAAAATTCATCTCAAGTTAATCGAAAGCTTATAAATTCGAAAATCAGTTTTGTATTGATGTGGGATAAAAATTCGTCACGTATTCATTTCAGGCATAAAAAATTTGAAAAAAGATTGGGATGAATAATGGGATGAAACGTGATTCCAAGTTCATCTCAGGAAAATTGAAAAAATTTGGATGAATATTGGAATACAACTTCATTCCAATTTAATCTAAGATTGATAAGTTTGAAGAAATCTTCGGGATAAATCTGGAATGAAAATTTATCCCAAGTTCATCACAAAACTGAAAATTTAAAAATAAGCATGCAACGAATATTTGGATATAAATTCATTCCTAGTCCATCCCAGACTTGTAAATTTCAAAAGAAAACTTGGGATGAATATTCGTATAAAAATTCGTACCAAGATCATCCCAGGCTTGGAAATTCCAAAATAAGCTTTGGATAAATATTACGATGATTTATTCAATATTTTCCACACTCGATATCTAATTATTCACCTACGCTGAAAAAAAAAAAAAAAGGAAAAATTTTGAATACATTTCATCATTTTTTTGAATACATTTTATTATTTTTTGATTAAAATTTATTATTTTGGTAAAATTTATTAATTTTTTTGATAAAATCTATATTTTTTTTGATAAAATTTATTATTTTTGGGGTAAAATGTATTCATTTTCGTAACTTCTGTTTTTTCGGTGTACATAAGTATTTCGAATAGTTGAGCAAACTGTACTGAAAAATTGCCTACTATTTCAAATGAATTTTTATTCAAATAGGTACTTACCAAATCTAAAAAGAAAATCAAGAAAGGACTTTCTCAGAGAAAGTGTAGCGAAGGCGGAGTGAGTTGAAATACTACTTACGTGAAAATAATGATAAAAACGTATTATGCATATCGTTTGTATGGTTTTCGAGCACGCTGATTCCAAATCCGGCATTGTTTTCGGTCTGAAATGAAACCCAACCGAGTAATCCGCCCTTTGATAATCTTTCCCAACATTCAGCTCGTTTGTACGCTGATAAGTTTTGGAAATCTGGCTTCCGGATACTTTCTCGATTCACTCGGATGCTAATATCATAATACGAGCCACCATTCGACTGTACTTCTCGCATTTTTACATCAGCGGAATCGAAAACTTGGTAAATGAGTTGAACTTACGAAGCTATAGGTAAAAACATACGTATCCGCGAACTCGGAAACCTCTTCGAGAACATCGAATGGTATTCTTAAAACTTGATAGCTTTTTGAATTCGGTTGACGCGCTGTCTGATGTTGAAGTAGAACGCGATAACGTTGCGATTTCACGTAAAGTCGACGTTTTCTACCAGCATCGCCAAATGTTTATCCGAAATTATTAACATTCTAACGGCTTTATACGCGTTACGTACGTACCCTCATCCTTTTTCTACGTGCCACCACAAAGGAAACCGCAAATGTATGCAGAATGGGGATAAAGAAAATATGACGAAGTCTGCACGCGAGACCGCGTTTTACTCTTTCGGATAAATTATACGCGCTTAGTTTAGCGTATTAGTTAACAAAAATTTCGTTACGAAATTGCTCAAATAGGCTGAAAAATTTTCCACCTTTTTCAGTACTCCACCTACGTCTACGTACGACTTGTTTAAAAAAAAAACCTCGCACGGCGCGTCGGATAATAATCGTATTCGAGTCAACTTATACTTAGGTACTGTGAAAGCGAAATTTTCCAACCTTCGAGCTTTTTTATTACGAAAAACAAAATAATTTGAAGAACGAATTAGGGAAGAAAAAAAAGGGGGAAATTCTAAATCCTTGTTTCTTATGCGGTGCAACACGCTCGAGCACACCTACGTTCGAAACATTTCCATAATTTTTAATTATTTAATAAAAATGTACGTCGCGGTACGAAGATATTAAGCCACCGACCTGTGTAATCCGCCGATAAAGCCACTAACAAAACAAACCGATTAATAAAAAGCCCTCTTTTAAGTACGAAACCGTGTAAGTCGAAAACTTCAAAATATTCAGCCGGTAATCCTAAATCAAAGATCCGACGGTAAATAGTGTTTGCTTTGCGAGCAATATAAACCGATGTCTGGTTAAAAGCCTTACACGATGGATAAAGTCGACTGCGATTTTTATTTTTAAATAAATCGAATCGCTTTGTACACGTTTTCCGCGGTAATTTTCACTAAACCTCTCTATTCGCTCTGTGGCAACGAATAAAAACCAAATCCTCTCCGAGTTCAGTTACATTTTAACTATTTCACATTATACCTATTTTACTTTCGCGCGCTCGTATGAGAGAACATCGAGGATATAGCGAGCTCTATGAGTTCGCCGGAGTGGCACATTTGAAATTTTAATGCGGGCGTGATTTATCTCGGGCTTAAGGTGTATATCTTTGAATTAGCCAGACCCGACTTTCGTTTCGAGAATCTCTGCGAAGAAAAAAAAGATACATAGGCTTATGAAAAGAGAGCCCATCACATTATACCTACAAGTCTATTTTGAAGCCAATCGCGAATTTGGTGGTGTTTGAGGGTTCGTATGCGAAGGTATGGATTGTATACCATCAATTGTGTAAACAGATATTCAATGTGGTGAAAGTTCCACTTCAAATGGAAAACTTAACCCGTAACAGAGTAAAGATGGAGAAAGCAGAATCAATCATTCAATCTTACGTGGTACTCGTACGTCTTATCTACGAACCGCGAAGAAAATAACGCCCTCGTAGCGGACTGAAAAATAACGCTTGGATGTGTTCTGTTTCAATAATATTTTCGTTTGATTTTCATACTGCTTGTTTTGTATGGGTTTTCGAAAGAAGGGTGAAAAAATTGCTGTTTTTTTTTTGGAAGTTGAATGGGAGGTAACGTACAAGTTGAGTCAGAATTTAAAAATCAAAAACAATTTTGTGATAATTCCATCACCCCTTCCCTCGTCTTATTAAAAACCCAACTTCATTTTTGAAAAAAATTTGAAAAAGTGAAAAAAAATTCCAAAAAGTTCTCGATAATGACGTTTAAAACTGAAATATCAAATATCATTGACTTTTATTCCTCATCTTCATTTTTCAGAAGTTTCATAAAAAATTATCGTTGAATTCGAATGAAGCCTTTTCGAAATGGAAACTAATAAAATTTTCATGCTTGAATGTTGAAATTCAACTATTTTGATGACTTTTCTTCGAAAAAATGAAAAGTTTTGAGTGAAAAGTGAAAATGTATCAAATGCTGAATCGGTTCTCCCCTCCCCATTTTCCTGAGTACTTACAGTATCTCAAACGATCGAATTTTCGAATAGAAAAAATATTTCCGAATCTTTTTTCCGGGAAGTAAACGAGAAATTGAAAATTATTATTTTTTACTTCACGGATGTATTTTCATAAAACTATTCTATAGGGCTGTTGAAACTGACGTCACAGTTGAACTGATGGGAAAATTTTAAATTTTCAACTATTTTTTCTATATACAAATTTCATTATTTTCACAATTGTCACAAAACTTGATTTTTTTTTGATAAAATATGACCTTGGAGTGATGTAGTTTCAACAGCCCTTTGAGTTGACGTCTCGAATACCTCATTTGATAAAGTTGTAAAATTTCAATTGCAGTCCCATCTGATTTCTTGTTGAGTTGATTTTTGTATTTAGAATAAATGTAAGTCAAAAAGTGAAGTGGGGGAGGGGCAGATTTAGATACCTCTCTCGATAGTCGATAGATCGATACCGTTGAAAATTATTCAATTTTGGATCCATCTTTGTAACCCATCGAGTCAAATTTTTAGTTACCGAAGGCCAAAACAATTACAGAAATGTACGTAGTTGAAAAATTTCGAACTCCTCTTCCAGAAATCAAGAAAATTTCAAGTTTTTTTTTCATTTTTTATTTGTTTTGGTTGACAATTCAATTAAATTTCTCTTTCGTCTTGGAGACAAAAAAAAATTTGAAAAAAATTTTCACGACTCAAAAAACTGTAAAAGATGGAACTTCACAATTCAGAAAAGTGCATAGTTATTTTATTTGTCTTTTGAGAAAAACTTCATTCGGAAAAATAGTTTGAAATGTTCATTCGAATACTAATTTTTTGAGTTGACTCCCATTATCTGTGCTTTAACCGAGTGAAAAAATCCGATTTTTGTGGGTAGGGGTCGGCTAGAACATGGGAAAGGAGGTCAAATTAATAAGTAAGTTGATACTCGAACTCTACGCCCTCAAATTTGTATGGGAATCAATATGCTACTCGTCATTTTAATTTCTTTTAAAAAGCTTTTTCCAAAAATTGGAGGGCCAGGGGGCACTGAAGGGTTAAATCCAAAAAATGAGTTAATATTCGAAATCAGTGCCCTCAAATACCTAACAAACAACATGTCACGTGTAATTTTTCATTTTTTTGAATTTTGACCTTTTCAAATGGGCTAATAGGGGGATTCAGAGGGTCAGATGAAAAATCCAAGTACCATATTCGAACTCAGTACCTTTGAATTAGTATAAAATGATACGTTACGTCATTTCTTCTATTTTTTCGAATTTTGGTCGAAATTGTGGGCCTTTGTGCCCCTCAGGGGTGCAGAGATCCCATCTTGAAAATTTTTCGTTTCGAAATATGAGCATTCAAAATAATTGGGTAATTTGGCTGGATATCGCAATTTTATAAAAATTTTGATGTCCTGCCTACTAGAGGGCTAAACAAAAATCATAGTTGTTTTGTGAATAGACCATCAAGAGTTCAATATTTGTCTTAATTTATTTCAAGTTTGAAAATTTTCAGATGTAAGTACCTCAATGATTAAAAAGTTGTAAAAATTTTAAGAAAAATTAAAAGACCTAAATCCAATTTCTGGCCGAATAAAAATCATTAACCCTTCAATTTTGCTTTTTGGCGTTATTATAAACAACCTTTAATTTAAAATTTAACGAATTTTTCAATATTTTACCATTCAAAGTACCTAGGTACATTGAAAGTTTCAACATTACTTTTAAACGATTTTACGTCATTTTTATGAGATTTTAAAAAGTTTGACTCGACTTCACCTTTTCAAACTAAAGTTTCGGTTAAATTATTAAATTATTTTCTTTTAATATTTTTTTTACTCATCAATATTACGTATTTAGAATTTTCAACACAATATTTCTAATTTTTCGACAGATGGGTCGACCATTTTCAACGTATTTTCAAATTTTTCTACGATATTCTTGTGGGCATTTCGACAGTTTTTATGACATCGTAGGTAGTAATTTTTACGATTTTTATCAACTACAAATACGTTGAAATTAATTGGAAAATTCGAAAAGTAAACTTGCTCCTCGTAAAATAGATACTTATAGCCGATGATTCGGCGTTTCTTGCTACACTCAATTTTATACGTTTGAAAACTTGGAAACACACTTTGCATACTTCATTCTGACACCTCATCCTCGTCAGCATCCTTCAATTTGGAAACTCCCCGATATAGCAAATTTCGCAACCATCTCTGGCCAACATTACAAACTCCGAACACGTCGGAAAATTTATTTTCACACATTGTCTCGTAATTTAGCCTTTATACAATGTTTACAAGTATTGCGTAGAATACTCGTGCTTCCATTTTGGAAAATCACGCTCGCGATAATTACCAGGCAAGTGCGCCGTGTTAAAAAGTTGGCAGACGAGGCTAAGTTCAATTCTCCCACAACTTCGTTTCGCCTTGCAACAACTCCCCGGAGAAATTTATTTATTTAGAAAAAGCTCTTTTTTCAGTAGTTGCGCAACAGTCAGTCGTCGAATTATAATGGGAAACTTTACGTTTTACAAGGCATTCCCGGGGGGCTATTTTCAACAATGCTTTCGAGTGTATACGTGTACGTGAATATTTGAAGATGATACTTGGCTCATTTGCACTTATCAAAATGTGTATTTCTTTTGCACGATTGATACGCGAAAGCGACCGAAATCGTGCGTTAATCGAGTTGCCTAAGCGGTTCGCCGTAAATATGAGTACGGCGAATCGAGTATGCAATTTTATTAACATATTCCGTATACGTCTCTGGTAATCATATCACCAGCATCCGTATACTCGTTTCTCCGATAATTCCTCCACGTATCGCGCGTCTCGTGGAATTAATTTTGTCAAACGTTATAATCCTGGTTGGTGCGGATGATGAGGACGTGTGTGTTTGAAAAAAGGGTGCCAATATTTTCAAATTTAAATTGACGCCGTAGTTCTGGGCTTGAAAATTATTTATTAATTTGTAGTGTAATTTTTGTCGGCTCGTTTGGTACCGAAATAGACTGCACAATGGGTGGCCTAAGCGATACCATCGAATGTCAATATTTCAGAATTGAATTAAGTTTTTGAAAGCTTCTTCGACGTAAGGTGTTTGGTGAACGATGTACAGGGTGGAGCATCTGTATAGCATTAGCATTACTTGAAATTTATCGTCGTGCCAAAAGCACAAGAAAGAGAGCTTTCGAATTTGTAGCGTTCGATTTCAGAATTTTTTGATTTTTTTTTCATGTTCTCTTCCTCAAAGAAGAGGTCAAAATTACTTCTTAACTACAAAAAAAAAAAAAAATGATAATCCCAAATTATTTGATTGCTTGGAGGTATTCGAAGTCCTCAGACCCAAACTAGAGATTTTTTGACCCCAACTCAAAAATCTACCCTCTCGAAATGAGGAAGTGGAACTATAATTGAAAAATATTCCATATAAACTCGAACCAAGAATCAAGTCGAGCTTTCCAATTTCGATCATTTTTTTTTTTAGATTTCCTTCAAGGAAGCTGGAGAGTTGCTTTTGTAATTTTTTATAAAATTGTGATTTTTTTTCCAAATTACTCAATGATGAAGGTTCATATATCAAGATTGGTTGTGGTGCAGGAAACACTTTTTGTGGGCTTTAGAAGAGAATTGGCGGGAGATTCAAAATCGATCATCATATTTTGAAAAGTCCAAAAATGGACTTTTGTGTTGGAAACTCAACTGATAGGTACAAAAGATAAAAGCATAGTTTAAGAATCTAAAAAAATTACAGCAAAAATCCTTTTTACCCTTTTTTCAACCAATAAATTTCCAAAATGTGATCTTTAACCCCAGCAAGAGGAAGAGTACAGAAGCCCACTAGGTATTTGAGGGCACTGAGTTCGAATATGTATTTGCTCATTTTATGGATTTGACCTCCTTCCAGCCTTCTTCCCAAATCCATTAAAAACGGAACAAAAATGAAGTCGAGTCTTATGATTTCGCTCAAAAAATTTTTTTACGAATTCCTTTTGATGGTCAATTCATTGAGGTAAGTTATACTGGAAGGGAAACTGTTTGTGGGGTTCAAAAGAGAATTAATAGGAGATTCAAAAACGATAATCACATTTTCAATACCTCAAAATTGAACTTTGGTGATGAAAGCTCAACTTTCACGATGATCACAATAGATGAAAGCTATCATTTAAAAATCTGAAAAAATTACAGTGTATAGCTTTTTTTTACCTATTTTTGAACTTTGAACCGAAAAATTTTCTAGATGGTATTTCCAGACCTCTGTAAGTACAGGGGTCTCCAATTTTGCACAAAATTCTAAAAAATCGAAAAAGTGAAGTAGCATATCATTTTCTACTAATTCGAAGGTGCTGATTCTGAATATGTGCTTGGTTTTTTCATCTGACCCCTCTGAACCCCCTCGTTATTAGTCCCCCTAATAGGGTCAAAATTCAAAAGAATGAAAAATGACGTGTGACCTGTCATTTGTTAGATATTTGAGAGCACTGATTTCGAATATTTGCTTATTTTTTGGATTTGACCCTTCAGTGTCTCCCTAGCCATCCAATTTTGGAGAAAAGTGTGTGAAAAAATTAAAATTGCGTGTGGCATATCGATTTCCACTAATTTTAGGGTGTTGAATTCGAATTTTGACTTACTTTTTGAATTGACCTCTTTCCTCCTACTCTGGCCGAAAGTCATGTATGTATGATTAATTCGGGATATGCTGGAATCGATCGTACAGGTCACCAATTTGGCTAATCTGCGGTTATAGGTGCTGAAGTTCAATACTCTCTCATTTATAAATCAGTGAAAATTATCGAATATCACTGAAAAACAGTCAGAATTGCAGCACAGGAGAAAATCGGTGAAAAAATTTTCACTAAAAACGAATCAGTGAGAAAAATCACTGAAAAATCAATGAAAATTCACTGAACAATCAGTGAAAATCTTTGAAAAATCAGTGAATTTCGCTGACTTTTCCTGTGTTGCAATTTCGACTGTTCATCAGTGACTTTTCACTGATTCAGAATGAATTCATGGGCCTGTTTCCAGGGCTGAAAAATTTCAAAGCTTTCTGGAAGCTTCAAAACGTCTCCAAAATGCTTCTAGTCGATTCCAATGGTCAAAAATAGGGCATAATGCCAAATTTCAGTATTTTTTATTCATTAAATTAATTTTTCATATAGGGCCATGATGTGATTTTGAAATTTCAAAAATTCACTAAAACCGGAGAAATGAACTTCGGCACCTAAAATTTTGGACATGATTTATTTCTATTTCTGAGTTGGGATGCCTTCCTTTTAAGAAACACCTCACTCGATAAAATTGAAAATTTTTAAATTTCAGTCTTCAATGGTACATTTCTGGGTTAGAGATCAAAATAACTCCAGAGTTTACGACTATTTTAAAAATCCCATTTCGGATTTTTGAAAAACTCTAAAAAATTTAATGTTGCGAAACTGCTTTGATTGACTTCGGCATGATTTCAAATTACGAATAAGGCTGCAGTGATTTTTCACATTGTTTCGTTCTTAATTTGGCTCTTCCTCCATGCCACATCCAAAGACTGTAAGGAATCGAATACCGCAAACTCGAAGTTCTCTTTTCTTGTGCGTTTGGTGTGGCTTTAAGAACTTTAGGGTTAATCTACAAAATTTCGAGCCAATTTTCGACGAGATGAAATACCCGCCGAAAATGCTTCGTAAATTCCATTGGATATTTCACTGATGTGGTTTTGAAAAAATAGTAGCGTGATTTTGATTTAGAACAACGAACCTCATTTTTCGAAACACACTGTACCCAAATCGTTCGATAACGAGCAGAGATTTTCGCATACTCGGAAGAAGCGCAACAGGCATTCCGGTATTGAAAAAACCGTCCAAACAAATACCACCTTCTATACACGTATAAAATATTTATAACGTCGAGCTGACATTTGTTGATTTTATACGTTTCAAACGGTTACCAAGGTAGACGAGTAAGAGGGAATTTCGCATCGCGTCGTTAAATGGGTTCTGAAATACATATGACATCCGCGCGTCCACGTCCTTTCCAACCCCATTCTAGTTTTTCGTCCCTTTTAATAAAATCGTCACGTAGCGTATAATTAAAACATCTCGGTCGTCGAGTCGCAAAACACATTCGTTTCGAGAATCATCTTAACGGAAATCTAATTACATCGTTGATCGAGTTTGCCCCCGCATTGGGGCTTTCATTTGTGCTACTTCGGTACACACACACGCACTCTTAATCAGACAAGATTATCTAATTTTTTTCGGCTACGGGTCCGTAGCTCGGCACGTAACCGGAGGAATGCCCGTCGTCCCAATATCGTTATCAACCGAATCGCAGAATACGGTGATTCGAAGTTTCGCAATTCTAATCGCGTAATTGTTGACCCTTCGACGATCCACCCGGCCATCGACGTTATTGCTCTTTTACGCGCTAATGACTAACCGATGAAATTTCGCTTGCTGGACGCCCAGCTTAAGCTTCGCGTTCACTAGTTTATAATTATCGTTATTTAAAATCATTTACCATGCAGTCGCATATACGATCCGGGATAATAGCGTTATTTGCTCGCAATCTCGATGTTATTTGTATTTGCTAAATCCGCGTAGTTTGCAAATGCCAACGCGAAAAGTTTGTGGGTTGTAAATAATGCCGCAGAACGTATATTTTTTCGTGGCAGTTGGGAGGTGATACGTTGTTAGTGGAATTATTATTCGTTCGAAGTTTTCTCCCCGGTTTTATGGGGCTCGAATTTAGAACGAGGTGTTGGAGGAGGGTGTTGAAAAATAAAAGGAATGAAAGAAATCAGATTGTTGAAATTTTTAATTTTGTTTATTTTGTGTCTTCCTTTTTTTTTCTTATTTTTTTGAAAAAGTAGCATTGTGGCAGGTTATTGCTCAGCGAAATGTCAAAAAAAATATCGTAGGATGAAATAAATTATCATTTCGATTGCAGTCTTCGAAGAAATTATTCGAAGTTTCTACTTTCGATTTGAATGGGGTTCTTATTTTTCAAAAGAACCGTTCCAAAATCCTCTTGACCAAAATTTCAGCTTTCTAGACGAATTTTTCAATTTTTGGAAAATTTTTGAACATCGTATCTATACTGGCAAGAAAAAAGAAGAAAATTATTAAAAAGCCAGAATTTCTCGAAGATAACTAGAAAATCAGAAAATAGCAGGATTTAATTGATTTTATTGCAAAAAGCTAAAATTTTCAACATTTTCTAAGGCCTTATTGTTTTTGAATTTTCTAATGGAGGGATGAAAATGGGATTCTTTTTTATACGAATAGATGATTTTAAGGTAAGAAAAATTGTTTAGAAATGTCAGAAATTTTCACTTTTCAGATCTACTAGCACCATGTTGAAACATTCTTAATAGGTTATGTACTTTTTGTTAATGAAAATGTATCTCCGATTATCTGCGGAATGTTTGAAAATCAACTTAGGTACATAGTTGATAATCAAATTTTCACTTTTTTTTCGAGATGTTTGACATGAAAATCCAATTTTGACCTCTTTTAAAATTTTCAGATATTCAAGTGTGAAGTTGATGAAAAAAAATCGAGGTTTATTTTAAAAATCATGAAAAAAGTGTATCTCCTAAAAGAACTACATATGAGAAAAAAATTGGAAATTAAATTTTAATATACTCAAATTATAATATTCCAACTTTTGGAGAAATTCAAAATTACCTGCGGTGAAGTCAAGTTTTTGGAGCTCGATGTGAGACTAATCCGATTAATTTTGTGGGAAAGTCTGTAAAAAATATTTATCCGTTACATTTTTGCAGAAAATTAGCGATTTAAAATTTCAAATAGTCAAAAATCTTGAAATCAATATGGCAAGCCTAGCAATAATTTTGAAAGAGATTTTGTCACATGCCCTTTTAAAAATTTTATTTTTTTCAAATCTCAGATTGATATCATTTCAAATTATTTTTGTGAAGTTATCTTGGAGGTTTATTTGACCTTTTGAAACGACGACTTGATCATCGACCCTTCCCTCTTCGACCAAGCCTTTTTTTAAAAAAAATCGGTATTATGTAAGTTTCTTCAAAAATTGAAATACAATTTTCTGAAAATCGCTGACATCAATTTTTCGGCCGAGTGTAGCAAATAAGAAAATTTGTGCTGTCTTTTATTTTGATCTCACCAGAAAAAATTACAATATTTCATTTCTAAGCACGAATTTTTGAAATTCTTGGTGAAATTTTATGATCAAGGCTTTAAGTTTAATATAATCTACATGTGTTATGTACATTTTTTCGAGAAAAAAAATCGTCCTGCCTTTGTCTCAACTATTGATGAAAATAATGTTATTTGTCTTCCTTACCAGATTCTCCATCTAAATTTTTGTGTCTTGCTCCCTCAATTCTTTCACCAGCATAATTTTTAATTTTTTTTTTCACTTCATTTTTACGTATTCAGTTCGAATTTTTTCCATTTTAAATTTTTTGTGATCAATGTCAGAAGTTACATAGTTTTCGTTTTTTCGTGTTTAAAAATTTCCAGAATCAAATTCGAGTAATTTTTGTTAGAGTGAGAAGGTCTACTGAAGTTTTTATAAAAAAAATAACTGAACTCAAAAAATTGAGATTTTTAGCAAACAAAAAAAAAGGAAGTCAAATTCAAGATATGTATACTTGTACGTATAAAGTGGGTTCAGTTATCCGATTTTTTGATGGTATTGATGAGAAATTATTTTTTTCATATAATTCAGATATTTTTCAAACAATAGAGGGCGATAAATAAAGATTACAATTTATTCAATTTGTACCCATTTTTTCCCATTTTATCGTCTTTCGAATAGCTTTTTCACTAAATTATATTTAAAAATTGCCAAGAACACATGCCGTCCATTTTACCAAAAGCACATCGACCTTCGTGAAAGGTAAACGCCCACAGCAACCAAGCATACGTATTAAATGAAACAGAGCGTTTTAGAAAAGAAAAAAATTCTTTTTAAAAAGCCTAATTATCCTTTCGGCGTTTTATCATCATACTACACAAGCCATTACTTTTGGAGCTCTCCTCCGAGGCGAAATATATTACGCTGGAAGAAATAGCACCTACAGGATCAAAAAAATTGAACTCGCGAAAAAGTGTAGCTGAAAAAAAAAAGAAATACTTATAAGAAATGCTTGAAAAATGAGCAACTTTCTTCATTTGCACTAATACAACCATCTATTTCATTTAAGTCAAACTACGCCATAGTAGCACTTTGGTAATTTATTAACCCCATTCAAGTATTTAAGAAGGAGTTTTTTCTGCCGGGCGAAAAGCTATTTCCCAAAACTCTTATTCATTTTTCGTCATGGCGTTATTTTATTTATGTTATCAAAGAGATAGTATTTCATAAAAAGCAATGTATTCGCCGTCGTGCCGGAGAAAAACACAAAACTTGGAACAAAAGCGAGATAGAAGGAAAAAACTATCGACGAAATATGAAATAGAATAACGTCAAGCGAAAAAAACAGCCATATAAAAAAATAATAAGTACGCCGCCACATAAACACGCGAGAAACTTATCGCGTACCAAGGGCAATGTTGTTTAACCGAGAGCAGATGGAATACGGTGGGGGGTGAAGAGAACATGAAAATCTTCTTAGTGTTTGGTGTCTTATTGAAATTTTAACCGTGGTGATATTTTTTCTACATGTTTGCAGAGGTAGAAAGAGTTCATTCAAATTTTTAGCACGATGGTTGTGTTTTACTAGCATTTGCAACTACACGAATTTACTGCAGTTGTCTCTGAGCTTTTTTTACTGCGTATTTTTTTTTTTTTTTTTTTTGGCAAAATGGCCCGTTCCCACGTGGTTTAATATTTGCACTTAGGTATCGCATGATCATGTCTAAAATTTTATTTTTCAATTGAAATCTTTTTTAAAATTTTGAATTCTTTTAAAAGTTATTTCAACTCGGAAAATTTTCAGTTATAAAAAATTTCGAAGTTGAAAAATATTTTGAGGATAATTGGAGGGTTCCACCGTATTATTCCATTTTGAAGTTCCGACTGATGTACCCACTACGAATATTTTCTAATGAATTATCGATGTTATAATAATTATTCTTTTTGCGAATTTCTTTTCACGATAACTCTCGAAAGTGAGAGTGGGATTTCAAAATTGTCTTGTTTTTTGAGCGGATATCTCGATATTAGGCTAGAAAAATATGAGAACAAAATATAAAATAGGTATCAAAGTTGAAAAAAATGTTTCTGGTCAAGAAAAAAATTCATTAGTGAAAAATTTTTTGAGAAGAAATTTCAGAAAGTGAGATTTAAAAAATCATTGGAATAGAGATTGAAGTAGAGAGAAATTTTAATGGAAAATTTGAGAGTTGAAAAATCCAGGGCTGTGAGAACAACAAAAATTAACCATAAATTTGAAGAATGAAGTTTGAGGGGCACAGCCCAATTGCGCACTGAAAGGAATGCCGACTACCCACCTAATTATGACCCGATTGCGCACGAAGCTTTGCGAAATGAGAAAAAAATCAGAAAAACAGGGTTTTCCAAACTATGGAAATGAAAAAAATGGAGTCAAGATGTGCATATTTCAACATGCCATGCCATTTGAATAAGTTATTGGTGATCACGATTAGACAAAATTTTCAACTTGACACAAATTTTAATTTTAAAAAACCATTTTTTTGGCCAACATTTTTGAGTGATCGTGATTTTTCTCTTCATCAGAATAATTTATACTTCAGTATTTTTACACCAAGTTTAATGTTTCAGCCTTGAATTTGCTTTCCTTCAAAATTTTCTTTTTTCACACATATTTTTTGAAATTTGTATTCAAAAATCATTCTAGACGCCAACTACTTTGATATTCGTAACATCAAATTTGTTGTCATCATAAAACATGAAAATTTTAATGTAATAAAAGAATAAATTTTTTTAACTTGATTTCAAGTTGGGAAAATATCAAGAGAAGTTTGAAAATTTCAACACAAAAAAACAAGTGAAAATTTTGATAGTAAAAAAAATTGAAAATGTAAAAAGAACATTAGATGACAGCTACAGTACATTCTGCAGAATGACTTCTGCCATCTGCGCATGCGCTATCATTTCTGCGCATGCGCAATCACTTCTGCGCATGCGCAATCACTTCTGCGCTATCCCTTCTGCGCTATCCCTTCTGCGCATTTCCGCTTATGAATGGGTCATTTGATGCGCAACCACTGTACTAAGTGAACGTGTATCGCACGTTCTCTGTTCTTTTTACGCTTTTATCGTGTATTTTAAACATAACATTTATCGTTTGCTTTGTTCCCCATCTAGCTTCATTTAATATTATGAATGCCGGTTTGGTAAAACCAAAAAGCTCGATGCATTTCCGAATTCGTGGCCGATATTCAACCTACGCTATTAAAATTGTATCTGGCCGGATATTAAATCACACCGTTGAAACAATATACCGCATCGCGTTTATGAAATCCTGGTAAAAATTACTTTTAAATAAAAGCTCGAGCTTATTGGCTGATGCCACTAAATCATGCATGTTTTGTCGGTTTGGTAATAATTGTCATTTACAGCTTGCAAATGGCTCCCGTGTATTATCGGGGCATTCATTCGCGCCAATATGTTTCACCGTAGAATATATTTTACGACACGATGTGAAATATGAATATAGTTCGAAACGGTTTGTTATGTTCCGGATGAGCTCAGCACAGCGGAAGGAAAAGTAGCAAAGGTATTCTTTCATCAAATGAGGTATTATCGAGTGTGATGAATGAAACGAGTGCCCTTCTAAAATTTTTCATTGACTTTTCGACTATTTCATCCATTGACGTTGGTAATTTTCAACTCGATATTGCAAAAGTTTTCTCAACAGTTTAATTAGTAGCAAATCCAACTAGGAAATTATCATTCGTCGCAAGAAACTTGGACTAATTAAAAAATATCGTTCTGTATTTGCACTTGCTGTGCTGAGACAACGTGTGAAAATCTATGTTGCTAGATGATTAGATTTCTTATCGACGCTGACCATTTTACCTGGTACCAGATTAGTTTCGTAATAAGATTTATGAAGCTGGACGACGCATACGAAGTAACCAGAGACACACAGAACTAATCCAATTTGACGCTGCCCCCGGCCATCGGCCAATTACGGTCTCAATTTCGCTGCAGAATCACCGGGGACAGGGACAATTAGTTATGTAGGAGGTTTATTATATTTGAAAATATATGGCAGCGTCGCGTCGCTCAATGATCCGCGTACTTACGCGAAATAGCTGCAGTACATCTCCGAAGACGTTTCCTGATTAATGGCGACTTTTTAACCGTTGGAAATGAGTTGAAAGATAAAAAAGCCTCCGAAGTTTGGCATCATTTTTTAACCATAATACCGTCATTGTGAGGGAAAAAACGTTGCAATCCTTTCGGACAAAATTGATGATTTGAAATTCCTTCGAACTCATTAAAACGCGCGATAGACGCTGATCTGATATTTAATCAAAGGGGAGTTTCGCTCGTATTGAAACAGGGTCACTCGGGGTGAATTTCACTAAATCCGTTTATCTTGAAAAACGAAATTTTCAAAGTGGTAAGCATCATGGCGACGGTGAAAATTACACGAAATCCATTACGTAGCCGTTGAAAAAAAGAAAGTAGGCTTCGACTCCCAGATACGATATTTTTTACAGTTTATCTCGCCTTGTCCAGTCTGTCGGATATTCAGGTTTAATTTCGAGCCAGCCTGGTAAAAGAAAAAAAATCCTTACTTTTTTGTATCCTAGTTTCCCTTTGAAACGAGCCTCTCTTTATTATAAGAATTCGAAAAATTTTAAAAGAACTATGTCAATACGAGATGGAGTTGGAAGTCAACCTTTTTTTTCTCTCTCTCTTTTGAAGTGTCCTTTTTTTTTACGTATTTAGCTTTTTAATGAGCAAGTATTCTTCGTGCAGCATCAAAATATACTTACGACTTGATGAAGCGTAGATACTTTTCTATCCTCTAAAACTACCCTGTTGTAGTCGAATCCACTCGGGGAGATTATCTCAATCAATTATTCAATTTAAAAACAAGTCCGAACTAAGCCAATACCAAAACTTTTCGGCTACATTATTGATTAAAGTGACCTGAGATAAAAAACACTCGTACATCATTTTGGAAACATCGCCAGCAAAAAACCGAGCATCGTTAAAATGACTTTTTTTCCTCTCCAAATAAACGGCCACCAACTCGAAATATCCTATGGTAACTCTTACTATGTAAACGTTTACATATAAAAAAAAGAACACGAAACACGGAAAACTTTCACAAACCACCCATTGGGGATTGTTGTTGATGTCTTTACTCTTTTCATGTAACCGTTTTCGATATTATGGTTAATTTCGTAAACTCGGACAAGAATATCCGCATCGTAAGTAATACAATCGAGCCTGTATCCAATTGCTTAAAATGAATATTATTCCTCGGTTTCCATTTATATTGCTTCTCGCAAATGGTTTTTTTCCACGGTGTTTGACAAAAGAAAATATTCTAAATGAGATTTTATCGAATTGGGCTCTATAAATGGGAATATTTTGATGCGAGGCAAGAAATAGAGTGGATTTTAGATGGTTTATGAGTTTATTCCACTTTAAGGGACGTAAAAACAAATCAAGTTTATGTAAGTAAACTCGTATCTATTTTTGAAACCGATTTATATTCGTAGGTAGGTATATAAGTTTATGTCAATGCTGTTAAAATAAGGAAATGAATTTGAATTTCGATATCAAAAAAAAAACCTAAACTCGTTGTATTTCAAAATAAAGAGGATGAATTGTCATTTGTCCCTGCTCTTGGATTTTTAAAAATTTTATTGACCAATGTTGAGTACCTATCAATAAAAATATTCGTCTAAAAGTCTCTCTATCTTGGCTCTGATCATGAGAAAGAAACATACGAGTAATATTTGGGTGAAAAATCGTGAGGAAAACATGAATTCATTTTCACGATTTTTTTCTCTAGATTTCTTCAAATTGAAAAAGATTACGGAATCTACAAAGAAAAATTTTAAATCGCATCATTTTCGAAACTAAAAAAGGTTCGAAAAAGTTTTATTCTCGTCACTACGTGCTCAAGAAATTGCCAGATTTTCGGAAGATTTTTTCAGATTTTTTTATTTTTGAAGAGGGGGAGAGGGGGTGAACCATCCTCAAAAACCTTAAACTTTTGAATGAGGGTCAGAAGATTGAAAAGAAATGAGGAGTTTTTTATTTTCATTTCTTAGTTTACCTAAATGCTTGTTTTTTTTAAATTCTACCATTTTTTTTTTCTTAAGAAATGGGCAAATCTTGGTGAGTACAAAATTTCACACCAAACCACTTCGCTTTAATTCATATTTCATGCATTACCAAATCATTGTTTTGAAACAAGAAGCATGCAATGAAAACTATTTTTTTGAGCAAAAGAGAAAATGTGATGATTATTTTGTAAAAAAAAAGAAATTATGCTATTTTCGATTTTCAAATGTTAACAGAGGAATAAGCGTAAAATTTTTGTAAAATGGACGTTTCAAACTCCGCTGAGCTAAAATTACAGCCACCAAATCACGATTATTGGTGAATTTTTTAGAATAAATTTTGAATCATAATTTTTCGGCAGAAATGAAATATGTTTGAAAAGGAGGTTTTTTTTTTTGGTTAATTTGATGAAAAAGACATCCCTACTTGAAAACCCAAATTTCCCAATTTCCAAATGTGATAATTTTTAATGTTTTAGAATTGTGCCCTCTCATTATAAATCAGTGAAAAGTCATTGATGAACAGTCAAAATTGCAGCACAGGAAAACTCAGCGAAATTCTCTGCTTTTTATCGAATTTTCATTGATTTTTCGAAGATTTTTATTGATTTTTCAAAATTTTTTAATCGATTTTTCAGCTAAATTCATATGAATTTTCACTGATTTTCCAGTGATTTTTCTCTCTGATTTGTTTTCAGTGAAAATTTTCTCCCTGATTTTCTCCTGTGCTGCAATTCTGGCCTGTTTTTCTGTGATTTTCGATTATCACTAATGTAAAAATGAGAGAGTAGTCTTTTTGTTGGCCTGAGAAAAAAAACCGCCAGTTTTACTTTTTGTGATCTTTGAAGGTGGATGATTGGTGGATCGTCAAGCGAAAAGAGTATGACGATGAAAATTTATTTACGGCAAACCGGTTATGCAATTTTATTGACGTTACTGTAAAAAATCGTCTACTAGAATTTAAGTAGGAATTGATCAATTGCGAAAAAAGCCAACTTCGCGAATGTTTTCTTACGACTTCTGAGATGTCAAAAAGACTTTTAAAAATCCTGGAGAAAATTGAGCTTTTGCCGGAGGTATAAAATTGGCTAAAAATTGTAAAATTTATTTTTGAGGAGTCCGTTTTGTGTAGAAATCAATGAATGATTGTTTTGAGCTTTTTTCAAGAGTTGAATGAAGAGGAGTCAACCGCTGTATCTGCTCTTTAAAAATATCAAGTCCCCCCCTCCCCCGTTAAACATCCAACCTGTCAAATTACACTTGAAAATTGACTTTATGTGAACAGGTTTTATGAGAGAAGCAATGTAAAATTACATTTTCGGAAAAGGGTGTTGGGATTTTTTTTTCAAATATCTTAGGAAATATTGATCGTTTTTGGGTGAAAAATTTCACCAGTAATGCGAAAAATTTAATTTGAGGATTGAAGTATTCTTTTGAATGTTCCTGAAGGGGTCTAACCTACAAATTGTTTTTTTTTTCAACATTTTTGAGACTGGGACCTTTTCTGAGGCACTTTGGAAGATAATACATTTTCTAATAAATTTTTCTGAATTATCCTAAAATTTCATATCAAAATTTTTAAAAAATAATGCTTTCATATTTTGATATTGGATTTTTTAAAAGGGTTTTGGGGGCTTGATACGGTTTCAAACTAATTTTTTAAATTTCTGGAATAACTTTTATTTTAAAATCAAATGAGAAAATTTGTATCGCAATTTTTAGGTTTATTTTTTGAAAAAATGTATTTTTTAGGTTTGGACGTTTTTACCCAAAAATCTCAATATCGTCCCTCTAAAGCTAAAAGGTCGTAACTCCAAAACTTTACTTTTTACAGGAGAGAGAAAAAACTGTATTACTTGAAAATTTTGAATTTCGTAGAAGAGGTGTTGATTTTACTATGCTTTTTTAGTGTTGAGAATGCATTTTCAACTATTATCTTTTCAAAATACCCATTTTTAATTTTTATAGTGGAGTTACGACCTTTTACACTTAAACACAAAAAATTTTTGGAGTTACGCCAAGTTAAAAATCCGTATTTCGAAACAAAATGATTTAAAAATTCATTTTGAACACTGCAAAAGCATATTAAAATCATCACACGTTTCCCCAAACTCAAAAATCCCAAGTAACACCGTTTTTTATCATTTTTGTAAAAAGTCAAATTTTCTATTCATGACCTGTTTGCATTTTATGTGGAGTTACGCCCAAAAAGTTTCAAAATTTTCAGAATATGGAGTTACGCCAACATATCTTTTTTCTAATTCTAAGGATTTGTTTGATGTTTAAGCTGAAATTTTGTTATTACTAGGTGGAGGACGTCCCATTGTTGCCATTTCAGCAAAAAAACAAAAATTCCAAAATTTTGGAGTTACGACCTTTTAGCGTTAGAGGGACGATATGTAGTTTCAATATTTTTTTATTCAGACCTTAATTTTCAGGTGCAAGTACTTAAATTTTTTTTCGTGTTTTTTAAAATTCCTGAAAGCTAAAAATTTGATATGAGAACTTTGGAAAATACCTTCTTCAAAAACTTCCGCTTTCGTTTAAATTAAAAGCAAATACCTCGAGCAGTTTCTTTGTAAAATTACGGTTTAAGAAGTGGAAAGAAAAGTGATTAACGAAGAAAAACTAATGATGAATCATCATCCATCACGCAAGTACGAGTCCGTTGAAAAACCTCACTTGCTATTTTAAACGGTTCCGGGTAAAATTTTCAAATTAAATTTGCAACGTGTATAGAATACCTTTGAGAGACTGGCGGTGAAAAAAATATACATATCTATAAGATAAATTAAATTTTCATATGTAAATACGAGTAAACCGTGTGTGTATAATGATGCCATAACTCGGTTCAACTTTCCGTATTATATACCTAAGCAACCTTTCGTGTACATACGTAATTTTACGAGTTTCCAGAATAATTAAGAAAGGTTGGTAATAATTTTGCGAGCTTCTCTTATTTCATTGGTGAAATATAAACGTGCGTCTTCATTACGAACTATTAGTATGGTCATCAAACGTTTTAATATAATGAACTTGGCCGCGATGAAGGTAATAATTCTTTAGGTTGAAATTAGCCCGTATTAAAAGGGGTAACGATGATAGGAAACTTAACGACGTCGGATATACGTACGCGATAGTGGCCGAGTGGCCAAATTAATCGTATCTAAATTTCTGTTTCATCGTCGACCACCGAACCCCTTGTTTATTTGTAACTTTTAGTGTCCGATGCGCTTTTGTTGTTATAATTCATTAATAAATATTTGATTTATAGAAACTACGTCGTGGCGTAAATTTATCGAAAACTTGTGTGCGAAATATTATACGTACCGAGTTCGGTGTTTTACAACAATCGACGTGGTAGTTTCATCCGGCTCTTCGAGTTTTCTACTTTGCAATATTATTTTCCGGCCTGAAATCATATATGCATACGTGCTTATTAGATATTTTTTCACGGACATGAAACATCAGCCTGGAGGATTTTTCCTCTGGGGCAAAACACGAATGGAAAATTTCTAAATACGAATAACTCATGCTATATTTTTTTATAATACCATCACAAAACCAATTACGAATATCTAACTGGACTCGCGAGTATCTGTGTAAGTTTTTTATACGTTATTTTCTTCATTTCCCCAACGACCGTACTTTCCATTTCCTCGAAATTGTACCTATACGTATTGGCAGCATTGATTTCTCTATTTCATTAGCTATATTGACCGTTCAAAAACGTCCTAATGTGTTTCCAAACCACCCGAGTAAATCAAACGACGAAATTAATTTCTTCGCAAAACACATCTGGATGATGAGAAATACGAGTACGTAACTCGAAAGCAATCAAATAATATACTATCCCTTTGGAGAATTAGAAAAAAAGCCTATTTTCGAGAAATCACCGTCCAAAATACCTATACGAGTTCGCCCATTCAGAGAAATTGGAAAAATGAAAAAGAAGCTTTTTTCGCAAACTACATACGATTCTTTTTCAGACACTTTATCTAAGTGTTATTATGTTCGTAAGTAGTAACTACCTAGGTACTTTTTCTGAACTAGGAATGTGGAAATAAGCTGAAATAAATGAAATTTTTGTTGTTTTGTTTTTTGTTTCAGGTGAGTGCGAAATTACGGTCATAAAAATTGTATGATAATGGAAATGAGTAAGTTATTGTTTTGCTTCATTCGATGAAGAATTTTATTTTAATTTATCAAAAAAAAATTATTGCTCAAGCCGCATTAAAAATTTAATTCACTGGATTGAAATGAATGAAACATTTTTGAATTTTAATGAAAATCGTCTAAAAGGTCGGTATCAGTCACCAGAAATTTTCTCACCACATAAAATTCAACTTCTAAAATTGAAAAATTGGCTATTGTTTCCAAGAACAAGATTTGTTCAAACAAAAAGTTATTTTTTCTATTTTGTCAAATATTTTATTTTTTTTATTTGAAAAAAAAATTCAATATGCTTGATATTTAATTCAAAAATCGAAGTACCGTGCTGCCTAGTTCAAAAACATGTATGTATCAACTTGAACATGGGCATATTTTATGGTGGGGATGGGAGCTAGATTATGTAAAAAATCCAGGAAATCAAAAATCTTAAAACAAAAACTTGAATTTTGTGGTTTCGATACCTGGAAGGGCAAAAGGTTTTGAATGGAAAGCAAAACTAAAACTAGGAAAATTGTCATTTTCGAAAGAAAAAGTTCGAGTTTTCACATTTTTAACAACATATCTGCCAAACCAAGGAAGTCGAGGAACTACAAGAACAAAAAATATGAAATAAGTAAAAAATTTATGTCTAAACTTGAAAAATTATAATGAAAATTTTTTTATTAGGTAGGTATCTATTTTTTCCAGATTAGGACGCGGACGGATGAAAATCAGAAAAAAATCTTTTATTTTAATTTTGTCTCTTGAAGTTGTTATTTTTCAATTTCGAATTTGAATTCTTAATACGTTGTTGGTGTTTGGGTGGGCCATGGTAAAGGTTACTACCGTTCCTCTGAAAAAAATTAGTACCTAGGTACCTTGCAAATTCTGTCTATTAAAAAATTGAATAATTTTTCAACAGATTTTTTTTAAAAGAATCTTGCCCAGTTTTTTTTGAACGATTTGAATGTTCTGAAGAAATGTTTTACTATTTCGACTCCTACAGGTTTCAACTGTCACCAAATCTCAGGAAAATTGAAGGGTCGAGAAAGTGCAATGAAATATTTTTGAAATACTTAGGGGAAAAGATGAGTAAATATTTACTTAAGAAAAAATTGGCAAGTCTCTAGTTAGAGGACCCAGAAAAATCAGAAATTAGCAATAAGTCAACTTTTTGCTCCAAAAAATAGCCAGAATTTCAATGCCTAATTATTTGAAAAGCAAAAATTTTCGATATTTTGCTCTTTTTTCAATTTTTCAATTCAAAATAAATTGAAAAAATATGGTATTTTTCGGCTAATTCAAAGAAATTGAAGCGATAAAAATTTTAAAAATGGGAACAATTTTTATGTCTTAGATTGGCAGACACTTTGTTCGTTTGCTCAATTAAATGTCATCAAGTTATTTCAGCAAAATGTTTTTTTTTAAATTTTTTTATGCATATTATAGGTACTTAATTGAAAGACACAGACTTGAATTTTTCCAAAGTCGTGGGATTTTTTTTCAAACAAACTGCGCTTATTGCTTTATTTTTTAAAATCACTCATTTTCCAAATTTATTAAAAGTGATGTACCTAATTTCTGTTTTTATGGGCTTCTTTTGTTAAAATTTTCGTTTCTGTTCCGCTTGGGCTCGATGAACGCACAGATACACAAAGGAAACTTTTTAAACAATTGTATGGATTTTTTTCCTTTAAGAAAGTTTTATACTTTAAGTAGAATACTTTGTCATCTCTTCCTTATCCTCCCTCTCGATTCGTCAAAAGCCTAATATCTGGCTTGAATAGAAAATAATTTTCAATGAATTTCATAAATTTTTCCTTTCTAGATGTTTTTGGCTTAATCTTGATTCCTAGTAGAAATGGACTATCGTCTCTGAATGCTCAGATGTCTGAAAAAAAATTGAAAAAATTCGTCTACGTAGAAAATCTGGAAAAGTCGAGGAAAATTATTATTTTTGAAAATTAGTGTCAACAATGAGCAGTATCTGACATTTCAATAAAAATTGGGTGATTTGGGTGGAATTCAAAAAATCAGAATTGATACAGAATAATATTTTAGCAAAATTGGATTAATTTGAAAAAATTTCTTTTTTTTGGATTAATTTTCCTTATTATCATCAATTTTAGATTGAAGTCGCGGTAAGATTATGGTGGGAAAATTTCTCTTTTTTTAAAAAAAAAATATATAATTTTCAACCAATTTTTATTTCATCATGTACAATTTTTTGACAGTTTAATTGTGATTTCAAGAGTAATTTTCAAGTTCGATTTGATAAAAAATTGTGCCAATTTTACCAAAATATTACTACTTTTTTAGTATTTTTTGAAATACTGATCCATTAAAAAGTGTTTCGATTCAATTTCAACCATATTCACAACATTGAAAATAATTTTCAAAACAATCGCATTTCATTCGAAATGATTAAACCAAGGCATTTAAAATCATTTTTTCACAATACCACCAGATTATATAGAATTTGTGAAGATTACAGAAAAATGAAATTGCTTCTAGACGGATGCTCCGGCAATGAAAAATTGTCACGTTTCCCAATTACCAGGTTTTTCACACTTCGGATCCGAATCTCGTATTCGTTTCACGATCGGATAAAACCTAAACGAATTATTACCCCATCCGATGCGTTTTTGAAACCGCCATAATCGATATTACAACAGTTATAACAGAGCACCTTCGAGAGTAACATTTAAGAGCCGTATTTTTCGCCCAGGTTTTTGTTTTAAAGCTGAAAAACAGCAACGAAACCCATTATCTAAAAACTCGCTGGTTCGGGATAGCGAAAAAAAAAGGAAGAAAAATCCATACAACGGTACGATGGCGTATACCAGCGAGACGATTATAACTCGACGGGACTTCTCCCGCTCGCGATATATAAGACGCGGCGATAAAACAAAAATTAAAAACTTCCGTAATAAAATATCTCGCCTAAGAATTAAAACATTTAAGAAAATTTCGACCTCGTTGAAACGTTATAAACATTAATTAACATAATTTCGCTGGCTAAGACACGGTGCAGGTACTAAAATGTGTATGGTAATTCGTTTCGAGCAGGCGACAAAGTACCAACACGGAACTATTCGATAAAATCGCTGTACCGAAAAAGGTTGAAAAAAATTCGCAAACTGGCCAACAATGTGGCCAAAACGTAGATAAAATCTCGTTCAATTTCCATGATAAGTGTAAATTCATCAAAATTACCGGTAAAACTTGGGTACAAATTCTACACTTGCAAGCTTGAACCGAAGCCAAGAAAGTTTACCTTTTAATTTTACTCGTACCATCAACCACCGCAAACTGTAATTATACTTTTTGTTCGAGATGACAAACCGCACGATCGTCATATCTGTGATACTCGAAAAGCCAAGTTGGTGGATTTTTCAAACCCCGGATTCGAGTCGATTTCATGTCGAGGATGTCACCTCGCCGGTTGAATAATGAAAAAAGTTAAACAACTTTTATTTCGAGTAAAAAAAAAATAGCAGGTTAACACGTATTAATTTGTATACTCGATCGATTTTTATATTTGCAGTTCAAACAACCACTTCGGACAGCTTTAATGGCGTTGAATTATGAAAGAGAGGCGTTCTCTGTGTAATTTTGGCGGCCTTCTCGAAAGCGCTGCAAAAAACAAGTTGTAGGTGTTGATTCTGATAGATAATTATAAATTCGGCCTATATAAACGTTAAAGCTACCGTCTTAGTCTGGTGGAAAATTGCAAGTGGCATAGACGTGAAATTTGGTATGCTGAACAAGGACGCTATTTTCGAGCCCAAGAGACTATCTCCAAATTTTATAGAAGGGATGAGGTGAGGCCTGAAAGGGGATTTAGCTCATTTCGGTGAAGTAGCTAGAAATTTTTCATGGGGGAGGGGAGGTCAGAATTTTAGATTTTTTTTGAGAAATTCCGAACTCAGCACCTGCTTCCTTCTCACAAAATTTACTTTTGTTGAGTGACGTAGGAAAATGGGGTTTAATTGGTGCATTGTACCTCCTTCCCCCAAATTAGGTCTGGTAGAAATTTTCAAAGCATCAAAACATGAAAATGTGTCTTTTTTGAGAATTGAATACGCATTTTTAGCAAAAAAAAAACCTTCGATGCTAATACGTTTTCTGTGAGAAAACTGAATTCAAAATTTGAAAAATTTTCATAAAAATTTAGGAAAGTTTGATCAAGTTCTTATGCGATTTTTATCAAATATTTAGGAAAACGACTTTAATTAAAAATAATTTTGAAACCAACAACTTTAATTACCTATTTCGACCTTCAAAGCAAAAAATAATTACAAATCTAACCAGTGGCACGAGAATCGTATTTTTTATGATGGTGATGATTGGTGGGAGGGAGGGGTTGTATGAAGTTGGTTTGAAGATTTAGAGTACTAAAGGAGGGGTGGAAGGGAAGCCATTTTCAACACAGTCATTGCAAATAATTAGTAAGATTGTGACTTCGTTCGTGCCCGAGCGAAGCGTTGAAAAAATTGGATTTTTAATGTACAAAAAAGACAATCTTAATTTCATACACCAGGGAGGGGGCTCCAGCTCCCCGGCACGTGTTTCTGGTCCTTTCTTCCTAAAATTGGGACCATCAGCCCTTTTTTTTAGCTGAATTAAAAAATGCTATTACTTTTAAAATCAGATTGGGAAAGTCCCTCAAATTTGATATTTTATTTCCCCTCAAAACTGTATAAAAATTACAATTTTTTTTAAATTTTACATAACCTGCCGATCATCCAATTAAATTTTTATTACGATTTTCGAGTAAGTTTTTTGTCCAATGTTGGCTACTTTGAAACTGAATTGTTTTACTTCTTTTCTCAACTTGTAATCTAAGAGTAAATTGTTGAATACTATTTTATAGTGTTTCTGAGATCCTGACTGTAAATGAGTACATAATTTTTCATTAAAATCGAGTGAGAAGGGATGATTTAAGTTGACAAAAAATTGATTTTGTACATATTGAAATTTACTGTCTAATTTTATAAATCAGTGAAAATGATCGAATATCACTGGAAAACAATCAAAAATTGCAGCACGGTAAGAAATCAGTGAAAATTTTTAACATAGAAATGTTTTTCTTTTTGGGCATGGGGGGGGGGGTGTCATTCCAAAATTCAGACCCTATTTTGCGTCACCAAAAAGCAACTTATAAATTTTTATATTTTCGAAATTAAATTAATATCTGAAAGTCAGAAGCTGAAAACTGACTTGATATCTGAACAACAGAATGGCAAAAAAAATATCAGAAAGCTAAAAGCCGATTTTTAAATTTTTTAAAAATTAACTTACCTAATATCAGAAGTCAGGATGAGAGGGAAAAACATATTATCCATGTTTTTAATATTTCCTTTCAGAGAAAACTTTACTTCATTTTTTTACTCTAAGCAAACTGTGAAAAAAATTTCTGGAAAATCAGTGATATTTCACTAAAATGTGGGTTAAATTTCTGAATTTTTTTTTGAAAATTAGGTGAAATTTTTTTAAACTTATTTTTTGAAAATTTGGTGAAATTTTTTGAAAATTGAGTGAAATTTTTTTGAATAATCTATGAATTTCTCTGATTTTTCCGTGCTGCAATTCTGACTTAATTTCAGTGACTTTTTACTAATTCGAAATGAGAGAATCGGTTTCTTACAAATATTTTATCGTTTTCGTGATTTGAGCTAAGGGAAAGAAGGAGTGAGCCGATTAAAGGGAAGTGATGATCTGATGAAATTTTGGCATAAAACATTGACGTACGTTATTGAAATTTGTGTTTTCGAAGACGCTAATTTCAAATTTGTTATAGTTTTTTTCAATCAAAACCAAGAGGTGATTTGGAATGAGCTTAAATAGAAAGAGAAGTAATAAATTGAAAGAAAATGGAAATTCAGCCATTAAATACCTTACGATTGTAAATAATTCTGCACGGTTGAAAAAAGTTTCAATCGTCTCATTTCATTTCTGACGAATTCGAATGAAACATGAACTTTTCATTCGTTTCAAGGCTTTCAAATAACATTGAATTTTGTCATTCTGTAAATTTTATAATGTTGTATGCTCTATGTTGACATTGTTGACAAATGCTTTTCTCAAATTGTTACCTCTCCCCTCCCCTCTCGGTGGTAACAATTTTTTTGGAAGTTCGAGAGTTTCTGTGAAAAGAGAAAAATACCATTTTTAAGCAGTTTTTAAGGAAAATACGAAAACAAGAATTTTGAAATTAATGACATTTTTTAATTCAATGGGACATGACACAGTCATATGAAAATAAACCATTAAAAAAGGGCTGATACCTCAATTTCAAAAAACGGGCCATTTATCTCACTCTTAAAAAAAAAGAATATAAGGTGTTAATCCTGTTATATAATTATAAATTCAGCCTGGTGCAAACGTAAACACCACCGTCTTGAATTTTTCATCACCTCGTGCGTATTCGTATCGTCCGCAGAACTATCTTGGTCGCGTCGTCAAACAGCACGCGGGCAACTTGATAGCTAATTTCGCGCATCTCTCGGTTTGGGAAAAATTCCACGTCGTATTTCACTCTCGTTTCTTTCTCGAAAATCAAGCAGGTAGTAAAAGTGAACACGAACTCGGTGATATATCGAGGTATTCTGTTTTTAGTGCGAAATTAACGTTAAATTCGTACGTATTTCACGGCGATGAGAAAAATCTGTACGCAGTAAATTCGCCCGGATCATAAATTAAAGGCACGAGAAAACTTTTATTATTTGAATTATTAGCGAGATGGGTGCGAAAAATTGTATCATCGGTGGATTATCGATCGTTATACGTAAAAGTGTTGAATTCCGGATTAGAAAATTTTTTCATCGCAGTCTCGCCCCTTTTTATGAAGACGATACCTTCGGTATTGGTCGCGTCGGGAGAAAAAAAACGAAATGGGGTATCGGGGCAAGTTTGATTACAAATTGAACAACGCTCGTAAATATAGTTTAATAAAGTTTTATTATACTTCTAGGTAATTTGCCCGAGAATTTAATAAACAGTTGTAAAAATTTTTACGTAGGTATGTGAAAAGTATATAAAAACGAATGTCTCTTCGAATAACGAATAGGTATGCAGGAGATGGGTATACGAATATAGAAAAATATATCATATTTTCACACAGTCACAACTCGGACGCTTACAAATATGTATTACGAATGTAGGATATGATTTTTTTTTTTTGCAGTTTACAGTACGACCGAGGCGAAAAAATAACATCGAATGTGCATTTGTTTCTCGATTCCCCGATGATTTGCAATGGTGGTATTTCGTTGACCAACTTTTTAGACTTGTAAAAAGAAAGGCAAGTGAAGTTGAACACGAGGACTGCAAAAGTACCTACGTAAGAACAAACCGCTCCCGTTTTCTCAACTTTCGTGCCAACGTAACAGTATAACAAAGCGAAGATTTATGGCCTGAATTTGAAATAAATGCTCGTAATTTTGGTAATTCTACGATCAACTTTATCGTACAGCGTCGCGTTCGTCGGCCCAATGTTGAAATTTTCCATCAATTTCGGTGCTGGAAATTTCTCTCCGGTTGGCCGAAACTGTGCTTTCGCTGGTTAAAGAAAATGGAAAATGGAAAACGACTTGTGGACTGTGGACGATGTGAAAAATCGCGTGTTTAGTTTATAACAAACAGCGTGATGGTCGATTTGAAATTATTAACTGTCTTGACCCTTTTGTACTTGAGAAAGGACCGCCGAGTGGAAATCAAATATTTTTATATCGTGGATATGGCGATTGTTTGAATTCCAAAATTGTTGAAATAGTGTTTCGAAATGGATCAATTTTAATTTATGGGACGAAGGAGAATACGATGGATGAGAGAGAATAGCCTGAATAAGGAGATCTTAGTTATGTAAGTACCTATGTTGAAAGTTGTAGAAATATTGATTCGAGATATTGAAGTTGAAAATTAAGAACAGCTGTGGAAAACTTGTTGAAAAAGAACTGAAATTGGAGATGTGGTTCGATGTAAATTTTCATGGATGAAATTATGAAGAAATGTATGGATTTTTTTAAAAATTCAATCCAGTTCTACCACAGTTGAGGACGATTTTCTGCAGGATTAGGGTACATAAAAATGAGTTGGAGGAGGATAGTGCTTTTAAATTTTTTTCAATTTTGTGAGCAATGGGACTAAAATTGAGTGGCTGAATCCGCAACCATATGTGCAATTAGGAATTTAGGCCCATTTTTGGCATAGTTATCAACAGAGTTGGCACTTGGCAGGCAATTTCAAAGTCGAGAAATGTATGAAAACAAAAACAAAATTATTGGCAAAGCTGAGAAAATTTTGACGTCTAGAATCGATTGTTCATCGTCATTTTTGAAGGAACCATCAGAAACGACCAAACTTGTACTTTGGAAAATGATTTTTTTTTTAAGAAACGACCAGATTTTCATTTTGCAAGATTAAAAAATTGTCATTTTTGGTAGTTTTTTGAAAAATAACGTTAAAATTTTAAAATTTTCCAGACTTTTTTCAGGTTTAACATTTTCTCATGGTCCATAAATGTTCTCAGATCTTCAGAAATTTTTCTCAAAATTTTTGGTAAAAATCGTAATAATAATTTTCATTTCAATGGCCATCTCCTGATCTATGTACTTTTTTCGACGTTGATTTTTTTTTCTCGTTTTTTTTTTTACTTCCAAGAAATGAAAAGAAATCGCAGGAAAATTTGTGAAAATTCTTTTCACCTCAACTGACGTCTGTCTTATACGTCCAGGAAAATCATGATTGAAAACCATTATTTTTTACCCCAAAATTATCTCACCCTGAGAAGCTCGAAAAAAACTTGGGTGGGCTTGTAAAAATAATTTTCATCTCAGAAAATATCTAAAAATATTTAAATATTGAATTTTTTTTCTTGAAATTTCATAGTTTTCGAATACCGATCACCAGAAATGCCGAAAACATTTTATATCGTTTGGCAGGTATGATTTTCAAATGGGATTCCCTGAAGCAACTTTTTTTTCGACCACCCCTCATATTGAAATGGAGGGAGAAGGATGATAAATATGAGTTTTGTCTTCAACAGACATCGAAATTAAATTTTTTGCAGCTTCAAAAAATTTTGTAGAGTTTTTTTCTTTTGACATTTTTGATCTAGTTACTCAATTGTTTTCGAGTTATGAACTAGTTTCGGAATGTATTCTAAAATTTATGCACTTTCTAAACTGGTTCATAACTCAAACGTGATTGAATTAGATCAAAACTTTTGAGAGCCAAAACAAAATCATTGAAGTCTGGTTCTTTTGTAAAATTTGAAGCAATTAAGAGGGAAATTTCCCTCTGACTGAAAAACTAAAATCGCTAAAAAAAAAAAAAAAAAGGTCAAAATTCAATCGTAAAACCCCATTGGATTCGTCCCCATGAGACGAACTCAATGGTGCCCTTGTTTTTGAACTTTGACCGGCTTTTGACCAAGTAACAGGCAATTTTCTGGGAAATTCTCGGGATCATGTAACAAATCCATCAACCCTTCAGGAAAAAAGTCATTTTTGAACCAATTAGTTCAAATTGAAAAATGTCCACATGGTTTGATTCGTCTCGACAAGACGAATTCATAATGGTACCCTCGGTTTTGCAGTTCGGACCTTCTATTTTTATATTCGATATTTGATGTAGGGGCTAAAAATTTTGAGAAAATTTGTATTGGTCGAGATTTGCTACTTGAGGATTCACCTCTTATCTGACCATATTCATTGTAAAAAAAATCACAGCTATTAACAAACAAACTCGAATCATGAAAGTTTTTTAAAATTATTAAAATGAAGTACCTAACACACGAAGTCGAATAACAAAATAGAATGAATTTTCATTCCAATTTTTATTGGATTTTTTCCCCCGGAGACTAAAATTGTTCCCAAAAAATAATAAATATTTCAAAAAATCCTCAAATTTCAAAATTAACAAACCTGGAACTCGAATTATTTCATGACGTTACTACTCATACACCGCTGAATTTTTTTCGATATCCAGAATAATTACGTCATTTTAAACAGTTCAGAATTTTCTGAAGAAGTTTTACAATTTTTTCCTCGTGATTTTCTCTATTTCCCGAAATTTTTCTGACGTAATTTTCTCCACTGAAATTTTTTATGAAGGATTTTTCTAATTGTTCAACTTACCTACCTACTTACATCTTTTTTGTAAAAATTGATTTTTGTTTGGTTGACGTTATAAAAATTTTGAGGAAAAAAATTCAAGTTGAAAAAATACATACTTACTGCGAAAAAATTTGGACGTGAAAAAATTCTTCAGGAAAAAATTCTGATGTGAAAATTGTGATAGAAATTTTTTCATGTCGTCAATAAATCAAACAGAAATAATTCTTTACAAAAAAAAAAATGTAAGTTCAACGATGGAAAAATTCTTCAGAAAAAAAGTTCAGGTGGGAAAATTATAAGAAAAAAATTTAGTCGTGGAAAAATTACGTCAGAAAAAGATTCGATCGTGGAAAAATAACATCAGAAAAAAAAATTTCAGTTGAGAAAATTCTGAAAAAAATAGCATTAAAAAATTACGAGGAAAAAATTTAGAAAACTTCGGAAAATTTTGAACTGTTCAACAATGACGTAAATATAGACTTTGAAAAAAACAAATCGAAACTTCTTCGTATCTTCGCTTTTCCAGTCTCCTTGGGCATCCTAGCCCAAAATATGTATCTCAAGTAGGTTCCAGAGATGAAAAAACATACATTTTAATATCGATTAATTTTTTTTTTCAAAATCCTTCGTCAATTTGCTCTTCCCAAATTACACACAACCATCTTCTAAACCTCCGTTTCAAATTCCAGCTGCATGGTTGTATTCCCGAATCGCGAAACCTTCTCCCAACTCCCAACTCCACCATTCCACCCCTAGCCGAATAAATTCGCCGTATTCTCGGCTCCATCAAGGCGAACCCAGTTTATATAATCTATTTCTGGGTATACGAAAAAGGATCGGTCGACACGAGGTGCGGGTTGAGGAGACGATATGTACGGGGGAAATGCGATTATGTCAGAGTCGACGTATAAGATGCATAGAATTTCGCAATAAGACCGTTTAAGTTTCACTTTTGAGACAACTTAAGCCGGCCTGTATTGTCCTTCATGGTTTCGCCGGTGAATATTCGCTACTCAGTATGCATATATTTTCGTCAATAAGCATATACCTTGCGGTACGAGGGGGAGGAGGAAAAGCGCGGAATTTTCGTGTTCTCTTATCTTTCGCGTACACGGCGGATTTTCTTGGCTGGGCGTTTTCACGGCGCCAAGATTTAGAACTAATTTACTCGGCGAACGTGTATAATACGAAACGTTTCGTAATCTGCGATACGCGACGATGACGTTTTTGGGAAACATATGCGATATTTCGGAGATCTCTCGTGCAAGGTCACGTATGATGGAATTCAGACATTCGCTTCGAGGTCCAATTTTTTTTCCAAATGCGAGACGTAGAAGAGCTCGAAGGCTTGGATGACATTCGATAGATTGACACCGCAATCTGTCCCTTGGAGGAAGAATTTCGAAATATTCGAGCTGGTGGAAATACCTGATTGGGGAGGGGGCTGCAAATAACATGCTATCGATTAAATAGCTACGTATACGAAGCATTAACAGCTTATTATCGTTTCGTCGGTGTTTGAAGAATTGGCGTTTGGAAATTCGCAAAAGAGCAACTCGATTTATATTCTCGTCGTGTTTCGTGTCTTATTTTCCCTTCGGTTCGTATTTTCAACGCATGCAATACGATATTTATCTAGCGATGTAGGAAAACACACGACTAAGTTTTGCAAGATCGAGAGTAAAATAACGACAAATACCAATAAAACGCACTCTCGAGCCATAAACGAGACTTTTCCCTCCTCCTGGAACGCAGATTACGTGTAAATAAAATTTAAAATCGGGCAAAGGCCATCAAGGCATCAGTAGGCAATAAGCTCGCCATCGAATGAACTCCAGACCGAACCAAACGCCTTAGGAGCATTTATTTCCGTACAAGAATAAAAGCCTGGACCATGAAAGAGATGTTATCGTTCATATGAGCACGAGAGAATCGCATACGTTAAACGAATTTTGATTTGGATCGCGTTATAATGAAAGGCCTGGCATTTATACTGGCGTTTCTCACCAGCCAACCCCTCTGTCCGGATATCTCGGCGTAGTTCTAATTTCCGTACAATTCCCGAACGTTGCCCCCTCCTGTTGAGATGGCCTCGACTCGAAGCTATTTTTTATTCGACACGGAGTTCGCGATTCGTGAGAAAATGTTTACTCATTTTGTATCGTAACTCGAGAGCTATTCAATTCGTCGACGAAGAAATTCGCTCGTGTGGAAATTTATTCAAAGGACGCTCTCAGTCTCTCGTCACATCGGCATAGGAGCGTTAATGGCGAAAACACTTCGCTGAAAATTTTTTATCATTTTTCCGACGCGTAATTAGGTTAAGAATGAATTTTAAGCGCCGCTGATTTTTCGCCCCTCGTTTATGCTCCTCTCCCGTACCCCCCTCCGATCCCAATATTCAACGGGCTAGCGTTATTTTCCGCGAATACGAGACGCAGAGTAAACAAAATTCGAAGAGATGATAACCGTGAGTTTTCTGTTTTTTTTTTTTTACCCGGCGACTCTTCGTAAACGTCTAAATAGGGTGTTAATTTGCTGCTACGATGACGCTGATCTTAGTCTCTTGGCGTCGAAAATGTCTCTTTATTTTCTTATGTTTTGCTGGGGGAAGAAAACCTTTTGGAGAATACGACTGGAAAATCATTTCAGGGTGGAATATTTTGCAAATCGTGACTTAATTTAGCCATGAACTATTTTTAACCCTCGAAGACCATACGGTAAAAAAATGTCTAATTTTCTGACGCTGGACCCAAGCTTGGTACGACCTTATAACTTCTAAGGGATGTACATGAATATTCAACCTTTCATTTCTCTTGTTGAACACATTGCCTATATCGTTATTTGAAGGGGCAAAAATTTTTTGAAAAAAAAACTCATTTTTCGTATTTATTGATGATTTTTTCACAAGAAATCAAAAGTGGAGGGGATGAAACTACCACATGCTAGGTACTTGTGTATCTATGTCCTACTGGTTCATGAAGAGCAATTTGCCTACCCTTTTGATTTAAGGGACTAAAAAAATTAAAATTCATACCGGTCCGGATTTTTTAAAAAAATGTTTGCCCCTTCAAATGAAAAAGTAGACAATCTGCCCAACAGCGGAAATGATCGGCTGAGCAAGCGCGTATAGGTACCAGAAGACGTTACCACCCGATCACTCTTTCTTGCGAACGCAACGCACGAAAAAACCGGTCTGTTGACAATTGTCACGGGGTATGGTATAGCAGGGTTAAACGAGCGGAAAATGAAAATAGCTCTTATAATCGAATTACGAACTTTCGAGTTTTCATTCAAGAAGGAAAAATGTATAGGAAAGTGGATACTGATACGATGTAAGTTGACCGTTTCTTTGTTCCTCCTTTTTTCGAGTTATTCTGACGTTATAAAATATTTCTCAACTTGAAATTGACTCAAAAATAGACGATGGAAAATATATTGTGGCAGTTGTGGGAAAAATTTAAATTTTGAAGTGTCTATTTCTGTAGGCGTTCCCTAGAGCTGAAATTTGAAAAGAAAAAAAAAATAGAAGAAACGAATTTGCAGCCGTACTAGAAATATATCGAATGTCTGAAAAAAAAAATTCTGAATGGTATCCAATCAATCTTATTGTTTAGGTATCTGTATTGAATTTCTAAATTGTAAAATGAAAAAATCAGTTTGGAAATTTTTTAAAACTTTTATTTACAACACGAAAAATTGCATTGTCTGTGGAAAATTTATAGTGGAAAAAGTTGTTTTTCAATATAAATATTGAATGTAAACAGGTTTAAAAAGTAGCGAAAATTTCATGAAGAAAAAAGCCGACGTCATTCACTTTGTATGATGTCGAAAAGTTTCAGCTTCAATTCTTCATAAATGATTTTTTCATGGATAAATATTTTCGAATGATTGACAGAAAATCAATGAATCGATAGAAACTTCAAGTCTGAAATTCCTTGACGATTTTGAAACTGAAGTACGAAAAATACCACAAAGTAGGTAATATTTGATAAATTGTGATTTTTTTTGTGTGAAATTACTTTTCAAGTTGGTCAGGCATGACCCATTAAAATAATTTCGATATTGAAAATTGACAAAGAAAATAAATACTTGAGTTAAAATATTATCAATTTTCTCTTTCTTAAACTGAAAGAAATTTTTTAAAATAAGTTCTTGACTTGAAATTGAAAAACGTTTCCTGTGAAACAAAACTTTTGTGTAATTTTCGTCTTTGTTTTTTTTTTTTTTTTTAACGATTAAACCTGTTTGCTTCAAAAATCACACTTCGGGGTGAAGTTTTGCAATATCTCAGAACTGGAGCTCTAGTGTCAAAAACTATGCCAATTTTTGTAATCGCTCATCTTAAATTAGTTTAAAAAAGTTCCTTTGATTTTTTTGAAGTCTTTCAAAATTTGTTCGAATTTTTTTTAACCTTTGAAGAAATTTCAAAACACCAATGTTAATTATGATTTCAAGTCGAAAATCTCCAATATGCAGAGCAATCTACTCTCTATGCTGCAAAAATTTCATTTCGGAAAGGAATTTTAAAAGCCGATCTCAGGAATGGAGTTTCAGGTTCAGATTCATTATCACCATCTCAGAATTGGTCGAAAATACTATTGAGAAAAGGGCTCAAATTACTTCCAATGTCCCTATAAATAGTCAAACAAATTCGTGCCAAATGCAATATTTGGAGACCTTTCAGATGATTTTTAGTATCATTTTAGAATTCTTATTTTGGGGCCATGACATTAAAATTTTTGAGAGTAAGTATTCCAGAGTACAAAAAAATTGACATTTTTTACATGCATTTTGAAGTAAAATTCTCACTCAAATACTTGAGGCAAATTATTTTCATCTCAATTAAAAATTATTGTGATGAAATTGAAAATCTATTCTTTAAATTTGAATCAGTCAAAAATGCCAAAATTGACTGATGAAATAGAGAAAATCAAGTCACTGATAATCAGTCAAATTCTACTCTGATTCGCCTGTTAATCATTGACATTTTACTACCAATCAGTAAAAAATAACCGACTCAAATAGCGAATTTTGATTATTGAATCAGTAAAAATAAATTAACTGATTGAAATCAGTCAAAATTTACTGATTCAATCAATGAATTTTCATTATTGAATCAGTAAAAGTTCACCAATTTTTCAGTGATTTTTTTCACTAATTCATACAGTGACTCAATTTTGTCGATTTAAAGCAGTCAATTTTGACTGATTCAAAGTTGGAGAGTAATGATATTCGTTTTATTGAATTTTTTTGCAGTTTTTAAACGATTTTTCAAACTATTCTAATGCGTTTTATAATTGTTTTCATACGATTTTAAGAGTTTCTGTGAATTTTGAAAAATCTATAAATTTCTGTTCTCTCTAAACTTGAATAATTAGTCAAAATCTGAATGAAAGAGACAGAATCATGTCACTGATTGGCAGTGAAATTTCTCTGATTCCACAGTTCATCAGTGAAAAATTACCGATTCAACTGGTAAATTTTTATTTTTGAATCTGTTTATCAGGGAAAATTATAATTTACTGGTTGAATCAGTAATTAACTACTGATTTAATTGGTTAAATTTTATTTTTACTCATTCAAAAATGAAAATTCACTGATTGAATCAGTGAATTTTTCACTGATTTCAGCATTGACATGATTTCATTTTTTTAGCCTATTTTGAGTCATTTTTTCAACATTTCGAACAATTTTGATTGAATTTTTAGGATTTTTACATTTGTTTGATCAATTTTCTGAAAGAACTTCATCACTATTCCAACTTTTTGGCAATTTCATCAACTTTTTTATACAAATTTTGTGCTATTTTTGCAGAAATGGAATTTTGACTTCATTTTGATGATTTTTGTAGCTCAGATGATATACTTTTATCACCAAATTTTATTTTTTGACACCTTCGAGCCACCCATTATTTAATGCTCAATTAGAATTTTCCTGGTCTGTTTTCAAAAAATTATATTTCAGACAGTAATTTTGTGTCGAGTCATCATTGTCCAATTCTCAAATAAATAAATTCAGTATTTTAAACTCCTTGTTTTCTCGATAAAGTTGAAAATACAAAAATAACGACTCATGATTTGAAAATTTAAAACCAGTGCTGCCAATTTTTGTACCTATCGATGTCAGCATTAATTATTAATATAAGGGTTCGTCCTCCTTATTCTTCGTCTTTTCCCCGTAAAATATATCTTCAGGTAAATTATACAGAATAATTTGCCGCAGGTTTACAATTTCCATAATTTTTCATCATCGACGACGCGTTTCAAAAGATCAGTACACGCCTTGTAAATCTATTTATCTCATTTTCAAATTCTCGGTACTAACTTACAGGTGTTATTTTAATGTAAAACAAATTACAGTCTACAGCGTTCAGCCCTTACCGTTTTATTTTGTGGAATTGATTTCGTGGGAATTAAGGAATCCTTGCTTCGCATCTTGACGAAAATCATTTTAAAATATTCGACGAGCAGCGGTTTTAAGGCGATGAAATTTCTCGGCTTGGAAGAATTTCACATCCGGTATAGAGCAGAAAGGAAGGTATTAAGAAATATACGACGTTTGGGAAGAACATTCGATGCATAAAAATGTAAATTAATCTTCTCTGCAGAGATATTAGCGAGTAAACTGTGTAAAAAAGCTTTACGCTATTTCCCTATGGGATTGTCGAGTATTTCAAAAATTCACCCTTTGAGAATGCCGCGTGAATGGATTATATGGTACGGTTTCAAGTTTGAGTATTTTTTCGCACCAATATGGGAATAATTCATTCGTATTTATAGGTTCGTTTTTCAAATAAGCATAAAAGATGAGCGGAAATTACCTCGGAAAAGAAAGGAAATTAAGACTGGGTCTGATCTTTTTTTTTGCTCGATTTTTTTCTTTGTCGACTGACATTTTGAAAGTATTGTGGTGTCGACCAATTTAGAATGGGTTTCTGTTGCGTTTCATTGTTACCGGTGGTTGAGTCGAAACGTTTCTCTTTGTATATAGGACAGCGAATATGTAAAAAACACGACGACTTTTTGGGAGAAGTAAAGAAGTATTTTAATTTAAACTTTTAATATCGAACATCAAAGGAAGCTGGAGTCGGTTAAAAGTTTAAATGAAATGTTTCGTCGGAGCGCATTTTGAAGAGCATCATAGCATAAATACGGACGCGACAACGAATGAAAACTGAAAAGTTATACTATACATGCCAGACGAAAGCTGTAAATATTACGAGATGGCGAGAAGCGAGTAGAAAAGTAGACGGAGCTAAGCTTATAGAAATGCAATGTCATGCAACCCCGGTTTTTTTCATCTTCGTGACGACTTGGAGTTTTCGTGAGCGAAATAATTTTTTGTAGCTTTTTTGAACCCCGAAGCGGTGATATGGAAAGCTATGTTAAAAAAAAGGAAACAACTTTCATTCAAATGAAAATTACCAACTTTTCTTCTGCACGTGTCTCTCGAAGGTCGTCTTAAAATCTGAACAAATTGAAAGGATAATTTTATGTTATGGGTGTATTTTTCTTTCCCTTTTTTTTCCTCCTAAGATAAGCCTTTGAAAGTAATGAGTACCTTTTTTATGGCTCTTTTGGTTGATTTATTCGAGTAATGAGGCGTATAATTTTTTTTGACGTACATCAAAGAGATTGATGTCGGTGGATTGTATTTGTGATGGTAGGTCTAGGTACATATCTTGGTTGAAGTCATCTGTTGGATGGTACTGAATTAACAAAACAATTGACTCATCTTTTTTACGATACCTAATGGGATGAATTTTTGAAATTTTTCGTAAAAAAAATTTATACTGTTGAAAAAACGAATTTTGTAGTGTTTGGAGACAGTGATTGAAAAAAGAATTTGTAATGGTGTATTTTAATTGATTTTGATTCGCCAACTTTTTTATTTCTTTTCACATGAAATTTTCAAAATTGAAAAAAAATCGGTTAAAAAAATTAATTGTTGGGAATTTACATGGAGTGATCAGCTGATCACTGATGAGGTGTTATGTGAAAGAGTAATTTGACCTGGGGATCTGCTAAAACACCAATAAATTCGTTTTTGGTTTTCCACGAGTATGGATAATTTTTTATTCAGGTTAGTAATTTTCAAGTTTGAATCGAGTGTCATAATCAAGAAAATTATATTAGAAAAGAATTATGAGCAGATTCGTGTTCTGCAGCCTAAAATTAGCTGAAAATAGACAACCAGGACATAGTAGAAAATTCTCTCCTATCAACCGGGTCATTCCATGTCAGTTCAACCACGAAGTGGAAAGTGGGGTCTTCGATTTTTTTGATTTTTTGCATGTGTGTAGACCTCGATGAAAGATGACGAATGGCGCAAACCGGAGCTTCCAAAGTCTTTTTGGAGGGCAGCCATGAGCCCTCAAAGTTTTGAGCATAAGTTGGATATGGTAAATTTCGAGCGTGGATAACTCGGAACCGGTGCTTGGTAGAAAGTTGAAACTTTTTGTAATGTGTAAGGCCTTTGATGAGCTTTTTGGCGATTTTTTTGAAATCAGTGTTGCCACTTTTTTTAATGCCAAAAATTAGCAGGAAAAGTCAAAAAATGGTATTTTTGCATGAAGGACACCTTCAAAAATTCTGAAAAAAATATATATGATGCAACTTTTTGTGCTGAATAACATATAAAAAAATTGAGATGGCGTTATTTTTTAAACTCGTTTAAAAAAATTTCCAAGTTTATGAGAAAACATAATTTTGTATTCCAAGAAGTGAAAATTTTCTAAATTGATTAAATTACATTATTTTTACCATATTTTCATCATATGTTGAAAAAAAGTCGACAAAAATATTTCTATCGAGCCGATCTTGAATAATATGTACTGTATAGGTAGGTTTTTGTTACTTCCTCTGTTCAATATTGCACTCCTGCATAAAAACATATGTATATTAAACTAACTAAGTACAAATGAGAAAATTTCATCACAAAACGAAAATTACATTTTGAACTAAAAATTTGATTCATTTACGAATATTCTGGTTCCGAAACATTCTCATTGGTTGTGAAAACTGTATTCACCCATAAATGCATTACCGATACAAAAGGTGTTACTTGTACCTTAATGGTGATAGATTTTCAAAAATGTCTTTTTTGTATTGAATAATAATTATTTTCACGTAAAATTTGTATAAAGATAATGTTTTCATGTTGGATTGCTATATTGAACAGGGGAAGTCACAAAAACCTACCTATACAGTACATATTATTCAAGATCGGCTCGATAGAAATATTTTTGTCGACTTTTTTTTCAACATATGATGAAAATATAGTAAAAATAATGTAATTTAACCAATTTAGAAAATTTTCACTTCTTGGAATACAAAATTATGTTTTCTCATAAACTTGGAAATTTTTTTAAACGAGTTTAAAAAATAACGCCATCTCAATTTTTTATATGTTATTCAGCACAAAAAGTTGCATCATATATATTTTTTCAGAATTTTTGAAGGTGTCCTTCATGCAAAAATACCATTTTTTGACTTTTCCTGCTAATTTTTGGCATTAAAAAAAGTGGCAACACTGATTTCAAAAAAATCGCCAAAAAGCTCATCAAAGGCCTTACACATTACAAAAAGTTTCAACTTTCTACCAAGCACCGGTTCCGAGTTATCCACGCTCGAAATTTACCATATCCAACTTATGCTCAAAACTTTGAGGGCTCATGGCTGCCCTCCAAAAAGACTTTGGAAGCTCCGGTTTGCGCCATTCGTCATCTTTCATCGAGGTCTACACACATGCAAAAAATCAAAAAAATCGAAGACCCCACTTTCCACTTCGTGGTTGAACTGACATGGAATGACCCAACCTGTATTTTTAAAAATTGCGATTTCAATACGAAAGAGTTCATCGAGCTTTAAAAAAATCGCTGGTCTGTACCGAAAAAATCAGAATAATGATTGGAAAAAATTTGACTGAGTTGGATGCATTTTTTCGATCAAAATCCTAAAATCTCAATTTTGTCGACCGAAGTTGTAATTTTTCCACTTGAAAATGGCATTTTTTGGAATAAGGATTCTTTTTTTTTTGAAAAAAAAAAAAAAACCACAAAAAAATCGAAGAATTTAACATCGTAACAGTTCAAGAATTTGAGAATTTTGTTTCAAAATTCATGATTTTTTCAAACTATGGAATTTTGTTTGAAAAATCTTTAATTTTTGAATCTTAAAAAAGTTCCTTGGATTCGTTCTCCCCAAGTTCATTTGTATTTCACTACTTCAAAATAAAAAATGACCAATTTTTTATGCAGTTTAGATGGTCTGTGAATTTTGCTTTTGGTCTCCTTTGGTTGCTTTCGTTTCGGTAGTTTCTTCAGCAAAATTTTTTTTGCAAATTGAAAAGTTCGTAATTATAATCGAATCTTTGAGTTTTTGCTGTTTTCCCTTTTGCTCTGAAAAAATTAATAACAGTTGAGGAAAGTAGGAAATTTATGGTTGAATTTGAGGAGGCATAGGACGGGCAAACGGAAAAATATGTAAGAAAAATTTATGACTTGAAAATTGAAATTTTTTTCACAAAAATGCCACGGTTATGTTTTAAAATTTAAAATTTCTGCAAGGTCTGCGGTTAAAAAAAGTCGAGAAAATAGTTTAAATTTTTAATGTAGGTCAAGTTAAGAAACGTGAAAAAGTCGGAAATTCTTTCCGAAAATTTTCACAAAATAGGAAGAGTCGCGAGATGAAAAAAATACAAAAAACTAAAAGTTTGTGTGAACTCGACGAGTGAAAAAGGGTAAAAATTTCGAAGGCATTCTTCCATCGTCTTTCATTCTTTTATTCGAAGCAGAAGAAAATTACCGAAAAAATTCGTGCTCTCTTTTTTAGGCTCAATAAATTCTTTTCCGAAAAATAAATTATTTTAGTTCAATAAATTGAAATTTTTGAATTTTTATCTCCCCCCTCCCCTCCTTGGTTTGTTTGAGAATGTTTGAAAATTGCTTGAAATGATTGTAACAGAAAAATTAATCAAAATTTGTCGTCTAGAAGAACCTTTTCACTTGGTTTCATAAAATAGAGTATTTTATACTTTTTTTTCTAGGCTTCCTCCTTCTCTCAGAAAATTTTAATATTTTGATGCAGGAAAAAATTCACCTCCAAACTTTTTTTCATTTCGGAATAACTTCCAAAAATAAAAAATAAAAAAAAAACAGAACAGAAATGGCTATTTTTCTAGTTGTACAATTCAAGCTTATTTCAAGCGTGGTCTAGAAAACTTGGAAAATGAGTTAGAAAAAGTGAAGTCCACCTTTTTTTAAAACCGAAGTCCATTTTTTTAATATGCAATGGGAAAATTTTTCTCTTACATCTTTGATGAGGTTGGAGGAAAAAAACTGTAAAATTTGGGTGAAAATCTTTCTAAAATAAAGTTTTGATTTGAAAAACTTGACCGAAAAAGCTAAATAAGCTCGTTAGTCCAAGTAAGGTAGATGGGTACACATCATTTGTAGAAAAAATAAACCTTCTGTTCTAACAGTTTGATTTGAATGGAAAATTACTTAGGTATTAGCAAAAAAAATAATCCAAAATAAGATTTTTCCAATTCTTAAATTTTCTGAGAATCATTTTTGAAAATATCCGAATTTTGCTCTCCTCCTCGTTACCTTCAACTTTACGAAATTTGATTTGTTTCTACTTACATCAAACGAAGTCGAAGATTTTCAATTCAGCTCTACTAGAATCTAACATTTTTCTTAAAAAAATCAATTTTCTTTTTTTTACTATTATTAGATTTTAATCACGTTGTTTTATTTTGATTCCTAATGAAAATGATAATTTTAGAGCAGAAAAATCTTTATTTGGAACAAAAAATGATGGTTAAGAATTAATAAAAAAAATAAATGAAACCTTTTTCAAGGTCTTTTTTTCTAAAACACCAATCCTCTTTTTGAATTTCGAAGAGATCCTGGCTTTCTCAAAGTCTACGTTTCATTTTTACATTGAAACTTTTCATCAGACCGCAATAAAAGACTTTGAAAAAACGCTCTGTCAAGTCCGTTTCGCTTGAAAATGAAAAACTTTCAGTTACCGGGCCATTTCCCAACCAGGCTCGCACTAAAATATGGACAACCTTGACCAAGAGAATAAAAGCATTATGTACAAACATACTTCAAGAGGAAACTTTATCCAAATTTTTTTCCACGCTACGAAAAGGTACCTAATCCTCTATTTCAATATAACCCGCAAGAAGGATCCACAATGTCTGACATTAATCCGTAATGACCCCGTGTTCTGGCCACCTCAGCAGTTCATATCTACTCAGAGGTTGGTACGCAATACCAGGTATATTTAATCAGCTGCAGGCTTGATATGTTTAAAAATTACTCGAAATAACGTATTCCAACCATAAATATATACCGGCGGTGGTTTACTCGAGGGGATCATTTAAGCGTTTCCTTTGCTAACCGCATTTAAAGCTACCTCGTATTATACTCCTTTCGCATGAATTTTTAGCGCTTGTTTCTCAGCGATGAAACATTTGCTCGCAGTTTTTTTTCTCCTACTCGAGCTAAAACAAAATTCTCAATTAATTTTGTATAATCTTTTGTATTCAGAGCGTGTGAGGTAGTAAATTTTTCGCAATTAGTGCGTAAATTTTTTCAATGGTAATGAAAAATTCATCGTGACCCTTTTTTGGAGTGAAATTCGGAGATACAGGTCCATTTAGTACGGTACTGCCCTGGCAGAACTCTAAAACGATCCTTTTATTAGAATGAAGATGCGGTACGACTTTTCAGCCTTATACGATTCGACTTTATGTAAAATTTATAACGAATAATCATCGCGACGTGAAAAAAATCCACACTCGAAAGCATTGTCTGCTTTTACGATGAAAGGTATCATTAAGATACAATTAAAAGGTAAACTCTAATGCGATATACGAGCAACATTACGGGGTACTTTTTGTTTTTTCCCTCGTTTCAGGGTTGCTCGTTAATCAACTTTTTTTTTATCGTAATCGGGTCCTGCTCGAAGCGATCTAATGTACGATATTTTTTGGTTTTGAATTTTATTTAAAAACGTAACGAAGAAATATTACCTAAGCTATTAATCGTGTTTTTTTGCAATTTTCACGTGTCAGAAATAATTTCCATTTTCGCAGATAAACGTAAGATCTTTAGCTTCGCTTCGAATGAAAATTGATTCCTCCGTATTCCAGCTAGTGTTACCTCTTTCCCTTCACAGCCAACACTGTAATTATTAGTTCGTTTAGTTAATTGCGTTTTCGCAAACATACCATAGCTCGAGGATTGTGATTGTAACGTCGTCCTTTCGTAATCCACTTAAAAACCTTATCGTAATTTTTTTTCGTACGTTGCACTCGCAGCTCGTAGCTCGACCGTAATCTGGTAGTTTTTTTTTCATCGTCGGTTTATTTTTTCTTTTGCTGAAATAATTTCTATATAAAAGTAGTCGGGTAATTAAGAAACCATTGTTTCAGTACCACCAGCATTGCGCTACCATTTTGTAATGAATTTTATCTTTAATAGAAGTTTTCGTCGAGTTGAAAAACGTTACATTTAAATTGTCTGGCTTAGAAAATTGCCAAAAAATTACCAGTCTTTTTGAATTTTCTCGAAGAAATTAGGATAATTTGATGACCTCGTGAATTCGTTTGTTTTGTGTTTGGTGAGGTTGAGAAATACGGTTTGAGGGAGAGGAGGGGCTTGGGGGTGAAAAAATGCGTTTTTCGGTCACCTCTGTAGAAGTTGAAAGGACGCCCCTTTGAGTGGAATAATGGAAGACTACCATCGAAATAATCTTTGGAAATTTATATCGCATGAAATTAAGGAGTACGTTGAATCTCAATAATGAACAACGTCGGTTTAGAATTTTCTTTATGGGAGGGGGGGTGGAGGTGAAGAAATTGTGTATTAGTTTCAATTTGGACTTTATTTTTTCAAAAGAGAGAACAAAATGTGACACGAAATTCTGAAAAAAAACGAGGATTATTTGATTGAAAAATCAAAGAGATATTTTGTGCAAATGAGAATGGAAGTACTTCTTGAGTGAAATGAGAGTGAACCTTTTTTTTTTTTTTTTGTAAAATTCTAGTTAAAAAACAAAAAAATGATCATTTTCTTATATTTTATGAACAATTTTCGATCATTACAGAAGAACAATCGAATGGTTTTTTTATCATTCAATTTCGAGCATTTGGACGAGAAATAGCTTTTTTGCTACGTGAAGAGTTGATGAAGAAAAACGCCCATAACTTGGCTAAAAATTGCTCAAAATGCAAAAACTAATACATTTTTGGAATCCTTTCGTCATGAACAATCGAATGGTTTTTTCATCATTTAATTTCGAGCATTTGAACAAGAGATAGCTTTTTACTCCTCCCCCCACCTTCAGCACTCTCACCTAGCTTTCTGGCTTTACAACTCAAAATAATTTATTCTTCTTAAAAAAGTTCTAATTTTCATTTCTGATTTTTCTCAACTATAGTTTTCAAATTTTACTGGTTAGTAGGTACCTGATTTTTCAGGTTATAAATTATTTTTTCGTTTTCATTTTTTTTTCAACTTCGAAATAGATTGCCGAATTTTTTGAAAAATATACAAAATTTTCAAAGGATGATTCAATTTTCAGGAATGGGTCCCGCTTTTCTTGGAATTTTTTTTCATTTACTTGATTATTTTTTTCGTTTTCGTGAATATCTCGTTCCAATTTTTTGAGGACGTATGTACCTTTTTAAAATATGAATCGTCTGTTCCTATGAAAATCGTCCGCTCCCCATACTCTTTTCTGGCCACTCCTCGCTAACCTTCTACAATCCTTTTTTCTGAATTCTTACCCATGGACATCCGGTTACGTTTCATCCCTAAACTGGCCGCTTTCTCTTTTCTTTTGTCTTTCCACCCTCTTACAATCTCTCGCTCGAACCGATGGATCGACTGCTATCGATGCATTCAATTCAGTTTCATTGTTCGTTTTTTCGTAATTTCAAATTCAGCCTTGAAAACGTTTTGATGGAATACACAATACACATCGTTATAGATCTGAACATGTGCCTTTGAGTTTTATCTCACTGTTACATCCAGTTTTTAGAAAACTGCTCATTATTTTTGGTATGTTGGCCAATTTTTGAAAAAAATACGACTTTTAGATACCTACTTGATTGTTTTTTTTATCAATATTGTTCAATTTGTAAAAAATTGTTTAATTTTATATGTAGATGAATTTTTAAAAAGTTGGACAATTTTTTGAAAAAAATCCCATTCAGGAATTATTATGAGATTGAGTGTAGAATTTTGAGAAAATATATTTTTAAAAATTTTCAAATTTTAAAAAATTCTTTAAGGTTTGGAAAATTTATCTTAGTTTTTTTTTTTTTCTAAAACTATTGTAAATTTTAGAAACAATTGGCCAAGTTTAGAATACACAAAGAAAATTTTGAAAAGAGTCAAAAATTTACATAAAAATTAAAATTCAATTTTCAAGTTTTTTTTTTAAGAAAAAGGTTCGCTCTGGCTAGATCTGAAATGGAAGATGGGTAAGGTTCCTTGAAAGCGATAAAAATTGATAAAATTTTGTAAAAATGACGACTAAAACTTGTATGAACTTTCTATTCGGTTTCAAACAGCGAAGGAAAGGTTCAAGGCCAGGAAGGCTCAAGAACTTCGGAAATATATAATTCGAATTTAAACTTGAAGAATCGTACGAGAACTGTTTCGAATATCGGTATACGTTAGGCACAGTAAGTCGTAAGATGATTACACAGCAAGTTTCTGTTTCCATCATCATTGATGACATAGCCGCAAAACAATCTTCAATACTATCTCCAACCCTTTACTTGTATAAAAGCCTGACACGTGATATTTCGAATTATACAAATAGAGAGCTACAATATAAACCGACGGATAAATTTATCTATTGTTTACGACAAGTTGGTAAAATTAATTACGAGAATCGTTATTCAGACAGACGTGTCGTGTGTCGATTCCTGTTTCCCTTCTTTCCCGCCTATATTCGATCAAATATACTGTAAAATTATAAAGTTCGTTCGTTTTTACCCGTCGTAGACCGAAGCCGTAGCTAATTTGTAGTTTTATTTGTACGTACTCGGCGTATCTACTGTAAACGCGAAAAGAAACCAAATAAAATACTCACGGTACGACGCACTAGGTGAATTGATGATACAATTAAATCGAACGTTATTTTTCAAACGTCAATTATAAAATGGATAGATACACGACATTGTATCCTGTAAAACCGAATCACTGATACAGTTCAATTTAAACGATAAATATCAATTCTCCTTTCTATTTCGTAACGCGCAAATTGAACGTGTATCGAGTCTGCGATAATTTGTAAATGCGGTTTAGGTTTTGTAAATATGCTAAGCTTTTAATACACGATTTTAACGTACCTACGTAGAGTACGTACATACTTGAACTTTTTTTTAGACTGCTGTGCCAATATTTTTGCATTCGGTTTTGGCATCGCGTTCGTTATTACCTTGTCAACAGATTTAGGTATCGAATGGTATTAAAAATGATAAATTTATCGATATAGTAATGTCACGATAAGAGAGTTTTGCAGTCGTTGAAGATTTTCAGTTCAGTTGCTAGCTCTTGGCGAGGTGGTAACCTCATTATTAAAAATGTGTAAAATGATTTTATTCGATTTATGAACAATTTTTTTTTCTTTTTTGAAGAAATCAAAAATTATATGTTGTTACAAAATTTTAGAATTGATTGCCCCATATCGAGTAATAATTCGTTTTTGGTTTAAATTTATTTTGAAGTTCATTCAAAAAAATGAAATTTCATTGCAAATATTTTCTTGTAGGTATGTTCGCAAAATGAATAAAGTCGTTGAAAAGGTAGGTATAAAAAATTATCTCGAGCATACCTAGTGGAAGTACATGCAAAAAAAAAGTTGCCAATCGACTGAGTATGGGGAAGAATTGAATATTTTATCAGAGTGAGGGGGAGGAGAGAGGAAAAAATAAATGATTTCAGACTATGATCGAATTTTTGTTCTCATTGGAAATATTTTTTCCCATTTTTTTTTCGACGCTGTGCTAAAATTTTATCAGAAATGGTCATTCAAGTTTTTGGAACAGATTTTAGAAGAGACAAAGTGGTGCTGAAAGTGAAAAAAATTGGCTCAAAATCATTCATTTTTTATGACTTTTCTATGATTATATTCTAAATTGAATTATTTTGTACGTAGGTAATTGGTTATTAATGAAAATTTTCAAGAATTTGAGCAGACTTTTTCAAGTTACATTATTTCAATTTTTTACGAAATGAAAGGGGAAGGGAAGTAAAAATATTTTGTCGAAAATCATTCAAAAATCATAAAAACGTTCAAATTTTCAGATTTGAGTACCTAGAATTTTGGAAAGTGGTGAAGAGGTGTTTTTCAGTCTTGGTAACCTCATCATCTTTTTTGGAAATTGAAATTTCTTCTTTTAAAAATTATCCTGAAAAGTTTATTTTTCATAATTTTGCCTTATTTTTTTGAAACTGGATACCAATCAATTTTCACTTTCTCTTTTCTTTATGGAAATTTCAATTTTATTTCAAAAATTTCGTTGATTCATTCAAAATTAGTAAGTACTTGATTCTGTAAATGAGGTCGACACAAAAACTCAGGAAAAAAATACTGAGGTATTTGAAAATTCTTCTATTGAGTTATAAAGAAAAGTTACTTGATTATAATTTAAAAAAAAAAAAAATCGTTCAGGTAGTTTTGAATAAATTGAGTCCAAAATATGAAAAATAAAATTTTCAAGAGGAGCTTTTGAAAAAAAGTTTCAATTCTTAAAAAATTGAGTTTTTTAAGGCCAAAAAACACTTGTCTATGATTTTCCCCAAACTTTGTGAGTGAAAAGATTCAGAGAACATGAAAACTTCTTTTTCGGACATTCCCTGATTACGCTGAATTTAGTAAAGCCCTAAATTCGAACTTTTTACATATGGACACTCATTCGAGTTGTGAAAATAACATTGATAAAAAAGAGTGTTTACTCTATAAAAATATTCCAAAAAAGCATTTGTTTTTCAACGTAGATTCACCTCATGATGCAATCACTTTTGGCGATTTCGCTGTTGCAAGGATCGAAAATAGCGAAACCCCTTACAGAAATATTGTTATTTCAGCAGATTTTTCAAATTTTGAGCATTTTCATAAAAATAAGATGATTAAATAGGAAAATGATGTCGGATTCGTATTCAGGGGGTTGAAATACCTTGAGTGATTAACACCGGAAATCCACTTTTTCTTGTCACGAAAATTCTCTGGAAAAAGGGAATTATAAGCTTTGAAGTAGAACAATCTCGAAAGAATTTTTTTCTGGGTATTTTGACCTCCTAAACAACGAATCCGAAGAATTTGCTGAAGCAACTGTGGAGGGGTGGTCAAAAATTTTTCCAGTTTTTTTCTGCATCAAAGGATACCATTTAGGGGGCTAGATCGAAAATTGGAGAAGGCAAAAAATTCACAAATTCACTCCTTACTCAGCAAGATCCTTCTGATTCATTGTTTTTTAAAAATTTGCAATTTTAAAAACTCTGTTTTGGTTTTTTGAGACCAGTGTGAGGAGTTTTTAGTGATATCCAACAATCTAAAAAAAATTCAGATTGAATTGGACATGAAAATTTTCTTGGGGAGAGAAAAGTGGTCTTTTGGAATATTTTTCGGTTAAAAATCATCATGACATCGTGATTAGCTTTCTTTTTTAGGACTAAAATACATATTTCATCATTCCAAATTGAGATGCGGGCTGGACGGGTGGATAGCCTCTTTGTACGTTTGATTTCTTCAAGATTTCGACTCAAATTCCAGCAATTTTTCATGTATTTTTCCTATTCGAGTGGAAAACTGTTTCAGACGTTAACTACGTTGAATTTCTCAAAGTAATCGTCGAAGCACCCTCGACGATCAATTATCCTTTAACGAACGAAAAAATAAATTACCGACGTTAATTACGTACATAATCGAAGTTTTATGTATACAATCAACCAAACAGATACTCTTGTTCCTTCGACGTCCACCAACGCAACGCAACGCCTTCGCCATACAACGCATCGATAGGTTACCTGGGTCGTACGTTATACGTTGCCGTCTCTCAATCAGTATTAAATTATTGCGACTGAATTCGCGTTAATGAACACATCGTATACACGCGTAAACGTCCATTTATAATTTATAACTGTTTACCAACCTCCCACGAAAAACATTTCGCGATGAGCCATGGCGTGGAGGCCTGGACAGTGGACATAGGCATACAGCAGAACTGTTGCTGCGGTGCGTAAACACTCGATCGACTTGACAAACGGTGCCCGTCCGTCCTCCGTCGACCCAATCAAACGACGGATTTGAACTTTCGATAAAGAACTTGACCGACATCGACGTATACGTATTACCTATACCTAAATACGTCGTCATTTTTTTAGGGGCTATTTCATACTAAGAATGAAGTCAGGTTTTCCAATTTCGCTCCATTTTTTTTTACGAGTTCCCCTAATTCACAAAACCGCGGTCATTTTGTTCCTAACCCCCAAGGGCCTCGATATTTTTATGCAACTACGAGTTTTAATAAACTTGTCCAACTTTGAAGGTTCATATCTCGAGGTAGGCTGTACTTGGGAGAAATTGTTTGCGGAGCCTGAAAGAGAACTGATAGGAGATTAAAAATTGATAATCACATTTTGAAAAGCTCAAAGTTGAACTTTGGCGGTGAAAGCTCAAATTTCACGATAAGAAAAAAAGGTGAAGGCTACCATTTGAAAACCTGAAAAAAATACAGTACCTAAGTAGCCTCCTTTACCCTCTTTTTAACCAAAAAACTTTCAAAAAGGAATCTCTAGATCCCTAGGAGGTACAGGGGTTCACAATTTTGACCAAATTTTAACAAAAGTTGAAAAAGTTGAATAGCACATAGATTTTTATTTTTAATTAATTTGACGACGCTGATTTCGAATATGTATTTGGTTTTTTCACAGTAACCCCTCTGAACCCTTATTAGTTTCCTTAATAGGGGTCAGAATTTAAAAAAATGAAAAATAACGTGTGACCTGTCGTTTGTTAGGTATTCGAAGGCACTGAATTCGAATATTTGCTTATTTTTTCAATTTGACTTTTTAATTTCTCAACCTTGTTCTCAAAACTGCAAGACCAGGGGTGCACTGAAGGGTCAAATTGAAAAAATAAGTAAATATTCGAACTCAGTGCCTTCAAATACCTAACAAACGACAGGTCACACTTTATTTTTCATTTTTTCAAATTTTGACCCCTATCAAATCAAGGGGGCTAATAGGGGGTTCATAGGGGTGGGGTGAAAAAACCAAGTACATATTCGAAATCAACGTCGTAAAATTAGTGAAAATCAATGTACTATGTGCCCTGGCACACCCTACTTTTCCCAAATTTTTCAATTTTTTGCTCCCTATGTAATGTATGGTATGTACTTACACTTTTAGAAAAAACGGATAACAAATCAAATAATGGAAATTTTGTATAATTTTCGGATAACTTGACCAATTTAAAACATGAAAAAATGGTTTCTTTGGTCGAGGTGTTGGCTCAATTTTTTTCAAATGTTTTTTCAACTACAGATTATCTATTTTTTCCAAAATTTTCTCAATTCAAATTCTGTAGCTGTACCTAAACGTTTCTACAGATAAAATGAAAAGTTTTCAAAAAATTTTCCAGCTCTCAAATTTTTTGGCCTCACATTAAATGAAAAAAGTCATTTTCATATACGCACGATGAAAATTTTCATGGAAAATGATGTATAAAAAAATTTAAAGAAATTTTTTTCCAGTCAAAACCAATCTTTACTAAAAAAATTTAAAAATTGGAAAAATTTTGTAAAGCTTGAAAATTTGTGAAAAAAACTTATAAAATTTCGTAAAAATAATACTTAGTGGTTTTTTGAAAAAATATGGAAAATAAATGAGTTTTTCAGCAAATTTAGTTAGGAAAATTTGAGGTACACCCCTCCCCTTGAGTTTTTGAGCATCTGAAAACCAATTTTTCCAAAGCTTCGCTCGGGCATGAGCACAATTTTATGGAAATACTTTTGAATGTTTCAAGTTATCATATTATACCAGTGGCGTCAGAAAGTGTGGTACAAGAGCCAGAGATGTATTGCGCTCTCCTCAAGTAAGTACATCAGATGAAAATTTTGAATTTTCAAACTATTAAAACCAGAAAATATTAATTTTTTGGACATTGAAAATTCATTTGTTTCAAAGCTTTCCCCTCTGTAATTCCAATGTTGATTAAATATTATTATTATTGTAATATACATTTTTTTTGGCATCGATTTTTTAAATTCCATTGGAGGGCCCAAAGTTTTGGCTCACCCTACTCAGAAGCCCCAGACACGCCTATGGTTGAAAAAATGATCGTGGTTTTCTGAATAGACCACCAAAAATTAGAGCAAAATTGGAAGACCCGACATCTTTTTTCATCCCCTTTGAGTATGAAATGGCCCTTAGATAAACTTTGTTGAAATATGAAATTAGAACGTTGGAAATGTACGTTCGCGAATGTTTTTTCGCCACAAAACAATAACAAAATCGAATGAACGTTCGACGCGACTCGACGCGCCGACGATGTGGCGTGAATTCATCCAAAAAGAATTTACCGCCGTTTGACGGGTGTACCGTAATTCGAAAGATTCGATTCGGCGCCCGCGCTTCTTTCACGGTCTCAGGTAAAATGAAATACACGTTTTACGCCCGACAGCTATTAAAGTTGAGTTAGTTGAGGGTTTTCTTCCCCCGTCCACGTTTTAAAAACCGATTGCGATTTCGGATGACGTAAAATTTCACATTTTCTGTCACATTCGTTATATTTGTTAAGTTAAAATGTTTACAAAATGTCGAGGAGGCTGCCAGGTGCAGACTGATGTCGTCTCTCGGTAGCCCCATTATAAAATAACAATTAGATATGTACCAGTAATATACGACTGCGGTACGTAACCTAGGTAAATATAGTCGTCGTGTACCTTAAAGCCACCTCCACCCCCCCTCCTCCCGCTCGCCCACCATTTACGTGTACAATTGTACACCGATGTACTAACCGAATGCTAGACGAATACTAATTCAAAGATTTCGCATTAGTCGGCTTAAAATCGCTGTAATTACGGCGGGCTTTACTTACACCGCAAATATAGGGCCCCGAAATGTGATTTGCATAATATTTGTAATCGTCTTCCGTATTCTCCTGAAGTGTCCTTTTATTCGTACAGACGTAACGTGCACACAATGTACACATGATACGAACGTTCTGAGCCTATTTACTTATATTTGTGCTTATACAAACGTTAGGTACGTACTCGAATTCCGTAATAGATCATACCAAGTCTACAAATCAACGTTGAAGTATTTTTAATGAGATATTCTCTTCAACGGCGCGGTTCTCGTATTTAATACGAATTCTTGTTCGAGTAATCTTGAAAGAGAACTAATATCGAGTATAAAGCAGCCGAGCGAAGAATCGAAAAATAAATCTGCTCTGAAATATGAAATGCTCGACGCTACGTTTGAAATTTAAACTGTTTTAGTATTGTTATTGTTTATTCGATACGTTGCACCAGTTGCATTCGAAATTTTATCCTCGAGTAATAAGATCTCGTATAACTTTTCACTTGTTGTGCTGCGAATTTTTCGACGGATTTTGTGCTGCGTTGGGAGAGCGAAGAAAATCGTTAGTTGCATGATTACTTTTTTCGTAAACGGTTTACGATTCGAGCGTGCTGAGAAGTGTTCTGGAAATTGAAAATGGCGGTGTTTCGGAGGAGGAGAGGGCGAATTAGTTGGATTTATGGATGGATCTTGGGTCCAGAATTCGAGGAAATGGCTGCTACTGCGGCACAAAGAGGTGCTAAAATTTGAAATTTTTTTCGAACTAATTTGTGCGAAGAATTTTTTTTTGAATTCGTTTTTTCCTGAGCCAGGAATTTATTGTGTCGATGTTTGGTGTTTACTGGTATGAAAAAGGCACAGAATTTGTCAAAATTGCTCGAAAATTACAAAATTATAGTACTTACGGAAATTCAAGAAAAGAAATGATTGACCTAAAATTCAGTTTTTTTTCGTTGAAATTGCTGTGGTTTTTCTCTTGCTCATAATTTGGTATATGTACTTATGTATTTAAATTTTGACGAGAATATGCTATTAGCCAAGCTTTTAGCTTGGAGGAGATGGAAATGTGAAAATTGTAATATTTTTGTGTAGCCCTTCCTACTGGCCCCCTCTCCAATAAAATTCCGGTTAGTTGAAAAAATCCTAACTCTGGAGAAAAATACAAGAGCGAAAAATGAGCTTTTAAGTTTTTTTTGGAACACACAATTTGACTCATTTATTTTTCAAATTTAAAAGCAACTAGGTAAATAACAGAAAAATTACTTCTCAGCCTATTTTTTTTCAAATTCTAAAACTCTTCAAAAATTGAAAATAACAACTATTTCACTCTCGAGTATCAAAAGTATCTACTCTTTTTTTTTCATCCATGTTAGGTATTCCTAAAAGAGATTTTTTGAGCCGATTATCAAAATTGTCATTTTGTAGTCATAGAAGTACCCAGAAATTAATCGAAGGAGGTACTGAGAATTTCAGAAAGAATAGGGGCAGTAGTCAAATTTTAAATCTGTCATTTTTCACTGATTTTTCAATCAAAAATCATTGATTTTTTTCTAATCAATTGGGAATTGAATGAAGAATCATTTGTGAAGTTCAGTGAAAAATCATAAATTTCTACTCTCTAAATTCGAATCAGTCCAAAATTCCAAAATTGACTGATGAAATAGAGAAAATCAAGTCACTGATCATCAGTCAAATTCCACAGATTACCCTGTTAATCAGTGACATTTTACTGCCAATCGGTGAAAAGTTACTGATTCAAATAGTGAATTTTGATCATTGAATCAGTAAAAATTAATCACCTGATTGAAATCAGTCGAAATTTACTGACTCAATCAGTGAATTTTCATTATTGAATCAGTAAAACTAAAATTTGACTGATTGAATATGTAATTATTTAGTGATTGAATCAGTGAAATTTTATTTTTACCGATTCAGTGATGAAAATTCACCGATTGAATCAGTAAATTTTTTCACTGATTTTTACATAGTGACTCAATTTTGTCGATTTAAAGCAGTCAGTTTTGACTGATTAAAATTAAGAGCCTTTTTTTTTTAGATTTTTGTTATAATTTTTTTTTTGTTTTTACAATGATTAACGAGCAAAATCGTGCGCCAGGGGAGTTCTCCCTTTCTCTCCTCCCTTGCTACGCCACTGTGAAGAGGGGTCCAATTTCTAATCTTTCATTTTTCGCTGATCTTTCTGTCAAAATTACTGATTTGTTCTGACAAATTGGGAATTAATGGAGATGTTAGTGGGTTTAAAGTGAAAGGTCAGTGAAAAATCATTAATTTTTAACATAAACGAAGATGATAATTTTTTTGAAAAAATGACGTTTGAAAAGCAAGAATGCATTTTTTTTTACATTTTTTATATAAAAAAACTCTTTTCCGAACTTCGAAAAATTGAAAATATTTTTGAAAATTAGAAACAAAAAAACTATAAAAAGCATTTTAAAATATTGAAAAAAAAAAATTAAAAATGAAGTGCAATTCGTTTCTTGCAACATTTTCATTTTCATCTAATGTCGCTTTTATTTTGGAGGAAATTTCTTTCTTTTCTCATCTTCCTCCACTGCTTGTCAGTGATAGAATGAGGAAAAAATATTTTACCAATGAAATAGCTCCTTTCTCAACGATGGAATAGAGGGATGCAAGAGTAGAAGAAAACTGGGGAACAAAATTGAAAATAATGTTAAATGAATATGTGGTTCTCGCCTATCTCAATAATTTTTTTCATTTTTCTCTCCTCAACTTTTTGTCAAGTAAGGGGTGGGGCGTGATTTGCTTCAAAAATAAAATTCATAATTAATATGAATAATAAATATTGTAATTTTGAATAAATATTCGATTGATGTGAATTTAAAATAATTTCATTTTTGTTTGGAATTCTTCAACGTTTGGGAGTGTGGTCACCCTGCGTTGGTGAAGAATTTGGTTGCTATTACTGCAGTTGCGCACAAAACAAACAAAGAGACTCAATTCACAAACCAGTCTAACGATGTTGCGTTAGGGTGTTTGTGATCATGAATCATCTGAATTATTCGTTGATATCTCATAATCAAAGTATGAGTTACGTCGTGCTAGCCCCAGTTCATTGTTCGCGTTAGTGAATAATACTTGTGTATCAGTATTTCGTTCAGTTCGTGCTCGTGCTAAATCTTTTTTATCATTAAGTAGGTATTTCGCGTTTAATTTTTTCTTGCAATTGTTCGAATTTCTTATTTAATTTACTAAATATGCGTATATTTAAAATAATTATAGTTTCGTGGATTATTATTTTTTATGTGTAATTGTGCTTTATCTCTGTTTTACATCAATCTGTTTCACTCAAGTCGTACTAGAAGCAAGATTCATTATTATTGATCAACGTATCGGTGAGTTGATCTATTTTACAAAAACTAATTTACCTACAAATATCCGAGCAATGAAATGATATTTTTACTCCTTGACATTTTATCCTTATGGAAAATTTGAGGTTTTTGAAAATTAAATTGAAATAATAAAATAATTAATTGTACATTTGGACACTTCAAAATATTTCGAAACCGAATTCCTAAATTTCAGCTTCTTACCTCGAATAGATCGCATATTTTCAAATTTAGCTCCTTTTTAGGGTCATGGGTTAATTGTTTTCGAAAATTCGAAAAATCAACTCGAGTTCCTAGGATAATGGTAAAGTCAATTTTTCCGAATCTAACCGTTCAAAAATTGGAACTGATATGGGGTTTGTGAATCATCATCAAAATTTATCAAAGTTTTATGGAAGAAAACGAAGATTTTCAAGGATTATGATTTTGAATGTGTAGCATTAATTTTCAATTTTTTCAATTTCTTATGAGATCTGATTCCCTCCCCCCCCCACCTTTTTAATATCTCACTGACTTCTGATGAGCATTTATTTTAAAATAATTTCAATATATTTTGTTTTCGATTTCAAATATCGCGAGTTGAGATATTTCCATCATTGAAAGCAAAAATTATTTGGACCATGGCGTCGAAAGTACCCTTCCCCCGGGTATCTCCCCTCCCTTCACACACCGTTACATTAGATAGAAATCTTTGAAGCACTTAAAACTGAGAAAATGTATTTTTAGATCTTTAAAATTCAATTTTTTCAAACCTTTGTCCTCGCCAATATAGATACTTTGCACCTATATTTCTAAATTACGTATTTGAAATTGTAATTATTTTAAAACCATTTTTTTGGTATCTGATGAAATCGTATCAATGCAATATTCTCTGCTATAATATTGCGATGGAAAATCATCGCTAATGTTTAAATCTACGTTTCGATTTATATTTCTACGATAGTTTTCCTGCTCGTTGTTAAATATCGAATGTAATTATTAGCGAAAAATGAGCTTTTATTCAACTAGATTGGGCCATCATCGTCATCATTTATACGCACATTTCCAGAGTAGATATTGCAATACCTATTAAAACCATGGGTCGATCATGTTGAGTAAAGTACTCGTATTTATAGCGGAGGGAAGGGCGGAAAATCGACCGATACCCACGGTATGCACAATTTATAAGTAATACTGGCGATTATTTTTAACAGGTTTCTGTAATAAATTTCTATTGCACGTTTTTATTACCTACAATGGATTACTCGGTTACGATAATCCAATTCTAGCGTAGAAATGTAAACAGTTCAATTTGTTTTTTTCGCCAGTGTAGCTTCGTCCGGGTACCCTTTTTATTCGTGAATTGATTCGATTTATACCTATTTAACGATTTATTCCTTACCATCGACCAATCATGGCTGAATAATTTTTCACCGAAATTCTATTGCTTTGAAAATTTTTCGAAAAATTTTCTGTTTTCATCGTGGGCTCGCTTTTGGATCATCATTAACGTCTTAAAACCCGGTATCGTTGGCGAATTAACGCATCAGTGATAAAAAGAACATTGTTCAATGAATTTCCATCCGAGGAGTAAATTTTTCAAAGTTGACAGGCTTCGGTGATTCGGTGGCTCGCCTTGTTTTGTTGCCTACTCGCATATAGCACCTACAAAGACGAACTTAACATTCTAATTTCTATACTTGTAAAGTCGTATAACAAATTGTATACTGCTACTTCTTTGTATTATAAAGTTTCCCCAGAAGTTTTTGATTAATGAATCCCCTGATTCAATTATTGCGACATCTTATACCTACTCGTTCACTTTGCAGCTCTATGCCTTCGACGATGTTATAAAAAGTACCTCATTATCACCATACTACGTTTGCGAAATTAATAATAAAGCGAATACAGTCGGTGTATAAAAATATACCGACGAGAAAAGTAGTCGTAGGCTTATCTCTGGTTAATTTAAATTATAAATCTGTTTTATAAATAATACAAATATTTAGTTTCAATTTCACCGTTGCCTGGGTTGCGAGAGAGACGTGGTTTATTCGCGCCAGCGTGAGGTATGCGAATATCTGATTTTTATTTCGCTTTAATTAAAACGAATCAATCGGTTTTGCGAAAACCAATATCGCCCGAAGGCTGGCTTATTTATCGTAGGTATACTAGATTACCAGACTAAATTGCCTTAAGAAACCGCGAATACGATACAGATTAAAAATATTTTCGCTGCGATGTAAACGAAGGGTAACGTTGATTCAGTTACACGTAAAATTCTACCGCTGGGTTTGCAAATTGCGCTTTTTAAGTGGCGAATCTGGCTAAATTTTTTCGAAAAGGCACAAAAAACAAGTATATGGAGGGTTGAGGGGAGGGAGAGATCAATTTACTTGAGAAAAAATATTACTCGAATTCTCAGTGAAATAAATAATTGAAAAATTTCAAAAAAAAATAAAATATTTGGAGTTACTTAGTTACTTACTTGAAAAGAATTTTAAAATATTGAGCTGAAAAAAAATTGAAAAAATTGAGGTTGGAAACATTTCAAGAAAATTCTAACTAAGAAAAAAATCTTAATGTTAGCTGCATTTTAGAAAAATTCAAGTGTTGAAAATTTTTTCAACATCGATTTTTTCAAATTTTTGAAACTTCATTAATTTACCCAGGTACTTAATTATAAAAATTTCTCTCATATCTATTGAAAAATTTTCCACTTTGAATTTTTAAAAAAAAATTCAACTCATTCAATAATTACTTTTTTGTAAAAATTGTAATAAATAGGTGTATAAAATTTCAAAGAATTGAAGTCGGAAATTTTTTGAAAATTACTGGTGAAGAAATTTTAAAATCGGATACAATTTTAAAACATGGAATAGAACTGAATGGTTGAAAAAATTATAGAGTCGAATACAGCAAAATGTGAACGTTTTTATTCTAAAACCATTTGTCGACTCCATCCTCGGAATTTAACAAATTTCTGCCACAAAATCTTCCAAATTTTTTTTGAAAATTTTTAAACACGTTTTTCAGAAGTTACAATAATTTTGAAATCACACAAAAGTTGTAGTTGTCGTTCTTTTCAAATATCCTTCATATTTTTTTATTGAAGATTCAGCGATACCTAATCAAAGGCTGTTTTCTTTAAAAAATCGAAAAATTATTTGAAGATTATACTGAGCTTTTTTCAAAACGAACTCAGCCCTCCCTAACCCCCCTTCGTCCTGCCGCTGTACTTTTATTTCTGTATGAAAAATTTAACAATAGTGAGTGTTCATTTCAAGACCATTTAAATGATTTATTTACTCAATTTACTAGAGTTGCGATAAATCGAGTACGTAATTCATGAAAAATTCACTCGAATTAGATTCTTCGGCGAAAAGAAATTGTCGAATAAACAAAACCGTCATATTTCTTTAAGGATTTTTATTATTTAAAAAAGTGCATTGTTGCGAGTTTATTTGGCAATACATCGTTAAATTCTCTACCTAAATCTAAATAAAATTAATCGCTTGTTGATTTATTTACGTTTTTATTTATTTTTTCTTCTACCTTTTTATGTTTCGTTGGATACGTTTCAATTTACACAACGTAATTGAAAAAAAAAAGTCTAGTTTGGAGTACGTTCATCTTGAAGATTTGCTTATTCAGAACCTAACATGACATAAAACGTGGGAAGTTTATGATGATGGATTTAATTATATTGATGAGTTCGCCATGTTCGGCCAGCCTACAGCGAAGTGCTGCCGAGGAAATGTGTTGCTCATGTGTGGCCAAGTACACATTTTAAATATCTGGTCAAATGACGTAGATTTAATGTTGTAATCGTATCTATTTAATTGGGTGTAGATATTCGTGGAGGGGGTGGGGGAATATTCATAGTTTGCCATTACACATGTTTAAAGTTATGAAATAAATAATCTGTTGGTTCTCGTATATCTATTTTCGATTATTTTTTACTCTTGAACTTGGCACTTGGGCAGTCTGCGTTATAAAAAGAACAAAAAACGAATAATTTGTATTACTAGGAACCTACGATATCATCATTGTGTTTTTTTAACCATAAAATAGTATGTTTGCTTTATTTTTTTCAAGCAAACTAGTTCAATTTTATGGATAGAAATTCTAAAAATTTTTATTGAAATAAGTCAAATTTAAAAAAAAATATTTGTGTGTAGAACGGATCGTTTTGCTCTTTTTTTTCAAAACTGAATTTGAATGAGGTGAAGGTTGATCAGGAATTTGTGAGTTAACTCCAAACTTCAGTAAGACTTTCTACTTACTTACTATTAGTTATACACCCCTCCCACTCGTACACCTCTTATTTTGCTTAATTGCCTTTTTAAAAAATTGTTAGCTAAAAATGGGTAGCAGGTCTTTTGAAACAAATTTGAAATACGTTGAAAAATAGTAGAAATATTTCATTTCTGAGAACCGCTAGACATCTTGAAATTTCATACTTATTTTTTTAGAAAAAATTGTTAAAATGTGTTTTTTTCAAAAATCTGGCTGATGCCCTTTTTTCTTCGTTGCTTCTCACTAAAGAAATAGTTGGAAAATTTTGGGTTGGGTTAATTACTTCTTTTGTAATTCTAAATTTCCTGGAAAAAATCAAAAAAATTTTTTTGGAAAAAAATTCTTGAATTGAGACAAATTAATTTTTTTTTAGAATTTACTCAAATCTGAAATCATAATGTTTCAAGTGCACGAAAACTTTTTAATTTCTTACCAAAGTAGTGAGAATTTTTTCAAAAAAATTATCGTACATCATTACTTTGATAATGATTTACAAAAACATATTTTTCACCTTTTTCATCTCTTGAAAGATAATGTGAAAATGATCAAGTCTGAAACTTTATGTTTGCATTCTGAAAAGTTAGGTATACATTTCATTAATAATTGAAAATTTTCTCGAACGATTGTGTGTCGAAAAAAGAATTAAGCTGAAAACAAATGTCTTCTGCAATTTCTATGAGAAGTTAGGTTTGCTAAAGATGAAAAAAAAAACTACTTTGAAGACCAAATTCTGCTTTCAAGTGTCCTAAACTGCATCACAAAAATAATCTTAAATTTTGTGTGAAGTATCTAGAAAAAATTAGATAGAACGTATTACTTAGGCACCTCTACCTACGTACTCCCTTCTTCAAAGCCTGAAAAAGGACTCTAACCTCAGAAATTTTGAACTTCTAAAAATAAAAACCCGAACTGAAGTAGGTAGCTAGGTACCTAACTACTTAAAAATGAAAAATAAAATTTTTCAAAATGCAACTTTATTTTTGATTTTGAAAATTTTTCACTTCGGCTGTTTATTTACATGTGTAAAAATAGGTTCTGGTTTCAGTGGCGGTTTCGAAAATTATTTCATTTTTAAAAAATAGTTCCAATTTGTTTCGGTTCTCTAAATTTTTTTTATTGATTAAAGCGATTTCGATGATTTTTGCTTCTGATTATTTTTAAATTAGATTTTAGAAAATCAATAAAATCATCATCTAGAATCAGAGTCAGCGAAAGCGAACGTGACCGCCGTGCAGAAATAAATTGTAGGTTCTCCCTTTTTCCTCAAAAAATGTTGAAAATTTAATTTTTCAGCCTTCTTTCATAATTTTTTTTCTTTTGCTTCTGTTCCTTTTGCCTGAATATTTTGTATATATTTTGAAAAATTGCTATTTTGGTGAAAAAAATTGTATTCTGTAATAGCATATTTTCTCGAAATGAAACGAAAAAATAAAATTTAAACCTCTTACAAATTTTCTACAAAATGCAGGTCTGGTATAGATACATCTCATGATGCCATTCTCTTTCAGTTACACTTCTTAAAAGCATTACAGTCAAATTTTTAGATTTTTTCTGCTTCTGATTTAGTATTTTGATAAATCACCTACTTAAGTACCTACTTTGCTTAATTTCGAAAGATTTGAAATTCAAACTGAGAGATAATTTTTTTACATTCCTGGGTGTCTTTTTGCTTGACAATTTCCCTGCAGTTTTTCACATCAATTAAAATAATTTTGGCACTTTTTGAACATTTTTTCAGTGTTCTAACATTCTTGTATAGTTTGAAATAACCTAATTTTAAACGAGTTGAAATTTTCAATGGAATTTCACAGTTTAAACTTTTTCATGCCACTTTTGATAATTTTAATGTTGTTGAAACTGTTGAAAGCAATTCTCGTGGTGTTGAAATTTTTTGAAGCCAATTTCAAAGGTAGGTAATTTTATTTTCTCAAACTATTCGATTCTTATCCCTCATTAAACTTTCATGATCGGAGATTCAGTTAGGTTTTTATCGTTCAAATATTAATGCCGCCTTCAACCTGATTTTTTTCCTCGAGCCTTTCACCAAAATAAATTCGAAGCAGAAGCTCGGCCCATAATTTTCCCAACACCCTGTATTTCTACTGCTGAGCGCGATGAAAAATCTAAAGAAAAACAAATAGGCCTCATCTTCATTATTTATGAATTTATATTCAACGCGTTCTCACCCAGCATATAAAACCAAACATAAGATTATTCGGTACACACCATCGCCATCGCCATCGCGCCGGCCTGGGAAAAAAAATCATCCCACCTCATTAAGATATCTTTCCCTTTACAAGAAATAACACGACGTTATATATCTTGCGCGGTGAAATTTATGAAGCGAAAATGAAAAATACCAACATTATTCGAACGAGGAAAAATATACCGCAGCAGATTTCAATTTTAACGCTTTGCGACAGTTGGCAAAACATGCTCGCGTTGATAAGATACCCCCAAAAATACCATTTATTGACGCGTTGCTCGCTCCCGAGATGGAAAAAAATAACAGGAAAAAAGGAAACATTCTGCAGCAAAGTTATATCGGTGTTTTATACCACGTATTAATTATAGGGTTTAATAACTCTACGTATAAAGTTAGATATTGTCGACAATCGATAAAAAAAAATGATTAACATCGTAATTCTGCAACTCGCAGAAATAACGAGTTACCCCGGTAAACTTTTGTATTGGCAAAAAAATATTATTAATTGACTCGAAAGTTTTCGCTATCAAAAGTTTCCATAGAGTGTGATTAAAAGGAACAAGAAAGCTCACACTTTGATGTGCTCCATTTTATAGCTTTTGTTTTACGAATACTTTGATTGATTTCCCGGATGATTTTTTCAGAAGATAGCAAAGGAGATGGTTTTATTTGTAGTTTAATTTTACACCTGTTTTCCGTCTTTTTACAAGGGTGTGGAGCTTTTTTTTCAAAATTGACTTTGTAATTTATTGGCTCAGTTTGACATGTAAATTTTCTTTTCAGGGTCCCTATTTGGTTCGTGGAATAATAAATTTTATTGAAGATTCCAGTCTGTGACACATGTTCGACGGAAATCCAGGTAAGCATTTTAATATCTACGTGAATATAAATCTCAAAATAACATATTCGAGGATATGGTTATAATATCTGAATAAATTCGGAATTATGAAATTAGGAAAATGGGATTCCTTTTGAAAATTGTTCAGCTTATTACTGGAAGAAATAAGCCCCCCTCGAATTTTTTTTAATATAAAACGAAAATTAAAATTTGGTAATGCCCAGTTTTAGTGTATTTTTCTAAAATGAAACGCTTCAGACGAACAGTTTTGAGGAAAAAGTGATCATCGCCAATTAGTGTGAAAATACCAATTATTTTACAACTTTGTAGAATTCCAGGTCATTCCAAACTTCTATTTATAATTTTATTGAAAGCTATTGAAAGCTACGCACTTTCAAATTCCAATACTAATTTTATTATTTGGTTCTATCTTCGGACTGAATTTCATAAAAGTAGCATTCTACATTCACAGTGCTGGTTTCTAAAATTCGTAATATTAATTAACTGCTGCCTATTGTCTTTATTTGTACCAGAAGGAAAGATTTCCAGCTCGGGGTAGATTTGCAAAATATATTTCAATCGTTTATCGAATTCTGCCCAATGAATGCTCTATTTGGTAGGTTCATATCGAGGGCTTCGTATAACGATACCGAGATTGGGTTCAAAATGGGAACATATTTCACTCTGGAGTCGATAAATTTGATTTTATTATTGGACGATTTCTTCGATTAGTTGTAACATTTCTTCTATTCTAGATATTGAATTTCAAGAAAGGTATTTTCATCTGGAAAATACAAACCTAAGTTTACTCGTTTAATTCTTCCAGGAAAGTTTCGTCGTTTCGTCGTTTTCAGTTTCTGTTTTAAAAACAACTGGATTTTTATTCGTTGATTTTCATGTATTTTTGACGATGATATTCGTGTGTTTGATGAAAATTTAATGTGATTTTCTCTCATCATTGAGAGAATTAAATTTGTCTGGTTTTTCTGGAAGAGATTCAATCTTTTGTCATTTTTTTAAAAAATTGAAATAATTATTGAGCAGCTTTGACTCATTCAAAAATAGAGCTCGTAAATATCACACAAAGTGTGAAATAAATAATTACGTACTGACGAATTTTAGAATCATATCGCACGAATCAATTATATTCAATTCGCTATTGTTTATTTTGATAATGCCACGTACCTATTTTAATTCAAAGTGTGATTAGGAAATTTTTTCCGCACGAAATAAATAGATCGAATTGGATGAAAATAACGAATAAAAAAATTATCGCGTCGCGAAAAATAACGCTTGTGATTTATTAGTGTTGTCAAAGCAAACTATTAGAGATAAAAATTAAAATACGCCTACTTTTTCCTTTGTTTTTATTATACTAGATTTCTATTTTCTAAATTGACGGGTTCCATATGAAAAAAGAGAGGCTCCGTCACTTGAAACTGAATTTAGGGAGCAGAGGAGCGAAGTACGTAGGTGTCAAAAAAAAGCGTAAAATTTTATTTCCAATATAGAAATTCACAGAACTGATGATTTTTTTAAAATGTCTCAAAAAGCATTTTTTAGTTTTTTTTTTCTTTGAAAATAAATTTTTCATAATGAAATGAAAGTTTTAATTCAAAATTACATCAGTGGCCCAAGCAGTCTTGTCATTAGGCCATTTTTTTAGTAAAACGCTCAAAGTTTGAAACTTTTTTTTGTGAAAAAATTGATTTCAAGATTGAGTGAAATGGTTGCCTAAATAGTGTGTCAAGGGGTAATTTAACTTTCTGAACACGAATCTGGCCTTAATTTCTGTTTTGCATTTTTCCCTGCCTGACGTTCGATTCAAACTTGATAATAGCCAATCTAAAAAGCAGAATTGACCAAATGGAAAATCGTTGTTAAATTTTCAGCTCGTGAAAATATCCCAATGCCAATTAACATTGTCTGGAAATTGCTTTGATCAAATTATCAAAATAACTCAAGTATTTGGCTGGAATATAGTCAATCGGTCATTTAAAAAAATAATGAATAAAATGAATTTTAAAACTTCAAGTAAAATAGTTGATCATTTCTTCCTAAAAATTAAAATTGAAAAAAAAAAAGGTTTTCTATGTGTTTCTATATACGATGTTTTCGATTCAAAAAAAATCTGAAAAAATTTAGTCAAGTGCAGATTTACAAATATCTTTTTCAGGTCTTTGAGATTTTTGAACCTGTTTCAATGTCATTTTTAGGATGAAAAATTTAAGAAGTTTGTGAGCATACATACCTATTGAAAATCTTCCTGTAGTAATCGAACGATTCTGAAAAAAGAAAAAAAAACTTAAATTATGTGCAATACGGAAAAAATATTAATTTTTTAAAAATTTTATTTTCAGATCAACAATTACTTCTAAACATGAAAAATCTATTTTTACAGTAAGTAAAAAAAAAAAAATCATAGTATTTTAAATCAGCGAAATTATTAATTGTAGTAAAAAAATTATTCCAAATGACGAGAAAAATGGTAAATTCTTAAAAAACTGTTGAAAAATCGATTCGATTTTTAAATTATAATTTTTTGATTTTCTGGTTAATTTTTGTCACCTTTTCAACACCATTCGATGCAGTTGATCAATGTTCTAATGGAGGATATTGACAAATTTGAGGTAGGTAGGTAGTAGATGCCTGGAAATTTTTGGAGGTGCATTTCAAATTTTTTTGGTGCTTGTACAAAAATTTTGATGATTTATGCTATGTTTTAATCAATTTTCAAACATCAGCACAAAATTTTAAATAGGTATCTAGAATAGGTGTTTTTGGAAATACATTCTTATAATATTTTTTTTATTGTTATAGATATAAAAATTAGTTTCAATGCTTGATGAATTTTCCATAATTAGGTACCTAATTGATGATTTTTGTACAATCTCGTTGATTTTTTTGGAAGAAAACGACAAAATAGTACTTTTCATCTGTTTCTTTTTTTCCTGAATTTTTTAATCAAAAGTAAAAATAGTATGTTCTTTCTTGAGGAAATTCAAGCTAGAAAAAAATGGCAGGAATTTTCATTTTTTAAATGAAGTTGGTCTCATGCCAATTTTTTAAATTATTCGTCTATTTTTAGAGAATTTTCCATATTTTTTCCAATGAAATTTTTATAAAAGAAATTTTGTGTTTCCAGTTCAAAAAATTAGGGGAAAAGACATCAGATGTGGAAAATTTCATCATCGGAAATTTTTTTTATTTTTACTTCCCTCTTCAATTCCTCCTCTCAGGGATAACTTTTCGATTTCTCCCAGCCAATTTTTCCATTCAAAAAATTCAAATCGAATTGTTGAATTTCAAAATACATAGTAGACCCTTCATCTGTAAGTGAACAGTTTGCTTAAAAAGTTTCATTTCTGAATCTCTTCTCTCTCCCAAAATTTTTCATCTTCGAACTTCTAAATTCCTCTTTCTTTTTATGTAAACATTCTCGTATAGGAAATTCAAGTCGATCTGATCTGATTATGAAGAACTTTTTATCTACAATTATGAAAATACCATTTCGGCATTTAAAACTTATAATTTTGGCAGGAAATAAAATTTCGATGAAAATTATTCGGCATATCTGGCAATTTCCTTTAATCACCATAAACGCTGTTTTATGTATTTTTTTCCGCGCAAACGTCAGCACTACGAGCACTCTATCTCATCTAGTCCAAAACTTGATGAAATTTTCTTTCGAGGTGACATCCAGTTGTCATTAATCATTATCGAATAACGACGCTACATTTTCCATGTTCGACACAGCGTTTCTGCATTGTGTAAAAGAAAAATCGACGTATTCAAGAAACCATATTCGTCGTTGTCCAGCTCCTCGATAAAATATAGAAATATTTTCGAGGGGAAAAAAATGGCGCAAATTAAAACACGATTAACAAATACGTCGTTAATTTCAATTTATTTGTTTCTTTTGTAAGTTGGAACGCAAATAATCGAATTTCTATCGAGCACACGACGCGCCAAGAATCGAAATGAAATTTTTTAAACGTTGCCGTTTAATCAAAACGTTAAATCATTTTTAATAATTAATGAAATTCGAAACGTGGACGCGAGTAACGAATTTTTAAATCGTCGATTTTTTCAATTATTTTCACCCTGCCATCCCCTTCCCCTTTGGCAAATCACAGTCTCGCTCTGTTTAATACGTGTCGTAAATCAATGTCGTTTGTTCGTGGAAGCTTTTTACATTCTGTTAGGACATTTTTCAAGATTTTATTATTGAAATTTTTTCAACCGTTTTGATAGTTTTATAATTTTTTTTTTCCTACGGACGATAATTTATAATGATGATTTTCTTCTGTTCGAGATATGGATGGATTTGACATTTTGTTAATAAATTACTCGCGTAGTAGCTGTTGAGAAATGGGTTTTTGGCTAGATGGGCGCCATGGTGACCTGGAAGCCAGCGGGGAGGGCGTTTTAAAAGGTAGATGTGGTAATCGTGGCCGGTAAGGTGGGTGGTTTTTTTCCTCGTCGTGTTCGGTTCTTCGAATCATCGATGTTGGATGAAAATTCTTCGAAGATTTGCTTGGCTGGATGACAAATCACGCCGTAGCAAACAATAGACCCTCTATTGAGAAACGTACGCCGAAGATATGACTTTTCGAATACGAATCGCAGCCGCCGCGTGTTATTTCCAAACCATTAGGAGGAAAAAGCACTAAAAAGTAGGCCCGGTAATTGCCCATGAAACTGACCGCAAGAACCAGTGCAAATGCCAGACCGCCATCCCCGCCGAGCCGCCATCGACTTATACGTTTTTCGTGTTTTGGCAATAAAAATAAAAAGCAAATCATCGCCGAGCTTGCGGAATTTATCGCAAATTTAAAGACTCGTTTCGAACGTATTAAGTACGCCGGATTTCTGTACGCGGGCCTGTGGTTTACATAAATTTCGGCATTATTTCGACTCGATTTTTCCTCTATCGCGATTACAATCCGACAACGTAGTAATTTCACAAACCAACAAAAAAAAAATAGCCTAGGAAAAAATAAATAACGAAATACATTCGTCGATAAAATACCCAATCGCATGCCCAATAAAACGTTAAACGAATTAATAAAAGAAAACGTCGTTAACGTGCAATTTTCGCTATTTTGATTCGATCTTTATCGTCTCGAAGGGGCGAAAAAATTCTGGCCTGAGAAAAGTGGCCAATAGGGAGGGTGAAATGCGCTCACTTTACGTCGTTCTTTAATCCGAAATAATTATATTCCAGTCGACGAGTTGATTTTACAATGTAAAAATTGCGCTGTGCTCAACAAACGGTTAATAATTTGCATGTTGCTGTACATAAAGGATATGCAATTTGATTTAGCTTTATTGTAAGTATACACGTGTAGCCTGGCTCACTTAATTGCGTCATAAATTAGAATTCCCTTTTTGCCGCTGTTATGAACGTGGCCGCTGAATAAAGTACTACGTTCAAATTTGTCATTTTTGTACACCTTGTAATTATCGCCCAGAATGCGTTTTTGTTCTCGTAATAATCTAAACTATGCAACAAATTTACCTACACACGCGACCCCCCTCCTCTCCAATGCCTCGGTCCTGCCAACGACGATACGGAGCGGTTTATCGTGTATTATGCGTACGAAATTTCCCAAAGGTCGTTAACACATTTTAGCCTTTTATTTTTTTTTTAATAAAAAGCCTCCGTGTCCGAGTATTATGCTTGAAACCAGGAAATTGCGCGTTAAAAGGGTTATATTTACTGAAGGTCGGACAGGATGAGGAAATTTATCGAGAATTATGTATTGATAAGATGATACAGGGTGTTGCGTAAGGGTTGTCTTTTGTAGATTGTGAAATGGCTAATCTATTTCGAGAACAGGTACAAAATATTCTTTGGCAATTTGTAAAAAAAAGTTGCTCCTGGCGCAGAACTCCATCAAGGATTTTTCAATGAAAAAATGAACCAGTCATTTGCAAAACTCGATAAGTTCATGTGAGTTCGCTTAAAAAACCACCCTTAAGGGTTTGAAATTTGATTAACCTTCTAAGGGTGGTTTTTTTATGCGAACTCACATAGACTTATGGGGTTTTGCAAATGACTGGTTCGAATTATCTTGAAATATCTGTACCACATCGAGACATATTGGTAAAAAAAAAAATGTGTTTGCCTCAAATTACAGGAGCAAAAGTACTTATGCTGATTTTTTTTCATCGAATTGAAGTAAAACTGGTGTAAAAAGGAAATTCAATTTTTTCTGGTTCAATTCGGGAAAAGGGTAATTCCTGGCCTTTTTTTTTTTTTTTGAAAAAGACAATGTCAAGACTGTCTGGCTACTTCATTCAAAAACGGGACAAAATGAAGTCTGGTATTCCGATTTCGCTCAACTTTTTTTTACGAGTTCCCCTTTGTGGTCTACTCACAAAATCACGATCATTTTTTTCAACTCTGAAAGGGACAGGGAGCGTGCTTCAAAATTTTTATGCAATTACGATTTTTAGCAAAGTTATCCAACTTTGAAGGTTGATATTTCGAGACAGGTTGTACTTGAGGGAAAACTTTTTGCGGGGTCTGAAAGAGAATTGATGGGAGATTTAAAATCGACAATCACATTTTGAAAAGCTTGAAAGTTGAATTTTGTTGGTGAAAGTTCAACTTGCACGATGAGAACAAAATATGAAAGCTACCATTTCAAAATCTGAAAAAATTACATTAGGTAGCCCTTTTTCATCCTTTTTTCAACCAACAAATTTTCATGATGAGATCTGCAGACCCCTGGGGATACAGGAGACTACAATTCAGGAGCGGCATGGTGGTGGTATGGTGGTGAGGGGAGGGGGGTACAATACACCCAGTCAATTCTCAGTTGGCGAAATCTGCAAAATTTTGGCGATATAAAGCTAGTTGGTAAAATCTTGGAAAGTAGCCTTTCCTCATAAGGGTCGAAAATGGCCCTTGGCTCAAAATTGGCCAAAATTGACTCAAAATGTTACTTATGGTATGGTCTAGAAATATTCCAACAAATTTTGACTCAATACCTCCTCCCCTTTCGGAATTATCGCACGTTTAATGTCGAAATTTCAACACGTGATATCTCTGGAAGGGATGGGTAAAAAATTCTGAAATTTTCACAGACTATACATCTTGCCGGGTGGTACGAATGAGAATTTTTCGAAAATTTTTGGCTCACATTTTCCCGATTTTTTTTACATTGAAATTTTCAAAAAATTGAAGAAAAAAATTTTTTGGGGTGTCGTGGCTGGAAATTTTTTTATTAGCTCTCCCAAGTGATCATGTATCACATATATTTTTTTTGGACCCTGAAATTGGGTGCAATATGGTCAAAAAAAATCAAAACCAAAAAAAACGTGTTTTTTTATTATACTTTTTTGTAGGGTACCTATCCCAACTCAGAGTAAAATTTTGAGTCAAAATAGTTATACCTAAATTGAAAGTAAATTATGAAAAAATTCCATTTCCAAAATTTCAAGTGCTTAAGTGCTTTATTCCTCGAATTGTGGCGAATTTTTGAAATTTCAAATCGACCTCATCGTCCTGTAAATCTTGAAAATTTGATCTTATCAACAAAATAAGCTGAAATTCGGTATATTCCCTATTTTCGACCTGCCAAATCGATTGAAACCGGTTTCAAGACGTTTCAGAGCCACCAAAAAATTTTAGAATTTTTTCAGGTCCTGAAGAAAAGCTTTTAAAAACGGCCAATTTGAAGTTCAGCATCGATAGTCGTGGATTACCATTATTAATGACCTAATTGATCAATTGAAGCACAATTTTCCGAAATTCGTAACTTTGAGTTCGAATCCAGGCTAAAAATTTTTCTGCAAAAAAATTGAAAACTCAGCACCAATAATCGAAAATTACTTTTATCGGTGACCTCTTTGATTGATCACAGCATAAGTTTCCAAAATTCAAAATCTACATATAATAATTTTTTTGTTTAATTTTCTAAATAATGTACCTGTTCCCACAACGAACACATCGGGGCAAAAAGTACGATGTTGATGGTGAAACCTTATTTTCGACTTTCCTAATCGACTAAAAGCGGTTCGAAACTAACATGCACCAGAGAAAACCTGACCAAACTAGGTACCTATGTGGTTCATATTCCTGAAAAAAATGGGCATTTCTATTTCAAAAGTGAAGGGAAAATACGAGGAAGCCGAGTGTAGCAAGGCCAAAACTTTTAAAAAATACGATTTTCAAGCATCAAAAATGTGGTTTAAAGATAAAAACTGCGATTTGTAAACTGCATGCAGGAACAGCGAATTTTTTGTGCACAGCTTACGCAGCTCTGCTGTTGGGAAGTCGCCAGCCAAAAACTCTTGTCAACTAAAATTTAGCTTATATTTTGGAAATATATCGATATTTTTGAACTCTAAATATGTCCTATTTTTCTCGGAGTTTTCCCCGCATTTTGTAAGATTATCAAAATTTTATGTTGAAAATATCATCACCTATTCTCACTCAAGTAGTAAAATCTTTCTGATTCAAACTCGTTTTTTTTTCATCAAAATAGAAATTTCATCATTTTTTTCGCTGCTGATAAATTTGATGCGCTTGGAGGCGGAGAGGTGAAGGTGAAAATAATCCATCAGAAAATGACCTTGTATGTAAATAGGTAATTAAAATTAACGATATCGACACCGTATTCAATTTTTTTGAATTTAAAATAAATGTAAAAGCAGAATGAATGTGACAAGTAACGTCTATCGAATATGTTCCAAAGTTGGAAACTTCTTAGGACTTATTTATGTGTTGAAATTACCCGTTGCTAAATAATTTTCCAAACTATTCGAAATTGATTATTCAAACGAGCAATATCTTAATGGATTCGTGCATTTAAATGGCTCAACGTTGAACTAGGAACGCAGCACAGGCAAATGAAACGAATTAAACGTACAAATTTCTCCCGCGCAATTAGAATTCGCGACGAGATTCAATAAGTATGTACATAAAATCCACCATATTTTTCGTCGGCAACCGTTCGATACGAAAACGATTTGCAAATTCTTATACTACGTGAAAATGTACTTAACTTACATAAGTACTCGAGTATTTCAAAACGTAATGAAATTTCGTCGAGCCCTGGTTCCGAGTAAGTATTCCATTTATCAGGCGACGAATTTCCAGCGCGGTGAACGGTCTGAATATGGGCCATATGCGTATGAAAGTAATGTGTTTTTTTAAAACATAATTGTACAGTCAGCCCGGAGCTGAGCTAAAGTGAAATTAATTCGAGCTTAAATATTCGAGTTTTTTTCTCCAGCGCGGTGAAATGCTGCGTATAGTCTGTACGCTTTATCAACAAAACATATTTGGAAAAAAAAGAAGGCTTAACGAGATGGAAATTTGGCGAAAAAAATTTTCAAACGGAGGTTTTTTTTGCAAATTCTCTTTGATCCTTGGGTAAAAAAATACTGAGAACTGTTCGTCTTCTATCGAGTATTAAGTACATACAGAGAAAGCTGTCTGCTAAATTTCGCATATCGACGGAGGATCTGTCTTGATGTAATATAATGGCACGAATCCAATTTTGAATTTTGAGACGTCTGAGAGAATTCTTTCACTAACAGCTAGCTTGTAAATTTTACGCTATTGATCATCTATTTGTGCGGAATATTCGAGCGTTATATAATATTGGATCAGAGTGATTAAATTTCGTTATCAGGATATCAGCTGACGCGCATACACTCGTTAATTATTTAATATAAATGAAAAATTTCTCCCTGCAGACCTTTGTGATACGTAATCGTAGTCGAATTTCTTGTCAGCATTTTAGTCGTGCGTTTCGTGATTAAATTATTCGAAATGTCGTTTGGCTCGATTTGCGAATTTGTGGGTGTGTCGATGGTTTGAAATGATGTATGGTGTTGGGTGCATGGTGAAGGCGAACGGAAGTTTGGCTACTGGTTTGTTTTTCGGGTGAAAAAATAACTTAATTTTGGCTCGTTTGTGTTCGAATGAATTTTTAAATTATCTTCGATTGAAGGGATTTTTTGATGTGAAAAATTAGTGAAAAAAGTGGAATAAGTGGAATATTTTTATGGCGATTTTTTTCTCGAATATTCTCATTGGTGATTTTTGATCGATGATTTAAATTTTTTTCGAGCATTTAATTGGTAATTATTAAGATTTTTTTCGATTCTGAAAAATTACCTAGGTAGATATACCTAGGCATTTAGAATCCAGCCTCTAAAAACATAATTCTTCCTTCAATTTCGGAATAGGCAAAACATTCGTTTTTATCGAAGAAAAATTCTCAACGACGAGTTTTTCTAGCTTGTGTCAACTATCAGGTAACCTTTTTGCCTGAATAGACAAGTTGCACGAAATTTTTTTTTCAAAAAAATGTGATAGATCAAAAGTAGATGTTAAAATATGAAGGTTTAAAAAAAAAATTCGAAAATTGGTCCATTAGGACTCGCGTAATGATTTTTTGAAAGTTGCGTTTTTTTCGTAGCTCTGAAAAAGGGGGCGTGGTCACTTTGACGTGCTTTGACGTCAATAATTCGGATTTTATGGAAAATAGTTGGCTGGTGGGTATAAAATGATGCTTATTTTCTAAATACGAGAATAAAAACTGAATTTTCATTGATAACAACTGATAAGTACGTATGAAAATTCTGTTTTTGTTCCTGTATTTAGAAAATACGCATCATTTTATACCAACCAGCCAACTATTTTCTATAAAATCCGAATTATTGACGTCAAAGCACGTCAAAGTGACCACGCCCCCTTTTTCAGAGCTACGAAAAAACCGCAACTTTCAAAAAATCATTACGCGAGTCCTAATGGACCAATTTTCGAATTTTTTTTTTAAATCTTCATATTTTAACATCTACTTTCGATCTATCATTTTTTTTTTTTGAAAAAAATTTTTCGTGCAACTTGTCTATTGTTATTAAGCTATTAGGGGCAAGCTTTTATGAATGATCATACCCTACCGCTAAGGGGAGGGAGTAGCGGGGAAGTTGAATGGGTAAATTATTGGTAGCACAAAAGCTGTGATAGGACCTTGAAATGAAAAAATAATCCCTGATTCTTTTTTAAATCATTTTTTGACGATCAATGGAAAAAAATGATGTAAACCTAATTATGGTACACCCTTACTGCAGCCAAAATCATTTTTTTAGAAATTGTTTCTGAATTATGAAAAAGAAAAAAATGATTTGCTCAATAATAGGGGGAGAAGGAGGAGGATTTTTACTAGAAAATTATTCTTAATGGTGTCGAGATGGCTTGGGTACTATTTTGTTTTTTTATAGGATAAGGTCAATGAGGCTAATTGAGAACACTAAAGGTGATTTTTGAAAAGTATGAAGTTTGAAAGGGTTCTAATAAGAGAAGAAGTTCAAATTAGGAAAGTTTGAATATTTCATATGAATTACTCATGTTTGGTGTCTAAATAGAGCGATAGTTGGATTTTTTTGGTTCAAAAATAAAAAAGTTGTAACGTGTTCTCATTTAAAACCGCCATGTTCTCCATTACCAATGAATTTGTGGGTAATTGAGAACACTTTTTTTTTTAATCAATTTTTTTAAAAAATGAAAAAATTTGTTTAAAAAATTGAATTTTTTAGATTTTTTGAAGCAATTTTTGCTACGAAATTTTATACTTACTTTTAATTCGTGTTAAATATGACTTTGATAGTTTTTTTCCCCCTTCACAAGATTAATTTATGTTGAAAGTTGAAATAATTATAATTTTTTCTGGAAAATTACCTCGATCAATTCAAAATACAACAGCTTGAAATGAATTTATATTGCATTGAAATTATAAATTTAAAAACAAAAAACAGAAAAAATCTTCTAGATTAAAACGAATAAGAACAAAAAAAATGAACACAAATAAAAACAAAAAACATCGAAAATAAATAAAAACGATTAAAATAAAACAGAGAACACCATTCGATTTCGTAATTACTATTTATACTTCCACTTCGTAGTCCAATAAATTTTTCGGCGCTATTCTTTTCCGTTTTTCCACTCTAGGGGTCTGACAATCAATAGAAGTTGGAACATTAATTTCTTCTGCCTTACGTTTTGTATTTAAAATCTTTAATCTCTTTTTTTCTTCACGTTGAGCCTTTTTTTCTTCACGTTGAGCCTTTTTTTCTTCTCGTTTGGCCTTATTTTCTTCGATTTTTTGAATTTTTTCAGCTTGATTTTTTTCTTTTTCTTTTAATTTCTCCCAAGTTTCTTGGGCCGTAACAACTTCGCCATACTTATGATTAATTCGAGGCCCGGATGTGGCCTGTGTAGTAGGTGTATTCAGCGATTTTTCCTTCAAAGCATTTTTAAAAATGTTGATAATATTTGAGGTATCACTAGCTTGAAGGGTATTTTTTGCTATCTCCGTATTCGATTTTTTTTTATTCAAAGTTAAATCTAATGGAATAAGATCGTTTTCATCTATATCTACGTCCATAGAAAGAGAAGAGGTTGCTGTAGTATCAGCACTTTCGGGTAAACTGGTCTCAATACTAGTTTCTTGATTTCGGTGATATATTCCAGTTGAGATTACACGTGCATTTGGCGGATTGGAACCGATTTTCCGTGCTTTGTATTTTCTATAAAGTACTGGATCAAAGGAAGATGTTGGAAATTTGGCTGGATTGAATGGATACACGCCGCAAGAAGAAAAGCCAGCTTCAACATTTCGTTTGCTTAAACCAATACTCCAAACATTTCCTAATATAGTAGAAAACGATGGTTTATCCAACGACATTCTGCTTCTGCCCAACATTTTTCTGCCATGGTCTACTAAAGCTTGGTCCCAGGATTTCTTTAGGGGCGAGAATATACTTTTATCAAGAGGCTGTAAGAGATCAGTTAAGTGAGATGGTAACCTCAGTAATTCGATTGAATTATTCATGGCTGCTTCAACAATTCGAACACTAACATGAGAAGAATGACCATCAAATAGCAATAAAGCCTTCTGATTCTCTAAGCTTTGATTCTTTGGTTTAGCTCGAACAGATTCAACATATGGAATAAACGTGTTGGTAAACCACTGGTAAAACACTTCTTCCTCCATCCAACCATTGGTAGTACAGGCAAATTTTGTATTTGAATACAACTTTTCTTCTGGTGGGATCCAACTTGATTGAATATTTTTTCCTTTAAAAATTATGAGTGGAGGTAAGCGTTCACCATCAGCAGAAACGCATGCTAGAACACTGACAGATTCACGTCCTGTGCTATTGTAAACTCGATGTAGAGGGATTCCTGTTGCTCCAATGGCCTGGACTTTCGTTGGATTTAGATTGAAACCCGACTCGTCACAGTTGAATAAATAATCCGGTTTTGATTGGTCAATTCCACATTCATTCATGGCTTTATTCAATTTTTCATAGAAATCATAAACGACTACTGGGTCGCGGGCATTGAATCTATTTGCAGCCAAGTGCTGAGCTCGTTTGAATGATAAATATCGATGTCTGTGCATAAAATTTTGATACCAAGTTTCACCTATAATATACACAAACTCGTATTAATATTCTAGCCGCGTTACTTTACTTTAGGAAACTTGCTTTTGATAAAATTAATACCTAATATTATCATCTGTAACTACTCACCAGGTTGATTATCAGTGAACGGATTTTCAATATTCTGTTGTGTGACGTAATCTGAGAGCAAACTTTTGAGTTCATCTTTCGTAGTAGGGTATCCGATCGCAGCTCTAGCTAGCATACATTTCGAAATTATATCTTCAGCTTCTAACGAGAATACTGGCTTTCTTCCCTGAGATAATTTTTCTACCGGATTTTTTCTACCTAAAGAGTGAAAGTATAAAATTAAATAACGAACCCCAGAAATAGAAAATAGATGATTGTTAACGCTATTTTGAATTTAATTTTGAATTTTTATTAATCATAAAACTCACCATCAATCCTATTGAAAATGACCGTTTTTGGAATACCATATTTTTCCGCAGCTGCTCGAAAACTCAATTTATTCAACATCACATCTTCTACAGCTTGTTTCAAATCATCATTGTTATAATTATATTTCGGCTTTTTCGACATTTTCAAGCCATAAATTTAAAATAACTTCAAATAAATCATAAAACTTTTGTAATGAACATTTCAAATCGTATTTCCAACTGTAAACACCGGTGATAACAATAAAAAAATCAGTGTTCCCAATTGGCATAAAATTATAAAAATCTAATTTTCAATTGAGAACAGGATTTATTAAAATTCTCATGCAATCAAAAATGAAAATAGCACTTGATTGATGTTTTCTGGTTCATTTATAACTTATTAAATCAATTACTTCTTGGAAAGATTTTTTTTTCTCTTCGAATTCGAATGTTTGAAAAGTTACAACATGGCGTCTAATGTAGAATTTTTTGGTACAAATATTGTTTTTTGTTTTTAAAATATTTCTTAACAAGTACGAGGTAAATGATATCATAATTCTTCAAAGGGATGTTCAGTGCTAAAATTCTACTGCAAAGTTGATTTTATAAGAACTTTTAAATACCTTTTTCAAAGAGTGTCCTCAATTACCCATTGTTCTCAATTAGCCTACTTGACCTTAAATTTCCGTAAAATAATCTTTTTTTTACTCAATTCCGAAGTAAAAACAACTTTTTAACCACGTACCTTAAAAAAAAATTTGTAAACACCCTGAAAAAAAATTGAGAGAAATCACGCATGTTTTTTAAAACTTTAGACGAAGTCAGAACTTTGAAACTTCCAGTTTTGCTTTTTGCCAGGGACATCAATCAAAAAATTCAGATTTTTATTTCACTTTTGAGATGATTTCGAACTTTTTTCAAGATCCGACGAATTTTGAAAAAAATTATGATCAATGCCCTTCTACACTGATGATTGAAAATGAAGCCATGAATGTAAGAATTCAGATTTCTTTTTTCTCCAGTTTTTTATAATTATTATAAACTTTAATTTATGGTGCAGAAATTTAGACCCTCGAATGATCCAATATTGGAGATTGTTGTACTTTCATGCCATAGCAACAGAATTCAAGAGATTGAAAGAAGTTTTTTGATCTACTCTCTTAATTTGAATCAGTCAAAAATGCCTAAATTGACTGACGAAATAGAGAAAATTAAGTCACTGATAATCAGTCAAATTCCATTGATTCCCCATCCGTTAATCAGTATCATTTTACTGCCAATCAGTGAAAAATTACTGATTCAAATAGTGAATTTTGATTGTTGAATCAGTAAAAATTAGTTGACTGATTGAAATCAGTGAATTTTCATTATTGAATCAGTAAAAAAAAATCACTGAATTAGTAATCAATTACCGATTGAATCAGTAAATTTTTTCACTGATTCCTGCAATGACCTAATTTTGTCGATTTTAATCAGTTAATTTTGACTGATTCAAATTAAGAGAGTATGGTTTTGAAATTCGTAAAATGAATTAGCTTTCAAAATTTTCAGAATTTTACAAAAAAAAAAAAATCATTCCATTTGAAAAATGATTGAAATTTTTCAAATTCATTTAAGCATATTGCATAGTTTTATATACTTTTATTGGCAGTCTGTTGAAAAAATTTTAGTCTCAACGCATTCATTAAATTGGAATTTACCAAGAAATATCTGTACTTATTCCCTCTCCTTTTGAGACTCTGTCGTGAAACAATCTTTTATTTTTGTCCATTCCTGCAGAGATCTTCCGAAGCTATATGCTGTAGGGAGGAGGAAGGGGAGAGCTTCAAATTCTTCGACCAATTTTTTTCGAAAATTTCTCACTGAGTTCTCCAAATTTTATAGGTAGGTAGGGTATAGGGTTCTAATTTTTCTCAAAACTTCTCAAAAAATCATATTCAAATGCCACAAAAAAAATTATTCAGCAGGTATTACATTTTGGGTGTAAAAATATCTAAAAAAAAATTGAATTAAAAAAACAATTAGGTAGATTTTTAAAAAACCCGATTTACATGCCCAAGTTGTCAACTTCCATCCAATTTTTCCAAGTCGAAAACGCTTACCTGAGTAAAACATTTCACCCCCTCCCCTCCCTCGAGTCGTCAGGTCTTTGTTTTTCTGTATCAAAACCAAGGTATTTTATAAGAAATTTTCAAAGAGGTTGTTTGATGATAAACTCTTACTTTTACTTTGATCTTGGCAAAACAAAATCACCATTTATCAAAAAATTTCTTCAGATTAATTCTGTTGAAATCAGCTGTCAAGTTCATTCAGAATTATTCTGAATGAGCGTGAAAGCTGATTTTCTGAGCGAACTTCAGTTTAAATTCTAAAACCTAATAAATTTTTTTATGATTATTTTTATCTAACAGAATGATGAAAATTGTCGATTCTCAGCCATTTAAGGTTCTGAAATTTTTGAATTGACTTGATATTGCAGCATTTTTCTTTAGTTGACTGTTGTGAAAAAAATTGAGAAGGAAAAGATATACGAAATTTCTTCAGTGATTGAAGCATTGGAATTTTTTTACCGGAGATTATGTGACCTTGACCATATTTTCTGTACGTGAATTTAGATTTTTACCAATGAAAATCATCTCACACGCTAACCTTAGATCTTTCCTAATCATTCTGGGAAATCTAAATTCATCGTAAAACCTTCAACTAGAGAATTTTATCATCGAGAACTGTTTTTAAAACCGACTCGAACGTGAGGATTTTTCTGCCAGATTCGAAATCTTCCCCCATACGAAACCATCTCGTACACCCGTAAATCATTGCTGGGGTTGAAAAATGTCCAATTTCTTCTCGAAATTCGCCATTTTGCGGAATTGCGAAAACCACCACAGGCAAATAACCGCACTATTCTGGAACACGCGGATCCATTCTTGAGACGAATACAAAAACGAGTTCATCTTCTGGTTTATTCGCTTTATTGTTATCTAAATTCGGAGTATTTCTTTATCGTTCACGAGTATCTATCCCCTAATGTGCGGTTTTATACGCTCTTAGCCATTATTTGAATATGTGAGCCGAGCCACTATTACGATGCAGCTGCTGTGTACTTGCTACTTACGTAGATTGCAGATTCACGCGACAAATTAAAACATTCTCGAAACACCGAATTACCATAATCAATTCTCGCACACGACCGAGCCATTTCGCATCCATAAAACAGCCATAAGATAAGATACAAGAGCGATTTTTTTCCCTCCTGAAGCTCACGTGTACCGGAGATAAAATCGCTTCCAGGATTTGAATATTCTATTTTTAATGCGGCCATTGTTTGCAAGAGGTAAAAAAATATCGCGGTGCTCGTGGCCAATGGCCAGTATCGCCATTAATGCGATTTTATTGTAGTGTTCGGCTGATACAGGTAGCCCAAGTGTCATGCCGCGCATCGAATAATTATACGTCATCGCGAATAATTTACCTCGACCATCTATCATCATTACGAGCACGCGAAAATAGCGAGAAAAATTATGTCCATTTTTTGAAATAATTTACAAGCTGAGTACCGCGTCATGATACCTGCGATGAAAGTTACGACGCTGCTCGTACGGGTACGAAAATGTTGCGAATTTAATCACGTAATATAATAATAATCGTGTGTAGGAACGAAGCTTTTATAATAATTTTTTTTTTGTTTCTCGCGTACCGACGAATTGAAAATTTTATCTAATTTGGACAACTTTTCCTTATGACTTTTTCATTGTTTTATCTGATGCGTTCGTTTTCCATTTACGGAAATGATTAGCTGTAGGGAAACGTCGCGACGACTTGACAAGAGAGGGTAATTTTTTTCTCATGGTTTTTATTCAATTCTATTTTTATTTCGTTCAATTTACTGTTCAACTGGTGGTAAAAAGTGTCATTTTTTCAAGCAAGTTTATCCAATTATTTGTCTCGAAAAGAGGAAAAATTTCGAGTTTTAATTTTCTACTATCACGATGGTGAAAATTTTCCACAATGGCGTTGATTTTTAGATCTGGACTAATTTTACATCATGGTCCAAACCCACTCCAAAAAAAAATCGCCGAATTCCAAGATCTGATCACCGAGTATTCGCTTAATATAGGTATAAAATAATTTTTACGTCAGATATTCAGGTACCTTACCATATACGAAAATTTTTCACGTAAATAAATTCGTCAATGTATTAAATTTAATCCAACCTCGAAACGAGCATCGATCACTCATTTTTATTTTCGAAACACTTCGATCACGCGAAAAAAAAACCAGCGGTGAAATAAGATCGCAAAAAGCCACCGGCGTAAGTAGGCGAAACGTTACAACTGATAACGTACCGTAACAAAATACTTCTCCAGAACTGGCGGTATAACTCTGTTGCTGCCAAAAATTTATTAACTTAGCGCATACGTGAGCGTTGGTACATGCGTGGCAATTTTCAGCGCGTTCCTTGTATTGCGTGTGCATTTTTCGCCGTGTAGTAAATTTAAATACTCGTATGGTTCGAATTCGCTGCGTCTTTGTGGAATGAAGTCGGATTTTTGTATTTGGCATTGAGATAATTGGGAATTTTCGGATGAGAAAGTATGTACTGTGTGTGATAAAGTCCCAGCTGAGGGAGTATTTTTATTCGATTTGCTCGGTTTACTGAATGGGTATGTTCTTGAAATCAGAAAATGAGTTGAGATGGTATCCTTCGACTGCAGAAATTTGTTCTAGTTTTTAAATTGCGTCGAGTTCGTGTGATATTTTGTGTAGAAATTTCGGTAAGAGACGCCCTTGAAGGCTATAATCATTATTACAATTTTTACAATTTTCTGGATTTTCAAATGGAGTTTGAAATTGTGATTTTTTTTTGAAATTTTGAGAAAATTTGCCAATAAAAACTGTTCAGTGTTGCCTTTTGAAGTTTTGCAGAAATTAGCATACCGTGTTTACTTATTATTTTTTTAAAACAGAAATCTCATTTTCTTGGAATTTTTTTCTAGGGTAGCAAAAATTTTAACTTGGAAATTCATTTGCAGGAATTTCGAGCTTTCAACCATTTTCCAATTTGCAAAAGCAAAAAGTTGAAATTCATTTTCTTTTTCATTTTTAAATCAGTGAAACATCGAAAACCACTAAAAAAAAAAAACAAAAAAAAACAGAATAGCGACACAGTAATAAATCAGTAAAAAAAATTGCTGTAAAATCATTGAAAATTCACGGAAAAGTCAGTGTAATATCTAAATTTTTCTAAAAAATCAGTGAAATTTCTTGAAAAATCAGTAAATGTTTCTTGAAAAATCAGTAAAAATCCGCTGAAAATCAAAGAATTTTTCTGATTTTTCCCTGTGCTGCAATTTTGATTTTTCTTCAGTGACTCTCTGATTAGAAATGAGAGAGTTCAAGAAGAGTTTTCAACTGTTTTCCAAAAAATTTTGGTCCGAAGCAGTATTAAAAAAAAAACTATAAAATGAGCCAAAAACTTCAGAATCGATTTGCTAAGTGGGTCACAATTATTTTAATGTTGTGTTTAGATTGAATATTTTGAATCAATTTATTATCAAGTTCAAGTTCCAAGTTAGTGGAGGTGATCTCCACTCTCCCATTTATAAGTCAGTGAAAATTATCGAAAATCACTGAGAAACAATCTGAATTGCGGCAGAGGAGATAATCAGTGAAAACATTTTCACTGGAATTAAATCAGTGAGAAAAATTACTGGAAAATCAGTGATAATTCACTGAGAAGTCAATAAAATTCATGAATTTTGCTGAAAAATCAGTGAAAATCTTTGTTATATCAGTGAAAATTTTCTGAAAATCAGTGAATTTTTCTGGTTTTTCCTGTGCTGCGATTCTGATTGTTCATCAGTGACTTTACACCGATTCAGAATGAGAGAGTAGATTAGCGAATTTCTTCGTCAGATCAGTGGGGATTTCTTCAGGTCAGTGGAGGTTTTGAGGTCAACGAGGAGTTTTCCAAGTGAGGGAGAATTTTCCATTCATTTCTCTTGGTCAAGGTTTTCCTCGGGTCAATACATGGAAATTTTTCCAAAAAAAAAGGGAGTTTATTTCAAGTCAATGAGAGATTTTCAAAGAGCCAGTTGAGGATTTTCCCTGGTCGGTGGGAGTTTTCTTCAGATCACCGAAAGTTTTCGATCAGCGAGGAGATTTCCCAGGTCAATAGAGGGAGTTTCATGGTCAATGAAGATTTCCTTCCATTTAGTTGGTTTTTTTGAGTCTGTGGATTTTTCCATTCATTTCTACAGGTTAGTGTGGGTAGTTTTCAGGTCAGTGGAGATTTGCTTTAGGTCAGTTGCAGATTTTTCAAAATCGGCATACTTTTCCATTCATTTCTCCAGATCAGTGGGAGGGGATGGGGTGAGGGTGTGCCCGGGTCAGAAAAAATTTATCATTTGAAAAAAAGAGAATGGTTTTTTAAAAACCTGCTTTTTTCAAAAATTTTCCTCTACCGGTTCTCTTCGAAGAAAAAAAAATCGAAACCAGAATCAAATCTCTTTTCTAGAGAGCCTGAGTTAATGGTCATAATAACCTTATAAATAGATTTCGGAGGTCAAACGCATGCATTTTTGATGCCACTTTACAATTCAGCAATTTTTTGCCTCTTATCTCTGCTCTTGTGAGGTCCCATTTGAATTTTTTGGGAAAATGACTAGAAACTGATCTAAGGCGGTCAGAGAAAAATGGATTTCGATGCCATACGCCATATTTTTGGATTTTTTACCTAGACTTTCTTTTCTTCTCCTCTTTGTCGGCCCCTTCCCCACCACTTGACCTAATTTAGAGAATTGCTTAAAATATTTTGATATTCTTTTTTATTTTTTGTCAATTTTTGCCCAATTTTAGTGATTTTTCTACCATATCTGCCATGTAACACAATTTCAACCGCTACTTATTTTTTTCAATATTTACTTATTTAATGTAGAATCCTTAGAGTTGAATTGTTTACCGTCAATTTTTTTCCACCATGAAGTTTGGTCGCATATTCAACGTATAATTGTATTGCATTCCTAACCTTCAAATTTTTCCTATCAATTTTTTTCCACTAAAAATAACATTACAAACCAGACGTTTTTAATTATTATTTCCTCAACTTCACTCGTAGTCTAATTATTGTGTGTTTTTATAGAGAAACAGATGCACATTGCACGTGATATTCTCATTAAATTCGGTTTTTCGAGTCGTAAAGAAATCGTTAACTTTGATTGGCAGAGTTTGCCAGACACGTGAAAAAAATTATCGCTGAAAATTTGCTTACTCGTTTTCGTGAAAGGATTCTGAAAAAAAGTACCTGTCTACGCCTACCAGTGGAAATTTTTTTCCAAAGCGAAACGTTAGCAAACGAGATAAATTACAGGATTGAGTGAAATTTTCTCTCGTAAGATCGTTGCTGTTAATGAGTAATTTTTCGTACCGACGACAAGATTATTAAGTCGCGATAAAGCGGGTAAAACTGAAAGGTCGACGATGCGTAGCCGGAGTGGTTAAATTTTATGTTGGCTTATCAACTGGAGCGTACAATGGAAGATGATTACAAAGCAAATAGCAACCAATCGTTACGCAACAAAACCTCACTTAAGGGAAGATTTTGCCAATACTGCGCAATAGTAAGCACCTGCGATCGTGCTAGTTCAAAGTGAGCTGGCCAAATGGAAAAATAAATTTCATTACGAGAGTATCATCGTCGCGCCGGCCGGACAATACTTTTTATTACGGTTGTTAGTTATAAGGATGCTTTTCCGTACAATTGGTCAAAAAGCAATTATAAACTAATATACGATGTTTTGAAACGTTAAATTAAAATCATAATGAGATATAATAAGGTAACCTTCGACACAAGTAAAAACCGCCATAACCTAGACGGAAGTTTACAAACTGCGAATCATTATTACGATTTATTAACGGCTCGCCGAACTCGGTAGGGTAAATGAAAATCTGGTTTTGATACAGATCCCGCACCCATGCCCCGGTGCACGCCGAACGCCAAACGTAGACTTAATTATTACGCGGATGCATCGTATAATGAGCTTTCGCTTCGAGCAATTTAGAAAATGGAAATTTTTCAGCTTGTGTTGAGCTCGAACCCTGTATCTAGCTGTGTGGTTTTTCAGATTAACCGGTGTGTACGCGTTTGTTTTCTACCATTTTCGATATTGCTACATGCTAGAGCTTGGCTTTTGAATGTTTTGAGTATCCGAGGTATCCCTTAGCGATCGTGTTTCCAAAAGTGTTATTCTGATTTGAAATCAAAAATAGGAAAAAATGATCAAAATTTGGTGAAATCCTTGTAAAAATTATCGAAAAATACAGTTCGAGTATTGTAATAAAAATCTATCGACGAACAGAAAACAGAATGCAAGATCTTGAAAAAATTGAAATTTATTCATTCAAAAACAAAAAAAAATTGGGAAAAAAATCGATGCGATTTTCTCATTTATAAATCAGTGAAAATTATCGAAAATCAGTGAAAAACGGTCATAATTGCAGCACATAGATCAGTAAAAAAAAAATTACAAAAAGCAAAAAGTAAGAAAATGGTTGGGAATCAATGAAAAGTCTACAAAATATCCGAAATTCCTTGAAAAATTGGAAAAATTCTTCAAAAATCGGTGAAAATCTGCTGTGAAAATCTGAGGATTTCGCTGATTTTTTCTGTGCTACACATCTGGTTTTTTTTAGTGACATTTCACTTGTTCAAAATGAGAAAGCACCGACGAAATTACTTCATTTTTATTGTATTAAGTAGGTAGGTCTGAAGTGTTGATGAATTAGTTTTTATTAGAAGGAGAGGAAGGATTTCAAGGAATTTGAAGATGAATTTTCGGTGTCTGGATTGCATTTGAACTCTGTAAATAAAGGAAATATTGTCGTGAGACCACGAAAAAAAACCAGTTTTTTCTGAAAATCACTGGGCCATCACAGGGTGTTTTCTGGAAGTCATAAAGCTGTATGAATTCTGTAAAAGTGCTGAATGAATTCTGCAAAAGTACTGCGAGAAATGCTGCGTAAACTTAATGTAAACGCGAAAATTCTGCAAAAAGTTCTACAAAAATTCTGCAAGAATTCAATATGCCTTCTGCGAAAATTTTTCAAAAACTTCTGCATAAATTCTTCAAAAATTTTGTAAAAAAAATTTACAAAAATGCTGCATGAATTCTGTCGAAGTGTTGTCGTGAATTCTGCCAAAGTGCTGCGTGGATTCTGCAAAACTGCTGTATGAATCCTGCAAAATTACTACCTACATAAAAAAAATGCTACAACGCAAATTTTTAAAAAAAATCTGCTTAATTCAATAAAAATTCTGCGTGAATCCTGCAGCATTTCTGTACGAATTCTGCAAAAAAATGCTGCGTGATGTCTGCAAAAATTCTACAAAAATTCTGGATTAATTCTGCAAAAATATCCCATGAAAATGATGCGTGAAATTTGGAAAAAAAATCTGCATATATTCTGTAATAAAAAAACCATTAGAAATACTGCACGAATTCTGTCAACAATTCTGTAAAAAAAACTTCATGAAATCTGTAAACATTCTGCATGAATTCTGCTAAACTGCTGCACAAACTCTGCAGAAATACTGCATGAATTCTGTAAAAATACTAAAAAAAAAATCTGTATGAATTCTGCATAAATTCTGTGAAAATTCTGTATGAATCCGATGAAAATTCTGCATGAATCTGTCCAAGTGCTGTGTGAGTTCTGCCAAAAAGAGCACTTCTGCCAAAATTTTTTCTTATTAATATCATTTGAGCCAAGTTTTTATTCGCTGAAATTTACTAGAATTGAGTTCAAAATTTTCTAACTTGTTTTTTTTTTCGTTTCTGCGGAAATTATTACCTAATTTGAACCGTGCCTTTGTATTTGAAGAAAAGGACTGTGTAAAAAATTGTAAAAAAATTTGAAATTTAAGGTCAGAAAAAGTCCGAAAATATTTCGAATTTTCATTCTTATGACTTGGTAGACATCTTAAATTCTGATTCGAATTACCGATTCATGATTTGAATAAGATTTTGGGTTTTTCAAGAAATATCACGCCTGTGTGGGTGAATTATTGAAAAAGGAAACTACGAGCTGGTGAAAACGCAGCATGGCGAATTCTTCGCTTTAAAGCTCACAGCTCAACGCAACACAGTCGCAGATTCAATTAAGATAGACGATTTGTCATCGATCGTCAACAAGTGTTTGTAAATCAATTTCGACGTGTCAATGAACGAACGCGGATACCTCGCTCGGTAGAAACATATGCGTGTATTTGTGTATGTGGTAATTTGCACCCCATTACAGAGGCGTTTCGATTGCCTATGCGAATTAACAATTTATTCGTAAACTTTAGCCATATACGATGTTATACCGGTGGCGTTGAGCCGATATCCGCGTAAATTTTGGCTTCTACTTGCCACTGGTAAATTGTTAATGTCTTTCTGGGATACAACAATTATTCCTACCAAGTTGAAACATTTATAGCCAAATTTAGCCGAGCAAACTTAACCCCGAATTCAATAACTTTAAAGCCACCTATCGTTTTCGCTCAACGGTTATAAATTGTAAAACATGGTATGCCATAAATAATAGTAAATACGCTCGCAGCTTGGATTCTGTTCGAGAAATACATTTTCATTTAAATCAAAAAAGAAATATAAAAAGAAGAAGAAATAATTTACTTTCCAATATCATTCTCGATAAAAAATAGTTTCGATTTCTTCGCTACGCTGCGAGCTGCTGAAAGAAAGAGTTCATTATATTTTTAGGGGTGGCTTTTTCGAAATACGGTGATTGCGTCGGGTACCAGAGAGTAACGTATTTCAATAATTCAATACTGTGAGCTATGAATTTTTTTCGACTGGAATTTCAAACGGTTCGGGGATAGATTTTTTTTCTATGTTTAAATTAGTACGTGTAATACTTATTTATATTGATAAGGTTGGGTTTCGAATGTGTTCACTCGTATGAGAAAGAAGGGAAATATGTGGTGGAAAAATACAGCGATGTGATTTCTAGAAGTAGATTTGTTTTGAAAGTTCACATCTTGAGATTTTTGACTTGAAATAAAAAATGATTTGAGACGCATGGAAATGAGAAGGGTGGAAACACTTTTGATGAAAAACGCATACCACTGCTCTCGATAATTTCTTTGGTGTTTCAATGATTAATTGTGATGTTGAAATACTATTTTGTAGTATTGTCTCCCAAAATTTAAATATTATCAGTGAACTGATCTGTTTTCTGACTAGAGGTTTTAAGTAATTATCATATATTTTTAGGATTGAACGATTACAATTGACTAATTCATGATTAATTTTGGCTCTGTTTCAGGTAAGCACTGAATTTCTTACGCAAAGAAGTACGTATAGAAAATATTTATAATTTGTAGAAAAATGTTACTTGGGTATTCTGATGAAACAAAGCCCATATAATAACGTGTGATTAAGTTAGATTATTGGGGCATGGCCATGGGCATTGAGTTTGTTGTTATGCTGTGAAGATATTGGGTCATGGGGGCGATTGATTTTTTTTTCTGACTCATTTGAGAAATAGAATTTTAATGTATTAAATATGTAGTTTTTTAAAATTATGACATATCTACTGTCAGAATGTCATTTTTTCTCAATCTAACAAGGGAGATATCTCAGCTGGCGTTAAAAATTTTGACCCAAAACAAAAATGGACTGCTCATATAGTACAAGTTTGAATTTTTTTAGAGTAAGTACACAGGTATTATTTTTTCATCTCAACAATTTTTATAATACTGGTTTGCCAATTTTTGTCTGCAATTTCTCTCCTACCATTTTTTGTGATGTATTTTCAAAAATATGGTTTTTACAAATTTACCTATTGCTCTTCTCTAGCTTCGCTTCCCTCCCTCATCATTGTTTTTTTTCTTTTCATTTAAAAACCAAAGAAAGACGTTTGTGCGAAGTAGCCTCTCATTACAATAATTAGCCTGTTTTCTTGAAAAGTAGCTACTATTTTTTCTTCTTTTTTTTTTACGATTTACATATTGGTGGGAATTTTTTGTTCTAAATTGGTTGGGTTACAAGAGAAAATTGTCCTTACTTTACATTTGAGCAGAATTGGTTCAACATTTACAGAAAAAATTGTAAAAATTCCTAAAATCAGTTGAATTATATTTTTCTCAAACCTCAATTTTTTTAATTCTTATTTCATCCCTTTTTCAGAAAATCCGAGGGCATTTTTCGAATTTTCAAAATAATAGAATTGTGTTCCAATTGGAAAAATGTTACTTATATTTTGAAAAATGAATACTTAGATGAAAGTATAATTAAAAACCAAAAAGTTGTCCCTTGAGCCCTTGCCTGTAATTTTGAAAAACTATAATTTCAATAAGAATTATATGAGGCAGTCAAATTCATTTGAAAAATATTTTGGAGAATTAACAAAATTAAGAAAAATTTGTAAATTTGTAGGTACTTACCTATTAGATGACTCCAAAACAAAACCGTTTTCCCTCCTCAATCAGACCTACATTAAAGATAATTTTTTTCAAGTATGATATTTGTTTTAAAAAAAGATTGAATAAATCAAATTAAAAGTCAGGGTGTTCATTTTCTGAAAATCTCTTAACTGGAATTTTGTAACAATCCCAAATAAATCATAATAAGAATTTTTTTCTTTGCTTCTTTTGTTATAAATTTCTCGAAAAATTTCCCTCTCGCTCCGCTTTTGTCAAATCGTTCCAACCGATCATTTTTTGTTGATCGTGTTTCATAAAAAATTGATACTTATTTTAAATGTGCTTCTTCGCCTATTAAATTATAAGTTTTTCAAAAAAATTCTTTCCCTTCGCTTGGAGATAATTTACATCCTCTCTTTTTACAGAATCTGTTAACTTTTTTTTTTCAAACAGCGTATTTTGAAATGAAATTTGGTGAAAAATGAATGCTATTATTACGATGTTGAGGAAATAGGGAAAGAATGGAAGAGAATTTGAAATTGATGCTCATATTTTGAAAAACTTCAACGAAAGAAACTGATAAATTTTCAACTTTTGGTCTTTTTTGAAGAAAATTTTTGCCTTTCTTTTCGTTTGAGCTCATTACGCTGTTGGGTATATCTCATCAAAATGATAAATATTTCATCGTACAACTTTTTTTTATTCATCTGCTGGAGGTAGCCAAAAAATTGCAGGAGCTTTTGTGGAATTTGCAAATTTGAGGTAGGTAGGTGTTTTTAAGAGGGGAGGGGGTGAATTGTGAAGAAGAGTTTGAAAAATTCGAACTTTTACTCAAATGATATAATCTATTTGTTTTTTTAAAGCTTCATGTGATGTTGTTTTGAAATTAACTATTTCCTTCTTATTTGAAATTTTTTGTTATGATGAACTGAAGTTTTCCAGTTTCTGTTCCGAGTCTTGAGGAAGGCAGCGTCGAAAATTTTCAGAATTGAATTTAACTTGTTTCTCTGGCTGAAAAAATGAGCATCTAAAAATCTCTTGAAAAGTAATCTCTTTTTTTGGGGGGGGGGGGGGATCATTCGATTCCATGCATTTTAAATTATTCTTCTGCCCAATTTTATCATGTAAAAAAACTACCCCTTCTCAAATATTCATAAAAATATCATAAATTAAAGGTCCGGAAAATTACGAATAATTGATCTGGAAAACCTGGAGAAGCCATAGGGAAATTCATTTTTGAAATATTATCAATATCCCGAAAATGAAGTTTCAACGTTTTGGATCTATGTATTTGAATTTTCAAAAAAATTAATGCTTTTGACATCTTGTTCGAAATATTCCATCAAATTCGTTGGAAAAGTGGTAAGGTGTAGAAGAGGAGGGGGTCAAGCTATTCGAAATACTCTGTTAAATTATTTTTGTCAGCATTTTCCTTTACTTCCTCATCATCAGAACATCCTACAGGCGTCCATGGGGCGGGGGTCATTATTTTTCTCCTGGGAGGCAAAAAAGTGGTCCGAGTGAAGCACCAATTTTTGTTTTTTTATTTCACTAAGAACCTCGGTTTGCTCCCATTATCTTCCTAACTGCCCTTTTCACTTTCCAAAGGCCACTTAAATAGGCAAATTTTTTCAGGTCAAATAAAACTATCGACGACTGATAACTACCATCGCAGAATATTACTTTAATTCAGTTAATGCGAAAATTTCACAATTTCGCCCACATCCCGTCACCGCTTTGGCGCCGCTGATTTCGATTACTTATCTCGTAAAACGGTTTCGGAAAAATGGAATAAAAAAAAACATCACGAATCAGTTACCAAAGTTGAAAGCCGGCATTCTCATTTATTCAACATTCAACGAGATATTTACATACCGAACCCTTTTTTTTTTCTGAAAAAAGATTTCATCAAGTGTGGTAAATCTACCAATAAGAGTTTTTAACGCGGCAACTATGTATATCTAGAAGATAAATCTGTGCAGAAACGTCGTGTCGCGTCGCGTTTCCACGTATTCGCGTACAAGAGGCAAAAAATCAAATTATCAAGTTGATGAAAAAGGCGACACATTTTTCCAAGGTTTTTTCTCGCTGGCAAACAACTTTTACACGGCGAACGTTTATACGAGAAGTTATCTACAGTTTGTTTAATTTTACACCATGTATTCGTATGTAGCGCATTCTTCTGAATTTTCAAAGTTTTTCCTATTTTTTTCTTCTTTGGTCGAGTTTCGTATCATTTATAACGTATGAGAGTTTTGTTGGGCGACCGAAAAAGTGAAAATTGTAAGTTTCCAGTTATTACTACTTTGTCGTAATTTGGTCGTTTGACATTTTACCTCCTTAATTGGCTCGTTTATATACCTACCTTAACAGTATATTTATTTTCACCTGTCTGTAGCTGCCTAGTGCCTGTACATCGATCGTAGTGCTAAACCGGGTACCTAATGTTTTATTAAAAACCCATATACAATACGTAATGTACTGAAAGTAGTATTTTCGAAGATCTAATTAGCACAGTGCGGTTTTTTTTAACGTAGGTCGTTCATCCCACGGTGTGAAAATTTTTGGTGTTTGCGAAACGGTGCCGCTGTCGGCGTGACAGGTATCATGAAATTTGATAGGTTGTGTCGTACTAGGGCGTTTATGTCAAGAAAAGCGAAACCTAGCTTCTTGATAACAATTTATGTGTTTGGGTTTGTGGGTAATGATGTCGCAGCGAGCTTATGTATTTGTCGTATTCCACGGTTGGCAGAATTTTCGAGTATCTTGTAAGGTATCTACGTGGTCGAATACAAATATTGAGTTGTTCGATACCCAAGTAAATGATTAATGCTTGTTTGGAACTACCTGTGTGAGTTGGTGTGAAGAAGCTTTAATGAATTGAGGTTATTTGGCATTGTGTCTTGAATCGAATTTTCGAGTTTTTTGGCTCCCATTTCCTGGGGTGGTTTTTTTTTAAGGAATGAGGTTCTTGAAATTCAAGGTGCCTTTTTTCAATTAGAGCCATGCTCCGGAGTCCGGATTCTCATAATCTGAATTCATCTGCGTTGGGTTGATATTTTGAGAAAATATATTGAAATTTTGTACAATACCAGTAGAAATACACGTAAAGGGTCTGGCCGAATAAGGGGCGAATTTGGCCCCAGGCTGGATTTTCGTTTTAATCCCCCCAAAAGGTACCCCTTGATGTAAAAAAAATCTGGAAAAATTTTTGACCCCCCACCCCCCTCCATTTCGGAGTTATGGCCATTTTATTACCCGATTTTCAAGAATTTTTAATTCCAACGGAAGTGAACGAAATTTTCTGTTCTTTGGCATAAAGTTACATCTCGTAGAGATGTATTTATGGAAATTTTTTCAAAAATTTTCATGCACATCTTCATGGTTTTTCGGCCATTTGAAGTTTTCAATCGCAAAAAACACCATGTAATCGAAGAGGTACCACTCTGGAAAAATTACTAAAAAACGTGTTTTTTAACGTAGATTCACGTCACGTATTCAGTTTTGGCGATATCGATGCAGCAAGGGCCGAAAATCGCGAAAAACTGTACAAAATGTTGGTTTTTAAGCATTTTTTTCAAATTTTGAGCATTTTGTGTGGAAAGAATTGACTAAACGAAAAAACTAACGCCGAATTCGTGTTCAGCGGGTCAAAATACCCCCATAAACACCCTTTTCGCGATAGTTTCATTTGAAGTCTTGAAATTGTTTTTATCCACCGATTTTTCATGACGAAATAATCAGAAAAAGAGAAGTTCGAGACCTTGAGCAAAATAATCGCTAAATGGGTTTTAATCGGGGTATTTTGACCTGCTGAACACGAATACGAGATTGGTTTTTCCATTGGATCATTTCTTTCCTGAGAATCCGCCATTTTCAGGTTTTTGCTCAAAGACTTGATTAAAACTTGAAAATGGCGGATTCTCAGGAAAGAAATGATCCAATGGAAAAACCAATCTCGTATTCGTGTTCAGCAGGTCAAAATACCCCGATTAACACCCTTTTCGCGATTATTTTGCTCAAGGTCTCGAAATTCACTTTTTCAGATTATTTCGTCATGAAAAATCGGTGGAGAAAACAATTTCGAGACTTCAAATGAAACGATCGCGAAAAGGGTGTTTATGGGGTATTTTGACCCGCTGAACACGAATTCGGCGTTAGTTTTGTCGTTTAGTCAATTCTTTCCACACAAAATGCTCAAAATTTGAAAAAATGCTTAAAAACCCAACATTTTTGTACAGTTTTTCGCGATTTTCGGCCCTTGCTGCATCGATATCGCCAAAACTGAATACGTGACGTGAATCTACGTTAAAAACACGTTTTTTAGTAATTTTTCCAGAGTGGTACCTCTTCGATTACATGGTGTTTTTTGCGATTGAAAACTTCAAATGGCCGAAAAACCATGAAGATGTGCATGAAAATTTTTGAAAAAATTTCCATAAATACATCTCTACGAGATGTAACTTTATGCCAAAGAACAGAAAATTTCGTTCACTTCCGTTGGAATTAAAAATTCTTGAAAATCGGGTAATAAAATGGCCATAACTCCGAAATGGAGGGGGGTGGGGGGTCAAAAATTTTTCCAGATTTTTTTTACATCAAGGGGTACCTTTTGGGGGGATTAAAACGAAAATCCAGCCTGGGGCCAAATTCGCCCCTTATTCGGCCAGACCCTTTAAAAAATTTCAGATTGGTCCTCCTATATTTTGACATATCTACATGTATTTCACATAATTGAAATATTTTTCAAAAATTTTAATCTCAAATTAAATAAACATTACTAAAAAAAAAACACAGCGGAAAACGTATTTTCTTAGGTCTTTATTTATTTGATCATGTTCCACTTCGCTTCGCAGTCTGAAAAAATTTCATGTTCAAAGATATGGCTAAATTTAAAAAAAAAATCAGCCATCTGCTTTCCCCCTCCATCCTTTTCCACGAATTTCTAATCATGCGAAAAAAATGAGCAATTCTCACTTATTCGCTCAACTACTCACTGTTTTCTTTGAAAATTAAAAATTTTTTAGACCTCTATTTCCAAAGATATGAAATATTGAATTTTGGACTTCCAAGTGCGGACATATTCGAGTTTAGGTGAGGGATCAAGAATGTGCCCGAGAATTTTTTAAAGGAAATTTTACATCAAGAATGACTTCTTTACCTACTCAGTGAGACACTTTCTGCCTGAAGACAGATACTTTCAGGAAAAAATTGAAAATTTGAAATTACCAAAATACCGACGGGAGGAGGGAGGGTTCAAAATCCATCAAAATTACCAAAATTCGGCCTGACCAAGAGGCATGAGTGGGGGAATGGATGAAATATCAGAGTGTCTAAAATCAATGCGTCAGTATTTGTTTTCAAAAATTCCAAAAAAAATCACATTTTTTCTTGAAAAATAAAAGATTTGAAGATTTTGCCTTCTTTTTCACATTTTTTAAAACTTTTATCAAAAAATGAAGAAATGTTTAGCTTTTGAATACCACTTTTTTTTCAAAAATGTTCGCCTTCCCTGTGTTTGGGCATTATTTTAATCCCTTGATTTTAAAAATTGATGATTTTTCACAGATCTTTCAGTTAAATCGCTGATTTTCAATCAATTTCTAATTTGTCAAAGAAATCAATAATTTTGACTGAAAGGTCAGTAAAAAGTCACTGATTTGAAATAACATGAAAAATTGGCAGAAAATTCACCTATTAACGCCAAAATTTTATATTTTTCGAATTTTTACTAAAAATTTTTGTCTTTGATTGATGTATCCGATTTTTTTTTTGGGGGGGGGGCCTCGAAAAAGTCGTGTCAAAAGTCAGTACAAAAGGTCAGTATAAGCCGATATTTTTGCTTCCTAAATTTTTTTAGACACCCTGAATATGAAATGGCCGATTACCGATAGCCTGTAGGAGAGATTCGGAGAAAAGGGTATCCCAATTAGTCGAAATCAGTGTAGAAGGAGAAACGTGAAAATCTAAAGTTCCTATAATTTCTTCAGAATGGGATAGGTACAGGAAAAATTTGTAATCACCGAAATTCAATCTGGATTTGGACCCTAGAAAAATTTTATATGGCCGAAATTTAAAAGAAGAGGGAAGAGGTGCCTGGGAAAATCTGGGTTTTTCTGTTGTGATCATTTTTTTTTATTGTATCTACGATATTCTTTTCTCCTATCAGCACTTTGATCATAGTTACCAAATCCCAGAGATTTTTTAGTGTTAGATTTGGTTAAACTCCTGTAGGGCTAAAATGTTGACAATCTTATTTTTGAAAAAAAAAAATGAACCACCTTGAAAAATGAGTCCAAAATTTTTCTAAAATTCATTTTCTTACGAGAAACACCCAACTAGGCAGCAGCAACAATTTCAACTCGGAAAAACATTTTCTTCCGAAAATGGTAGTGTGACTTTCCAGCATTACCGAGACTAGAATTAAGTAAATGCGAAAAAGTATATTTGAGCTTTGTCGTATTATTATGTTCTACAAAACGTTCGCCACCTTAATTACTAGTTGTTTGCTTTTCATTTTCACACGTTATAATTTAAAAGCTCGAGTTCGTGTATTAAACTCTCAACTTTTGCATCAGCTTTTATAATTATACGTTTTGAATGAATTTAAGCAGATAACTGGCCTTATTTCCAGTATCAACGCAAATAGATCGTTTTAAGGTTATTTGAATTTTCTGTAGGGTACATATGATAGGTATAGGTAATTATAATATAATTGGATGTCTTGTTGAATGTAAATTTTTTTTCAAAGCAAAAATCCGACTAGTCCTGCTAAAATGAAATAAGGTGTAATATCTCAAATGCCTGGATACAATGTATGTAGGTACATAAATGTGTTTATACAATTTATTTGTAAAGAAACTATCTCAAGGTTCATACGTTATATGGATATTCTTAGCTTATTCACCGTCAAAAGATCCTTTTAGCTGGAAGTATTATCTTTATGGTAATTGGATCGAGACGCGTACGTCTCTTCGTTTATTTATCAAACCCCGAAAAGGTACCTTACGCGCAATTGTATGCATAAAGACATTTTATTTGTTGCGTATAAAAAAATATGATGAAAACTTTTTTCAATTTGAAATTCTGAATAAGAATCTTGCGGGATGTATAGCAATATAAACTACGTTAACAGTGTTGCCAAATCTTTATTGTAGAGAAACAAATTTATTACAATTTTCCGCTTATGTACAAATGCAAGAAAAGAAGTTTATATTTGAATTCATTTTTAAAGTGGCGCGTAGACTGTTTCAAATTACAGGGATAACATTACGAATTCGAAACCGTTATCATGAAGTTTTTGAAAGTTGAATTTTGGAAAACTGAGTCGAAAGGGGACAGCTGTCTTAAAATTTTGTAGCATTGTCGAGAAAATTTTTCAATTATTGCTTGGAAATAGATTGGAGCTTGATTCTGAGAAACGAGATTTTATTTTCATCTATTTTTTGAGTGAGCTATTCGAGATGTCTGTCTCCAATTTGGAAATTTTTGGATAGAAAAATGTCGAAAACCTTCATAACCATGATTTCAGATGTTGAATTTATTTTTACGTTATTTTGTAAATTTTTAAATAATAAAGTGTCTTTTTTTTTTAGCGAAATAAATAAGGAGATGATCGGATTTTAAATCAGTTTCTTAAAATATGGTCCTTTATTTGCGAAAAAATGGACTCCTAGATACAATTTTGAATTTCATATGCTCAAACCATCTTACCTTCAATAATGACAAAACCAGATTTTTTAAAAGAATTTTAATTTTTGAAGAAAAAAATCCCAAGTGCAATTTTTCCCTCCAAAACATGTTTTTTTTTTCTGAAAAAAAAAAGCTTTAGCTCCATTCAGGCACATTTAGGATAACATTTTTTAAAAAATCTTAATTTTCAGTTTTTCGTATTGCTTTACTACAGGAAATTTGAAATTATTAATCAAAAAATTCTGATTTGTATTTGAGGAAAGAATAATATTTAAAAAATTACGCTGCCAATAAATTTCCTACACAAAATTAAGGCTGTACTTCAGTAGGTAAATGAGTAGGTAAGAATGACGAAGTTTTGCGAAAGTTTTGTGGGTCACTGAATGAATGGATTTTTTTCGTTTTTGCTTTATTTTGTTCAAAAAAGCTATACTTAGGGCGTCACGAAGCTATTTTTTGAATAAATAATCAGGTAACTGAATCAATTATATGACTCTGAAATTGGCAAATTTACGTCATTTTCACTTGTTTTCACTCTAACATTACATGTTTGAAAAGTAGTTTACGGGAAAAAGGGCTTTGTGGAGCCCTAAGTCTTATCAAAATAAACCAAAAACGAAAAAATTTCATTCATTTAGTGACCCACAAAACTTTTGCAAAAATTATACAATCACGCGTTGATATCGAGTCTATGAGATAACATCCATGATAGCCAATAATTTTTCAAGTTTGTATTGCTCAATATCGTTCGATTTATCAATTTCAAATCGTTTTATTCGTAAAGTTATTCGCAGTTTTTTTGACATTTCTGTATTAATATTTTTGTTTTGTTCCAACAAAACTAACAAAAGTTAACTATAGATGTTTGAAATTAAATTATTTTCGAAAAAAATTTGCCAATTATTATAGTTTTAATATTTTTTAGCTAATAAACGACATTGTTGTTTACTGAAATAAGGAGGTCGCAAATTTAACTAAAATCTCCCAAAAATCTGCAACCATTTGTATTTGTATTACCTATTTTCTCATATTTTTGGAAGCTGAACTACAGCCTTAACCGATTTCATTGCTTCTTTGTTTTCATTTTTCATTTCATTTTACTGGCTCGTTGTTTTCTTTGATGAACTGATGGAGTGGTATGAGGGTGGCGAGAGGGAGGGGATGAAAAATATTCATTTTTCCAAACACAGTTTAATAAACTTACAGAGAGAATAAAATTTTTCAACTTCTCAAAAAATCTTTCCTTTTCCACGTTTTTTTAAACGAAAATCCAACAAATTCTTGATAAAAAGAATTACTTATTACAATGAAAAATATGCCTTAAATCCGGCTTCTTATTCGTTTTAGGCTTCCTGATTCAAATATCACATCCATTCACGACCCTACAAAAAGATTTGGGGTTTCCCCTTGGTTTCGATTTTTCTCATAAAATCGTAAGAATGAACTAAAATCACTGAAATCGATTTTTAAAATTCTTCTGATAAATGAATTTAATCTAAAATTGAATTATTGGACCTAAACGATAGTTATTTGTATAATTTAGAATACATTTACGTTTTTGACATAGGGCGGGGTGGGTCACCGGCATGACCCTTGATTTTTGCTCTATCAAGTATAAAATCATACTCTTGAATGATATGCTCACTATGTTTTACTTTTATGCTTTTTTTTTTTCAATTCCAAGATTAATTTTTTGATTTCCTTTATTATTAAATTTATATTTTATTGGAAAAAATCCTACTCATCAATTTTTTGCAATTGATTCAACTTTTTTCCACAAATTTTTTTACAATTGTTTTTAAAATAATGATGAAAAATTCTTCCAAAATCAAATGATCAATACTTCAATAGGCAGCCGAAATTTTAATTATGAAGGGTTTGATATACTTATCTACTCTTTCCAAAATGCTCCACCTCATTATTCTCATTCAATAAAATCATTGATTTTTAAAATATTTGGAATACTATCTGCGGTCAGATTCAAATTGGTAGAAAAATGACAGTAAAATTTCCACCAGGTGTCCAAAAAACCTGGAAATCTTGCGTTTTACTGCTTTTTGTTGGTCCTTCCTGATGCCCTGGTTTTTTTTTTGGAAAAAAGTGGAATGTCTTGATTTTTGTTTGTTTCAAATACCAATTTTGAGGTCTCTTTCTGATGTTCTGTTTTTTTTTTCTATCTGAAAAATATCAGAATAATTCCTGATTTTTTTCAATCGAATTCGAAATTAAAAACATTTTACTTATTCGCCATATTTTTTCAGAATTTTTGAATTATAAATAAGTACCTGCCTATTACATCATTTGAAATTTTTAAATTGATCCTTCTTCACTTGGCATAAAAAATTATATTGGAACATCCCTCCTCCTTCTCTTTTACCCCCCCCCCCCCGAAAAAGGAAAAATATTTGAAAAACGCCCTGCTAAATGTCCTACCAAAGTTCTTTTTTTTCATTACCAATTTTTTTTTAAATCCTTGTTCCAACTTTTAAATTATTTTGTGTGGTTAGAAAAAAATTGATTCACTTTTTTAATCATTGAATGAGTAACTCGGATTTTTTAAAAATTTTGCAAGTGCATAAACGTCTATTTCTATAAAAGTCAGTTGAAAATTTTCACCAACATTTATTGTTGATAATCTATGAAAAAACCCTTTTAAAATAGGTAGTTTTAGAATTTCATTACGAGAGATCCCACCATTCTGTCAACTACGAGTACATATTAAAGGCATCGCTCGTTTATCGATTGGTAAATTTATAACAAAATTCAATTTACATACATGCGAAAAATCGCGAACATCGATCGGCTGAAATGCTAAATTTCACCTTTATCCTTCTACGTAACCGTTTAATTAAACCAATTCAAACACTTCGGGCTTTGATTGATATCGACACTTCTCGCTTTAATCTCTTCAATTTATAATTAGACGCGTTGAAAATTGGCGTAGTTGAAGTTGGCACGCGGTTATATAAAATTTGCAAACACTTTACCCTATTTAAATTTAGTTTACCCTCAAGTTTAATTTAACACTTAATCTCCCCAATATACCATATCTTATCACATTTTGTAATTTGCCCCGCATATACGCGTGAAATTTAACGCTAACACATCGCGAAGAGTGGAAGAGGACGACGAACAAGATGATTAAATCAGCATTTCGTTAAGATTAACCGACGCGCCGAGCTCATAAATTTTACGCGTATTTAGAATTCGTCGCGAGTTATTGGCTGGAACTAGGACTTTTTTATAAGGTGAATTTTATCGCTGCTAAGTTTCATAAACGAGCTGCCTGCAACTTTCTTTGGACGCGTTCTGGGTGTTTAATTCGGCCAAAGTCGAGACTTACTTTCGTGTTTCTGCGTATAGCCTTGGTGTACTAAAAATATATAGTCGCTTTTGTTTTCGCCTCGAAGGTGATCCCCCTCCACCTCTTCTGTTCTTTGGTTTTTAGGTATATTTTAAATTCGATGTTGTAAGTGGTTATTGGCTGTGAAAATTCGCGAGACATTTGTAAGGCGTATTATTGGCCCATTTTTCAAATAAATTTAATAAAATATCGATCTCGCAGCCTCGCAGAGAAATCTTATTACAGTCTAGTCAGGTGCTGATTACATTATTGTTGTTTTGCAAACGATTTTCTAATTTTCGCTTCACGTCACGTACCAATGGTGAATTTAATTTTCACTTTTACCGGTTCAATATCAAGTCATTACATTGTGACGTGGTGAAAAGATATTTTTACGTCGAGCGAATGGCGGAAGATATGCTTTGCCTTGTCAGCGTGTATTGCTCGGAGAAAAGAGATGCGTAGAAAAATACATAATTTTATTAGGTTTTCGAAGAAAAAATGTTTCTAAATTGTATCGTGTTCGAATACAAATTTCAAAGTGGAATTTGACAAGGGTATAGAAAATTTTGATGTGTTTTCCAGATGTTAATCGAGGTCAAGGCGTCTGCTGGGTACGAAAGTCCCCAGAAAACGAAAAAGGAGGAAATTTTTGGTTATGTGAAAAAAAAAACAACAAAATTTTCTCTTTTTGTTTTCTACTTTTTTTAGAATAATTCTCTTTTTTTTTTCGTTTTTTATTGTCTTTCTTCACAAAATACGAGCTCTTGCTTTGCGCATGGCCTATTTTATTCAGAAAAAACTTCTGTCTTGAAAGTTGGAAAATCAGCGAGAAAAGTGAATTTTGAGACTTCGAGTAAAATTAACGCGAAAAAGTGTCTATTGGGGTATTTTGACCTGCTAAACACGAATCTGACGTTGGTTTCTTTGTTTGGTAATTTCTCTCCGTGTAAAATGGTCAAAATTTGAAAAATCTGCTGAAATGGCTACTTTCTGTACGGTTTTTTTTTACAATTTTCGGCCCTTGAGCTACCTTAAAAGCGAAAACTGAATACGAGACGTGAATCTACGTTAAAAAACTCATTTTAGAGATATTTCTAAAAAATAGTCGCTCTTCGCTTAAATGGTCTTTTTTATAGTTAAAAATTTCAAGTGCACCAAAATTTTTGAAAAAATTATCCTAAAGTCGTGAGCACCATCCGGAGGAACACTTTCTCTCCTAAAACAATGAAAATAAAAATAACAATATTAGATCAATTTTTATATTTCAATGTAAACATTAAATAAAAATACAATCAAAAGAACGACAACTTCCATCATCAAAAAATTCTCATAATTCCTTCGAATAGGAAAACTCGATTAAAGAATCACTCTCTTAATTTGAATCAGTCAGAAATGCCTAAATTGACTGACGAAATAGAGAAAATCAAGTCACTGATAACCAGTCAAATTCCACTGATTCCCCAGTTAATCAGCGTCATTTTACTGCCAATCAGTGAAAATTACCGATTCAAATAATGAATTTTGATTATTGAATCAGTGAAAATTAGTTGACTGATTGAAATCAGTAATTTTTCATTATTGAATCAGTAAAAACAATTTTCACTGATTGAATCAGTAATTAATTAACGATTGAATCAGTGAAAATAATGTTTATTTTTACTGATTCAGTAGTAAAAATTCACTGATTGGATCGTAATTTTTTTCACTGATTCCTACAGTGACTTGATTTTGTCGATTTTAATCAGTCATTTTTGACTGATTCAAATTAAGAGAACAAACCTGAGAACAATTTTTTTTTCATCTCAAGATTCAAAAAGACGAGATCATTCAACGAATCGCGACTCTTCAAATACATTATTAAAAATGACAATAAATCTTACCTACAGCTTATTTTAAATATCAAACAAAACTCTTGACAATTTGAAAAATCTGCTGAAATGGCTACTTTCTGTACGGTTTTTTTTTACAATTTTCGGCCCTTGAGCTACCTTAAAAGCGAAAACTGAATACGAGACGTGAATCTACGTTAAAAAACTCATTTTAGAGATATTTCAAAAAAATAGTCGCTCTTCGCTTAAATGGTCTTTTTTATAGTTAAAAATTTCAAGTGCACCAAAATTTTTGAAAAAATTATCCTAAATACACCTCTACGAGATTTAACTTTGTGCCAAAGAACAGAAAATTTCGTTCACTTCCGTCGGATTTAAAATTTTTTGAAAATTGTGCAATAAAATGGTCATAGCTCCGAAACAGGAGGGAGTGGGGGTCAAAATTTTCCCAAAAATTTTTTTACGTCGTGGGGCACTATCTGGGGGCATTAGATCAAAAACGGGGCTGGGGCCAAATTCACCCCTTACCCAGCCAGACCTTTTATCAATTTTAAGCAGATATTTTTGATAGGAAGAAGAATTGGAAGATTGTAAAAAATATTATGATCCTTCAGTCCGAAAATTGAACGATTTTTTGTGATCTTGGAGACGCTTTGTAGGATAACTGGTGATAGGAATTTGGTACAAAAATGGAGATATTCTCGAGTTCGTGAAATACTTACATATTTTCATATTCCTGTAGGAAGACCATAAAAAGTACCCAAATTCAACGTTAATGGTTGAGGGAGGCGTGGAAACTGTAATTGTACCTTTTGGATTTTTGGAGACTCTCGCAAGTCTCACCAAATATTTTTTTCAAAATGGTAGGATTTTTACGAAAAATATTCGAAGTGAAATTGGGTTTATTTTTATGGAAATTTTCTTCGTTACTTTTCTGATATAATGTTACAAAAATATATAATTGTGTGACCCTACTTATCACAAATTTGACCTAAGCTAATTCAGCAAACACTGCGAAAAAAAAATACTCGATGAAAAGAAAAGAGTATCCCTTCGGAAGACTTGAAATTTTTACACTTCTCCTGTACTCTCAGGCTTACTCGACTAATTGAATGAAACTTTTCCATTTTTATATGCAAATAACAGTAAGTATAACACGACGTGTTTAAAAATGAATAAAACAAAAGAAAACAAAGTTGAATTTCAAACTTTTTTTTTTGCCACTTGTGAAGAAATTGTTGCTCGAAAGTCGAGATGTAAGTTCCGTTTTATTCAGATAAAATATAGCGTAGGTAGGTGTAGCTCTAGGTACGTAGGTACGTACTCGAGATAAATGTGATTTAGACGCGTTATATTTTAAGGGTTATTATTTAATACAGCCTTTCGAGCAAAATGATATATATAACTTATTTGCCAAGTTTGTCAGAATTGTCTCCGACTGACTATGAAACTTGAAAGCCTGCTGCTCAGTGTGTTTAAATTATATTAATTTTGCGTGTTTCAGAGATAAAAACTTGGAAAGTTTTTCTTGTCGAGCGTTTAAAAAGTCGATTGTGCCGGGAAACGAGCCGAATCAATTGAATCATGTAGGAAGTCGAAGAATAAAAATAGAGGAATTATAATCAGACTACGACGCGTGCGGTAAGTTTAATTTTGAAAACTTTCGTACCTCTTGGTTTCCTTTTTTTCTCCCCTTTCGTAATGAGAAATCTTTCTGCGAATAGAAATCAACAAAGGATTTTAGAAGGAATTGTGTGCGGAGAGACAATAATCGAAAATTATTGCACGAGTACCGCCGAATAAAGGGAATAGGAAGTTTCGACTTAATCATACCTAGATTTTATATCCGCACGAATGCGGTTAGCTTTTCGTCTTCGTTGATTTCTTTTCTTGAAATCGTAATCCGCGATTAAAATCTAGCCGAAACAATTCGACAAATGGCGAATATCGTAAAGCGATAGGGTTTATGAAATACGTCTGTTTGGATTTTATATTATACAATTTCGTATCCGCGTCGGTATCGGTGCATCTACTTTGAATTACCAAGTTGACGGAATTAAATAAAAGCTGGAATTGGTTCGAATAAAAACACCAGCTCGGCGAATGAATAAATTCGACGATTTAATTTACATACCAAGTACGCCTACTTGCTTTGTGTTCGTGCGGAGATTGTAAGTTTAGCTGGATTGTGCGGTGTAGTCGACCAGACGGAATAAGTTTTTTTAAAAAATTCAATCATTTTCTGTCCGGTGGGGATTTTATCAATTTTTCTGGTCGGAAATTGTGAAGCAGCGGGGTACTAGTTTTTTCCAGTCCGGTCTTTGAGATTGTTCGAAGGAAAAAGGTGAAATTTTTGTCTGTTGGTCGATTTCCAGGTCGTTGAATTCTGCAGTTTTTTCTGATTTTTTTCATTACCAAGTATATCGGCTCTCTAAATCTGAATCAGTCAAAAAGCTGAAAATTCACTGATTAAACAGCGAAAAGTGTGCAACTATTAAACAGTGAAAAATTACTGATTCAATTAGTGAATTTTCATTTTAGAATCAGTAATTTTTTTCGACTACTGAAATGAATCAGTAAAAATTAAAACTTACTAATTCAATCAGTGAATAATTACTGATTCAATCAGTAAATTAAAATTTTTACTGATTCGATCAGTAAATCACAATTTTTACCGATTCAAGAATGAAAATTCACTGATTGAATCAGTAAAATTTTCACTGATTTCTTCAGTTGCACACTTTTGTATTATTAATCAGTGAATTTTGACTGATTCAAGTTTAGAGAGTGGATAGCTTTGAGTATTATGTGGAGATACTTACCTTATCTAGTTGGTGGAGAATTTCGATCAAATTTTTGCTGAAAGTAAAGTGGAAGATGGAAGAATTCGTGGATTCCTTTTCGATCTGATAATTTGAATAGTTTCAGGAGAGTCGATGAAATTGAAGAAATATACTTACCTATTGATCTAAGACCTGTCAAAAATTTTAAATTTGAGGTACTTGCAGAAATTGCATATTAAGAATTCTTACCATTGAAATTGATGAAATCTAAAAATTATTTATAAATGTAGCGTTGGAAAAAAATTGAGAAAGAATTTATCAATTCTCATTACCTCTGTTTTCAATATTTGAAAAAATTCCAATTTCGTGTTCATTCCCAAAAATGGCTATTTTCCGAAAATCTTGCAATAGATGTGCTTTCAACGTTGGAAAAAAATACTTTTCAGAAACTTCGCAATGGATAAATTGAAAATAATTCAATTTCAAGTTTATTCCCAAAAATTACCATTCTTCAAAAATTTTGCTATAGGCCGGTCTTGTGAAGAAATTATTAATTTTACAATACGACCGATTAATTCTAAAAGTGTCTAAGTGCTAATTTTTTCAAAATTGAGTTTTTTACAATTTTTAGTTCTCTGAATCGAACTGCATCAATTAAAATTTAAAAAACGTAACTTAATTAATTCAGAACTGACAAAAAATGATTGAAATTTACAAAGACCATAAGCGCAATGAAAATTGTTTTACGTTTTTTGGCTTCCTTGCAAAAAAATCAAATTGGCACTCGAACACTTTTAAAATTAGTGGATCGAATATTGAAAAAAAATATAAAGGATGAACATGAATTTTGAATCAAACTTTTGAAAAATTTTAACGTTCAGAATTTTATCGCTATAAAAATGTATTCAATGGTATGCAGATGAACTTGGCATTCGCATAGTTGCACCGTCTTTGTCTAAAATTTTGGGCACTGGGCAGATGTTACAGGTTTCTGAATCGCTGAAGATAAGGTATAGAGGTGGTGGCGAAAAATAACGAAGATTTTATTTACGGCGAACTGGTTATGCAATTTTATTAACGTCTATGAAATGAAGCACCTAGCACGTACCTTGCGGTTGAAAAATTCCAGTGTAGGAATGAAAATAATTTCGCAAATTTATTCTGACGATCTTTTGAAACGATACAACTATTATTTTATCGCTGAAATGGAAATGAAAGAAAAAAAATCTACGTAACCCTGCCGTAAAGAAGGGACTTCGTGTAAAAAAAAAATCGAGGTTTCATTTTTCACGTTTTTGATCCAAATGACACCAAATCTTGACCAAACTCATAAAAATGAAGACTTCGATTTTTTTTACATGAGGTCCATTGACCCCAGATTTATGAAACATATTCATGCCGAAATCAATTTAACATTTTTTAAAAATTATCTGTGAAAAAAAATTAATTAAAAAAAATTTCTCATTATGAAATAATCAAAATATCGAGGCATCTTTAATTTTAAAAATTTCTCGATGGCGAAAGAACAGTTTAATATGAGTAAAAATTGAGTCGGAGAAAGAGTAAGTAAAATTTCACCTGATCTTTTAAAAATCCAAGCACAACTTTTCAACATTTTTCAAAATTGGGTCATTTTTGAAAAAAAAAACTTTTGATTTTTTGTCATGCCTAAATATTTGGGGAGTGTCTTTAGTTACGAAGAGAGGAGGGGGTAAACGTTGGTCGAAAAATCTCTGTAAATGTTTTTTCTCATATTTTGAGGCCATTTCACGTAAATTTTTTTGTAACGGTCGTCTAAATTCAAAAAAATTTTGTAAAATAACACATTTTTGTAGACCAACATTGATGGTAAAAAATCTGCAGAATTTTCACAAAATTTAAAATCTAACGGGAAATCTGAAAACAGAGATTTTTCCAAAAGGGCCAAAATAGTAGTACAAATTTGGTATTGAATGCGATAAAAACCAGTGAGTTATTAGCCGAGAGTTATTCTTACTGTTTCAACTACATTTATGTAGCTGTATTTTAGTGAAAAGATCCAGAAAATAGCGAGCAATTCGGAAAATGGCACGCAGTTTGATAATTTTTCTGTGAGAAGCAAGAATTTTGAACATTTTTTTCTAGAATTTTTCAATCGAAGGATTACTTTTTTCGCCTCGCTATTTCATTAAGATCTGTGTTTTGGAAAATTATTTCAAAACTTTTAATTTTTATATGTATCTAGTAAAAATGTAAAAAAAAATTTAATCTAAAGATCGGACGTGTCAAAAATTTTTAATTAAACCAATTCAATTATTCACTGCCTTCAAATTCAACTTTCCCAAATTTTTTTGGGCCAGTAAAATTTTCATGTTTGAAATTAATTTTTTCCTTCTTACCTACGTTTGGAATTTCAGTGAATTTATAAATGTACAAAAATACAACGAAATCCATCCAATATTTCTAATTTCTTTTCCTTACTTATAACAATTTAATAAATTTTACATTTCAACTTTTTTGCATTAAATATTGGCGAAGAATTCATAGAATTTGTTGTATGGTTGATCTTTTGATTCTAGAAATTTTGTCTTTACTTTCATCAATTGAATTATTTTTTTTAGAATTCAAATAAACATTTTCAGGAGGGGAGGAGGAGGAGGAGGAAGAGAGGAAGAGGAGGAAGAGAGGAAGCACAAGAAGAAGAGGCAAGAGGAGGGTTTATGCTCATTTATATGATTTTTCAAAGCTCAGGAGCAAAATTCTGGGTAATTTTTTTCAAGACGATTACTTGAAAATCCTGCGAAAGTTCTATTTTTCGATTTTGAAATTTTATTGACCCCTTGAATTGTATTTAAGTTGCCTAATTTGTATTATTTTTATGAAAAATCTCTCATTGGAAAAAAACAGTGAAAAGTTCTTGAAATTTCGTATGAAATGACGGTGGCGAACAAATTTAAAATCAAAAAAATATCAAGAAATTGGTTTGAAAAATCCAAAAAAATATTGAAATCGGTCCCATTTTCATGAAACAGATCATGAAAAAATCACAAATCTATGCCCTCGAAGGAAAAAAAAAAAACAAGCAATTTCCTAGCACCAAAGTCGTAAGCTGTTTAATTTGAGAAAAATAAGGTTGAGTCAAGTTAACGATGAAAAATCGTACTTGAAATTATTGTAATTTATTAAAAGCTCTGAATTATGGGCGAGACTACTCGCGTTGCATTTTATTCTTCGCCTTACGTAATGAGTAAGTAATCGATAACGCATAACGTCTGGAAGAATTCAAATAGGATGGGTCAGCTGAGCATACCTAATAATTTTCTCATCGGCCTTGAAACAGTGACCCGGGTTGAATAAAATTTCGAATTTCAAGAGGAAGATATTCAACAGGATAAATCCGCCTTGAAAAGCCTATTATAGGCTGCATTAAAATTTCCAACATCAACATTAATGAGAGTTTCTCTCGGAGCGGTAAATGATTGAATTTTCAAATCGATGAATTTTTTACGATACGAGTGCTGCCCAAAGTTGGAGATACCGTTTAATCGAAAATTTCGTAAATTTATATTTAATACGCGGATCGTGTTGGGAAATGGAATCGCGTGCTGAATTCGATGCTGCCTAAAATAGAGTGCCAAAAGTGCTCCGCGAAACTTTATAATTCCGCATCTCTTTTTAGTTTCGAGTATATAAGTATATGCGTACTCGTCACAATCCGCCGACTCGATTCGCCATATAAGAATACTTTTATATACCTTCGGTGGTTCGTAAAGTGGCCCACGTACTTACGCATGGCGAGAAATCTTACCTACGCGAATTTCGCGCCTGAAAACTTGACACCGAAGGCGCTAATAAGTTTCGGAACGTTTAATCCCTCGGAACAGGCGGGTTTGAAATTTTCACTACGGTATCTTTTCTACGTGTTGAACATCTTTCCAAGTCTTTAATTATCCAAGCACAACGAGTTCCAAAGTTAATTTAATTCAACGGTAGCTCGTTATTCGACAAAAAAAATCCAACACTCGATTAATTAACAACTGCCATAGCTCCAACGACGTTATAGTTCTTTGTAATTGTAATTTAGTTTCATTATACTTCGTCGGATTTTCATTTCAATCTGCTTCGGATTATCATAAAATCTGAAAAAAACGAAAAGAAAAATGAAACGGAAAACTAATCGTTTCGAATTGAAACTACGTCGAATGGTAATAAAATACGATACTAATTTTAATTTAATACGAAAACAGAGCAAGATTGAAGATATCACGTTGAAAAATGTTACGTACGAATTTTATCTCGCTGCTTTAAAAAGTTATATTATTCGAAAACACATTTTTTTTTGTTTTCGGTAACTCCCGCTTATGCCTATATCTGCCTGCGAAAAAGTTGTAATTTTTCATTGAGAACCCCTCGAAATAAATAATACCACCTTTTCGTAATGTTTTCAAATTCTGTAAAAATTTGGAAGAAAAATATAAAACATGGAGAGAAGAACGACCGTGCATTTTGATGCTTTTAAAACTTTCTACTTTGATTACTCGTGCAACGTATAAAACTCGCCAAGCTCGTGACTTGAAATAAAATGTATTGTTTTAGCTATTAAAAAATAACTCCCGCTTATCGAGTCCCTGGTCGTGTTACCTGCCGTCCTCTGTAATCCGCTCGATTCGCTTACCTGGATTAATTTCTTTGTACGTCGAGTTTCGGGAACCTTTTAATCATTTGCCGTGATATTATCCTCGTCGTCGACCGTGTAAATTACAAAAACAAAATGGATTTCTCATAATGATCGATTTTAAAAAAGGTACCTGTGTCAATTTTGTCCGGGTTTTTCGTTTTTTATTAATTGTGGGTCTGCGATTTGAAAAATTATCCGTGTTAAGTAGGAATAATAATTTCAAATGCGAGTAGATTTGGTATTTACGGATCTGTCGCCGGTTTAATTAATTTTTCTTCTCGTTTCGTGTTTGCGATTTTTATGGAATTTGTCGCTGGTAAGGGTTGATTGTTTAGTAAGAAATTGGGATTTTTTGCTTGATTTTTTCTACATTTACAGATATCTTGGTGTGATTGAAAAGGATTTGTGCATAAAATTTGTCACTGTCCTGCCTGGATCCTGGATTTTTTTCCCATTAATTTCGATACTTCGTAGTTTCCGGAGATTCTGAATCCATAAGTTTGTTAATATGGGAAAAAAATTCTCTTATTTCTAGGATTTTTTTCAAGTCTGAAAAAATTCTTGCATTTTAATTACACAGGCCTGCATTTTTTTCCCACTTTTTTTCCTAAGAAACCCCTCATCTACCCTTTAATGCAGAAATTTATTATTGAAAAAATTTTGTTTTACATTTTTTGATGACTTTTGACACGTGAAATAGATTCTTTCTTGGGAAGCGAAATATTCGAAATATTTTAGCTGGAAGTTTCAAATTCAACTTAATTTTTGCAAAGATGAATTCGATGGTTAAAAAATTAAATCCTTTGGCAAATTTCCAATTAGACTTTTTTCAGAATTCTGAGTTGACTAGCCACTGAAATTTTTCCAATGCAATTCAATGTTGAGATCTTGACAGAAAATTTATGTTGAAAATCAAAGATTGATATTGAAACATGGTGGAAACTTAAAGTTGTATCGAAACATCGAATACTGCTGTCAAAGTGTTGAATATCGAGTATCGAATTCAAAACAAATCGATTATGAATACGAAAATATCGATGATCAACATCAAATATCCATTTCAAAATTTCGGTATCGAAAAATGAAACATAGAATATCGATATCAAAACATCGAAAATCGATTTTAAAATATCAAAAACTGAAATCAAATTGAAATATTGAATATCGATATAAAATATTGAAAATCGACTCAAAATATCGCATATTGAATATCGATATCAAATATCGACATCTAATAGCGAATATCGATATCTGAATATCGCATATCGATATCATAATATTTGATATTGATATCGATATCAGAATGTCGAGTATCGATATCATAATTTTTGTTATTGATATCATAATTTTTGATATTGATATCGATATCAGAATGTCGAATAAGGTAAGACTTCCTATAAGTACGCACTGCCTATAAGTACGCATTTCATTTTTTTCGTACTTGGCAACACTGAATTGAGACTGCAACTACACCATGACCTAGCAGACTACGAATCTTGGTTGTATACAAAATTTCAGGTGGATTGATAAAGAATTGACCGACTGAGAGCAATTTGAAAAAAAAAATCACATTTTTTGCATTTTGTTTTTGTATTTCTCCAAACGGGAAACGTGATTGCGGTCATAAAAAAAACAGAAAGTAATAAGTATTTTATACCATTCGATTCGTAATTTTACGTAGTTTCTTTTCCAATAAAAATTTTACCAAAATATGAACATGGGTCTGAGTTAGATATGATTTTGTGCGAAAAGGGTTACCTTCTTATAAGTACGCATTTATGATTTCCCTATAAGTACGCACTATTTTACATGCAAATTTTCATGTTTTTGAAAAATTGTTGAAAAAACGTTGGCAGAAGCTCCTATTGAATGCACTATTGCTCTAATAACTTTGAATGATCAAAAAATGAAGAAAAATAGGTAAATTTCACACTTCTTGTTTAGGTTCAACACATCCGAAATGTACCTACTTTTCTAATGTCGGTATCTACTCATGTGATGCATCCAAAAATGCAGTATTGTTTTATAAAAGCAAAATATCAAAATAAATCTTCAATTTACTTATTTAAATGGTCATTTTGTTCAATTTATTAATATTTCCAGCATTTATTTAGCCGTGCGTACTTATAGGACAGGCCCTGCGTACTTATAGGCAAGGGGTGTCCTATAAGTACGCATTCGAGGACCTTTGGAATTTCGCGTTTTGTCAATAAGTGGTAATGGTAAATCCAAAAGTGAGGTACTCAGTTTGTAGACAAAACTCCAGAGTATAACCAGAAAAATTTTCATCAGTTTTGATGCATTTCCCTGGGAGCTACAGCGTTTCAAACGTTAAGTGCGTACTTATAGGAAGTCTTACCTTATTTATTCAGTTAAACACTATTTTTCTTTTGGAAAAAATTGCCCTTTTTTAGAGATCAGGAAATTGAAACAAAAACACAAAATTTTTCATTGTACGTAATATCAAAGCACTAACTTTTTTCTCATTTTTTCAACATGTTTAAAATACTATTTCCAGTTTTTTTTTCTTTCAATATTCTTGAGGTTTTTTTTTCAGTTTTTTTCTATTTTCAAAAACATTTCCCATTCTTTTTTTCGTCATTACATCTTCACCGAAAAACGTGACGTTACCTTCTGCTCTAAGACATATCAGTTTCAAAAAAAATTTTCTTTCGTCGCTTTCGAGGGTTTTAAAATTGATAGAATTGGAAATCGAATTTTTGAGTGATGCATCGTTTTCGATGTTTTGAAAGCGTGAACTTCTCCTTAGCCCTCTCTCTCGCGGTCAAAATTCCTCTCCATATTTTTTCAAATTTTGAAGGACGAGGAGGATTAAAATGGGTTTAATACGAAAATGAAGTCGAAATTCGGACTCTACTTTATCGAAAATTTCAAAGATGATAATACCACACGGTAGGTGATTAAAGTTACATCAATTTTGACCAAAATTTAAAGCTTGGAAACTGTTGGAAAGTTCGTATCAAAAAAAAGCCTTAGTTTAGACTCGGCCCACGAAAAAAATCCATCAGATGCTTAAAATTTAATTCACAAGAAAACGAATGTTTCAGCGAGAAAATCGAGTAACTTTTACCGAAATACATACTTTGAAATTTCTCGATTCGCAAATGCCCCTAAAAAACTCAAAGCATACATCAGCATTTTTGCATTTCGATTTCTCCAACTCAAACTGCAACAAGCTCAAAAATTTCTACTCGTTTCGTCAAGAACAAATAAGCAAAGAGAGTGAACCGTCATCTAAACGAGTAAATATTTACTTTTGGTAAACTTTGATGAAAGATTCCTTTTGCAATTTTTATAATATGAACCTCGAAAGATTATGTACTACGAAAGCCATACGCGATTACACAACTTCGTCGTGAAAAGCGTGGTAAATTTTTTAGTGAAAATTTCGCAAACAGATGAAATTTCAAAAGTATCATACTTAAGCCTAAAGATTAAATAGACGGAAACCGTATACGAATTAAACGAACCGCAGTTAAGTAAATAAAAAGCTTCGGGTAAATACGTTTAATTAAAAAAAATATCCTCGTTACTGTCATTTTGTCGAGTTACGATGTACGTCGGTTCAAAAGCGGAAACGTGTGGTGTATTTTAAACCGAATTGTTTCATCTTTCGACGTAATTACTAATTAGTTATGTAATTTAATTAAAATTCGTAATGCAGTTTACAAATGTTCTTACGTATTGTTTCCAGCAGTGATTCCATTGAAGATTGCGTCTATTTTTTTGAAAAAAAATCTCTGAGTAGGGTTCGAGTCGCGTGTGTCATCAAAACGTTCATTTTGATGTACTTACTCAAAAATTTATCCTGTATTTTGCTACAGGCATATCGCACATTCGGAGCAATATCAAAATTAATTTTTTTGAGGTGGAGTCTTATTTATGTATTTATTTTTTTTGCTTCAGTCATCAAAGGGGAGATTTTTTTAGAGTAATATTTTTTCCCGAACAAAAATTGAGCGTGCTTTTCTAAGGCACAAAAAAATCAGTTGGCTTATTGTTGGTATGGGTCCCATATGGTATGAAAAAAGTGTATTTTGGTATTTTGTTCTTGCTCAATAGGAAGCTAGGGCCTAAAAACCCCGCTTTTTTCCATTTTTTCAAGGCGATCTATCGAAATTAAATAGATTAAAATTTTGCAAGTAAAATGAAATTATTAGTGAAAATTGAATTCAAGCCCTTTTGACCTTTTTTGAGCCCCAAATTGAGCCCCATTTTTGGGATGGCATGCGACCTATGAAAATGGGATAAAATTTTGTCAAAAATTCAAAAATGTCATTTAAAATCATTTTGTGGCCTTTTTTGAGAATTTTTAGTCCCAAATAGGGTCAATTTGAGTGTTTTCAAATAACTGATGTGTGACCTATAACAGAGGGTTAGAATCTGACCAAAAAAACAGAAATATCATCAAAAATTATTTTTTAGCAACTTTTTAAAATTCTGAGTATTTTTGAGCCTCAAATGGAGCTGATTTTCTTAGTATTTTCAAAAAATTGGCACGTGACCTGTGAAAGAAGGGTGAAATTCAAAAAGTCTTCTAAAATTATTTTTCAGCGATTTTTGAGAATTTTGAGCTTCAAATGGAGGCAATTTTTCTAACAGATTGAAAGACTTTATTGAAATGTTGCTGTACAAAAGCTAACGAATAAATAAAAAAACATCACCCCTTCGGGCCTTACTGTAAAAATCGAGTCCCCCCCCGTGTTGGGGAATAACTATGAAAAAAATTGTAGAGAATAAAATTTACTATTTGGTACTTAGAGGTGTTTATATTTTTCTGGCAGGCATAATTTTTTTGATATTTTCGAGTAAAGTTGAACATTGGTGGAGGAAATTGAGAAATAAAACAAAAATTTATTTTCTTTTTCTTGATTCCCTCCCCTAATGTTCAACTTTCCTCGAAAATAACTTGAAAACTATGCCACCCAGACAAATCTCACCAATTCTACCAGATTGAAAATTTTATTCTCATCAATTTTTGTTATGGTCATTTTTGTTGTAGATGCTTAGTTATCACTTTTTGGTAGGCAAGGCACAGAGAAATGAGATTTTTTCGCAGAATTTAGGAAAGCTTGGGCTGTGCCTTTTTTTCTAATTCAGATAGAGGTCTGCGGTTTACTCCATTCTGTAATATTGCACCCGAAAAAAGTTTTTTACAATTTTTTTCTGAAGTTTGTGTTTATTGTTCTCGAAAAAACATATCCCCTCCCCTAAAAAAACAAGCTTTGAAATTCACGAATGAGTATATTGACGTGTTTTGATGCCTAGAGACAGAATTTAGCCATTAAAACTTCGACTTGTGTAATCATATTTTTAATGAAATTGGAATTTTAATCGAGTAAGATTTTTTATTTAAAAAAAAACACGCGCCCTCCAGTCTCCTTAGATCTGGACAGATCGACCTCAAACAATGTCAATTTACCTAAAAAAATTTCATGAATTTGGTTTCATATCAGCTTTGACGGTGAACAAGGGCTCATGAAAGACCAAGTATCTGTTATTTTGGTACAATTTTTTGATTTTTCAAATTTGAATGAAAAACAGTTGAGAATTGGATTCATTCTTTATGTTACTTTTTCAAAATTACAAAAAAATATATTTTTTCAATTAAGAACTCCCTTCTCCCCCCCCCTTCGTTCATAAAATTGAAAATTCGAATGATAAGGTAAAATGAGAATTTTCAGTCTGCCACCTTTGTTTTGTGATCATCTCATGCAAGAAAACAAAAGAATATTTCACAATACATCAGCTGGATAGTTGGTCATTCAGTTCGTTGTTTTTTTTTGTGATGGGCTGGAAACAACGAGAAGGCAATACGTTTTAGACCTACCTAAATAGAAACTAATGACGCGTTATTTCATTCGTGCTTGAATGAGATTCTTCCAAAGTGACTTCGTCATTATTTCTAAATTATTAACAGACTAGGTTACGTTCAGAATATAAGGCGAAGGAATTCCAACGGGAGATAATTGACTTGCCATTTTTTTCTTTGCTATTTTCGAAATTTCCATAAAACATATCTACGTACCGCGTTGGCTTTTTGGCATGTTTGAGGTGCGGAAATCACAACACACCAGAGATATGCTTCCTGTCTTTATACACAGGGGTATTTACATTTTCGATTTTGCTGAGAAGTATTCGCGATGCATGTCACGCCCCATCCACTGGATACCTCAGATCTCGCTTATGTTTTTTTTTTCACAATGTGGTTCTTTTTTGTCGTCGACAGAGCTTTATTTTAAACGATCGACGCTTCGGTTTTAATAAAAAGTTGTTTTATAAGTTTCAGTGACCGAGAAAGTCCTATTATGATCATAAGATAACTTGGGTATTCAGCTCGTGAGCTGCTTGGTTCATTGCATGCGAAAAATACCCAATTTTAGAGGATGCGTTGGTTAGAAAAATGAGCTGCCTTTTTTTTTTATTTTCCAAAATCGTCAGCAACCCTGGCGTTCGACGATTTTCACACAGTTAAACTAAATTGATTTAGATTGCGAGATTTTCAATAATGTTCATCTTCGGGTTGAGATTTTCTGATTATTTTATGGTCGCAAAATTACTCGAGTTTAATTCCCTGTTTTGAAAGTTGTAAAAGAAGCCGTGCGTTTGACAATGTTCATAGTATTCACATACGAAACATTCATATACGCTGAAAATATTAAATTTTAGTTTTAAAAACACAATTTCATTTGTCGGCCTTGCTAAAACGAGTCGTAAAGATGAAACGCAGGTTTTATACGAAACATAGTAATTTTTTTTCATTTAAATTTGAAAAAAAATAACAGAATAAAAGACAGAAAAAGAAAGGCTAAAAGGGGTATAAATTTCTGCACAATTACATATTTTTCGAGTCGAGCGAAAATGAAAAATACTCCGCATCTTGTACTACGTAAGCCTATCGACCTTGTGAGCTAATTTTATTTCAGAAAAGTAACTGCTTTAGGACGAGCAACAATTGCGTTTTTATATCAAAATTGAAATTTCAATTAATTTTTTAACGCGAAGAATTAATTCACGTTTACGTTTCATTTGCCGGTGAAATTAGTATTTTGAAAGTTGTCAAATGTCTGAATGATAATTGCACTCTCTTTTTGTAGACTTTTTCCATTTTTTCCCCCTGAACAAGAATACCAAATCAACTCATCCTAAATAAGTAGACGGTTTATTGTGGATTAGAAAGATAAAAAGAGGGTATTGTTAAAATGATGCCCGTTATTGTCATTGCAAAAATTTTAGAAATATTTTGGCCCACGCAAACAGCGAAATATTTTACTTGATGTATTCCAGCTCCGAGGGTTTTTATGCAGATATTTGAAAAAGAAAAGTTCTGTCCCAGTTGGTCTTGGGTATTCAAAATGGAAGCTTTGATAAAAACGTGTAAAAAATGGGATACTTGTTCGTTGTCCTTACTCGTACCCAAATATCTTACTTGAAATGTCCACCAAAAATCAGAAATTTATTATATCTTTTTTTATTTTCAGTTGATATTTAATACTCAGATCTTCTGCTCTAAAATATTCATCTAAAAATTTCTACGAACTAAGCTTTTACCTGCCTTTTTTTTTTGGACATTTTCACGGTGAAAATTGACCACATATTATTCAAAAATTTTTAATTTTAGGTCGAATACACAATATTAAAGCATTCTAAATTTGACAAAACACCGTTTAGTGAACATTTTAGGTCATTTTAAGTTTGATGGTAGGTATAAAATTGTCAAATTCAGACTATTTTCATCTGATAATTGGGGCAATTAATAATCAATTGATCAAATACATTAGCTTATATAGAGAGAAGTTTTTTTGGATTTTCAAGGAAAACAGTGAGTTTAGGTAAAATTTAACTATAACAAGTATTGAAGATATAAAAATTTCCTATAAGTAGATTGGTATAAAAAACTTGAATCTCATTATGGTATTTATTTAGTGTTGCGAGTTCGGCAACACTGTTTAATTACAAATTACAAATGTGTGGTTTGATGACGATTAGCGTTACAAGTATTGTAGTTAATTATGATGTTGTTAGTTTTGTCTTGTTAAATAAAGGCTGAAAATGTAGTCTTGAATTTATTGAGCAAACATTTTAAATGGTGATGAGGTGTAAGTGAATCTTAAGTGCTTGTATGTAGTGTTATCAGAGTGCTCAGGACTGGGAGCAATGGAAGGCGACTCTCAAATTTTACTTCACTGCAGAGAATATAACAGACCCGAAGATAAAACAAGCAAAGCTTATACTCTTAAGAGAGTAAGATAGGTGTTATATTTTTCATTTCTAAAAGTGTAGGTGTATCCTGAAGGCAGTGATGCATTTACTACTACCATGGCCAGTTTGGATCAAAAGCTGGGGAAGAAAACTATGAAATGGTACTAAAGGTATGTTCTTAATACACTTGAGCAGAAACCTGGGGAAAGTTTTAGTGAATTTCCCACTAGAGTAAGAGCACAAGGTATGAAGTGCTAGTATCAATTAGTTTCAGTCTGAGAAGAAGTAGTTCAGCTCCAGCTAATTGTTGGTTACTTATCACCTAAATGCCAGAAAGATTTAGTATGTTCACAGGATGCAACAAATTTAGAAGATTTTGAGGCTTTAGGTGATACTTTTAAAAAAACAAAAGCTCACTCGAAAGTTATGGTTACATTACATTAGCGGGACAGATAGCAGAATCAGCTCTAGGTGGTCCCTCATTTACACAAGTGTGTAGTGTAAAATCAAAGAAAAGAAATGGACAAATAGAAGCTAGCTGAGTTAGATGAACCAAAGAAGTCACTTTGTTACTGCTGTGGTTATAATGATCACATCGCAAAGGACCCCAAGTGTCCTGCTAAAAATATAAAGTGCACGAAGAAGTGTAAACGTGTTGGTCATTTTGCCAAGGTTTGTTGTTTGGGTACAAAGTGATTCGAATGAAAATAAATCAACCACACTGGGCTGTAAAAAAGATGGTGCTGGGAAAAAAGTTCACTGTGTAATCGAAGATGACGAGGTCTTGTGTGTACATTTGGCTACCAGTATCGATAGAAAATTGGAGGAAGTAGTGTCCTGTGTTTTTGTGTGTTATAATGTTTGTTTGGTCACGTGCATTAAAATACCATGTAATAGGGGTTTGTGTTTCACCGAAGTTGTTATCATTGATGAAGGCATGCTGCATTTCTTTAGTCGATTAGATGAGAAGGTGTTAGGTGTGTTATGTGTTGTGTGTTGGATTAAACAGGAGTGAACCAAGTAACACAAGGGATACACAGGTGAATATGGCCAATTCAGAAAATCAGGTTACTCCACCAGGGAGATTGAAGGATTTTGAATTGAATATTCTTATCGACCCCGATGTCACTCCAGTCATTCAGCTAATGTACTGTATGCCCTATGGCTTGCATCCGGCGCGGCAGCATAACATAAGTGCCTAGATGAGCTTCTTGTGGAGGATGTAATTGAACTAATCCATGGTCCAACTATGTGGGTTTCATTGGTTACTCTAAAACCAAAAGCTGATGGTTCTCAACAATTATGTACAAACACAGACACTCATTGGGTGAACAAAGCTATATTAACAGAAAAGCATCCTATACCAACTATTGAAGAAATTAAACCAGAGATTAAAAATGCAAAGGTGTTTAGCAAAGTTGATGTGTGAAAAGGTTATCATTAAATTCTACTGGCTGAGAAATCAAGATATATTACTACATTTTCTACACCATTTGGGTTGTTTCCATGGAAAGTCTTAAACAAGGGTATTAGCTGTGCCCCAGAGATTAATCATAGAAGAGGTAATAGCCAGACTCAGGGGAGTTGTTGGCTTCATGGATGATTTTCTAATATTTGGGGACACACTGGAAGAGCACGATGCGAACTTGAAGGTATTCCTAGACCAATTAAAAGAACATGGATTACAGATTAACAATGAGAAGTGTGTGTTTAGTCAATCTGAGGTCACATTTCTCTAGCATGTGGTTGGTGATGGTAAAGTTAATCCAATGTTGAATAAAGTATAGGCTATTCAAGAATTCTGCCTACTTGAAAATGTGGAGGAACTGAAGAGTTTCCTGGGCTGGTTTGAGATTTATGTACCAAAACTATATGTGGCGATTGTATCAGAACTTTGTGTAGTTGATGGTATTCTACTTCATGGAAATGGAATCATTATGCCAACATCCTTACAAAACCCTGTTCTGGAGAATGTGCATGAAGGACATCCTAGTATTGTAAAGATAAAAGATCGATTAAGGTCAAAAGTTTGGTTGCCAGGAGTCGATATGATGGCAGAAGAATTTGTGCATTTATGCGATTTGTGCCAAAGTTTAGTAAAAACATCATTCAAGAAGAAATGTCTAGATGGGAAATGCCAGATGGACCATGGCAGGATATTGTGATCGATTTTACACACTGCTAGCATTGTCAAAACATATAATTGTTATTGTGGGCTACCTACTTCAATCATTTTGTGGAGGCCGTTATTGTAAACGAGACCACTACTGAGAGGACAATTTATTGAGTTTTGGGGAGAAATCTTCGCTCACTATGGAATACTCTATTCCTTGACATCAGACAATGGTCCAGAGTTTGTGTCCAAAAGGTTTGAGAGATACATGGAGGAGATGGGTATTGTCCACCATATATCTCCCCCATATTGGCCTCAAGCCAACTTTGAAGTAAAGAACTAAAACCTCTCTCTTCAAAAGATGATCCAGATTACCCAACTGTCTAAAAAGGATATTAAAAAGGAACTTCTCACTTATTTGCTGATGTATAGAGTGACTCCTCGGGCAGTTACAGGCAAGAGCCCCTTGTAGTTGATGTTTGGGAGAAGTATTTGTGATAAATTACCTAAGTTAAAGGAACGAGTCGGAGAGTAGAAGGTACATGATGCCGATGCCTACAATAAAGGTTGCTCCATTTTCCAATTGTGGAGTAGAGGAGTTCAGAAAGAACTTGAAGTCAGAGATAAAGTTCTCATTCAAAGGCCATTCACTCAAAATAGAATGAATCAAAATTCGAGGAAGACTTGGGGATAATTACGAGTACTCGAGGTCCTGAAGTCACAATTCAGACTCCTTTGGGTGAGAAAAGGCGTCGCTGTGGTCAGGTAAAATGTTACATAAGCAGAGAACCTGCCAAAGCAGTAGGAGCTAATGAAAGTGCAGTCGAGATACCAAGTGGAGGTAACAGTCAAGCAGTTCCATTGGACAGCCCGGGATCCTCCTCCAGTCCAGTACATGTGCAACTGCACTCTGGGTGCTAGGCTCTTTCCAGAAGTGTTCGCTTTTACTACGTTGAGTGCTGCTATCTTGCTGCCTTGTTTGGTAAGATTTTGTGTATACGGCAACTAGCTCACTTATTTGTCAGCGGCGTCAGTTGCAACCTGGATGCGAGCAAGTAAACATCTAGTAATGCGTGTTGTGTGTCGCGATTTTCGTTTTTTTTTTTTTTTTACTTTTGAATCGTTATTTACAATTTTTGTTTTTTTATTTTCAATTCATTTTTTAAAATTTGTGCGGGTTATGTGTCGCGATTTTCGTTTTTTTTTTTTACTTTTGAAATCTTTACTACACAATAATTTTTGATCGTTCCTATTCTTAATTTAATTTTAGATTCGTTGTGCAGATTATGTTTCGCGATTTTAGTTTTCATTCAACTTTTGAACCTTATTTTAAATTAGTTAACTTGGAATTCGCCTTCCCTTTGTAAGTACATAATTTCTTTTTCGCTTTTGATTTTTTTATTTTCCTTTTACTTTTTATTTCGGCTTTTCAATTTTTGCCACCTCTTTTAAATATTGCTTTTGTTATTATTTGTTTCTGCTTTTTCCTTTTGTTTTCACTTTTTTACTTTCACGCTTGCCTTTTATTTCATCCTTTCTCTTTTCTTTCTTTTTTTTACTTCCACATTTTCCTTTCAGTTTCATTTTTATCTCGTATCTAGTAGACTTTGCTTTTGTTTTTCAGTTTTTCTATGAATATTCTCTTTTGCTTTTTAGTACATCTTTTGATTTTTCATTTGCACTGCAGCTTCGCTTAATTTTTTTTTATTTCGCCTTATTTTTTTGATTTTCACATCTGAATTTGCCGCTTTCTTTCACTTTTTCTCTTGTTTTCACTATTTCAACGTACCTACTAGTTTTTGCTTTTGCTTTTCAATTTCACTTTCACCCTTTGTATATTTATCCTTCGGCTTTCACTTTCAATTTTCACTATCGCTTTTCCTTTCATTACCATGTTGTAATTTTAACTTTTTATTTTTTTCTTTCGCTTTTTCTTATTAGGTAAATTTTTACGAATAACTTTGCTTTTTAGAACCCATCACTATATCTAATACTATTCAAGATCACCATTGCACATTTGCTAGGTAATATCGTTGATACTTATTTTGCTTTTCTCTTTCTCATTTTATTTCTTATCATTTCTTTCACTTTTAATTTTTCCTTTCTTTATTCCAGCTTTCGCTTTCTGCCTGTTCTGTTGATTTTGATTTTAAATTTCGCGTTGCCTATTCAATACCGTTTTACCGTTTTTATTTTTCCTTTTTTAATTTCGCTATTACACATTCACTCTCAATTATTATTTTCAAATAGTGCCGTCGCTTCGTAATTTTTCTCTCATTTTTTCCTTTAAGCTTTTCAATTGTTATTTATTTTCGCTTTCACTTTTTATCTTTGCTTTCACTTCTAGACGTTTGCTTTATCCTTTTGTTTTCACTTTTTATTTTTTTTCTTTACATTGCGTTTTCGTTCTTGTTTTTTTATTCTATTGTTATGCTTTCGCTCCTTTCCATTCGTTTTCGGTTCAATTTTTCACTTTTACTTTTCAATATCACACATTCGCTTTCGTTTTTTCATCGTTTTTTTGTCTTTTACTTTCGCTCTTTCATTTCCTTATTTTTATTTAGTCTTTATTTTCGCTCTCGTTTCTTCATTCTGGTTTTATTTCATTTTATCCTTTGTTTTTGACTTCGAAAATTTCTATTCATTCTCCTCGTTTTATTCTGAATTTTGAAAATGCCTGCTTCATACGAAATGTTTCGATTAATTTGTCTCACCTGGTAGAAAATCGTGAAAATAGAAAAATTTTTGATCTTCTAAAAAGTATGTAGTGAGATATTTCGAGAAAGCTCAGCTGAATGACCTGTTCAAGTCCTGTTTTTTCATTCTGATAATTCTGTTAGAGATCTTTAAAATAATGTAATTATTTTTTTAACATTCTCCACATTTTTCTGGACCTACATCCGTTTTGAATCCTCTTTTAACTATGTATCTACCTACTTAAAATAATTTTACTAAAAATTCCATTTAACGAACTCCTGTTTTTTATACTTTTACAAATATCTACCTCAGATGAGAACATTATACACCTCGTGACCGGTATGCATTTACTTCTGCCTCGAGTGATACCCTCCTACTCGTATGCAATTTATTCGAGAGGAGCAACGACAGCGTTCCTTCGGCATCTCGTGCGGCTTTTAATTCAAACACATTTCGACCTCTGAAGAGCACCACTTACTTGAAATTAATCAACTACGCTCGACGTAAGTTTACCTAACCGTGATCATCGTACTCGTCGGCTAATTAACTACTATCGGGGCGGTTTAGCGAAGGGGTCGTGATTTATGGTAGAGATCTTGTATACGAATCAACCCTTTATCGTATTAAATATCGCCTTTTCCGAACCATACATACGTTACTTACGTATATATTTGTCGAAAGTCAAATGTATCATTACGATTCAACGAGCAATGAAATTTCAACTAAAGGTTACACCTTGCATTGCGATAGAACCTATTAGCTTACCCAATCATGAATGTTTATGGTTTCTTGATGGCGAAAAGTTAATGGCGTTGTGTGATTACTTTTTCGGGTTTGATTTTGGACAAAATTATGTGTTTTTGAATTTTTCTAATTTTTGTGATTTTTTTAATGGTTAGAACTGATGATTTTGGTCTCTCGGCGCTTTGACTTTTCGATTCTTTTTTCCTGATTTTACCAATTTGAATTTTTTTGAACAATAACAGTAAAATTAGTATAAACTGCTTCAAAAATTTAATACATTATTGCTGAGGTAGAAATGTTGATACAAAAGTGGATAATTATACGTATAAAAAAAAGTAGAAAGTCTACGCAATTTTTATTTCATTTTAATAGCGTGAATACCGTAGAATAAAGATTTATTGCGAGAAATTACGAAATCTTTTTTGAACGGGTTGTAAAAAACTCCGTCGATCCTTTTCACCACACATTTTCCTGAAAATATGAAAAACTGCATAGAAAATCGAAATCGAACTAATGAATTGATATTGAATTATGGCATTTGTAAATAATTACGGTTCTCGATCATTTTCGTTAAATCTTTGAGAGAAATGAAATCGTTGTAGTCATGAGTGCCTTTGGGGATTATATTGAACAATTCTGCTAAAAATACCACAATGATTCTGCTGGTAATCGTCTTGCTCGGACAAGTGATGAATAATGAGCCTCCAGGCTGAAAAAATATTTTTATGAAATAGATACAGAACGAATAATTCAGAAAAAAATTAAAATCATTTTGGCTTCCTTTCCATTGAATGAACAATTTTGAATTTTGGGGAAATTACATAAATAAATTCAGTTGGTGTTGAGGGCTCCGTCGTGAATTTTTCTTAAATTTCAAAAAAAATTCTAGGTGCAAAAACAAACATAAAAAATATTTTTGACTTGATTTTCAAATTCGCGATCTGTAATTTTTTAAATCTCTTGCGCAGGATAAAGGTTGGCCCAGCCCATTTTGAGGTCAATGGTTCAAGAAGGTGTGGAAAGTCAAAATCTAACCTTTTTTAAAAAGATTGTCCAAATTTTCTATGACAAAAAAAACCTTTTTTTTTTGAAAACGATTCTTTGGAGCTCTCTAGCTTTGTCTCTCTTTTTTCTGATGTTTTGGAATTTTTTGTTGAAGCTTTCCCATTACCAATTTTTGCCTTTTTGGTCCGTTTTAATGCCCAATTGAATCCTTTTAGCTAGGAAATCCAATGTACATTCGATTTACACATATTACTCTGCATATAAAAATGCAAAAAACCTATTAGGCACTCTTACTTGTAGAGTATTAATAGAGCTTGTTAAAAAATCTTCTTTTTGGTCGTTAGGCACATGCTCGATGACTTCGGATATCACAACGGCGTGGTATTTTTCAAAATTATTTTTTTCGTATTCTCCAATTGATGCATTGATGTATCTGTAAAATATCAGGAGTATGAAATATGGGATAAAGTTTTTAAAAATAAATACGCCTATTTTCGTAAATAAGAAAAAACGTCAAAATTAGTGATTTTGCTTACTTTAAATTACGCTTTATCGATTTATCCAATTCTTGATGCTCTTTGGCCGTTTCAATGACTTCAGTATCAATATCAAGTCCGATTACGTCTGCTCCTAGCCTGGCTAAATCTTCGCATAGTATGCCCCCTCCACATCCCACTTCTAGAATTTTAACGCCTTCTAAGCGACGAGTTTTTCTGACTGGTTCAGGTGGATTTATGATTCCGGATTCATAAATGCCATTTTGAATGAATGGAAGACTTTATAAAATGAATATACCCATTATTACCCATCCATTCTATATTTACTCACTATTTAACCTTTTTGTGTCCAAACAAGATCTGGTGGATGAAACTTTAAAAGATTATTTGAAACATTGCATTGGAGGACTCAGATCACTTGAATTAAGCAATGATCAAAAGTTAGAAAATTTCCCAGAAATTAGTCAATTCTCTACAAAAAAAAAAAAAAAATGAATTTCCTAAAAATTTTAATAATTTTTTTTGAAAGAATGAAATTATTCAAAAAGCTCGACGATTTTATTTAAAAAAATATATAAACATGGGCAATCAAACATTTATAGAAAATCAGAGATACCTACCCAATGAAGAAATTTTAATCGAATTTCTAAAATTTGATCAGTTTTTCAAAACTTGATTTCAATTTTCTAAATATTTATAGATAAAACTTGCAAATAATCTGTTGCTCTAAGCTGTAGATCAGGTTGAAGAAATGGCTGTGAAAATTTTTAAATCAATCTAACCGATCTTTTGTGGCCACAAAAAGGTGAAATTTAATAAGTAATCGATTTTTCTCCTTACCGAACTGTGTTGAAACGTGATAATAAATAATGACTATCCCACCAATGCACTGGCTCAGATTCTTTCTGCATTAGTTTAATTCTGAAGGAAATCATAAAGACCCATAAAAATATGTACAGAGGATTTTTTTATAAATAGGTGTTCATAGCAGATAGAAAAGTACATAAAAAAACACTTACTGAGTATGTATCTTTCTGATTTCAGATCGAAAAGGAAATCTCCGGAAATTGAACATATTCACATCGAAAAAATATAGATACCGCCAACTGTTGAATTAGCTCAAGATAATGTGGATGTCTGTACCAATCTTGAAACAAAACGTAAACACCTCAGTAGTTATCAGTATTGCGATCATTCTGTACGAGTGGAAATTTACGGTATCGGCCGGAGGTGGTAAACAAGTAGTACATGGAAGAAGGTGCGTCTCAGGTGAGTAAAAAATCGTACAATGTTAATAAAATACGCCAACGATTAAAAATAAAAATAGGCAGAACGAATATGTCCTTGAACCAGTTGGTAAACCTCTCTCTATCACGCATTCACATTTTACTGGAGAGGAAGTTCTCACGTATAGAGACCTTGGATTCAAAAAAAAAAAGAGTTATTCATCTGTTTGAAATAAGTTTGAAAAAACAAAAGTCAGATTTTCTCAAAATTATGTTTTTGAGATGAATGATAACCGATATAAAAAGTGGTTTAAAATCGTTTCTAAGGTAGGTAGATTATACTTATTTGAAATCTGATATAAATATTTAACGCAAAAATTAATTTTTGATTTAAAAGCTATGGGTGGTTGGGATGAGTATCTTCCTTCTTCAAAAAATTTAACTCTGTATTTTTTTTAATGTTTAGATTTTATTCTGCCATTGGAAAACTTGACATGATTTTTCTAACCTAGACCTACGTATTCTAAAATTGCGAGAAAAAATCTGATTTTCTTATTTTATAAGGAAGGAGGTTCCAATAAACTTATTCGATACCTACGCGGCCTAAAATGAGGTTCTGAATTTTCATTGTCGTTTTGGCTTTTCATTACAGAAGAGGGAAGCGGTCAAAATTTTCAAAGAAGTGTAACTCAGTGAAAAATTGATCAAAACTTTTGAAAAAAAAAACTCAGCACAAGGTATCTAAACAAACACAAAATGTTTATCTGCGTTCGGCGGAAAATGAGAAAATATAAAAGAAAACACATCTTCGTCCCTCTCTTCCCCTCCCCTCTACCCCTTCTATAGCAAAAAAATTGGCCCAAGGTTCGAATTTTTTGTCAAAATGTTTAGCCAGAATAGGTGATAGGTGTCCCCTTTTGCCTTCGAAGCATATGCAACTCGAACAACACTTCATCTTGTTGGGTGCTGCCATCTAGCGGCCATGTTTGGTAAGATTTTTAGGATCCAGTAACTGGTTCACTTCACTTTTCGTCAGTTGCTCTATGAGCGCAGGCGAGTAAACATCTAATGATTCGGGATGTGTGTCGCGATTTTCGCTTTCGTTTTTTTTTCTTTACTTGAATTTAAGTTTACCTACCTACAATTTTTTATTTTTACTTTTACCTATAATTTTACTTTGAAATTTCATACCGATTTGAATTTCAAATTTGCTTCTTTGTTGGTACCTATGTGGTTTCTTCCAGTTCTTTTTTTTCGCGCTTGATTTTTATTTTCCTTTTCACTTTTCAAATGTTTAGACTACTCCTACATATTCGCTTCCCATTTTTGCTTCTGTTTTCTATTTCTTTCCCTTTTTATTTTCGCTTTTTTTTCATTGTCCCATTTTTTTCACTTTCCTGTTTGGCTTTTCAATTTCGCTATAACTCAATCGTTTTCGCTTTTTATTAAATCTCTCACTTTTTAATTTGTATTTTTTGCTTCATTTTTTCATTTTTTTATTCGATTTTTTCTTTTGTTTTCACCATTTCTTTCAACTTACTGATTTCCGTTTTTACTTCTCGATTTTACTTTCATTTTTTGTATGTATAATGATTCATCTTTTTGCGTTCGCTTTTTTCTTTTGCTTTCAATTTTTCCCTTTACTTTTTCTCTCACTTTTTATTTTTCATATTGCTTTTTAGTGCTTTTTAATATCGCTGTTTTTATTAGTTCTCAACTTCGTTATACATGCGCTGATAGGTGAGTACTTTTTTTGCTTTTCATTTTTACTTTTGCTATTTGTTTTTCTTTTTAGGTTTTTTAATATTACTTTTGCTTTTTATTTTTACTTTCACTTTTTCCTTTAATTTGCGCTTTTTAATTTTGCCTTCCCTTCATACTTGTTTCACTTTTAATTTTTATTTCAATTTTTTTTTTTTTGCAACTCTGCTGTTATGATTTCACTTTTTTCCTATTCGTTTTCGATTTCATTTTTCGTTTTTGTTTTCAATATCACTATACGAATACGCTTCCATTTTTTATTTTCTCTTTGTTCTACATTTTGACTTTCATTTGATTTTAAATTTCACGATTGCAGTGCCCATTTCATTTTCATTTTTACTTTTTTCCCATTTTATTTTCATTTTCGTTTTACCTTAATTTTGCTTTTCTTTTCGCTATATTCCCTTCGCTTTTTACTACTTATTTTTGATCCTGCGTTCGTTTTTTCAATACCTGGCGATTTCATTTTTTCTTTTATTACTCTTTCGTTTTCACGTTTCACCTTTTTTTTACTTTTTATTTTCGCGTTGGCTATGCTTCATTTAACCATAATTAATTTAGGTACAATTATTTATCAGGTATATATTTAAAAAGAAAAATTTTTACTTACCTGCTATATCTACTTCCAAAGTGTTCCTGTCTAATTTGTTTTTTATCAAAAAAATATGTACTTTCCTAGGTATAGGTAATGCATATCAGGATTAATTAATTTTCATGTATTTTGCAGGTGTTTCTTCGTGTTGTTTGGAGTTTTGATTACTTTCTTATGTCAAGCTTAAAGTTGAAGGATCTTCAAATCAAGGAACGGCGTCCACTAACAATGGTAGATTTGAGGATGCGACCAACATGCAGGTAAGTGTCGAAAAATGCTAATTGTTTCCGATATTATATTCGTAGTTATTTTTTTTAAGACTAATGTGTGTTGTATCTTTTATGTAGAAGCTCCAGATGATCCTTTGAGATATTGAGAACCTCTTCAACGTTCAGAATCCTGGACATTCTTCCTGCTAGACAAACGTCTCTTTTCATTTCGTGTTTCAAATTTGAGGATTACCATCAGATGCCAAGGATCATATTTTCGGTGCTTATTATCACAGGTGATTATTTTTTCATATTTATTGATAAGAGTTTTTGCATGAATTACACTTTAGAATCGTTCATAATCCGGATTACAAATTTCAGGATCCATGGCTAATCCAAATCATTTATACTTTTTACATCATTACGCGATTTTTTTTTTTTCGGTACCTAGTTGGCGTTTTTGAAATTTGTCAACGTTGTTTTTTGTTTTTACATATCTACCTACTTAATTCAAAAATTTTAAAACAATTTTTTTCTGAACCAAATTTTCTCAAGTAACTGGCATAAAAATTGAGAATAGTAATTTTTTTGTTCATTTCTACCTGAATTTAACTTGGTAATTTACGTGATTCTTCTTTCTTATTCAATATTTTCTCGGATAAAATTTTAATTTTTAAAAATTTTCAAGCAAAATTTCGTTTCTTACTTCAAAATGTCAGGTGTCGTAATCAAAGAGTAGGACTAACTAACGATGTGCTTGGAATTTTGTGATTGCTGGAGATTCGTCCATGTAATTCAAACTTTTGAAGCACGTTGTTGAAATTTAATTCTATTTTTCAATAATTCTTACCGTTCCAGTGCTGAACCTAAAATATTCGGAATTTAGGCACCCTCGAATGCTTGAGAGGTTGAATTTTTATGACCTTTTTGCTGCAAAATTTTCCATGTATTTTTCAAAATAAGGATTGGTAATCGTGAAATTTCTTGTTCAAAAGTAATCGTTGTCTTTGTTCACTTTCGTGTTGATCAAAAACTGGAGAAATGTCGATCTGAAGATGCTTTGTTGTAGATGCCATCTATCTAAAAAATTGTTCTGAAAATAAAGTTGGAATTTATAGAATTCAAAAGCTTATAGCAGTTTTCGGTCGTAATTTTCCAATCAGTTTTCCTACATCCTGAATTATTTTCCAGGTTAGATATAGAAATACAAGTGTAGATTTAATTTTTTTTAAATCTTATTTTTTATTTATCATACTCACCCTTTTCATCTTATTTTTTTTTCAGGTTCCTATTCGAAGTATTACAAACTCAGCAAGCAGATTGGAAGATCTACATTTCTCAATGAAAAATTATACTGTAATATTTCCTAATACGTAAATTGATTTTAATTTTTAATTTTAAAATTTAATCAAGTTTAGAAACTTGAGCCAATAATAATTTTTAAAAATATTTTCAAAAAATTTTCATGCTTGCATCCCTCGCAACTACCATTTTTTATAATATTTATTCAAAATTCAAACGTAAAGTATAACAATTCCGGTTAAATTTCAACTTTGATATAAATTTGGAAATTTTTGAAAGTATTTTAAGCTTTCTGCACGTGTATAGGTGTATATTTTAACAAAATAAGAATAATTTTTAAATATTTCTAGTTGCTGTGAAAATTAACACGGAGTTTCAATCATGAAGACGAAGAGTATCAAGTTCACTTCGGATACCGGATAATAGGTATGTCTATTTCAACTTTAATTATTATAACAAAGAAATTCGTATTTTCTATATTCAAATTTTCAAAAATTTTCTATCATTTCTTTTTTCTATTTATTGCTCATTTTAAATGCGTAAACTTACTTTTTATTGAAAATTCTCATTATATGTTATAATAGGTATCGAGAATTTTTTTGAAAATTTTCCCATTTTATTGCAATTACCTAGTTCTAAAATTAATTGATTATATGAGAGAATTTTAAAAAAAAATTGAATACGTACCTATTTGAGAACAAAATATTCTAATAACCTTTTTTTTCTCTTTTTTTTACAGATGTCATTACCTTCAATGCAGATGTTCAATTTTCCAGCACATAGTTATAAATTATCAGCTGATGACGTGCATTTCTTCATACGCAGATCGAGCTTCCAGTTGATTCCTATAAAGGCAGCTACGAGCGATGTGATTTAATTGGAAAGTAATTTTTTAGGTAAGTACCTATTTCGATTATTTGCATTTTCGTGCTTGAATTTATTTTCATTTTGATAAACGAGAATATGATGAATAATCAGTGGCGGCAACTTGCGTGTTGCTCGGATGCTCGAGCAACACATGAAAAAAAAATAAGAGGGTTGAGCAACACATGAAAAAAATAAAAAATTTGTGAAAAATGCTCTGTAAATTGGCTACCATATTAAAAACCTATGTTAGACCTACCTATCTTTTTAAATATTTAAGAATTGAAAAAATTGCATATCTATAAAATTTTCAACTTGAAAAAAATGATCAACGTTCAGAGGCGTAGTCAGGAGGAGGGGTGTCTGGACCCCCCTTGAGGTCGAGAATTTTTTTGAGGAACTTTTTTTTTTAGGCATCAAAAATTCCAATTTTATCAAAGCTTCGCTCGGGCATCAACAACATCACTTAAAAAGTACATTTTTTAGGCATTAAATATCTAATTTTTTCGAAATTTCGCCCTCGCTACGCTCGGGTGCGAATATGAACTATTTAGAGCTGAAGTACGAAAAAAGGCTCCTGTTTACCCTTCCTCCCCAAAATTTCTCGTTTTTCATATTTCTGTACCCATTTTGCAGCCACATAAAAAAGCTTTCGACATCACTGGTTGAGACCCCCTCCCCTTCAGACGATTCTATACCGCTGTCAACGTTGACCCCCCCCACCCCATTCCCAAGGGCCCCAAGTGAGTTTCAAAATCAGCAACACATGACAAAATGCCAAGTTGCCGCCCCTGTGAATAATAACCAGGTTTTCATGTCGTAAAAAAAAGTTTTTCGTGTGCATAAAATATACTTTATTTTGAAAAATTAAAAATCAACAGAAAAAGTATGTACTTACCTACTTACATAAATAGGTGGATACATGAAAATCTGGTTCTTAATGATAAGCAGTGTGACGTTGCGATGCTATGTTTTTAATTTACTTTAAGTACTTTTATTTGAATTTTTTCTTTTCCATTTACTGAAGCATATTACATTACAGATTTTCTTCCGATTTGAATTCACGGCGAAGCATCAGCGAAGCATTACGAGATGGAAGATGACATCGAACTAACTACGTTATGTATGCACTTACTGTATGTTATTCTTCATGTATTAAATTTCCGAGTGTTTGTTTTTGAAGGCCCCTTAAAGGGGGCTGGATCAGGTCCAGCTCCAACTCCTAGTCGCACGTCCACGTCGTGGGGGCCGGGACCTCGCCGGAATGGAGTCCGGCGTGCTAACGCGACAGGGGGGCGTGCCATTGGCTCGCTGGTTTTTTCAAAATTGAAAATTTTCCGATTTTGGGGTTGGAAAGAAAATTCTGATTTCGATTTTGGGCAAAATTGGTGGTTCGGGTGGTAAGTTATTTAAGGTGCCATCTCAGGCAGGGTCACCCTAATGCTCTTTGGCATCGGGTTACCCTGCGTGAGTCGGTCTCGGCGAGTGCATTATGTAACGTCATCGGTCCTCGCGACGAAAATAGTCTAAACGCGGGGCTTGACGGTGTGGGACCTTTGCCGGTGCATTTTTCACTCGCCGAATTAGGACTTTGGTCCTAGTGTTAGTTGTAGGACTTTCTTATGACCTGCGTAATGCGCGAAATCTTGTGGCTTCGTCGAGGGTCATTGATCCCCATATCTACCTTGGCGAATCCGGGGTGGAGGGCATTACGTGGCTCGTTGGGCACGCAGGCGTCTGGTCTTTTTCATCGTGACTAGCAAAATTTGAAGATGGTCGGACCCGGACGCTCTTTTTAGTACCGTAAAAAATCCAAAAATCACCAAAAGTGCAATAGAAGATTTTTCGAAAATTTAAGATACTAAAAAGACCGTCCGGGTCCCACCATCTTCAAATTTTGCTAGTCACGATGAAAAAGACCAGACGCCTGCGTGCCCAACGAGCCACGTAATGCCCTCCACCCCGGATTCGCCAAGGTAGATATGGGGATCAATGACCCTCGACGAAGCCACAAGATTTCGCGCATTACGCAGGTCATAAGAAAGTCCTACAACTAACACTAGGACCAAAGTCCTAATTCGGCGAGTGAAAAATGCACCGGCAAAGGTCCCACACCATCAAGCCCCGCATTTAGACTATTTTCGTCGCGAGGACCGATGACGTTACATAATGCACTCGCCGAGACCGACTCACGCAGGGTAACCCAATGCCAAAGAGCATTAGGGTGACCCTGCCTGAGATGGCACCTTAAATAACTTACCACCCGAACCACCAATTTTGCCCAAAATCGAAATCAGAATTTTCTTTCCAACCCCAAAATCGGGAAATTTTCAATTTTGAAAACCAGCGAGCCAATGGCACGCCCCCCTGTCGCGTTAGCACGCCGGACTCCATTCCGGCGAGGTCCCGGCCCCCACGACGTGGACGTGCGACTAGGAGTTGGAGCTGGACCGGATCCAGCTCCCATTTAGGGGCCATATTATCTACTTACCTAATTTATAAATATCGATGAGATTAACTTTGAAAAACGACGTATTTTTCTGTTGCTAATTTAAAATTTGTTAAATAAATTTGTTAAAACGTATTCAATTTCTGTTTCTGTTTTTGTTTTTGTTTCTGACTGAAGAGCTGTGAAATAAAATATACGTACATCAGGAAATATCTTATTATAGGTAATGAAAAATGAAAAAAAAAACCTGCACAGAATAATAACACATGGTTTTTAAAATTTTAACCAAAAAAATTCAAAATCAAACAAAAACACTCCTAATTTAAAAGACATAAAATTTCAACAAAGAAAAATTGAATTTTGAATTTGAAGCATTCCAAATTGCGCGAAAATACACTGCAATAAATTGAAATTAAAAATGAACCTGATGTTTACACTTCGATTGAAATAACCCTAGTACTATTTTTGATGATTTCAAATTCAATTATTAGATGAAAACAAGCCCATTAAAATGATGTAATATTCTGCAAATATTAGGTGAAAAATCAATGAAAGAAATCGAATTATTCCAAAATTCAACTGTTGAAACAAATAGATTCGTGTACGATACCCCGAGTAGCAGGTAAGTAAATAAACTCGTAAAAAACACAATTTTGAAAAAATAATAAGTAAGTAACTCGAAATAATTATGAAACGTGCATAGGAATGCGAATGCTTACCAGCTTACCCACAAGCAAGGATTCTTCTCGAAAATTTCTATAATATAAATTTTCTTCTTGACCAACGAACTGAGGTAAGTATCGTTACCAACTTGGGGAAAAACGAAAAATTATATGAGGCTGAAAAAAAGTTCATGGTAAGAAGCTAAGAACCATAAAAAACACATACACAAAGGTACAGAAAAAATTATGATAAAAAATTCATTTCTTACTTGAGATAAAAAAATTACCACAAACTGGCTGGGAAACGAAATTATCAGAAAATTGTGTTCGAAGATGTACTTCCAGCTCGCTATTACAGAGAAATCGTCTAAAACAAACCTGAAAACAAAACAATTCAACAACAAAAAAAAAGATACTACGTAATCAGAAAAAATACATACATATTCGATAAAAATACCGAAAAATTGATCCAAGGTTAGGAGGTAAGTACCTATCTAATTTAACTATGTAAATTGTATGTACATGTAAAATTATGCTCCAGAAAACGATCTTTCTACAGAGCAATAAAAAAAACAATTGAGAAACGAAATTGATCGAAATTGGTACTTACGAGTACCTTGCCTACTCAGATGATACTGAATCCCTCTTAGAAGCCGTAGGAACTGCTGTACATTTGAAAAATTCTGAAAACAAAAAGAAAAATGAACATCATTCCAAATCCATCATAAAAAAAATACTTTCTCTAAACGAGAAAACACGAGCAAAAAATTCTAAATTAAATCAACTCGAAGATTATTTACCCAGTTCTTGCGGAGTTTGCAATTTCTCTGGAAATTTCTGCGTATCCCTGGAAAAATACATACATATGCATAATGGACATTAACAACGATAATGAGTACTTAGTTGAATAAAATTTTAGATTACGAAGACTTATTCCAGCATCAAAATTAAATTCGAAAATACTGAGGTAAGTATGCATTTCTAAACCACTCTATTAGATTACCTAAATGAAATATTATTATTAAACCATAAACCATAAAAGGTATTATGTAGGTACGGAAATTCGTTGACTACAAATCATTCCATAAAATCTCAGCACTAAAAATTTTCTTCTATTAATAAAACCTGTGAAAAAAAAAAGACAACGAACCATCAAAAAACTAACCCCAAAAAAATTTAAAAAGTAATAGGTAAGCATAAGCAATACGGTCAAAACAGAAATAGGTGTAGAAACAAATACTGAGAAAATAAGGGTTCCGAATGCGATTCTGATAACAATAAATTCCTACAGTGATTATTGGAAACGATGAATAATAAAAAATTTAAAATTCTTACGAAGATTACGGAGCCAAATTCTTTTAGAACCATAATAGCTCCGGCAATAGCTCTTGATTCAAACGATAGATTCATCAACACTTTGTGGAAATACAAAAAAATGAAATAAAAAATAAAAAAGTAGGTACAATGAACACAAAAAACAAATTCATGAAATTGGAAAACAGCATAAACAATGCCAACGCGAAATGGTAGGTCGTAAATAATTAACGGGTAACTAAATCGTATTAAATTGGAAAAAAATTGAAACCGTAAAAAATTCAAGTAATAATTGAAGCGAAAATTATAATTTATGTTCCTAAAAAAAATCCTAGCATAAAATGCACGGCAGTGGAAAAATGAGTACCCATTTAATTCACTTTAAAAAAAAATTAAAACCAAAAACATTTTTTAAAAAATGGATTGAAACTTACGTAAGCTTGAGATAAAGTCTTGATTCACAAATTTATTCTTTTCGGACATAGGAACCTAGGATTCGTCTGCAAAAAGGAAAAAACGGAAGTTAAGAGCATCAGAAATGATGAAATGGCCTAAATTCGAAAAAGAAATGGAAACTGGAACAAAAACATGAAAAACTCGCATCAACTTGGGACGAAATTCTTGAAAATTAAAACCAAATTAGCACCCTCGATAACCCTGTTAATGATTGGCGCTGGTTCACGAATCGGTCCTGTATTCGTCTGTAAAAAAAAATATACATCATCTGAATAAGCAGAAATGAAATAAAATATTAAATAAAAACATGAAAAAAAAAGGCAAGAACAGAAAATTAAAGAATTCAAAGCAATAAAACATAAAAAATGGTTTAAATATTAAATAAGATGACAGACATGATGGAAGAAACCGAAAAAGTTCAAAGAAAACAGGTAATTTTTAAACAGAATAATTAAGTAGGTACCTCTCACTTGTTTACGTCTGGTGTGATATTCCTCTGATTAATCCATTGATTGAATATTCAATAGTAAACAGCAATCTTGAACAATTCGTACTATGAAATTGCCTACAAAAATAAAACAAAATTAGTAAAAAGAATTTTCAAACATGTTTCATCAAAAAAATGTAAAAAACGAAGAGCTCGTCAAATAAAAATTAAAAGAAATAGTTGCCTACATCAAAAACAATCAAGAGTTTGTCTAAAGCAAAATTAACAAATAGAGTTTAAACAATTTCATATTTGAACGAATTTAAAAAAAAAAAAAAAAAAAAAAAAAAGTGATACATGAACACAAAAAAGGAACGAAAAGTCGAAAAAAAAAGGTGGAACGTAAATTACTCACATTAAGACCAAATTCTTCCGAAAATTTCTTCACATCTGAAACCCCTTGAAAAATAGAAAACAAAAAATTTACTTTGAAGTGAGAAAATAATGATAGGACAAATTTTTCAAAATAGCAGATATGCAATAAAATCAATGAACTTTGGAAATTAAAACAAGAGTAAAATACACGATTACGTATAAGAACGAAATTCTTCTGCACATTCTCCACATTGGAAAATCGTTAAAAAAAACAAAAATCTATGGGAAATCGAGAAAAAAATAATTAAAAATAAGTAGGTACCTGCTAAACTTCCTAGGTGTAATTAAAACCATACAATACTTTGGGACCTACGTGAGGAAGGCTGTTCCATTCTATAAAAATCTTGACGTGAAGACGGTGAAGATTGCACAACCCATGAAAGCTGTGGAAGGAACAAAAAAAAGCATTCTCTCAAAATAAAGAAAATGGATACGAAAATTTTATCTAGGTAGGTACTTCTACTTACTTAATTGCTTAGAGTCAATTTTCCTTGCTCAAAACCAAATAAGACGATATAATAATTGATGTAGAAATTCCACAAACTTCGGATCCTGGTGATTCCTGTTCAAAATCGAATATAAATAGCTAAGAACTGTTGAGATGATAAAATAAACAAACAAACGAAATATTGGAACGCGAATCAAAAAATAAATAGGAAGATAATGAATCAATTGTGCTTACAACAACAAAAAAAAGTACATGTAATTGTAGTGTCTAAATAAATGAATAAAATTTGTCAACACAAAATAGCAGTGATTGTAAAAAATGTATAGGCAATGTAAAAACAAGTAAGTACTCACTCTTGAGGCTTCACTCTGGTGCCTGCTCATTATTGGAACCGCCGAAAATCATCGCAAATGTCCGAGCTCTTGATAGGTAAGATACCAATTGAATTGGCTGAAAATTAAAAACAGATCGTCAATGTAACACTTCAAAAATGATAAATACTCAAAACTCCTACAAGCACATTGAAAGATACGTAAAACATCAAAGAAATTGGTAATGAACAAATTTTAGCGACTACGAAAAATATTACTTCAGAGTCAAAAAAAAAATCAATAAATTAAAAAAACCGAAACGTTAACGAAAAAAACATTTAAAAAAAATTCAGCTGTACTCACTTCGTCATTTCTTCCACGAACTACATATTTTTAGGTGTGGCTTTGGTACCTAATCGTAGTTGAATTCGTTGAAAATCATTCCCAAGGCTCTGGCATTTGGCTAAATTAGCTAAAAATCTCTCCCCTCAAAAATAATAATTATTAAGAGGATTTGTAAAACACAAATGTTATCAATAAAAATTACGTAAAATAATGAAAAAATAAAATGAGAAAATTACTCACCAATATACGATTGAATCCACCAGAAAGCTCTCGATTGTGGCATTCCGAAAAACACCAGTTGAATGCACTGAAAATCCAAATCATCGTACGTTGAATCCCTAAAAACAAACAAAATGGTCATTATGATAAATTACGTAGGATAGCATATAGAATAGAAAAATTAAAACATTAAGGGAAATAAATTGGAAAATAATTTAAATCATGCAATTGCAAATTAACAAATTAGGTAGGTACCTATTTATCAGTAACCATAGTGACAAAAATGGAATTGAAAATTCCTAAATATCTAGGTACTCACTTATGCTGCAGCTTACGATTCACCTGAAGATTTATGCCGCTTTGGAAACATCTGAAAAAAATGAACATTCGTCATTCATCTTTGAAACATTTTCAAAAACGCATAGTAGGAAAAAGAGGCGAAATAGTTTACGAAAAAAAGTCGCAATAATAATTAGATCCAGAATTTCATAAATTAGCCCCAAATAACATTGAAAAATCAATTCAGTAATGAAAAATTTAAAAATATTGAAACGAAGCAAGCAAGCGAGAGCGATCTACGTAGAAATTATCAAATAAGTACCTAATTAAATCAATAAACATTTGGGACTTGGGGTGAAAAAAGTTGAACCAAAATTAGGTATAGGCTTATTTACGTAGGTACCTAGTAATAAAAATTTTCTGGAAAAATGCTTGAGGCAATATTACGGTAAGAAAATTAATTTTAGAAAGTACTTTGAAGCAATAAAAAAAACTTATTTAAAATCAAGCACATAGTACTAGAAAAGTAAAATGAATGTTCGTAGGTACCTATTGAAAAACACTTTCTAAAAATTGCAAAATAAAAGTACCTAGATAATTAAAAATCCATTCAAAAAAACTTGGGCATCGCGATAATGAAAAAAAGTAAGTAAGTAATAGATAAGTAAAGAATAAAAAAAAAAAGAATTAATTTTCATGAAGCTAGTAATCGAGCAACATTATGGAAAAAACAAAAATGCGAGGAAATTGAATCAAAATCAGATCACTGAAAAATTCAAAAAAACTATTTTAGAAATCGAAGGTTAAGTAATTTTTAAAAACAGTTGCCGAATTAAAAGCCAAAAAAAGTATAGGTAATTAAAAATAAAACGCCTATCTATTTGAAAAGGGAAAAGGTATCTAGCTGAAATTGAAAACCTGATTTAGGTACATAAATCAAGGCATCACTAAAAAAAAATCCTAATTAAACAACAGAAAAAAACAGTTTTGAAAACGTTAGTGAAAATCGAACACTGGGTTATTATTTATCTATAAGAAAAATAAAAACTAGGCAGGTAATAAAAATTCAGACCGCACAGAAAAAATGCAATGGAAAAAAACTGATTGTTAATATAAGAGGAAAGGTGAATAATAAAATCAAGCTAATTAAAAATAAATCAAAAGCATCACCTACTTGAAAATTAAAAAAAAAATCCAATGCCAATTTAAAAACGGTAAATAATTTAAAAGAATATGAAAATTGAAAAAATTTAAAGATGATTAAAAAATCAAGAACTAATTTAAAAAATTAAAAACTACACGGAAAAATTGAAGGAATTTCCGAAATAAAAAGTTTATCGAAAGGAATCAAAGAGTAGGTAATTAAAAATCAGAAAGCAGGGTCATCAAAAAAAGTTAACGGGAGAAATAATCGAAAAAGGTTAATTGAAAATTAAAAAATCAAGAACTAATTTGAAAAATTGAAAACTACACAGAAAAATTAGAGGAATTTGCCAAATGAAATGTTAATCGAGAAGAATTAAAGAGTAGGTAATTAAAAATCAGAACGCAGGGTCATCAAAAAAAGTTAACGGGAGAAATAATCGAAAAACTAAAAAGGCTAATTGAAAATTAAAGGCAATTTCAAAATTCTAAGCCTGATTTAAAACATTAAAAGCAATTTAAAAAATAAAAGGGTGATCAAAACTCTAAAGATGATTGAAATTTAAAGACTAATTCAAAGTTGAACTCCGTGGATCATTATAAGTAGATGAAAGACACCAATAAAAATTAAGAACATTAAACATAATTAAAAAATCAAAAACTACCCGAAAAAATTAGAGGAATTTCCGAAATGAAAGGTCAGTCAAGAAGAATTAAAGAGTAGGTAATTAAAAATCAGAAAGCAGGGTCATTAAAAAAGGTAACGAGCGAAATAATCGAAAAAGGCCGAGCCTGATTTAAAACATGAGATTAAACCAATTTAAAAATATAAAAGGGTGATCGAAAATCGAAAGATGATTCAAATTTAAAGATTTATTTAAAGTGAAACTGGATAATTGTAAATGAAAAATGATCAAAAATGAAAGAATAATAATTATAGGGCAATGTATTAGCCAAAAATTAAGGACAGGATGATTAATAATCAGAGGTTAGGTACTTTAAAAGGAATGATTGAAAAAATAAGCTACCTAATCCCAAAATCAAAAATTAAGAAAGTTGAAAGTAAAATTTGGTAGTTACTTGAAGAAATCAAAAGCTAATTTAAAGAAATCCTGAATAATCAAAAATCCTAAGGCAGGACAGTAAAAAAAAAAAAAAAAAATAGAATTGAAAAATAAATTATAGAAATCAAAAGATCTGGTATCTAATAATTGAAACATGTTAATTTAAAATTAAAGGCTAACTAAAAGGTGGAAAGCTAATTTAAAAATTAAAAACGAATTGAAAAGCAAAAATGGTAATTAATATTTTAAGTAAACTCAGAGTCAGTTGGGAAATAAAAGATAATTAAGAGTCAACGGGTGATTAGAAATCGAAAACTACCTACGCGATTAAATTTTGAAGGCTAATAAAAAATCTGCGAATAATTACTCATCAAAGGTAGGTAATCGAAAATCAAAGAATAATAATTAGAATTAAGTAATTCAAGCGACAGATTTAAAATCCTAGGACAGCCTGTTCATAATTAAAAACCAATTAAAAATTGAAGGATTAAGATTACCTATTTTTTAAAGTATGAATTAAAAATTCGAAAACTACTATGAAATGTTTAAGACATTAAATACGAGAGTGATTTAAAAATCAAAGGCGAAAAAAAAAAGGATTAAGATTATTTTTAAACGTATGAAAAAAAAAATCGAAAGCTGCTAGGAAATGTTTAAAACATTACGAGAGTGATTTAAAAATCAAAAGCGAAAAAAAAAACAAGGGCTGATTAAAAATTAAGCACCACTCACCACTTGAATAAACAAAAAATAATAATCAGTAGCAAAGTACTTACCTACAGGTGACGGAATGATTTTGTAAAACTACAGCCAGATCCAGTAGAAGTGATGAAATTACTTCTAAAACACACAAACAAACGTTTCTCATTAGAAAAACCAAAAACGAAATTGTATTACACAAAACCGCTTTCAAAAACTTCACAATTAATTGTTAAACTCGAAAAAAAAAGAAGCGAAATGAAGAAAAAAATTCAACGCAAAAAAAACACCAAAATAAACATTACAATTTCGATTACGAAAAACACACCCACACACAAGCAGCCGAGAGAGAGAGAGAGAGAGATGCGCACTCTTCACTGTCCACAGATATACTGAAACTAAGCGCGCTCTCTCACTCCAGTCGTTCGCCGAGTGCACCACTTACTATACATACGCAATGCGCGCATGCGCGCGTGCTTCACCAGTCATTCCTCTACCCTAAAAGCGCCCTCTTTAGGAGCTTCGCGTCACCATAGCAACCACAGTTTTGTTTTATGACCAATAGGGAGCGCTACCTGGTAAAGTTGAACACGTTAATTGGGTTGCCTACCTCAGAATTTCGCAGGAATCTTTTCAAAAGCTATAATAAAATAAATGATTTGATTGTTTTTGATAGGTATTGCAACTTGGAACAAAATTCAAGTTTTTAAGGATGTTAAGTACAACGATTCCAATGATTATATTATTTTCAATAGTTTAAACAATCAAATTCCTGAATAGAAAAAATTACGAAAAATTTTTCTATACCCAAATCAATGAAATTTTCCCAAATGGACAAAAAATGGAAAATTAATTATTATTTTTTTTTAGAAAAACGATGAGCTAAGGCTCGTAGGAACCTCAGGACAACTCCAAAAGCATTGTATTTGTCATATACTTTTGCTTAAGTAGGTTTTGAACAGCTCTGCGATCGCCACCTTTGTCGCTGCTGGTTCATTTTTGATTTAGTTTAGCGCTGAGTGTGAGTACAAGTCGGGGTTTCTAGGAAGCCGATCAATGAAGGGAGAGGAGGCAGAATATAGAATTATAAATAAATTTGAGGATTTTTCTCAGTTGAAATTTAGACAATCTTTTTCTTCCCATCCAATTTTTCTGAATTTTGAAATTAAGAAAGGAGAAAAAATTTCATTACATTTAACGACGAAATTTTTAGCTATTATTCCACACTCTATCACTTTTTCGAAAAAGAAAATGTGACCCTTCCGTAAAAAAGGGACCTTGTGTAAAAAAAATCGATATTTAAGTGTTTGGTCCAGATTTGGTGTCATTTGGATCAAAAACGCGAAAAATGAGACATAATTTTTTTTACACTAGGTCCCTTCTTCACGGCAGGGCCACCAATACGAATAAATAATGCTTGAAAAACAAGGGAGATCTACAATAGAAAAAAATTATGAAAATTTAAAGAATAGGTAGAAACTGAAAAATAAACAATGCAAAAAAAACAGGAAAAATACATTCTTGATGAAAACTGGCTTTTTCGGGCAAATAAATTCGAGATATGAGAAGTTTCGTTTCAAAACGCAACATCTCCGAAGACCTGATTTTTGGGAAATCGCAAAAAAACAGTCATTCAAAATTGAGAGAGGGTTTTTGGCTCGGGGCGGTTGGGGTAATTTCGCACTTGTATCTCAAGTGGGGTTGGAGGGAAGGGGGCAAA